>CM046294.1:34693221-35416825 GCA_025267735.1 Mactra quadrangularis | reverse complement strand
GCTAACTACGTAGGGCATCGAGAAAATGTGTTTAAACAAGCAACTAACTACATTAAGGTAGCAAAAAACGCGTGCAAACCTCCCGACACCAGGAGGCGACGCTATTTTTGCTTGTTCTAAAGCCCTATATAGCCATATTGCACGGTAATACTTTGCGGCTCTGTTGCCATGGCGCAACTCGGTGTGCGAATGTGATTTTTTGCACTTAGGTTTGCTAACCATCTAGGGCACCTGAAAAACGTGTTTAAACACCAAACCCACCACGTTCAGGTACCGAGAAACCCCGTGCAAATCTCCCGACACTACAAGGCGGACGCGACTTTGGGGCTCTGTAGCCCACGCGCATCTCACTGCGCAGGTATGATTTTTGTGGTCAATGGGTTGCTAACTACGTAGGGCATCGAGGGAAAATGTGTTTAAACAAGCAACTAACTACATTAAGGTAGCAAAAAACGCGTGCAAACCTCCCGACACCAGGAGGCCGACGCCTATTTTTGCTGTTCTAAAGCCCTATATAGCCATATTGCACGGTATACTTTGCGGCTCTGTTGCCATGGCGCAACTCGGTGTGCGAATGTGATTTTTTGCACTTAGGTTGCTAACCATCTAGGGCACCTGAAAAACGTGTTTAAACACCCAAACCCACCACGTTCAGGTACCGAGAAACCCCGTGCAAATCTCCCGACACTACAAGGCGACGCGAGCTTTGGGGCTCTGTAGCCCACGCGCATCTCACTGCGCAGGTATGATTTTTGTGTCAATGGGTTGCCTAACTACGTAGGGGCATCGAGAAAATGTGTTTAAACAAGCAACTAACTACATTAAGGTAGCAAAAAACGCGTGCAAACCTCCCGACACCAGGAGGCGACGCCTATTTTTTGCTGTTCTAAAGCCCTATATAGCCATATTGCACGGTATACTTTGCGGCTCTGTTGCCATGGCGCAACTCGGTGTGCGAATTGTGATTTTTTGCACTTAGGTTGCTAACCATCTAGGGCACCTGAAAAACGTGTTTAAACACCAAACCCACCACGTTCAGGTACCGAGAAACCCCGTGCAAATCTCCCGACACTACAAGGCGACGCGACTTTGGGGCTCTGTAGCCCACGCGCATCTCACTGCGCAGGTATGATTTTTGTGTCAATGGGTTGCTAACTACGTAGGGCATCGAGAAAATGTGTTTAAACAAGCAACTAACTACATTAAGGTAGCAAAAAACGCGTGCAAACCTCCCGACACCAGGAGGCGACGCCTATTTTTGCTGTTCTAAAGCCCTATATAGCCATATTGCACGGTATACTTTGCGGCTCTGTTGCCAATGGCGCAAACTCGGTGTGCGAATGTGATTTTTTGCACTTAGGTTGCTAACCATCTAGGGCACCTGAAAAACGTGTTTTAAACACCAAACCCACCACGTTCAGGTACCGAGAAACCCCGTGCAAATCTCCCGACACTACAAGGCGACGCGACTTTGGGGGCTCTGTAGCCCACGCGCATCTCACTGCCGCAGGTATGATTTTTGTGTCAAATGGGTTGCTAACTACGTAGGGCATCGAGAAAATGTGTTTAAACAAGCAACTAACTACATTAAGGTAGCAAAAAACGCGTGCAAACCTCCCGACACCAGGAGGCGACGCCTATTTTTGCTGTTCTAAAGCCCTATATAGCCATATTGCACGGTATACTTTGCGGCTCTGTTGCCATGGCGCAACTCGGTGTGCGAATGTGATTTTTTGCACTTAGGTTGCTAACCATCTAGGGCACCTGAAAAAACGTGTTTAAACACCAAACCCACCACGTTCAGGTACCGAGAAACCCCGTGCAAATCTCCCGACACTACAAGGCGACGCGACTTTGGGGCTCTGTAGCCCACGCGCATCTCACTGCGCAGGTATGATTTTTGTGTCAATGGGTTGCTAACTACGTAGGGCATCGAGAAAATGTGTTTAAACAAGCAACTAACTACATTAAGGTAGCAAAAAAACGCGTGCAAACCTCCCGACACCAGGAGGCGACGCCTATTTTTGCTGTTCTAAAGCCCTATATAGCCATATTGCACGGTATACTTTGCGGCTCTGTTGCCATGGCGCAACTCGGTGTGCGAATGTGATTTTTTGCACTTAGGTTGCTAACCATCTAGGGCACCTGAAAAAACGTGTTTAAACACCAAACCCACCACGTTCAGGTACCGAGAAACCCCGTGCAAATCTCCCGACACTACAGGGCGACGCGACTTTGGGGCTCTGTAGCCCACGCGCATCTCACTGCGCAGGTATGATTTTTGTGTCAATGGGTTGCTAACTACGTAGGGCATCGAGAAAATGTGTTTAAACAAGCAACTAACTAACATTAAGGTAGCAAAAAACGCGTGCAAACCTCCCGACACCAGGAGGCGACGCCCTATTTTTGCTGTTCTAAAGCCCTATATAGCCATATTGCACGGTATACTTTGCGGCTCTGTTGCCATGGCGCAACTCGGTGTGCGAATGTGATTTTTTGCACTTAGGTTGCTAACCATCTAGGGCACCTGAAAAACGTGTTTAAACACCAAACCCACCACGTTCAGGTACCGAGAAACCCCGTGCAAATCTCCCGACACTACAAGGCGACGCGACTTTGGGGCTCTGTAGCCCACGCGCATCTCACTGCGCAGGTATGATTTTTGTGTCAATGGGTTGCTAACTACGTAGGGCATCGAGAAAATGTGTTTAAACAAGCAACTAACTACATTAAGGTAGCAAAAAACGCGTGCAAACCTCCCGACACCAGGAGGCGACGCCTATTTTTGCTGTTCTAAAGCCCTATATAGCCATATTGCACGGTATACTTTGCGGCTCTGTTGCCATGGCGCAACTCGGTGTGCGAATGTGATTTTTTGCACTTAGGTTGCTAACCATCTAGGGCACCTGAAAAACGTGTTTAAACACCAAACCCACCACGTTCAGGTACCGAGAAACCCCGTGCAAATCTCCCGACACTACAGGGCGACGCGACTTTTGGGGCTCTGTAGCCCACGGCGCATCTCACTGCGCAGGTATGATTTTTGTGTCAATGGGTTGCTAACTACGTAGGGCATCGAGAAAATGTGTTTAAACAAGCAACTAACTACATTAAGGTAGCAAAAAACGCGTGCAAACCTCCCGACACCAGGAGGCGACGCCTATTTTTGCTGTTCTAAAGCCCTATATAGCCATATTGCACGGTATACTTTGCGGCTCTGTTGCCATGGCGCAACTCGGTGTGCGAATGTGATTTTTTGCACTTAGGTTGCTAACCATCTAGGGCACCTGAAAAACGTGTTTAAACACCAAACCCACCACGTTCAGGGTACCGAGAAACCCCGTGCAAATCTCCCGACACTACAAGGCGACGCGACTTTGGGGCTCTGTAGCCCACGCGCATCTCACTGCGCAGGTATGATTTTTGTGTCAATGGGTTGCTAACTACGTAGGGCATCGAGGAAAATGTGTTTAAACAAGCAACTAACTACATTAAGGTAGCAAAAAACGCGTGCAAACCTCCCGACACCAGGAGGCGACGCCTATTTTTGCTGTTCTAAAGCCCTATATAGCCATATTGCACGGTATACTTTGCGGCTCTGTTGCCATGGCGCAACTCGGTGTGCGGAATGTGATTTTTTTGCACTTAGGTTGCTAACCATCTAGGGCACCTGAAAAACGTGTTTAAACACCAAACCCACCACGTTCAGGTACCGAGAAACCCCGTGCAAATCTCCCGACACTACAGGCGACGCGACTTTGGGGCTCTGTAGCCCACGCGCATCTCACTGCGCAGGTATGATTTTTGTGTCAATGGGTTGCTAACTACGTAGGGCATCGAGGAAAATGTGTTTAAACAAGCAACTAACTACATTAAGGTAGCAAAAAACGCGTGCAAACCTCCCGACACCAGGAGGCGACGCCTATTTTTGCTGGTTCTAAAGCCCTATATAGCCATATTGCACGGTATACTTTGCGGCTCTGTTGCCATGGCGCAACTCGGTGTGCGAATGTGATTTTTTGCACTTAGGTTGCTAACCATCTAGGGCACCTGAAAAACGTGTTTAAACACCAAACCCACCACGTTCAGGTACCGAGAAACCCCGTGCAAATCTCCCGACACTACAAGGCGACGCGACTTTGGGGCTCTGTAGCCCACGCGCATCTCACTGCGCAGGTATGATTTTTGTGTCAATGGGTTGCTAACTACGTAGGGCATCGAGAAAATGTGTTTAAACAAGCAACTAACTACATTAAGGTAGCAAAAAAACGCGTGCAAAACCTCCCGACACCAGGAGGCGACGCCTATTTTTGCTGTTCTAAAGCCCTATATAGCCATATTGCACGGTATACTTTGCGGCTCTGTTGCCATGGCGCAACTCGGTGTGCGAATGTGATTTTTTGCACTTAGGTTGCTAACCATCTAGGGCACCTGAAAAACGTGTTTAAACACCAAACCCACCACGTTCAGGTACCGAGAAACCCCGTGCAAATCTCCCGACACTACAAGGCGACGCGACTTTGGGGCTCTGTAGCCCACGCGCATCTCACTGCGCAGGTATGATTTTTTGTGTCAATGGGTTGCTAACTACGTAGGGCATCGAGAAAAATGTGTTTAAACAAGCAACTAACTACATTAAGGTAGCAAAAAACGCGTGCAAACCTCCCGACACCAGGAGGCGACGCCTATTTTTGCTGTTCTAAAGCCCTATATAGCCATATTGCACGGTATACTTTGCGGCTCTGTTGCCATGGCGCAACTCGGTGTGCGAATGTGATTTTTTGCACTTAGGTTGCTAACCATCTAGGGCACCTGAAAAACGTGTTTAAACACCAAACCCACCACGTTCAGGTACCGAGAAACCCCGTGCAAATCTCCCGACACTACAAGGCGACGCGACTTTGGGGCTCTGTAGCCCACGCGCATCTCACTGCGCAGGTAGTGATTTTTGTGTCAATGGGTTGCTAACTACGTAGGGCATCGAGAAAATGTGTTTAAACAAGCAACTAACTACATTAAGGTAGCAAAAAACGCGTGCAAACCTCCCGACACCAGGAGGCGACGCCTATTTTTGCTGTTCTAAAGCCCTATATAGCCATATTGCACGGTATACTTTGCGGCTCTGTTGCCATGGCGCAACTCGGTGTGCGAATGTGATTTTTTTGCACTTAGGTTGCTAACCATCTAGGGCACCTGAAAAACGTGTTTAAACACCAAACCCACCACGTTCAGGTACCGAGAAACCCCGTGCAAATCTCCCGACACTACAGGGCGACGCGACTTTGGGGCTCTGTAGCCCACGCGCATCTCACTGCGCAGGTGTGATTTTTGTGTCAATGGGTTGCTAACTACGTAGGGCATCGAGAAAATGTGTTTAAACAAGCAACTAACTACATTAAGGTAGCAAAAAACGCGTGCAAACCTCCCGACACCAGGAGGCGACGCCTATTTTTGCTGTTCTAAAGCCCTATATAGCCATATTGCACGGTATACTTTGCGGCTCTGTTGCCATGGCGCAACTCGGTGTGCGAATGTGATTTTTTGCACTTAGGTTGCTAACCATCTAGGGCACCTGAAAAACGTGTTTAAACACCAAACCCACCACGTTCAGGTACCGAGAAACCCCGTGCAAATCTCCCGACACTACAAGGCGACGCGACTTTGGGGCTCTGTAAGCCCACGCGCATCTCACTGCGCAGGTATGATTTTTGTGTCAATGGGTTGCTAACTACGTAGGGCATCGAGGAAAATGGTGTTTAAACAAGCAACTAACTACATTAAGGTAGCAAAAAACGCGTGCAAACCTCCCGACACCAGGAGGGCGACGCCTATTTTTGCTGTTCTAAAGCCCTATATAGCCATATTGCACGGTATACTTTGCGGCTCTGTTGCCATGGCGCAACTCGGTGTGCGAATGTGATTTTTTGCACTTAGGTTGCTAACCATCTAGGGCACCTGAAAAAACGTGTTTAAACACCAAACCCACCACGTTCAGGTACCGAGAAACCCCGTGCAAATCTCCCGACACTACCAGGGCGACGCGACTTTGGGGCTCTGTAGCCCACGCGCATCTCACTGCGCAGGTATGATTTTTGTGTCAATGGGTTGCTAACTACGTAGGGCATCGAGAAAATGTGTTTAAACAAGCAACTAACTACATTAAGGTAGCAAAAAACGCGTGCAAACCTCCCGACACCAGGAGGCGACGCCTATTTTTGCTGTTCTAAAGCCCTATATAGCCATATTGCACGGTATACTTTGCGGCTCTGTTGCCATGGCGCAACTCGGTGTGCGAATGTGATTTTTTGCACTTAGGTTGCTAACCATCTAGGGCACCTGAAAAACGTGTTTAAACACCAAACCCACCACGTTCAGGTACCGAGAAACCCCGTGCAAATCTCCCGACACTACAAGGCGACGCGACTTTGGGGCTCTGTAGCCCACGCGCATCTCACTGCGCAGGTATGATTTTTGTGTCAATGGGTTGCTAACTACGTAGGGCATCGAGGAAAATGTGTTTTAAACAAGCAACTAACTACATTAAGGTAGCAAAAAACGCGTGCAAACCTCCCGACACCAGGAGGCGACGCCTATTTTTGCTGTTCTAAAGCCCTATATAGCCATATTGCACGGTATACTTTGCGGCTCTGTTGCCATGGCGCAACTCGGTGTGCGAATGTGATTTTTTGCACTTAGGTTGCTAACCATCTAGGGCACCTGAAAAACGTGTTTAAACACCAAACCCACCACGTTCAGGTACCGAGAAACCCCGTGCAAATCTCCCGACACTACAAGGCGACGCGACTTTGGGGCTCTGTAGCCCACGCGCATCTCACTGCGCAGGTATGATTTTTGTGTCAATGGGTTGCTAACTACGTAGGGCATCGAGAAAATGTGGTTTAAACAAGCAACTAACTACATTAAGGGTAGCAAAAAACGCGTGCAAACCTCCCGACACCAGGAGGCGACGCCTATTTTTGCTGTTCTAAAGCCCTATATAGCCATATTGCACGGTATACTTTGCGGCTCTGTTGCCATGGCGCAACTCGGTGTGCGAATGTGATTTTTTGCACTTAGGTTGCTAACCATCTAGGGCACCTGAAGAAAACGTGTTTTAAACACCAAAACCCACCACGTTCAGGTACCGAGAAACCCCGTGCAAATCTCCCGACACTACAAGGCGACGCGACTTTGGGGCTCTGTAGCCCACGCGCATCTCACTGCGCAGGTGATGATTTTTGTGTCAATGGGTTGCTAACTACGTAGGGGCATCGAGAAAATGTGTTTAAACAAGCAACTAACTACATTAAGGTAGCAAAAAACGCGTGCAAACCTCCCGACACCAGGAGGCGACGCCTATTTTTGCTGTTCTAAAGCCCTATATAGCCATATTGCACGGTATACTTTGCGGCTCTGTTGCCATGGCGCAACTCGGTGTGCGAATGTGATTTTTTGCACTTAGGTTGCTAACCATCTAGGGGCACCTGAAAAAACGTGTTTAAACACCAAACCCACCACGTTCAGGTACCGAGAAACCCCGTGCAAATCTCCCGACACTACAAGGCGACGCGACTTTGGGGCTCTGTAGCCCACGCGCATCTCACTGCGCAGGTGTGATTTTTGTGTCAATGGGTTGCTAACTACGTAGGGCATCGAGAAAATGTGTTTAAACAAGCAACTAACTACATTAAGGTAGCAAAAAACGCGTGCAAACCTCCCGACACCAGGAGGCGACGCCTATTTTTGCTGTTCTAAAGCCCTATATAGCCATATTGCACGGTTATACTTTGCGGCTCTGTTGCCATGGCGCAACTCGGTGTGCGAATGTGATTTTTTGCACTTAGGTTGCTAACCATCTAGGGCACCTGAAAAACGTGTTTAAACACCAAACCCACCACGTTCAGGTACCGAGAAACCCCGTGCAAATCTCCCGACACTACAAGGCGACGCGACTTTGGGGCTCTGTAGCCCACGCGCATCTCACTGCGCAGGTATGATTTTTGTGTCAATGGGTTGCTAACTACGTAGGGCATCGAGAAAATGTGTTTAAACAAGCAACTAACTACATTAAGGTAGCAAAAAACGCGTGCAAACCTCCCGACACCAGGAGGCGACGCCTATTTTTGCTGTTCTAAAGCCCTATATAGCCATATTGCACGGTATACTTTGCGGCTCTGTTGCCATGGCGCAACTCGGTGTGCGAATGTGATTTTTTGCACTTAGGTTGCTAACCATCTAGGGCACCTGAAAAACGTGTTTAAACACCAAACCCACCACGTTCAGGTACCGAGAAACCCCGTGCAAATCTCCCGACACTACAAGGGCGACGCGAATTTGGGGCTCTGTAGCCCACGCGCATCTCACTGCGCAGGTATGATTTTTGTGTCAATGGGTTGCTAACTACGTAGGGCATCGAGAAAATGTGTTTTAAACAAGCAACTAACTACATTAAGGTAGCAAAAAACGCGTGCAAACCTCCCGACACCAGGAGGCGACGCCTATTTTTGCTGTTCTAAAGCCCTATATAGCCATATTGCACGGTATACTTTGCGGCTCTGTTGCCATGGCGCAACTCGGTGTGCGAATGTGATTTTTTGCACTTAGGTTGCTAACCATCTAGGGCACCTGAAAAACGTGTTTTAAACACCAAACCCACCACGTTCAGGTACCGAGAAACCCCGTGCAAATCTCCCGACACTACAGGGCGACGCGACCTTTGGGGCTCTGTAGCCCACGCGCATCTCACTGCGCAGGTATGATTTTTGTGTCAATGGGTTGCTAACTACGTAGGGCATCGAGAAAATGTGTTTAAACAAGCAACTAACTACATTAAGGTAGCAAAAAACGCGTGCAAACCTCCCGACACCAGGAGGCGACGCCTATTTTTGCTGTTCTAAAGCCCTATATAGCCATATTGCACGGTATACTTTGCGGCTCTGTTGCCATGGCGCAACTCGGTGTGCGAATGTGATTTTTTGCACTTAGGTTGCTAACCATCTAGGGCACCTGAAAAACGTGTTTTAAACACCAAACCCACCACGTTCAGGTACCGAGAAACCCCGTGCAAATCTCCCGACACTACAGGGCGACGCGAATTTGGGGCTCTGTAGCCCACGCGCATCTCACTGCGCAGGTATGATTTTTGTGTCAATGGGTTGCTAACTACGTAGGGCATCGAGAAAATGTGTTTTAAACAAGCAACTAACTACATTAAGGTAGCAAAAAAACGCGTGCAAACCTCCCGACACCAGGAGGCGACGCCTATTTTTGCTGTTCTAAAGCCCTATATAGCCATATTGCACGGTATACTTTGCGGCTCTGTTGCCATGGCGCAACTCGGTGTGCGAATGTGATTTTTTGCACTTAGGTTGCTAACCATCTAGGGCACCTGAAAAACGTGTTTAAACACCAAACCCACCACGTTCAGGTACCGAGAAACCCCGTGCAAATCTCCCGACACTACAAGGGCGACGCGACTTTGGGGCTCTGTAGCCCACGCGCATCTCACTGCGCAGGTATGATTTTTGTGTCAATGGGTTGCTAACTACGTAGGGCATCGAGAAAATGTGTTTTTAAACAAGCAACTAACTACATTAAGGTAGCAAAAAACGCGTGCAAACCTCCCGACACCAGGAGGCGACGCCTATTTTTGCTGTTCTAAAGCCCTATATAGCCATATTGCACGGTATACTTTGCGGCTCTGTTGCCATGGCGCAACTCGGTGTGCGAATGTGATTTTTTGCACTTAGGTTGCTAACCATCTAGGGCACCTGAAAAACGTGTTTAAACACCAAACCCACCACGTTCAGGTACCGAGAAACCCCGTGCAAATCTCCCGACACTACAAGGCGACGCGACTTTGGGGCTCTGTAGCCCACGCGCATCTCACTGCGCAGGTATGATTTTTGTGTCAATGGGTTGCTAACTACGTAGGGCAATCGAGAAAATGTGTTTTAAACAAGCAACTAACTACATTAAGGTAGCAAAAAACGCGTGCAAACCTCCCGACACCAGGAGGCGACGCCTATTTTTGCTGTTCTAAAGCCCTATATAGCCATATTGCACGGTATACTTTGCGGCTCTGTTGCCATGGCGCAACTCGGTGTGCGAATGTGATTTTTGCACTTAGGTTGCTAACCATCTAGGGCACCTGAAAAACGTGTTTAAACACCAAACCCACCACGTTCAGGTACCGAGAAACCCCGTGCAAATCTCCCGACACTACAAGGCGACGCGACTTTGGGGCTCTGTAGCCCACGCGCATCTCACTGCGCAGGTATGATTTTTGTGTCAATGGGTTGCTAACTACGTAGGGCATCGAGAAAATGTGTTTAAACAAGCAACTAACTACATTAAGGTAGCAAAAAAACGCGTGCAAACCTCCCCGACACCAGGAGGCGACGCCTATTTTTGCTGTTCTAAAGCCCTATATAGCCATATTGCACGGTATACTTTGCGGCTCTGTTGCCATGGCGCAACTCGGTGTGCGAATGTGATTTTTTTGCACTTAGGTTGCTAACCATCTAGGGCACCTGAAAAACGTGTTTTAAACACCAAACCCACCACGTTCAGGTACCGAGAAACCCCGTGCAAATCTCCCGACACTACAAGGCGACGCGACTTTGGGGCTCTGTAGCCCACGCGCATCTCACTGCGCAGGTATGATTTTTGTGTCAATGGGTTGCTAACTACGTAGGGCATCGAGAAAATGTGTTTAAACAAGCAACTAACTGACATTAAGGTAGCAAAAAACGCGTGCAAACCTCCCGACACCAGGAGGCGACGCCTATTTTTGCTGTTCTAAAGCCCTATATAGCCATATTGCACGGTATACTTTGCGGCTCTGTTGCCATGGCGCAACTCGGTGTGCGAATGTGATTTTTTGCACTTAGGTTGCTAACCATCTAGGGCACCTGAAAAACGTGTTTAAACACCAAACCCACCACGTTCAGGTACCGAGAAAACCCCGTGCAAATCTCCCGACACTGCAAGGCGACGCGACTTTGGGGCTCTGTAGCCCACGCGCATCTCACTGCGCAGGTATGATTTTTGTGTCAATGGGTTGCTAACTACGTAGGGCATCGAGAAAATGTGTTTAAAACAAGCAACTAACTACATTAAGGTAGCAAAAAACGCGTGCAAACCTCCCGACACCAGGAGGCGACGCCTATTTTTGCTGTTCTAAAGCCCTATATAGCCATATTGCACGGTATACTTTGCGGCTCTGTTGCCATGGCGCAACTCGGTGTGCGAATGTGATTTTTTGCACTTAGGTTGCTAACCATCTAGGGCACCTGAAAAACGTGTTTTAAACACCAAACCCACCACGTTCAGGTACCGAGAAACCCCGTGCAAATCTCCCGACACTACAAGGCGACGCGACTTTGGGGCTCTGTAGCCCACGCGCATCTCACTGCGCAGGTGTGATTTTTTGTGTCAATGGGTTGCTAACTACGTAGGGCATCGAGGAAAATGTGTTTTAAACAAGCAACTAACTACATTAAGGTAGCAAAAAACGCGTGCAAACCTCCCGACACCAGGAGGCGACGCCTATTTTTGCTGTTCTAAAGCCCTATATAGCCATATTGCACGGTATACTTTGCGGCTCTGTTGCCATGGCGCAACTCGGTGTGCGAATGTGATTTTTTGCACTTAGGTTGCTAACCATCTAGGGCACCTGAAAAACGTGTTTAAACACCAAACCCACCACGTTCAGGTACCGAGAAACCCGTGCAAATCTCCCGAACACTACAAGGCGACGCGACTTTGGGGCTCTGTAGCCCACGCGCATCTCACTGCGCAGGTATGATTTTTGTGTCAATGGGTTGCTAACTACGTAAGGGCATCGAGAAAATGTGTTTTAAACAAGCAACTAACTACATTAAGGTAGCAAAAAACGCGTGCAAACCTCCCGACACCAGGAGGCGACGCCTATTTTTGCTGTTCTAAAGCCCTATATAGCCATATTGCACGGTATACTTTGCGGCTCTGTTGCCATGGCGCAACTCGGTGTGCGAATGTGATTTTTTTGCACTTAGGTTGCTAACCATCTAGGGCACCTGAAAAACGTGTTTAAACACCAAACCCACCACGTTCAGGTACCGAGAAACCCCGTGCAAATCTCCCGACACTACAAGGCGACGCGACTTTGGGGCTCTGTAGCCCACGCGCATCTCACTGCGCAGGTATGATTTTTGTGTCAATGGGTTGCTAACTACGTAGGGCATCGAGGAAAATGTGTTTAAACAAGCAACTAACTACATTAAGGTAGCAAAAAAACGCGTGCAAACCTCCCGACACCAGGAGGCGACGCCTATTTTTGCTGTTCTAAAGCCCTATATAGCCATATTGCACGGTATACTTTGCGGCTCTGTTGCCATGGCGCAACTCGGTGTGCGAAATGTGATTTTTTGCACTTAGGTTGCTAACCATCTAGGGGCACCTGAAAAACGTGTTTAAAACACCAAACCCACCACGTTCAGGTACCGAGAAACCCCGTGCAAATCTCCCGACACTACAAGGCGACGCGAATTTGGGGCTCTGTAGCCCACGCGCATCTCACTGCGCAGGTATGATTTTTGTGTCAATGGGTTGCTAACTACGTAGGGCATCGAGAAAATGTGTTTAAACAAGCAACTAACTACATTAAGGTAGCAAAAAACGCGTGCAAACCTCCCGACACCAGGAGGCGACGCCTATTTTTGCTGTTCTAAAAGCCTATATAGCCATATTGCACGGTATACTTTGCGGCTCTGTTGCCATGGCGCAACTCGGTGTGCGAATGTGATTTTTTGCACTTAGGTTGCTAACCATCTAGGGCACCTGAAAAACGTGTTTAAACACCAAACCCACCACGTTCAGGTACCGAGAAACCCCGTGCAAATCTCCCGACACTACAAGGCGACGCGACTTTGGGGCTCTGTAGCCCACGCGCATCTCACTGCGCAGGTGATGATTTTTTGTGTCAATGGGTTGCTAACTACGTAGGGCATCGAGAAAATGTGTTTTAAACAAGCAACTAACTACATTAAGGTAGCAAAAAAACGCGTGCAAACCTCCCGACACCAGGAGGCGACGCCTTTTTTTGCTGTTCTAAAGCCCTATATAGCCATATTGCACGGTATACTTTGCGGCCTCTGTTGCCATGGCGCAACTCGGTGTGCGAATGTGATTTTTTGCACTTAGGTTGCTAACCATCTAGGGCACCTGAAAAACGTGTTTAAACACCAAACCCACCACGTTCAGGTACCGAGAAACCCCGTGCAAATCTCCCGACACTACAAGGCGACGCGACTTTGGGGCTCTGTAGCCCACGCGCATCTCACTGCGCAGGTTTGATTTTTTGTGTCAATGGGTTGCTAACTACGTAGGGCATCGAGAAAATGTGTTTAAACAAGCAACTAACTACATTAAGGTAGCAAAAAACGCGTGCAAACCTCCCGACACCAGGAGGCGACGCCTATTTTTGCTGTTCTAAAGCCCTATATAGCCATATTGCACGGTATACTTTGCGGCTCTGTTGCCATGGCGCAAACTCGGTGTGTGAATGTGATTTTTTGCACTTAGGTTGCTAACCATCTAGGGCACCTGAAAAACGTGTTTAAACACCAAACCCACCACGTTCAGGTACCGAGAAACCCCGTGCAAATCTCCCGACACTGCAAGGCGACGCGACTTTGGGGCTCTGTAGCCCACGCGCATCTCACTGCGCAGGTATGATTTTTGTGTCAATGGGTTGCTAACTACGTAGGGCATCGAGAAAATGTGTTTAAACAAGCAACTAACTACATTAAGTAGCAAAAAACGCGTGCAAACCTCCCGACACCAGGAGGCGACGCCTATTTTTGCTGTTCTAAAGCCCTATATAGCCATATTGCACGGTATACTTTGCGGCTCTGTTGCCATGGCGCAACTCGGTGTGCGAATGTGATTTTTTGCACTTAGGTTGCTAACCATCTAGGGCACCTGAAAAACGTGTTTAAACACCAAACCCACCACGTTCAGGTACCGAGAAACCCCGTGCAAATCTCCCGACACTACATGGCGACGCGACTTTGGGGCTCTGTAGCCCACGCGCATCTCACTGCGCAGCGGTGTGATTTTTGTGTCAATGGGTTGCTAACTACGTAGGGCATCGAGAAAATGTGTTTAAACAAGCAACTAACTACATTAAGGTAGCAAAAAACGCGTGCAAACCTCCCGACACCAGGAGGCGACGCCTATTTTTGCTGTTTCTAAAGCCCTATATAGCCATATTGCACGGTATACTTTGCGGCTCTGTTGCCATGGCGCAACTCGGTGTGCGAATGTGATTTTTTTGCACTTAGGTTGCTAACCATCTAGGGCACCTGAAAAACGTGTTTAAACACCAAACCCACCACGTTCAGGTACCGAGAAACCCCGTGCAAATCTCCCGACACTACAAGGCGACGCGACTTTGGGGCTCTGTAGCCCACGCGCATCTCACTGCGCAGGTATGATTTTTGTGTCAATGGGTTGCTAACTACGTAGGGCATCGAGAAAATGTGTTTAAACAAGCAACTAACTACATTAAGGTAGCAAAAAACGCGTGCAAACCTCCCGACACCAGGAGGCGACGCCTATTTTTGCTGTTCTAAAGCCCTATATAGCCATATTGCACGGTATACTTTGCGGCTCTGTTGCCATGGCGCAACTCGGTGTGCGAATGTGATTTTTTGCACTTAGGTTGCTAACCATCTAGGGCACCTGAAAAACGTGTTTTAAACACCAAACCCACCACGTTCAGGTACCGAGAAACCCCGTGCAAATCTCCCGACACTACAGGGCGACGCGACTTTGGGGCTCTGTAGCCCACGCGCATCTCACTGCGCAGGTATGATTTTTTGTGTCAATGGGTTGCTAACTACGTAGGGCATCGAGAAAATGTGTTTAAACAAGCAACTAACTACATTAAGGTAGCAAAAAACGCGTGCAAACCTCCCCGACACCAGGAGGCGACGCCTATTTTTGCTGTTCTAAAGCCCTATATAGCCATATTGCACGGTATACTTTGCGGCTCTGTTGCCATGGCGCAACTCGGTGTGCGAATGTGATTTTTTGCACTTAGGTTGCTAACCATCTAGGGCACCTGAAAAACGTGTTTTAAACACCAAACCCACCACGTTCAGGTACCGAGAAACCCCGTGCAAATCTCCCGACACTACAAGGCGACGCGACTTTGGGGCTCTGTAGCCCACGCGCATCTCACTGCGCAGGTATGATTTTTGTGTCAATGGGTTGCTAACTACGTAGGGCATCGAGAAAATGTGTTTAAACAAGCAACTAACTACATTAAGGTAGCAAAAAACGCGTGCAAACCTCCCGACACCAGGAGGCGACGCCTATTTTTGCTGTTCTAAAGCCCTATATAGCCATATTGCACGGTATACTTTGCGGCTCTGTTGCCATGGCGCAACTCGGTGTGCGAATGTGATTTTTTGCACTTAGGTTGCTAACCATCTAGGGCACCTGAAAAACGTATTTAAACACCAAACCCACCACGTTCAGGTACCGAGAAACCCCGTGCAAATCTCCCGACACTACAAGGCGACGCGACTTTGGGGCTCTGTAGCCCACGCGCATCTCACTGCGCAGGTATGATTTTTGTGTCAATGGGTTGCTAACTACGTAGGGCATCGAGAAAATGTGTTTAAACAAGCAACTAACTACATTAAGGTAGCAAAAAACGCGTGCAAACCTCCCGACACCAGGAGGCGACGCCTATTTTTGCTGTTCTAAAGCCCTATATAGCCATATTGCACGGTATACTTTGCGGCTCTGTTGCCATGGCGCAACTCGGTGTGCGAATGTGATTTTTTGCACTTAGGTTGCTAACCATCTAGGGCACCTGAAAAACGTGTTTAAACACCAAACCCACCACGTTCAGGTACCGAGAAACCCCGTGCAAATCTCCCGACACTACAAGGCGACGCGACTTTGGGGCTCTGTAGCCCACGCGCATCTCACTGCGCAGGTGTGATTTTTGTGTCAATGGGTTGCTAACTACGTAGGGCATCGAGAAAATGTGTTTAAACAAGCAACTAACTACATTAAGGTAGCAAAAAACGCGTGCAAACCTCCCGACACCAGGAGGCGACGCCTATTTTTGCTGTTCTAAAGCCCTATATAGCCATATTGCACGGTATACTTTGCGGCTCTGTTGCCATGGCGCAACTCGGTGTGCGAATGTGATTTTTTGCACTTAGGTTGCTAACCATCTAGGGCACCTGAAAAACGTGTTTAAACACCAAACCCACCACGTTCAGGTACCGAGAAACCCCGTGCAAATCTCCCGACACTACAAGGCGACGCGACTTTGGGGCTCTGTAGCCCACGCGCATCTCACTGCGCAGGTATGATTTTTGTGTCAATGGGTTGCTAACTACGTAGGGCATCGAGAAAATGTGTTTAAACAAGCAACTAACTACATTAAGGTAGCAAAAAACGCGTGCAAACCTCCCGACACCAGGAGGCGACGCCTATTTTTGCTGTTCTAAAGCCCTATATAGCCATATTGCACGGTATACTTTGCGGCTCTGTTGCCATGGCGCAACTCGGTGTGCGAATGTGATTTTTTGCACTTAGGTTGCTAACCATCTAGGGCACCTGAAAAACGTGTTTAAACACCAAACCCACCACGTTCAGGTACCGAGAAACCCCGTGCAAATCTCCCGACACTACAAGGCGACGCGAATTTGGGGCTCTGTAGCCCACGCGCATCTCACTGCGCAGGTATGATTTTTGTGTCAATGGGTTGCTAACTACGTAGGGCATCGAGAAAATGTGTTTAAACAAGCAACTAACTACATTAAGGTAGCAAAAAACGCGTGCAAACCTCCCGACACCAGGAGGCGACGCCTATTTTTGCTGTTCTAAAGCCCTATATAGCCATATTGCACGGTATACTTTGCGGCTCTGTTGCCATGGCGCAACTCGGTGTGCGAATGTGATTTTTTGCACTTAGGTTGCTAACCATCTAGGGCACCTGAAAAACGTGTTTAAACACCAAACCCACCACGTTCAGGTACCGAGAAACCCCGTGCAAATCTCCCGACACTACAGGGCGACGGTACTTTGGGGCTCTGTAGCCCACGCGCATCTCACTGCGCAGGTATGATTTTTGTGTCAATGGGTTGCTAACTACGTAGGGCATCGAGAAAATGTGTTTAAACAAGCAACTAACTACATTAAGGTAGCAAAAAACGCGTGCAAACCTCCCGACACCAGGAGGCGACGCCTATTTTTGCTGTTCTAAAGCCCTATATAGCCATATTGCACGGTATACTTTGCGGCTCTGTTGCCATGGCGCAACTCGGTGTGCGAATGTGATTTTTTGCACTTAGGTTGCTAACCATCTAGGGCACCTGAAAAACGTGTTTAAACACCAAACCCACCACGTTCAGGTACCGAGAAACCCCGTGCAAATCTCCCGACACTACAAGGCGACGCGACTTTGGGGCTCTGTAGCCCACGCGCATCTCACTGCGCAGGTATGATTTTTGTGTCAATGGGTTGCTAACTACGTAGGGCATCGAGAAAATGTGTTTAAACAAGCAACTAACTACATTAAGGTAGCAAAAAACGCGTGCAAACCTCCCGACACCAGGAGGCGACGCCTATTTTTGCTGTTCTAAAGCCCTATATAGCCATATTGCACGGTATACTTTGCGGCTCTGTTGCCATGGCGCAACTCGGTGTGCGAATGTGATTTTTTGCACTTAGGTTGCTAACCATCTAGGGCACCTGAAAAACGTGTTTAAACACCAAACCCACCACGTTCAGGTACCGAGAAACCCCGTGCAAATCTCCCGACACTACAAGGCGACGCGACTTTGGGGCTCTGTAGCCCACGCGCATCTCACTGCGCAGGTATGATTTTTGTGTCAATGGGTTGCTAACTACGTAGGGCATCGAGAAAATGTGTTTAAACAAGCAACTAACTACATTAAGGTAGCAAAAAACGCGTGCAAACCTCCCGACACCAGGAGGCGACGCCTATTTTTGCTGTTCTAAAGCCCTATATAGCCATATTGCACGGTATACTTTGCGGCTCTGTTGCCATGGCGCAACTCGGTGTGCGAATGTGATTTTTTGCACTTAGGTTGCTAACCATCTAGGGCACCTGAAAAACGTGTTTAAACACCAAACCCACCACGTTCAGGTACCGAGAAACCCCGTGCAAATCTCCCGACACTACAAGGCGACGCGACTTTGGGGCTCTGTAGCCCACGCGCATCTCACTGCGCAGGTGTGATTTTTGTGTCAATGGGTTGCTAACTACGTAGGGCATCGAGAAAATGTGTTTAAACAAGCAACTAACTACATTAAGGTAGCAAAAAACGCGTGCAAACCTCCCGACACCAGGAGGCGACGCCTATTTTTGCTGTTCTAAAGCCCTATATAGCCATATTGCACGGTATACTTTGCGGCTCTGTTGCCATGGCGCAACTCGGTGTGCGAATGTGATTTTTTGCACTTAGGTTGCTAACCATCTAGGGCACCTGAAAAACGTGTTTAAACACCAAACCCACCACGTTCAGGTACCGAGAAACCCCGTGCAAATCTCCCGACACTACAAGGCGACGCGACTTTGGGGCTCTGTAGCCCACGCGCATCTCACTGCGCAGGTGTGATTTTTGTGTCAATGGGTTGCTAACTACGTAGGGCATCGAGAAAATGTGTTTAAACAAGCAACTAACTACATTAAGGTAGCAAAAAACGCGTGCAAACCTCCCGACACCAGGAGGCGACGCCTATTTTTGCTGTTCTAAAGCCCTATATAGCCATATTGCACGGTATACTTTGCGGCTCTGTTGCCATGGCGCAACTCGGTGTGCGAATGTGATTTTTTGCACTTAGGTTGCTAACCATCTAGGGCACCTGAAAAACGTGTTTAAACACCAAACCCACCACGTTCAGGTACCGAGAAACCCCGTGCAAATCTCCCGACACTACAAGGCGACGCGACTTTGGGGCTCTGTAGCCCACGCGCATCTCACTGCGCAGGTATGATTTTTGTGTCAATGGGTTGCTAACTACGTAGGGCATCGAGAAAATGTGTTTAAACAAGCAACTAACTACATTAAGGTAGCAAAAAACGCGTGCAAACCTCCCGACACCAGGAGGCGACGCCTATTTTTGCTGTTCTAAAGCCCTATATAGCCATATTGCACGGTATACTTTGCGGCTCTGTTGCCATGGCGCAACTCGGTGTGCGAATGTGATTTTTTGCACTTAGGTTGCTAACCATCTAGGGCACCTGAAAAACGTGTTTAAACACCAAACCCACCACGTTCAGGTACCGAGAAACCCCGTGCAAATCTCCCGACACTACAGGGCGACGCGACTTTGGGGCTCTGTAGCCCACGCGCATCTCACTGCGCAGGTGTGATTTTTGTGTCAATGGGTTGCTAACTACGTAGGGCATCGAGAAAATGTGTTTAAACAAGCAACTAACTACATTAAGGTAGCAAAAAACGCGTGCAAACCTCCCGACACCAGGAGGCGACGCCTATTTTTGCTGTTCTAAAGCCCTATATAGCCATATTGCACGGTATACTTTGCGGCTCTGTTGCCATGGCGCAACTCGGTGTGCGAATGTGATTTTTTGCACTTAGGTTGCTAACCATCTAGGGCACCTGAAAAACGTGTTTAAACACCAAACCCACCACGTTCAGGTACCGAGAAACCCCGTGCAAATCTCCCGACACTACAAGGCGACGCGACTTTGGGGCTCTGTAGCCCACGCGCATCTCACTGCGCAGGTATGATTTTTGTGTCAATGGGTTGCTAACTACGTAGGGCATCGAGAAAATGTGTTTAAACAAGCAACTAACTACATTAAGGTAGCAAAAAACGCGTGCAAACCTCCCGACACCAGGAGGCGACGCCTATTTTTGCTGTTCTAAAGCCCTATATAGCCATATTGCACGGTATACTTTGCGGCTCTGTTGCCATGGCGCAACTCGGTGTGCGAATGTGATTTTTTGCACTTAGGTTGCTAACCATCTAGGGCACCTGAAAAACGTGTTTAAACACCAAACCCACCACGTTCAGGTACCGAGAAACCCCGTGCAAATCTCCCGACACTACAGGGCGACGCGACTTTGGGGCTCTGTAGCCCACGCGCATCTCACTGCGCAGGTGTGATTTTTGTGTCAATGGGTTGCTAACTACGTAGGGCATCGAGAAAATGTGTTTAAACAAGCAACTAACTACATTAAGGTAGCAAAAAACGCGTGCAAACCTCCCGACACCAGGAGGCGACGCCTATTTTTGCTGTTCTAAAGCCCTATATAGCCATATTGCACGGTATACTTTGCGGCTCTGTTGCCATGGCGCAACTCGGTGTGCGAATGTGATTTTTTGCACTTAGGTTGCTAACCATCTAGGGCACCTGAAAAACGTGTTTAAACACCAAACCCACCACGTTCAGGTACCGAGAAACCCCGTGCAAATCTCCCGACACTACAAGGCGACGCGACTTTGGGGCTCTGTAGCCCACGCGCATCTCACTGCGCAGGTATGATTTTTGTGTCAATGGGTTGCTAACTACGTAGGGCATCGAGAAAATGTGTTTAAACAAGCAACTAACTACATTAAGGTAGCAAAAAACGCGTGCAAACCTCCCGACACCAGGAGGCGACGCCTATTTTTGCTGTTCTAAAGCCCTATATAGCCATATTGCACGGTATACTTTGCGGCTCTGTTGCCATGGCGCAACTCGGTGTGCGAATGTGATTTTTTGCACTTAGGTTGCTAACCATCTAGGGCACCTGAAAAACGTGTTTAAACACCAAACCCACCACGTTCAGGTACCGAGAAACCCCGTGCAAATCTCCCGACACTACAGGGCGACGCGACTTTGGGGCTCTGTAGCCCACGCGCATCTCACTGCGCAGGTGTGATTTTTGTGTCAATGGGTTGCTAACTACGTAGGGCATCGAGAAAATGTGTTTAAACAAGCAACTAACTACATTAAGGTAGCAAAAAACGCGTGCAAACCTCCCGACACCAGGAGGCGACGCCTATTTTTGCTGTTCTAAAGCCCTATATAGCCATATTGCACGGTATACTTTGCGGCTCTGTTGCCATGGCGCAACTCGGTGTGCGAATGTGATTTTTTGCACTTAGGTTGCTAACCATCTAGGGCACCTGAAAAACGTGTTTAAACACCAAACCCACCACGTTCAGGTACCGAGAAACCCCGTGCAAATCTCCCGACACTACAAGGCGACGCGACTTTGGGGCTCTGTAGCCCACGCGCATCTCACTGCGCAGGTATGATTTTTGTGTCAATGGGTTGCTAACTACGTAGGGCATCGAGAAAATGTGTTTAAACAAGCAACTAACTACATTAAGGTAGCAAAAAACGCGTGCAAACCTCCCGACACCAGGAGGCGACGCCTATTTTTGCTGTTCTAAAGCCCTATATAGCCATATTGCACGGTATACTTTGCGGCTCTGTTGCCATGGCGCAACTCGGTGTGCGAATGTGATTTTTTGCACTTAGGTTGCTAACCATCTAGGGCACCTGAAAAACGTGTTTAAACACCAAACCCACCACGTTCAGGTACCGAGAAACCCCGTGCAAATCTCCCGACACTACAGGGCGACGCGACTTTGGGGCTCTGTAGCCCACGCGCATCTCACTGCGCAGGTATGATTTTTGTGTCAATGGATGATGGGTATATAGGTAGTATGTGAAGGTTTGTGGTGGTATGTCATGTATGTGGCAGTGTGTGCACACTCGTCAATTCTGGCCTAGCTCCTGGCAAATTACATTCGCTATACCTCGGGCAATATTTTTGAAATCAATAAAAATTAATAATTTAAACGCAACATTAGCTGTTGAAACTTCAAATATAGTAACAGTAAATATTGCAAACCTCAAATATGCAATTTAATTTGCAAAGTTTCTATTATTACAAAATTTGACCCAGGCCACTTCGGCACTACGCCTCGGAAACTAACGTATACAATCAAAGCACTGTAACTTCCGACTCTTACACTAGAACGATTCCAAATATCAATCACGTTCTTTAAATAATTTATAACATAAATCAAGAATTATAGGCATAATTTCACTTAGAATTTAGTGTTAAAATGTCAGTTTTTGTAAACTCCGCCTCTTATGTAGGAGGCGTATCTCCTCAAGTATTGGGGCGTGGTATTCTCTCAAATCTTGCTATTTAGACAGCCTCACATCTAACCACAAACTGGACTCACTCCTGTCAATTTTTGTACTCTTTGTTTCTATGTAAAATGGTCTGATATCAGGGTCCCTGCTCACTTTCCCAAATAGAGTGGGATATAATGATTGGTATTCTGTGAATCCTCCACACTAGACCTGCAAAATAAGTCCAATAAAGATAGGTCATGAACGATTGTTTTTTTCACAATTTCACATTGCGCACATGTATAGTTGGGAATTCCCATTCTCAAAGGTCAAATTGGCCGCAGTACACTAAATTCTAGATCTTCCACCCCAAGAAGTAGTTCTAAAAAGAAAACACAAAATGGTCAGAATATTGTCCTACAGGGATAGAAAAACTAATTTGGGTGACAAATACATCATTTTGACACATACAAACAGAGTCACAGCCACCCAAATACAGTCAAACTAAATTCTCGGAACTACTTTCGCAATGTACAACGACCCGGAAGCAGTTTCTCACAAGAGCAACACCAACTCCTCACAGTGCTTACGTCACGCTTTGCTACATTCGGAACGACCTCGGCGATCATCTACGAAGATACACCTCGGCATTCGGAACGACCTCGGCGATCATCTACGAAGATACACCTCGGATATCAATCGTAGTACAAATACAACAAAGTTATGAGGTCTGGCGATTAACCTCATAGGTTAAGTAGTGCCGATGTAAACAACCAACATGGCAGATCATTTTGCAGAAAGTATCGAGTACACAAAAATGTTTGAGGATCAACTTTGATTTGAATGAATATCAGTTACAGGCTTGGAAGAGCTTTAACTGCCCATAATCGTCCGTCATTTTTGGTGTGTGCCAGCGTTCCAAACGTCGGGAACGAGGCTAGATTCTATGATAGAACTACTTTCGCTCCTCGTGATATCCGAGGTGTATTTGCGTGGAAAATCGCCGATGGAGTTCCGAATGGCTTTGCTACTTAAACCATAACCAGCTGGTTCCCTGGACTAATATCACTACGTTAGATATTACCCCATGGTAGCGTCCAATGGGATACATTCGGACTTTATCCAAATGTCCGAGATACGGAGAGCGTAAAAACGTCAAAAAACGCTCAATTTTGACACAAAAATTGGAATATCTCTAAAACTAAGCTACGGAAATGGAGCTCATTTTCAAGTTAAGCTCTCTGTGGGATTTATCATCAAATGTAAGAATTTTTAATGACGTACAACTTCGCGTGTAAAATGAGCACCTATTTTTTGTTCGTGATTTTTAGCTGCTGAACTTTTGCTCTACTTTCATTTCGCACTCCAGTATGAATGTTACAGGAAATATGGACCCCAACTCTACAGAATCTCTTTAGATTGAGAATTTTGATAACTAGAATTTATTCTTACATTTTGCCATTCGACATTGCTTTTGAAATGAATAAATACAACCAAAATTCAAGCACCAATATCTTCAAATCAAAGTACTGAAAGTACTGTTGGAAGGAATTTTTGAACAATTTTAGGAGTTCAAGTTACTATTTCGATATCCTACATAATTTATTTATTATTTATAACCAAATGCGTTTCATATTTCATTTTACATGCACATTATTTTACTGATCGGGAAGTTGTATGTTTTGATTCACGGGTAGGACATACTTTCGTGGAGCTATGTCATGGAAAAATTTCTATGGTCATTCTCCCTCCTACCACTGATTCTAAATTATTTTAATACGGCAGTGTTCAGTCACTGAATTGCATCTAGTAGTAATCCAGAGATTGAGGAACAGTGATAGGTGGATTGATGGTCACGATGTAACCTAAACAATGTGATGCCATGGAGTTAAGGTCAAAACAAATTCATCACATGTTCTATGTATTTTGTTCCAAAGAATGGAGCTTAAGAGCAAATAATATTTTTCCATATTTTGAATTTTGAGAAGCGAGCAAAAGCGAAAAATAAATTTGTGCGGTTTCTAAGACATTTATTTACCATAAGTTAAAAAGAGCATAAAAAGTTTGGACTTTCTTATATAACATATAACCATATATCTATAGACTATAGTGTAATCACGTAATAAGCAGTTCTATGCTATATAAAGCAAGTTAACAATTACTCCAGATGAAAATTCAATTGAATTTAAAACTAGTTAGAAGTAGGGTAGAAGAGGTTTACACCTTCATGAGTTCATACGTAAAAGATAACTTCATTTTTCTTTGGTATTACTTTTATTAATACTAGATAACTAGGAAGCACAGATTACCAATTAACAGCGCCACACTAATCTTATAATGGACCAGCCCGGTTCACTCTTTGTGTATACAATGTAATTAGATTTTGGTAAATTATGCTAATGTCTAATAATACCACTAGAATTAAATCAAACCTGATATGTTATTTTGGGACATCAAAATTGTAGGAATGTAAAATTTTCTCCCTGTCCTACCTGCTCTCATTGGATCAATCTTCAAATTTACACTACAAATACACGTTTGACGTCACACATCAAGAAAAGGTGTGTAGAGAGAGTAAATGTTCAGTTTACGGTCTAAGACAGAGTGCACTTATCATATTTCTGAACAAAGGATTGTGTCATTGTAATTTCTAATGCCGTATGTAAGCAAGAAGTCATTACTGCTTTACCGTAACAGTGAAATTATGCTGATTTATTTTGCTATTTAGAACTCAAATTACTAATTTTCAGTTCAATTCTACTTGGCCGAGTGTCAAAAATTTTGATTTTACGATATTTATGGTGCGTTAATTTCATTTTTTTATTTTTGGATTTTAAGGTGCGAGAAATCAGACGAACATAACGATTAATTTGTTGTGGTCTAATAAAATAATAAAAAAACACATTTAAGAAATTCGCTTCGCGCTGTCATTAAACCTCCACGGACACCCATCCAAAGATTAACCCTACCTTTCGTTGCTTAACTTCGGTAAATGTCCAGCGCTTTACGCTCTCATAGTAAACTCCTGCTGTGAATAGCGGTCGTTAAAATTGTACTTATATACAAGCGTGTGGTAGATACTAATGCGCAATAATACAATAAACTTCTCTCCGTGCACAGTTAGAATGTTGTTTGATTAATGTGTAAAAAAACATTAAATATCATAATTTTAAGTATTTGTTTAAATTACTTTTTTTCAACTTATCTACTTTTGATAGTACACATATTTTTCTGCTGCACTATTTCTCGGTCGCATTGACTCATTGATTTCTATTGAGTTGAGGGTGTTGTTCGTTCTTTTTCAAATCTTGCAGAGCGCTGACATAGAAAGGAATTGTTTGAAAACAATTCCTTCCAAAAATAATTGGGTCAGATTCATGAGATTGGATTTGTTATGTTAAACTATACAGTAGAGATGGGAGTGTGGTGATGGTCAATGGTGGAGGACGTGTTTTATTATTGGGATGAGAAAATTTAAAAGTTTTATAGTTTTTAGAGTTTTAATGTCTTATTAATGTTTTATCTTGCTTTTAAAATGTTTTAATTGACACTTATGAGGACTTTTAATTCTTTTACTTGTGTGAAAAGTGTGATTCATAGTCGCGTTGAAGAAAACTTTGTAATGCGTGCGGAAATAGTCGCCATTGTTCATTGGGTGATAATTGTTTTTATAAACTTTTATGAATAGTAGTGTTGGAAAAGGAAATCTTAGACATAGGCTGACTCTGATAGGATTTTATTACATAGTTTTATTGACTTTTAAATTATACTGAATCTTAAAGAAAATCTTGTCAATTCTCGTCGCCCGAGATTCTGTGAGACAACGCTTTGTGCGCCATCTTGCATCGTGTTGCATAACTGTAAATTTTTATTCTTAACGTTTCCTATATTTTAAACATTACGTTCCTCGTTAACCCTTAATTTGAGTTGTGTTTTAGACTGACTGCACCCAGGGGCTGGTACTGATAGTGGAGGTTCTTCGAAAGATGCGCTCAAAAGGCAGGAGGGCTCAGAAGATGAAGGGCGAGATAACATCGGAGATGAACACTGTGGTGCGGAAACTTGCCAGATCAGCTAGTGAATCAAACGTAAGGAATACAGCTATACATGGATCTGAAGTAACATGTAACTATATTTTGAACATGAAAAAAACTGTGAGTAAAAAGTTAAATGCTGCTAAAAGAACCTTAAAAACTGCTGGAAATTTTACAGGGGGGGGACTGGTAATTACAGCGGATGCTGCAACCTATGAGATCTTCAAATGTGCAGCAGTAGAGTATTATGAGAACTTGAATGAGAAAAGGGTGCATAAATCGAACTCTGTAGATAAAAAAGACGGCATAGTTGTTCAGACTGTTGTGAGGGTCAATTCGGAATATACAATCAACTTATATAATACAACTTCACGTATTCTAGTAAATGGTAAAACTGTAAACTGTTTATCGATGTAGATTTTCCAGGTATACAGCTTGTAACAAGAAATGTGGTTTTAAAAGGTCAACCCATAGATACTGATGATTTAAATAGCTTATTGGTGGAAAGCCTGAGCAATTTTCTGCGTGAGTGCGACAAGACACCAGAAAAGCGAACTGAAGTAAGCATGTCCACTGATGCAAAAAGTAAGTGCACCCAAATTGATGATATTGAATGTCTTAAGTGTAAAAAAAACTGTAGGACCAAGAGCGTGTTCTGCACCAAGAAGAGACATTGGGTTCACTACAAGTGCCTCAAACTAACACAAGATGAAATACTATGTATTGAACAAAACAATGATGAGGATATTGACTTTAACTGTTCGTTATGCACAAATCTGCCACTTGTTATTCCAGGTAGAACAAAGCCGCGCTCGCCAAAATCGTCAGCTGCTAGAGAGATTCTAGAGGATGAATTGTTGATTAATGAACCAGTAAGTAAAATGTCGTGTGTTGAGTCGATGGTTGTGTCTGATGATGACAGACTGACTGACTGTGAAGAAACATTCGTAAAAGGTAAAGCTAGCTCTAATTTACTTACAAACCGTGTGACAACCAATTCTATGAACAAGTCAAACACAGAGAACTCTAGTGAACCCAGTGTTCAAAATGTGAAAAATCGGCTGAGCTGAGATTGAAGTCGTGTAGACTCGATAAATGGGAAAATGAGCTAAAAGTCAAGGAGAATAAAAATGCAGATTTACTGAAATCCAAGCTGAAGGTTGATACGTATGCTAAAAAACTGGAGAATAAGATTCATGAATTAGAAGCAACTATCTCAACATTACATAAGAGAATTAATTTACTCGAAGGCAGTGAAAAGGAATCGGGACCCACACAATGTGAAAACAAAAATATAAGTTCATCAGACAATGAATTAAATAACATCAGAGCTCTTCATAATAGAATAAGTAACATTGTATTTGCTCAATTAAACAAACAATTAGACAACATTGAAAAGACTATGAATACATGTGAATTAGATAAAAACAAAAATTGTGAGAATTCACCAGCTAAAGCAGCGGACTCACCTGAACCATTTCAACCTAAAGAGAATGAAATAAAAACGACAGGGATTCAAAGTGAAACATACTGCTATCCAACTGGGGTAACAGAAAATACCCAAAAACGTACGGAAAAACAACTGACAGGCGACCCAATATTTTATAAGCAAGCTGATAAGGACCCCACGACCAATGGCTCTAGATCTTGTCACCAAAGTGATCAAGCTTTCAAAACTCCACAATTATTTGATCATACACGTCCACCGCCTGGCTATACTTCTCTGCCTCAGCATACAATTGGAAGTCTATTACCGCAGAACTTTGCACAAAGAGGTGTCAAAAACAATCTACCCAATGAAAATATTGTTTATGGTTGTGAACAGCCTCCTCCTTTTCGGATGGTTGGTCTGCTACAAAACCAGTTATAAACAGTGTAGACCATATGTCTCTCCAGATCGCATCTTTCAATTGCAAGAACGTACGAACTGCAGCTGCTGCAATAAATGAACTTTTTAAGAAATGTGATTTGATATGCATTCAAGAACATTGGCTGTTTCAAGCTCAACTTAATCTGTTAGGTGAAATAAATTCTTCTGTTGACTTCGCTGGTAAGGGTGCTGATTACAGAAACCCGCTTCCACCAATCCAAATGCCACGTGGTTATGGAGGTGTTGCGGTTTTGTGGAAAAAACATTTTAATAGTTTCATCACAGTACTCCCAGATGGTTCAGAACGTGTACAATGTGTTGAATTAGGAAACAAAGGGAATAATACCCGCAAGGTCCTAATAGTGTCGATATACTTTCCTTGTAAAGGTTATGCAACTAGTGATGATGACTTCTGTTCGTGTGTGGATGAACTCTTTGAAATTTTTACTAAATACTCATTGACACATAATATCCTAGTCGGAACAGATCTAAATGAAGATTTAAATAAAAAGGATAACAGTAGAAGATTAATGTACATCCGAAACTTTATTAAGGACTGTAACATACAATTTAGCCTCCTGTCCTCTACGTTTATACACCCAAATGGTAATGATAAATCTGAAATTGACTATTTCTTTAAGCATGGTGAGCCAAGTTTTGTAGACTGTGAAAAAGAAATCTTAGAAATGGCGTCAAATGTGTCAGACCATCATCCAATAATCACAAGAATACCTGTAAGGCTGAACCTTGCAAGTAAAACGAGCAACACACTGAAAAACAAGTCATATCCTAGACATACGAACTGGGAACGAGTTAACCAGGAAATTTATCAGGAGCTTGTGATTGAACAATTAAGCAACTTTAATCCTGTCGATAACATCGAAGACAATATCAAGAAACTGAACGAAGTAATGACCCGGGCAAGTGCGGATGCTTCAGGATTGAAGAGAGGGGGGGGGAAATCAAATCCTAAGTTGGCTGTATGGAATGAGAATACAATGTATATCTGTAGCGATAAAGCTAGCAAGGTTAGCACATAGAAACTGGGCAAAAGCTGGGAAATGTTACAATCCAAACAACCCATTGATTATTGAACGCAAAAGATGTAAAAAAGAATTTAGACGCCAATGTCGCATTGCTGTAGCAGACTGTCTTGCAAGAGAAAAAAGCGAAATAATGAAGACTAGAATTAGTAACTCTAAAATTTTTTATAAACTGATTAACAAACAACGTGGAAATCTCAAGAATTCTGTTAATGACCTCTACGTCAATGGTACTTGTTATTCGGGGGTATGTATTGTATGTATGTAATAGAGCTGAATAGAATCCCCAAATCTCACAAGAGTAGTTTAAAATTATATATATTATAAAAAGTTATAAAAAAATACAAAATGGCGAAGATTCAAAAATGGGCGACGGTCAATGTGAAAAAATTACAAGAAGTACAATTTAACAGTAATTAATAGTCAAAATCTAACAGAACAAGTAATTAATAATAATTTTTAATAATGAGGAAGACCACATACCTATAAATATACAATTTATATTTTTCATAAAGTAAGACGAATAGAACAATGGATGTATTAAACATCAATCAAGAAACAGCAGTGATTGATATTTTCGTGCACTTTCTATTAATATAGGTAGGTCCGTGGGTCATTTGCATATGAAAAGAGGGTATGGATAAAAGAAAGTAAAGAAAAGAATAGATAGATTAATAGTAAAGAGTTAAATAACCTGATTACATGTATTGTATGTATGTATTGTATGTATGTAACTATGGTGTATTTTGTTTGATATGGTATAGTGTATTGAAATAAAAATGATAAAATTACTGTTCATGTTATAAGTTTATGTTATTCTGTGACACACACATTGTGAGCTGAACTCTTTAACAATGTCTGCCTCTGACATTTCAGCTAAGTCAGGGCAGCGCATGACACCTCTGCACGAATTGAGTGTTTTGTGAACAGTGCAGAAACATTTGATGCCGTGAACGATCTTAATTTTAGCAAACTTTTTGATTGCTGTTTCCTATTGACCTCGATCAGGAGCTCGCCACCACGGAGCTTCCTGACCGATTTCGGTGTTCCAATCAGTGATGAAATGGTCTTTTCAATAATAAATGGATTCAGTTGAGATAACTTTTCCTCTCCCTCTACTTTGAGGAAGCATGGACAAGACGATTGGCTTGTGTTTTCACTAGTTAAGCTGATGGATGATTCGTCAGACTTACGTTTTTAAGTGTTAGTGAAAGGATCCATGGTTAAACTGATTATGATTCATCACCCAGGTTCCCCAGCCACTTAGGATTCCAACAAGGGGAAGTGCATTGGAGGCGGGTATACAGCCTCCGCACCACAAGGATACCTGAGAGATATACTTGCATACAATTGCAAATGATTACAATCAACACAATTGGTCCATGAGCCACCGCCTTCTTGAATAGGTGTTTTGAACGTATTAATTTGAAAGAAAAGTACTGCAATTTCAGTAGATACACGCAAATCTTCATGTAGAACACGCATGTTTTTACAAAAATAAGGTATGCTAATAGTGTTGGTAACTTCTGGAAAGTGTGCACATCCAGGAGTACATGTACTTACATAAGTACATTAACTTATGTAAGTATGCAGCTATTCAAGGGCAATGCATGACCAGCCGATTGACCAAGTCGGGCCCACTTGGACACCCGTCTACCCTGAATCAGAGGGCAAAGTAGTGTAATGGGAAGACTGGAGATCCCTTGGCCTCCCTCAACTACCAGGATCCTACTTTCCCAGTTACGGTAAGCTGCCCACGGCAAAAGGGCAATTTTGGTGTTCGCCATATGCCCAACATGCAGGCGCAAACTAGTACCTACATAATTGGCACATGTTTCTCCACCTCACCACGGAGAGGTCCCCCCAAAAAGGAGGATACAGTATTCACTGCAGTTGTAATTGTATCAGCCATGGCTGCCCTACCAACAATTGGGTTTTTACTACTAATTACCACTCTATTAAAACTTTTCACTAACTTGTGAAAATTCTGAAAAATCTTTAGAGACACCCTTGCTACTTGCCCCACTACTCAACACTGAATAAACACTATTCCTACAATCATACGACTCCTTAACCTCACCAAGGTTTGTAAAGAAACATGTCTCCTGTCTATAATCTTAGCCTCAAAGTCTGAAACAGACATAAGTTGAACTATTCTTCTGAGTAAAGTCAATTATGTCCAATAGAATTGGATGAGTTGGACCAATCACCCTAGCAAGCAATTCAGGAGTGACATTACCATATTTTTTACTTAGCGGAAGAATACAGTCCCCCCTCTTCTTCCCAATACCTGGGAGAGTCATTAACTCATCTTCACCAGCCACATTTAAAAATATCATAATTTAACCAATACAAAGTTGGAAAATACAACAATATAATCAAAGAAAAGAAATTTATGACAATACTTTTGCCGTCCTAAAAGAACTTAGGAAAAAGCAACTGAATAATAATTCAAAATGTCAATTCACAACAAACCAAATTACAAAGTAAAAACCTTCAATAAAGTGAAGGGTGCTGTATGTATATTTATCAGGTCGATGTGACCAGATATAAAACAGTGAAACGGAGAATATGTCTGTCAGGCTCAATGTCAACAGCTGAGAGAGAGCGACTTCTGAGGTGCTTCTGATTGGTCTACTCAGTGAACCGGCTATAAGTCTGATCGGTTCGACACTATAAAGCAATATTGGGGATGAAATACACAGTTTTATAGTTTAAACTTATTCTATTGACTTAGCATTATAAAATTGGAATATTTTTGAATTCTTTCAAACAGTACAGAGTGTAGTTTTATGTCCACGTGGATACTATTCTAAGATAATATTTTTGAATATACTCTATATTATATTTCTAAAATTTTAATAGACTGGAACGTACATGTGTATATATGTTATTCAAACTAAATTGACGTAATGGATATAAGGGTTATGTAGGGAAACACACGCACACAGCGACGCGGAAGGGAGATGTTTTATCGATTTTCCGAAAATGGCCTGGACTGTCGGTGTCAAGAACGTCGCTGATGATTTTTAGAAGCCAGTTTCATCACATACATTTTATACGTGGCTTAGCTTTGGTAAAGCAAGCAATAGTCAACCAATGTGTTTACTGTATACTGGCTGGATATTCGTCAAATCAAACACAAAACGGAGTTGATACCGTTCAAGTTACAGCTTAACGCTTGAGTTTCTGTTAAATTTGAATGGTGAAGTAAGTGATCCAAATATTTATAATGAAAATATTTGTTTACAATTATCATGAGTATTATATTTTCAATTTGTTGTTTTCAAAAGAATAAAACGCAGCCGTTTTTGATGCCCAGTGTTAAGATAATGTAGAAAAGTAGTCCGTCATGCGTAGTCATGTGACTGTCGGATAAAAGCAACGGTGCCGGAAAAAGAAAGGATTATTAGGTCAATAGGTTTTCTTCTAAAAGATCAGTTAGCGGTAGGATAAAACAATAATCTGTTTTAAATAATCGGAACAAGGATTTGAACCAGTGATGTTCCTATCACGTGTTTACGTCTCTATTCTGTGAGCTACAGTGCCAAATTAAACTGTTAGGCCCAATTGCATAATTCTAGTCTAAAGATAACCTCAAGTTTAAACCAAAGTTTAAACCCTGTCCATTGCATAAATGTAGGTTAATTAGTCTCAGAATGAGCAAAATATTGGACGGATTGCATAAATACAGTTTAGGCAAGACCGGAGTTTGTATTTAGTCTAACTCGCCATGAAAATTAAACCTTCGGCGGGGCTTTTAAAGCTGAGTTTTAGAAAATATATCAGTTTTGTGAGTTGAAAAAATGGCTGCCCACATATTGCAACGGATAAATTTCAATAGAATGTGCAACTCGTATTTGAGAAATTAAACCTTGGTTGTGTAATAAGTTCTTACAAGTTACAACTAAAATTTATCACTTTTAAGCCAGATTCCTTCTCCATTACTAAGCAATAAGAATAAAGTTTTTGTGCATAGAAACAAAGAAATGGCTTATAAACAAGATTCGAACTAACACCGATGATACAAGTAGTAGTAATCAAAAAACAGAAAATGAAGATAGGTACAGCAAATGTCTAAGAATCAACCCTTGTATAGTGTACTCTTCCAGTTGAACTCGTCAGGAATTTTGTTGAAAATTTTCGTTTTGTGATTTATTCACAAGACTTTCTTGCGTAAGTCTTAAAATGGTTCGACAGATGAATATATTTCTTGGAATATATCTAGAGGCATTTATCTGCTTGAATGTTCGAAAAACAGCGTAACTTTGTTCTTTAAAATTTTGCAGTTTCAATATCTTACTAAATGTCAACATCCGAAAAAAAATGTTTTATTCAGCCTTCAACTGAGGAACATGAAAATGTATCTGTATCAGAGCTCTCTGAATGTGCAAGTAAACTGAGCATAACATTATACAATTCATTTATTAATTAACAAATCTATCAATTAGGTAGTGGATTATATACAGAAAATATCATTAAAGTACAGGTTATGAAGTCATTTTATCTTGGTATACTACCCTTTGTTATTTTCGCTTGCCTTTTCAAGACAATCATAGAAAGAAAATCAGTAGCAAATAAATGATAATATTTTTATTTTAATAATGTCTACATTTGCATGTATTTGATAATTACACTGATAATCGATCGATTCAAATTTTATACAAAATAATCAATGTTTAAGTACGAAATTGTCATGATTGTGTGGTATTTTTTCGGTGCAATGAAAAAAACTCCAATTATAGTTTATCCTACCTGAAGACTAACTTCTACAAGATTACAAAGCTCAGGGTCTGTTATCTCCCGGATAGATAGTCTTAGACTAGCTAAAACAAAATTAAACTTGAATTATGCAATTAAGCGGTAAACTCAAGGCTAGTGATTCTCGGACTAAGGCTTAAACTAGACTTCATAAAACTTGAATTGTGCAATCGGCCCATATACTTCATATCATCTAATTATATGAAACATTATTTTTACATCAATAATAATAGAACATTTGCAAAGTATTCATTCAATCCTGATTTGAAAGTTTACTCGTCCTGTGCTAAATTTGACACTCCGTGATAAAAAATAACCGTAAGTACAAAATTTGCTGTTCGACTACAACAGCGTGATAAATTAAACGTTGTAATCACGATGGATTGCTAGATTACATTTTTGTTCTACTTAAGAAATTTAAGTAAAATCGATATTCGTTTATCTTTAAAACGGCCTTAAATAACATTGAATGTATTTTGATAATAAATATCTTAGCCTTATATTTAATAATTGGCTTTTTGTAGTATACGTAATCAATCTGTTTACTCACGTAGTAGGTGAAGTAAGGATATCGATTGGTTTGTTCCATTTTTTTAAAAATGCGTATATACCTAGTTACAAAGTTTACATAGGGACATGGAAGTAAAATTAGATCATTCAGTGAGGACAATATTAATTTTGTTGAAAAAATGTTTTAAAAATCAATTAAGAAACATGTAATAAGTTTTAAAGAAGACATTGATAATGTCGGTGATTTAATGTAACGGAGAAACAAGATATGTCAATGGATTATGGTTAATTTATATTTTATTGTGAATATCAAAATTATGTGAGGAAACTTCACTGATTAAGCAGGGATATAATATATCATGAAAGTATCTGGGAAAATAGTGTAGATATATAGTGTAGATATTAAGTGGTAAATATGGCATCAAAAGAAAGACCAAAGTCAGGCAGGATATTACAAGGTGATAAGATTGCCGTAGCCGCAATAGATTTTGGTACAACTTGTACTGGGTACGCCTATTATCTTAAAAAAGAAAGAAAACGGGACTTCTTGACAAGCATTAATATTGACCAAGCATGGGAAGGCGCAGCAAAACTTGGTCTCCAAGCACCTACAACAGTTTTAATGGATAAACATCGGAAATTTCATAGTTTTGGATTTGAGGCCGAAACTAAATATAAAAGTTTAACACTTACCAATGAACATAGAGAATGGTATTATTTTCAATATTTTAAGATGTCTTTACACCATGAAAAGGTAAGCATGATTAATTTAAATTCAATGTTTCACATGTTTGTGTTTACACGACTAATAAATTACAAAATAGTGCATGTAGCGGTCATTCTCCTTCCTACCACTGTATCAAATACGGCAATTGTCAGCCATAAGTGGGAATGTGCTTATGTATACTAATTGATTTTAGAACGCTTTGGTATAGAGATAAAGTTCTGGACGACTACAGCTGTGAACAATAAAAATTTATGCAAAACCTCAAAGAGCGCAAAAAATAAGAACATGAAGGTGCAGCTTAAGTCTGTGGCTTTCTACAAGTGAGAGGCTAAAATTATTTGAAACTAGCACCCTTGACCAATAAATGACCCAAGTGTTTATTAGGTCATGATACTCATAAGTAAGTGTAAAATATACTTCAATACTAGAAAAGATTGACACAAAGCATCAAATATCGCCGGATGGTGGTGACAGTATGTGTACTTACATTAATAGAGAAACCAATGATATATGCAGCTAAACGGAGCCCGGTAATTCTATAGCATTTTGTCATATAAAAAGGTATAATTCAGAACATGTTAAACGTTCCATGCTTGGAGTAATTGTCAATGTTTGTAAATCTTTACCTAATCTTAATATAGTTTTGTTTGTTAAATTTAAAGTTATTGCATATTGGCCGAAAATTAGAAAAAATATATTTATATTTATTAGAACATAAGGACCTTTATACAATATATATTAGCACCATAATCAGTCATGGTCTGATAATCCCTCTTTGTGTATGGTGTCAGTGTCTGCATCAGTAATTTAGACCATCCAAGGAAATATCTATACGAGCGTGCATTCTATAAATAGACGGAAAAGATCGTTTGTGTGAAAAAAATAGTACATGTTTTAGTCTAATCAGCAGTTAAGGGGAGAAGATATTCAACGATTTCTTGAAGAAACCCCTTTTAAACATAATATACAAATGCTAAACCAAGTTATCAGCTAAATCCAGAGTTTTAGTCTTTCCAGGAACAGTGAGTAGGTTGACTGACCGCCGTTATATGACCTATACAATGTGGCAACGGCGTTAAACCCAACAAAACAAACAAGCTAAAGCAACAAAAAAAAAATGAAATGTTTAGCAATTTTGTAAAAAATCACATATCTAGTTGTACGATAAGAAAAAATACGTACGCGTTTTAGTACATGTATAACCTTCATGGAGTTCGTAATGTCCGATATTGCAGTTCAGTCATAACAGACGTTTTTTGTCCACTTCGCTGATTTTGTCAAATAAGAAAATTTGATCGGTTTTAAAATTATAAACAACTTTAATCAATATAATGACATAGATTTTCGATTTAATCACTTCTTTCCGAATAACTAAATGATTTCCCTTTTTCTAGTGAACAAAGATTTTAATATAAATGTTCAATAGCGGTCCCATGATTATCTGGGAAAAGTGCGTAGCCGACAACTCATGTTTAGGGTATGACCTACCGCGACCGGGCTCGAACCCGCAATCTCCGGATTCGAAGTCAGACATGCTAAGCACTACGCCACGGCCGCGGCTATGTCGATATACAAAATGTATGTAATGCATTTCATTATTATATTCTTGTCAGTAGGTGTTTTTAATATATATTTTTACATATAATAGCTTGTTTTACATTTTTATAGATATACATGTAGTAGCATTTGTATACTGCAAAATATTCAACCAATCAAAACTAGAGTTGAATCCTATAGAACGGTCTCAATAGAATGAGTAAAACATTTATTACTTATTTAAAATTCAATAGTGAATCGTTATTTATTAAGTTTGTATTTGCACACAAATCTTTAGAATTTTCTACAAAATTAAAATTCACAATCATTTTGATAAATCTGATTTAACTACATTATACTAGAATCAATTTACCCAGACTTAAGTTACTTTTGCCAACTTACATAAGCTAGTAAAGATGGTTTGTACTGGTCCAAACTTACACGTAGGAAGCAAAATATCTTCATATGCTTACTGCTTATCTAATTCATCTGAAGTGAACGAAGTGACTGTCAGTGATCAAGTGGTTTTGATTTTGGTAGATTATTTTAAAATTATATACATGTACAGGAAACAGATTTACATTGTTATATCATATCGCCCAAAGTACCCTTTAATACTCACTTTATTCCTATGAAATGGGTTTTTTATCTAAGCCCAAAAGAACGATGCTAAATTGCTCTCATCAAACAAATGGGTTTAACATAAACATTTGTTTGTTTGATGGATTTAAGAGTTTCGTTTAGTAACACTATTCAGAGGCTGATACAGAATAGGGCTCCTTGGGGCTGGTAACCTAAAGTGGGGTGTGTACGGGAGGGGTGTCCCCTCCCGTTGGTGGGGGTACGGGCCCCCGGTAAATTTGAGAAATAAATGGTCTAAAATTGTATATTCTGGCCGGTTTTTTTCATCAACAATCGCACAGGTTACCCTTAACTGGTCAAATGTCCATTTTTACATGTCTGGACCCCCCCCTTCAAAATGGCCGTCACGGACCTTGAAATTGGTATTTTCAAACTGGATTCATTGAAATTCCTTTGAGGAAAGTCGTCCCCAAAAAGATCCCTTCCCCCCCCAATAAAAGATGTCTCAGGGGGTCTCAAAGGGGGATGTGCCCCCCTTTGTCGCTGGGGTTTGAAGGCAGAACAGCGCCCCTCATCGCCAGAAAAAGTCGGGGTCATTGAGTGCAGAAAAATGGCGCAAAATGCCGATAAGAAAACATGCTGATACTAAAAGTTATTTAGACTCAAAACAGGATTAAATGTAAGATAAAATCTAGTTATGTATCTTAGCACTGTAGTTAATTCATAAAAACTTTAGTATGTTTTCAAGTGGGGTGAAAATGACCAATACTTAAAATTTATTATGAATTAGATTGAAAATAAAGTATTATAAAATTAATGAATGAATCTATTATAAGATAAACAAGGAAATCTGAAATATAAACCAGTCCAAACAGAGAAGCCACCAAATTATGGTAAATTCTAACAACTTGTTAATTATCGCCGGTCCTAGGATCGGCGATGAAAACAATTATCAAGATTTGAGCATTTTTGTGTCTACACTGGTTGCCTTAAGCCAATCAGAACGATGAATTTGAGGTCACGTGATGAAAAAAATGACACCGAGTAGTCAAAATAGGGATGCATGTATGGACTCGTCGACGCCGTGTTTTGTCAGGTTACCTGTTTGTATTACCAGAAAATACCATTATCGATATATATGTATGAACGAGTACCAGTTTTAAGAAAGTTGCAATATATGACCAGTAAATATGCATAACTAATTGTAACATGATCATTTCTTTAAAAAACGCATTTGTTTAAAAAAGCAAACCTATCTTCCCTACTTCGGAGCGAGTTTATTAATAAATATGAACGTTCGATTAGCTGCCGGAATGTGGAAAAAACATGTTCTTAATCGAATATTCCGGTTTGCTTATCAATAAAATATAGTTTCTCAATGCCAAATGGACAGGTGAATTGTGAAGTCAATCATAATAATGCTTTTGTACGTGTGCGGTCTGAACATGTCTGAACATCATTCGATGGTTAGGACACCCCAATAGTTCATTTAGTTTAAATTCTACCATAATAATGTTATTTTACATTCATAATTATAACATGTCCCGTATTGTGTCTACTCAAACGATATAATTCTTATCTGGCCTGAAAGTCTAGCAAAACTAGTCAAACGTTCCCATATGTTACGCATATCCTTGCGAGGACACGCTCATAGCTGATTAATTATGCGTAGACTGGTTTATTGGAAAGTAATGGTTTAAAACGCTGAGTTATATTGCTTGAATCTTTTTACTCTATGGAGAATACACGGCTAAACGACGATTTCAAGCATTTTTGGAAATGCTAATACTTGTCGATAATTACACTCTCAACAAAGCCCACAGGCAAGAGATTAACAACCGGATGATAGCAATCAACTGCTTTGATAACGGACACACTGCGGACCATAAATGCATTTAGGCCGATTGCATAATTCAAGTTTTATTTTATTAGTTTAGTTTAAGGCCTTAGGACTGAATGCGCGGCTGCTATTAATATACATGTTATATTTATGAATTATTGAGTGCAATTTTAACAATCCTATATTGTATCATTTTGAAATATTTGTTTGGTGATAATGCCAAAATCAGAAGTTGAGTTTTCATTTTCCCAGAGAAATGCAATGAGTTGTGTACACTTATTTGTAATAATGATGCTCTATTACATCGTAACTATGTTTGTGCCACATTATATGTAGAAGGTTAGATCCAACAATGCCACAGATTAGTTAAAGTATGTTAGTTTGTATTCATGAAATTAAAATCCCTATTAATGTATACCCAGATTGAATCTATCACACATTGATAAATCCGTTCAATATAGTGTAAGTGTGCATTCATAATGTTTTTCGGTTCAATATAAAGATGTTTTCATTTCATATACAGTATAACCTGCATTAACAGCCACCTGTAATAAGCGGTCACCTGCTGTAATTGGCCAATCTGGCTTCCTCCCAATGCAAATCACTTCGTTTTGAACCTGTAATAAGCAGCCACCTGCTGTCTGTGGCCAGTGGTCACCTATTCAATCAAATTTTAGAATTAACAAAGTGTCACTATCATTGTATAATGGCAAAGACGTGTGAAAACCCACCCAGTTGAGTCTTTAAACAGTCAAAATTTATCAACAAAGTGTCATCACATAAAGTAAGACTTCCAATATACAACTGACATAGTCACTTGTGCCCTTTTTGAAGATCATTTAATAAGAAATAGCATAAATGATTAATTATTCAGATTGGACTAATCAAAGCATTTTATCTAAACCTGGATTAAGTGGTCACCTGCTGTAAGCAGCCAATTTAGTCACTTCCCTTCAATGGCTGCTTAATGCAGGTTATACTGTATTACCAAAACGATATCATATATTGTTAACTTCGTTTCGTGTATTAAAAATACATCAATATATTGTCAGTTGGATACATAAAAATGTTGTTTACATTCGTGCATTTATATTCTAACACATATTAATATTAATTGGTTCTATACAAAGGTAGATAGTTTGATACATTAAATAGAGAATTCATATACATGTGTATGACAAAAGGTCAAAATTACATTATCAGTGGTATCTGAACGGTCATTCTCAATAGATAGGTCCATCGGACAAAATAATACACAACTCTATGCTTGTAAGTAAGAAAATACTTTTTAGTATTTCGTCCATTGCCTAATAGATGTCCAATGATTGTGCATAAAAATTACAAAAATCGGACTATCAATAAAATGGTAACCACCATTTTAGACCCTTATTTTAAATTTCCGTTACTGTCGCCAGTCCACCCCTGTGTTGTTCGCAATAAAATTGCAGAGAACACGGTCACTGAAAGAGTTAAATTTGCATGCATATACATTGGTAATCGATTGAAATTTGTATTTAAAAGGCTCCATAAAACAGTAAGTCAGACATTGTTTAAATATCTAATGCAGAGTGCATGTCGCCAGACTTTATACTTTTCATAAAATTTCCGATACCATATCTACTACAGCTTGATTAGGAAGCAAAATATCAACACAGAATAAAAAGGAACGTGTAAAAGTTATCTTAGTTCCATTGATTCTTAAAAAAAGTGACAAAAGCCTGTGGTATATATGAAATAAAAAAATATTTGAATGACAAATGTGAAAGGGGTCAATAAAAAGTAAATAAGCAAGATTTCCGTTACCGGTATTATTGAAAATACCAGTTACATCGAAATGGTATAATGGCGGTAGTTACATCAATTGACTATAACTGGTTATAGATGATCGGATAATTCATCGTTTATAACACGGTAGAGCTCAAACGACGTAATTTCAATACGAATTTTAAATTAATTTCCGTTATTTAAATTTCCGTTACCACGTTCGGTGTATTAATCATATTTCTTTTCGCAGGGACACAGCGCTAATCAGTACATCATATATTTACGTCATTTATGACTTCAAGATGCCCTGTGGTTAAATAATACACCATAAAGTGTGTAAAATGATGGAGAAATAGCTTAATTATGAAGATTTTTTTCAAGTCTACAGAACTTTTACTAATTGCGATGATAGTTATATGTTTGGCTAAAAATAATGTACTTATTATAAATTATTACCTTAGAGCAGACACATGACTTTAAGGTAGGTGGATACAATGTTTCGTAAAAATCTAAAGTCTGCCAACTTTCATGAAAGTCGGTGTACAAGTAGAGTCACAATTGTACTTTATAAATATGGCAATGGTATTCATTTTTATCTTGACGTCACCATAGCAACGACGTGTATTCGACACACGTATAAGCTATGTGTTGAAAACGTCGCGCTAGAGAAAACGGCGTTTAAAGTGTGAACAGGCGTGGATATTCATTTGATATTTAGATCATTGTATTCTCCAGGAAACATGCTTTCAAATGATATTAAATTTGCTCGAGAGTTATCTGACGACGTCGTAACGTTTAGAAAACAGTGAAATGATAAAAATGCGTCACACAGAGATTATAAGTGTAAAAAATTTCCGTTACTATGTGGTAACGGATATTTATTTTTTGTAAGTAATAAAACAGCATGGTAAGCTTGAAAATGGATTCAAGTCAATACTATTTTTACCAAAGGTTAATAACAGATTCGTAGAAGTCTCAAACAAGTTCACCAAATACCATTAGACAGTAGCTTAAAGCAGATTTTTTACGTTTTAGCTCATCGGAGCACGAACTGTTATAGGTTAGCTATTCTGATCGGTGTTTGTCCGTCGTCCGTCAAATATAATAAAAATATATAATGTAATATAAAAAATAGTATTGCCAAAAATTTTTAAGCTGATAGTTACGAACTTCTGCGCAAAGCAACTAATAAAGGTCATCGACAAAGATTTTGCCACTGGGGTCAATATTGACGCCTCCCCAGGGGTCATCAGATTAAATGTTGGCCCTACCTAGGGGTAACAAGAATAAACATGGAGTTATGTAAAGAAATATTTAAAATAATTTCTTTAATTGTATGGCCCAGTGCTTTATTTTTTTGCATTGTGAACTCAAGGATACAATTTTTTTCAGCTTAATATGAATGTGTTGAAAGATTACGTGTCATATGCCTTTAGAATCTGGTGCTCTTGTGAGCGATCCTGGCACCGTAGAAAGCCCTCTATACCCTTTTTATATTTCAATATAAATATATAAATATGTAAAAATACTTCAGCTTATTGAATTAAAATAAACGTCATGTTGGTTAAATATTGTTGCAGAGATCAAACAATATCAGGAGGCAGAAATCTCCGTGAACAAAATTTCCGTTACTATGTTGTTGTTTTTTTGCGGATAAGCGCTTTTTACTGAGTTATAATCTTCCCTATGCTTAATTGAAGTCTTAATTTCTAAGGTTTCAACTGAACGTCGTCATCTGTTCAACAAACTCATTAGAGTTTTCAAATTTATGACGTGTTTGTTATATTAGTAATAAAGCAGTTTTTCTATGTAGAACAAATGATATGAAAAAGATTACGCTTTATTCATGTTAGCTGCGTGACTAAGCAATAAAATGCAACTTAAAAGAAACATATTTGTTGGTTCAATTCAAGTCTTGAGGGATTTGACGATATTTTAAACCAACATGATCAGTATAAAATTTCCGTTACCGTTGCACTTGTTCATTTTACATGTACATGCCGTCTAAATATGCAGATTAACACAGGTAATATGAACATTTTTTGTATTGACAATGATCAAAGTTAAGTATAAGAAAAGCAAGTTATCATTATGACACCCAAAAATAATAGAAAAGGATTTATGCAAAGTGAAAATTTAATACTCACCACTCTCTGCACGAACATTTCGTGTCAGAATAAGTAAACCGCACCCTGTGTGCCGATTTAGTGCATCGGACCGTATCAAATTATTTTTCCCCACCAATCGGTAGGAAATGACACAAATATCATCTCTGCAAAAGTTAATAAGGATCCATTGGGCCCGTTATAAAATAATCAAAATTTGAAAAGTGATCGGTTAGAACTTTTGTTCAGTGTATATACCATCGACATATAAAAATAGCACATAGACCGGACAAGCGGACACATTGTTGATTTTTTGCACAATTACTACTAGTTAAAGGGGTCATTCTTAGCACTTTTAAATATCTTAAGGTTTTAAAGTCAGCTTAGACGTTTACCTCCCCTGGCAAGGCACATCTTTTGTTTACTTCCTGTACAGAAAAATTATATTTCATGAAAATATGCGGGCTTGAAGAACTGCTTGTGTTATAGAACATTGAATAATATTGGTAAATTTCATTTGCTGTAAAATAAAACCCATCCATGTGACTGAGAAAACCATACTGAACTGATACGAAATTATCACATCACCCCACCCATTTATTTTCAACGGAGGCATCACACCACTAAAAGACGTTTGTTTACATCGTAGTCATGGAGATTGTCAAGAGTTTTATATTTATATTTCTAACATCCTGTAGATTGCTTCAAAGTAGCAATAATGATGAATATGCATTTAGTGATTGTGACATTGGTGATTTCTTAATCTCAAAAGATCCAAAAATAGTATTTTCACACAATGAATTAGTTATATATGAACATCTTGTGACCAGCTATCAAAATGTGAATAAAAATCAGTATAGATCTACATGTAACTCATATTCTTTTTCAACAAATGGCAATAAAAGCATAGCTATTTATCTTTTACTTTGTGGTGACATTCATCCATGCCCTGGACCTTGTCCAGATAGATCTTCCAACAATCAACATGATAACAACCATACATTTAGATGTTTTGAAAAACGTGGTCTCCATTTCCTGCACTTGAATGTTAGAAGTTTACTTCCCAAGATTGATGAAATTAGATTACTAGCCAACAATTGTAAAGCTGCGTGTATTTGTTTGACTGAAACTTGGTTAGATGACAGTGTGTTCAACTCTGAGATTTCAATTGATAATTACAACATAGTGAGAAATGATAGAAATAGACATGGAGGCGGTGTTCTTATTTATATTCGAAATTACTTTTCTTTTCATCTTATTGAAAATCTACATAATAATGAACTTGAATCTATCTGGATTGAACTACTTCTTCAGAAAACTAAACCTATTATATGTGGTTGTCTCTATAGACCTCCAAAACAAATGACTTTTTATGACTCATTGGAAAATCTTTGCTTGTCAAATTCATGTTTTAATGAAAAAGAATGTATTGTATTGGGTGATCTTAACACTGATGTTTCTAACTCAAACAGCAATAGTTTAAATAAGTCTTTTAAGTCTTTTATTGATATGTTTAGTTTTACTCAATGGATATCTGATTTTACAAGAATCTGTGATAAATCATCTTCTATTATTGATCTTATTTTAGTATCTGATGAATGTAAAATTTCACAGAGTGGCGTTTTAAATGTTAGTATAAGTGACCATTCTGCTGTGTTCTGTACTAGGAAAGTAACAAAAGAGGCTATAAATAAGCATAAAAACATCAAAGTAAGATCACTCAAAAATACTACAAAGATTCATTCTTGGCCAATTTAATGAATACTGACTGGTCATCCGTACTTTTGAGTGATAATGTAAATGACCCGGGTCGATAGCGCAGTTGGTAGCAGGACAGGATTTGGAATCTCATGTCCCGAAGTGGGTACGGGTTCGAATCTCACCCGGGGAGGTTATACCCTTCCATGAAAATTTCACATTAATGTCGATTTTCCTCCATTGATTAGATAATATGGAGAAGTTTCCGGCCTTGTGGAAGGGTAGGTGATTACTGGTTATAGACAATGGTCCAGGAAAGCTAGGTTAGGTGCGCTGGACGCCGTGAAATGACCTAAATTGTGTTGATACGACGTTAACTCAAATAAATAAATAAGTAAATGAAGCATGGTCTAATTTTAAGTCTTTGTTTCTAAATGTCATAGACAATATTGCCCCAGTAAGGGAATTAAGAATCAAACAGAGAACAGGACCTTGGATCACAAGTGAAATTTTAAGTGGCATACAAAATAGGGATAAAGCATTTCAAACTTTCATTTAGGATAAAACTGATGAAAATTTTAATAAATTTAAACAACTGAGAAATGCTACACAATATCAAATTAGTTCAGCTAAAAAAGATTATTACAAGAAATCTATGATTGATATTCAAAATGATCCAAAATCCTTATGGAAATCTCTCAACGATCTTGGAATGCCTTCTAAGAAAAGTAACAAATCTACTTCTAATATTGCACTTAATATTGATAATAGTATTATTTTTAACAAATTTGATGTTGCAAACCATTTTAAAAAGTTTTTCACCACAGTGGCTTCTGTTCTTGTTACAAAATTACCTGCTGCATTGGGTCAATATGGCAGAGAATTTGTGGCTTCATTCTATAGAGACCAAGGTGTTGTTCTCAACAGTTACTCTTTTTCTTTAATTACTGAAAATAGTGTTTTTAAACATTTGAATAGACTAAGCTCTAGCAATGCAACTGGTCTAGATAATATTCCTTGTCGTTTTATTAAAGACGGTGCTTCAGTCATTGCTTGTCCTCTACCTCATATTATCAATTTGTCATTAATCCAAGGGGTAGTACCTGATGATCTTAAATCTGCCCGGGTTGTACCAATATATAAGAAAAATTATAAAACTAATGTCTCGAACTACAGACCAGTATCAATTTTAAGTATTGTTTCAAAAATTTTTGAAAGAATTGTTTATGAACAAGTAGAAATGTATCTAAATGATAACAATCTATTATACAAGTTTCAATCTGGGTTCAGAGCATCATATTCTACTGATACATGTTTATTGCATTTAACTGATTTTATCAGGTTTAAGTTGGAAAAAGGTTTTTATGTAGGGATGGCTTTGCTTGATCTACAGAAGGCCTTTGATACTGTAGATCATTCTATTCTATTAAGCAAATTAGGACTTATAGGATTTAACATTGATGTAGTTAATTGGTTTAGATCATATCTATCTGGTCGGGTTCAATACACTGACATTAATTATACTCTGTCGTCCCCTTCTACTGTAACCTGTGGTGTACCACAAGGCTCTATACTAGGCCTCTTTTGTTTTTAATTTATATTAATGATATGGCTGGTACTGTTAAAAGTAAACTTTTATTGTATGCAGATGATTCTGGCATCTTAGTGTCCAGTAAATGCAAATTCGAAATTGAAAGACTATTGTCCTATGACATGCAAACTGTGAGTAACTGGCTAGTTGATAATAAATTGTCATTACACCTTGGTAAAACAGAAACTATATTTGGCTCTAAACCAAGGTTAAAGAAATGTTCTGAACTTGATATTTTTTGCAATGGTATAAAACTTAAAACAACCAACTCAGTTAAATATCTTGGTGTGTTATTGGACCAGTCTTTAAACTTTGACATGATGGTAGCTACAATTATTAAAAAAGTCAATGCTAGGCTTAAATTTTTACACAGAAAAAGTAAGTTTTTATCACTTTATGCTAAAAAGCTCTTGGTTATGTCTCCATTGCAATGCCATTTGGATTATGCTTGCTCTGTCTGGTACTTCAGTATTTCACAGCATCTTAAGAACAGACTCCAAATTACTCAAAATAAAATTATTAGATTTGTTCTAAATTTAGATTCAGACAGCACATATCTCAAGATCATTTTGTTGAGCTAAATTAGTTACCTGTAGAAAAAAGAGTAAATCAGATTGTTTTAAACAATGTTTTTAAAATATTTATTGATATATCTCCTCCTTATTTACATGAACATTTTATTCAGGTCAGTTCAGTTCATAATCATAATACTAGATTTAGTTCTGAATCTTGTTTTAAAATTCCATCTGTAAAAGGTTTTGGAAAGAAGTCATTTGTAGTCATTACCAACTGAAATAAAACATACCACTAATACTGAAACTTTTAAAAAACTAGTAAAAAAACATTATTTTACCAAGTTGTAATAAATTCTGTGAAATTTTATGACATTTTTTTGCCTGTGATAATCTTAATTTTGATCTCTTATAGTCCCTTATTTTTACTTACTTTAGTATTTCAAATGTTTTATGATAATTGGAAGTAAATTTAGCGTGTGCCTTGCTAGGACATGTATTCATTTATTCAAGGACCACAATGGAAACAAGGAAATTCATATTTCCTTTTTTGTGCTATCCTTAATAGATGAAAATATGTCCTAGTACAATGAATGTACTATAATACAGTATTATTTATATTCTTTGTTTTTACTGTTTTAATCATTCTTGTGCTATGTATGTTATTTTCATTAATTGAATAAACTCTCTCTCTCTCAAAGTCATCATTCATGCACATTTATTCTACTTTAACCGTATGTAAAATAACAATCAAAACTCCACTATTTAGATATCTTTCAAATTTATTAACGAGGCGCACAACGGGTCGCGACTAAATCGTTGAAACATTCTATTACAAAAAACGACGTAACATCTCTACCGAGACGCACAACTTATCAGCCGCTATATCTACTTTTAAGATATATTCCAGATTACAAAAGTATGTAAGAAGTTATTGCGCCTGTCATATCAGACGATCTTTTCGAATTGCTATTATACATGTATATAACTTCTGTTATTCGGTAAATTTCAAACTCGACAAGATTATGTAACCCTGCATACATTGCAAACAATTAGACAAGCCCAGACTGCTCCAGATATATACATTTATTTGATTTATTTTCAGGAGCTGTCACGTGATATGCTGTTAAAAGACTCTGAAGGAAAGACTATGGAAGCTATCACTATCTTTTCAGCCGCCATTGGATATGTTTATGTAAATATGATACCGACTTTTTTTGTGATTGATATCGTTTGAAGAATAACATCAAATTAAATATATATTAGACTTATACATGCAATGCATCTAATAATTAATGTAGCGAATGTGTGTAACTGTAATCGTAGACCAAAAACAGTGGTTTGTGGACTAGACATACGGTGGTTTATTTTCTGGTCGCGGTTTGTCATACCCTTATGTTAAGTTTGATATTGTCTCGAGTTCATTCATATCTTGAGAAGTTGTCAATTTCGTATGAAATAAAAGAATGTTGTTAAATCACATGTTATGTTTGAAAGGATTGCCGATCGCAAAATAAAATTAAATATATTGAGTTTAAATACAAATTATGTGACAAAAATAAACACCTAAAAAGATATGTAGGCCAAGTCTACGAGACCATCTCAGCTTACTAGTTCAATCAAGATATAAGCATTTTTTCTAAGTAATAAATGTTCATTATTGGAATGAACAACAAATGTAGTAACTGATATTATTGTCTATGAGAAGCATAGTAAAGTAAATGCTATTTGTCATAAATTTAAACATTTTTACAGGGACATTTACGGAAGAGGTTAAGAGACGCTCTTGCTGATGAAATTCGACCTACTCAGATATCTTGGGTTATCACAGTTCCTGCTATATGGAGGGAGTCTGCCAAAGAATTCATGCGAGAAGCAGCTATCATGGTAGTATTCATTAAAACAATCAAAGATCTTTCAAGCATACTTGTTTACAAACACATAATATTTAAATGAAATATGTGAAAAGTAGAAAACAGGCTCTAAGTAAACATAAAATCATGTAAATTTGTAACAACACTCATCATATGATGATAAAAAAACTTAACTTATAAGAAAATATTGAAACAAATAAAAATAGATATTCCACTGGTTCTCGATTGGATTTAGAGAAACACGATAAATGTTATTCAAACAAAATATATATTTAACAGTATAAAGTATTTTGTATGGTCAAATCATTAACAATTTACAAAGGGTACAATCATAAGTATTATTTGACAACATTAAACATGCACTGTATGCATAGTCGTGAATTTCCGTATAAAATCTCCGTAAATACACGAATGTATTACTTTAAGTTTCAGTAATATGACACAAAGAGGCATCTAATAACTTGGTGTAGTGGTAAAACGTACCACCTCACGATCAAGAGGCTACAGGTTCGATCCCAAATCAAAACTTATTTTTTGCTATTTAAACATAATTGATACATGTTTTACAAATACTTGTTAACACGACGGCGCGCGGTTTCCATGATTAAACAAAATCTAAGCGAAAGTGTATTACACACATAATGGGCGTTTTCATTTATGAAAGTCCTTCAGTCTTTCACCATGTCACAAAATTATAATAAAAATATGAATAAAGAAAAAAGTATGATAATAAAGAGAAAACAAATGTCATTAAATGATATATAATTAACATTCAGACAATTAGTTAAAAGTAATAAGTAAGTCATAGTGTTGCTACTATATATATGTTACTAGTGTTTGCAAAATTACAAAAACATCAACCTGTGCGGGAATCGAACCCGGGTATTTCGATTGACAAGTCGGTATTTTACCTCTGCACCGCTCACCGTTTGATATAATACAATCATTACTTTTTCATCCATAATTTGTATAGTCCCTCATTAAAACAACGAAACTTGACGAATATATACGAACTAAGCCGTAAATCGATACGGAAACTAATGAAGTGCATGTTTAATGTTGTCAAATAATATATGTATTTATTGATTCCTCTATTATGGGGATAATAACATATTTGAAAAGTAATTTTACAAGTAATTCAAATATATAATACATTAAACAATGCAATTACATCATATATGATACAGTGTCATTTTACATCCATTATAATGTAAGAATAACACATTTTAAAATACAATATTTACTTAACCTAATAATACCATATAATATTATATGAAATCTATACATCCGCTACTGTTGGTGAACACATCTTAAAATTATAAAAACCCATTCCAAGACAACTTTCTTCTAACTCTTGTTTATTTATTTATTTATTGGAGTTAACGCCATGTTAACACAATTTAGGTCATTTTACGGCGTCCAGCGGCGCACCTAACCTATCTTTCCTGGACCATTGTCTATAACCAGTACTCACCTACCCTTCCACAAGGCCGGAAACTTCTCCATATTATCTAATCAATGGAGGAAAATCGACATTAATGTGAAATTTTCATGGAAGGGTATAACCTCCCCGGGTGAGATTCGAACCCGTACCCACTTCGGGACATGAGATTCCAAATCCTGTCCTGCTACCAACTGCGCTATCGACCCAGGTTGTCTTGTACCTTGTCGAATGTCAAAAGGTTCTTAACAAAGACATCTACATTTAACTTTTCCCGTGGCTCCCTGATATAATTCACATAGAGCCAACAATGTGGTAGAATTACTGAACTAGTTTGATATCAAGGAAGACTTCCTCGCCCTACAAAACTTGGCGGCGAAAATCACAGTCACTATTTATCTCCTATTATCTTACCATCGTCCATGAGTTCTATATAAAACTCGACCGATACATTATTTGTATGACTAAGTACAAAACAAGATGAACGCACTAATTCTTGACCATTTATGTAGTGGTATTAATAAACTAAAAAATACCAATGTTTTGTAGGCTGGTATTGTATCAGATGATCTCGTGTTAGCTTTAGAACCTGAATCTGCTGCCATCTACTGTAAAGAAGTTGCTCTTCATCAGAAAGGGGGAGTTGATGGAGCTTTTCTGTCAGCTTTTAATCCGAACGAAAAATATTTAGTCTGTGATCTCGGAGGTTTGTTTTCTATTTCCACAATACTATATTATATTAAATATTTGCATCATTAAAATCTAGCACCAACGTTTGTTTACTGTTGCTGTTCCTGATATATCTTTAGATCTCATTTAGATAATAGAAGAGTAACTTTACTAAATTAACAACACAACAATTATATATCAATACCATTGCCCTTTGGGCGCCTCAGTATATCAGCATATAAATAAAAATACCATAATAAGTGCAACTAAAGAACTACATTTATCTACAATACATAACATGTACATTCTATTTGTCAGGTGGAACTGTTGATACTACTATCCATGTTGTAAAACCAAATGGTAAAATTGAAGAGATATATGCCGCTACTGGTGGAGACTGGGGTGGACAAAATGTAAATGCTGCGTTTGAACGTCTATTGATAGAGATGGTATGTTTACATGTATTTAAATTTAACTGCGTGAACATTTCTCGCTTAAGTTATTTTTAAACATCTTTGAACGGAAGCAAAATCTGTTTGCACAAATTCTTATAGTATTTTATAACAATATAATATAATGTTAATTACAGAAAAGAAGTACATGTATACTTACTCTTGTATAGTTGAAAGAGTGACTATTTTACAATAATTATTGTTACGTTATATAACATCGGTGTTATATGATTCTTGCAATATATAAATAAATGTTCTGAGTACATAATCAATCAAAGTACTGTAAGGACTGTGACGAATTTTTGAACGATTTTAAGAATCGAGGGTAGTAGGTGGGTGGATGTCGGACTTACGGATGTTGGGTGGACGGGAAGGCGAGACGGCGGGCGGGTTTGCGGACAGTCACAGTCAGATAGACGGACAGACGGACTGAGCGACGGAACGACGGACGGACGGAGAGACAGACAGACAATTCTGATAACACAAAATACATTTTTTCTATAGTGGTCCTTAAGTTGGGGCATGACATAGAGCGGCAAAAGAGTCAAAACAGTATGGTGGTGAAGTTGATAAGTTAATTAAAATCAATTATAGATTTGTAATTTATATAACATAATGTACAATTTAATTTTTGTGTACAATTATAAATTTGCTACGATTCAACACGTGCTATTATAATTGCATTCCATGTGTGCGTTGAATGGCTTGTAAATGACGCTTTTTATCGATTTCCATTCCAACGAAAACGTGGTACATTGTAATGATATTGACCAAAAACTTTAGTTTGAAATATTAATTTCAGATAGGAGAGAAATCATTCTCATCGTTTCGTTCTCAACACGCACATGCTTGGATCAAGCTTCAAAGTAGTTTTGAAACCTGCAAACGACAGTTCACAACAAATACAGAAACAAGTGATATTGATATTCCCAAGACATTTGAAAAACTTTGTAAAGACCGTGCATGGCGAAAAGGTGTAAAAGTGCTTGAAGAAACACTACGTCTTAGTAAGACTGTCATGATTGAATTGTTTTCTGTTGCAACAAGTCAAATCATTACACATATAGAAACACTAATGAAAAAAGCACTTTTACCTAAACGTGCATCAATTCTTCTTGTTGGAGGATTTTCAGAGTCATCAATTGTCAAACAACAGATCCGTGATCACTTTCGAGAGAGTAAAGTGATAGCACCAGAATCGGCCGGTTCTGCAATAATAAAGGGTTCCGTAATGTATGGCATTAACCCGGATATAATTGCCGCGAGAATCAGTCCATACACATATGGAGTACACACAAGAAGGCTATTTAACAAACATATCCATCCTGCTAACCGCAAGAAAGTTTGCAATGGAAAAGAATATGTAGATAAAGCATTTTGTATTCACATAGTTAAAGGTGAATTAGTGTATGTAGGACAGGAACCTAAAGGTAGTACATTCAAAATAGTCAATTGTACAAAAGGTGAAGTATTTTGGAACGTTTACCAATCCGAGAAAGAAAATCCACAATTCTGTGACGAAGATGATAAAAGTCATAAAATAGGAATGCTAAAAGTGACGCTTCCTGAGAAATTAAGAAACAAACAGATTTCTTTAAAAGTGACAATGACATGCCGCGGTACAGAATTGGAAGCGAAGACACGTATTGTTGATTTTCCAAATGAAGTGGCGATGACTAGGTTAGAGTTTTTAAGTAAGGAATACGCATCATCGTCAGATAATTTTGAAGAAGTTTAATAATTGTCGGAGAGTGTTTCTTCCTGAACGTTTGGACTTTATGGTCATTGTGTGCTAAATGTCTGTAGAGTAAACAAAGAACTTTTTAAATAAAAACAGTCTGGAATACATTTGCACATCCAGAAATCTTGCTAATTTACATTAATTTGTTTTTACCGTAGGAGTATTCTCCCACTTCTGATTCCATTAGTTGTACAATATAAACTAACAAACTATAAATGTAGAGTCGCAATCTTTATATAATTTTCCGATTCGTGAACCAAATAAGCATTTAAGTCTTTCCATGAGAATTGTTTACTTTTGACTAAAAAATAAACATATTTCTAGTCCGGCTATACGGATAAAAAGTAACTGTTCCATATGTAGATCTACATTTGCTAAAAAGTTAAATGGAATCGGATGAAAAGTAGGTTTTCAAGATTTCAAAATTTGCCAGCATTTTCAGAAAAGTGTTTATAGTAACCAATATGTTGATTTTGGTTTGCGTGTTATTGAAATAAAATAATGAAGTTACTATTTTTAATATTGAATCTGATCGTATACAATTTAAAAAAAATCATGGTTGATAACAACTTTTAGTTTAAACTACAAATGTGTCTAAAAAGGGTTTAAATGCCATTGATATCAATTTATCATTTAATGAACTAATGTGATATAAGTACCAACATAATACCTGAAACTATGAATTTCTGGAATCAGCTTCTCGTGAATCGATTACTAAAACAGATTTAAAAGTCAGCATATGCGGCTTCCAAACAAGTGTTGTAGTTCATGCTACTACACGTATGTAATACAGATGAATAATATGTACTACATAAATAAATATTTAAAATGTCATCTGTTACTTTTGTTACTGTTTTTACACATGAAATTTTGTAACAGTATACATTTGTTACAGAATGTACTTACTTACGTTCCGTTTTTTATAACCTGAGGTTTAGCTTTTGGTCATTGTCACTGTCGGCATTTTCGCTATCAGAGGCTAAACTAGATCTTGACACTGTGCAAACGAATGAACACTCAAGTCCGTGCTACTATTACAGGAGCAGCAACTTGAAATGCAATTCGGTCGACAGCTACATCGAATCACTTTAACATATTTCCAGGGACAGACTGTAACTTAGTCTTTACAGGCTGAACATTTCCATTAACAGACTCACATCCCTACTCACATGGATTTAAGACTTTGTTGTCGCTCCATATTTGTGTCTGTATGTATACTCTTCGTATGTGACATGATGTTGCGTCATATGTTAGAGACAAGCTTTTAACTTGCACGCACGATTTTGCACTGACTACTTTAGTAACAAACTTGTGCAAAGGGAGGTTGTTAGTGTGGTCATTTCATGATGAATAATAGAGCATTGTGATCTCTCGTCAGGTTTGATGTCTACTTCCTTTGTGATGTCTATATATATCTGAACGGCTTCTTTGAACTCTGTGTAAGTTTTGGGGAGTTTTAAAATTACTGATTTTACAACGTTAAATGATGTAAAAGTTGTTTTGCATCCAATTAAGGTATGCATGAAAGAGAGAGAGAAGTGAACACAGCTTGGGACTTTTTTAATTTAGCAAAGTCCCGTTCTCGACTTTCCTTACTTTGTCAGACCTGAAGACAATGTTTTGGTCAAACAGGTTAGTACGGTGGCACAACAAAACCAACAGCAGTCTATAATTTTCAAATAATGACGGAGGAAAATTTGCTACATGTAACTCATACACAAGAAATTTAGAAACAGAGCTTAAGCTCAAATATATAGTGTGATGCTATTTTCATGTTGTTATTAAACAAATGATATATCAAGTGAATTAAGCTTAACTTGGTAATAATTTCGTTTTTAAAAACAATTCTAAGAGATAACATTAATTTGGTGAGTTTAAAGTTTCGTACTCAGCGCTCAGACAACAAAAATATCGTGACAAGAAATTTAACACTAAACATGATCAATTTTGGTCCTAACCCGCTACCGTAGTAAAATATTTCTATTTTTCAAGGTCGTCACCAAAAACGGTATTTTTAATGAATTTACTGCCATATATAAAATTAATTAAATGTAGATATATAGGTTCACATCGGAAAGTCAATTCAAAATCAAAATACTACCGGCATCCATTACTTTTTGTGACCCAACAGCTATATTTACTGGGGGACAGAAGTACATCTACAATTTGAAAGATGTCTTTGCTATTTAGATGATGTAATAGAGTGTGGAAAGTCTTTTGATGAAACTTTGATAAATTTACAAAAAGTATTTGATTGTTTTCGCAATGCAAATCTCACTCTAAAAGCCAAAAAGTGTCATCTTTTTCAAAAACAAGTAGATTATTTATGTCACCTTATTTCTGATAAAGAGATTACTTGTTCACAGAAAAAGATTAAGGATGTACAGGACTGGCCCATACCTAAATCTAAATATGATATCCGCAGTTACCTTGGCCATTTACCTTTTTTTATTTTACATTGTTTATGCTGTAACCCTGCAATAATATTTTATTGCAGGTCTTATTATATATTTATTTGATTCAAATAGTCAAATCATTATAATTATTTAAATATGGTATTGTCATAATATGTAATTATTATATTGATTGTACATAAATTCGTCATCAGTTATCATCATTAACCAAAGTTAAATTTATTTATTTGTCTCTTTTTATTTAATTTTATTATACCAACTAGAAATCAAGTAGATTCGAACCTGGGTTTATAGAGCCAAGTGTAAGGCTCCTGTTACACTAGATAAGTTTTTGGTATAATCAGGACATAGAATACAATCACAAAGCAACTATGGTTACTGGTCTTAACCTGAATAATGACGACGAAGAAGAACTAGATCTAGTGTCACAGGAGCAAATCCTTCTACAAGAAACTACTATGTAACTATGTATTGATTTAATAAAGGGAAATAACCGCTGCGGGGAGTTTTGAGTTTTACAATCACAACGGAACCGCATATTACTGTAACGTGTCGTTTTACAAACATTTTATGATAATGACAGATGGCGGGTAAATGACTAAATCAGTGTAAAGTAAACAAAACTTCTTTAATGCTGTTATTCTACTGTAGATAGTTCATACAGTTACAGAAAACTCATTGATACAAAGGAAATCATTTGTTATACAAGCTGATACTGTTGTATACAGTATACTTCGACAAAAATCACAATTTGATTGATAGACAAATATCAGAGTGATTCCTTGGCCTTGCACTCACAGTCTCACTTCTGACATTTGATAAAACATCTATTGACTTGGTAAGTCGCATGGTTTCTTGATCAAATGTTCATACTTCACGTAATTATACCACTGTATATAATCGCTGTTAGTTATTTCCACCTCCAACAGAGTGGGGAAAGAAGGGATACAAGAGGTATACCGTATAGCAGTTGGTAGTGAGACTGGATTTCAAATCTATGTGTCCCGAAGGGGGTACGTGCTTGAATTCTACCCGGAAAGTTATACCCGTTCCTGAAAATCTGACAATAATTTTATTTTTTCTCCATTGATAAGATATTTGGGGAAGTTTCTGGTCTTGTGTATACGTGTAAGGGTATGTGGGCACTTGTTATAGACAAGGGTCCAGGCAAGCTAGGATAGGTATGCTGGATGCCATAAAATAACATAAAAAATTGTGTTGACACCAAGTTAAACCAAGTATTATAAATTATTTTTATTGTTTTATTAGATCTGCTGCATCCAAATAGTTATAACAAAGAGAAAACTCTGTGACTACCTTAAGAATCAAGCTTTCAGGTATAATGTTTAAGGTGTTCTCCCAGGATATAATTCTAGTAATGAAACTGTTGTCATTATATGCTTTTTCAATATATATCACGGCCAATCTTTCCCCCCTGGCCAATTTTTCCCTTGCTGAGGAAACTGTTGTTTCTATGTTATTTTATTGTACATCTCAGCCAATCTTTCCCCGCTGGCTTATTTTTCCCCTGCTGATGACACTGTTGTTTCTATGCTATTTCAATATACATCTCGGCCAATCTTTCCCCACTGTCTTATTTTTCCCCGCTGATAAAACTGTTGTTTCTATGCTATTTCAATATACATCTCGGCCAATCTTCCCCCCCTGGCTTATTTCCCCCCCCTCTGATAAAACTGTTGTTTCTATGCTATTTCAATATACATCTCGGCCAATCTTTCCCTTCCTGGCTTATTTTTCCCCCGCTGATAAAACAGTTGTTTCTATGCTATTTCAATATACATCTCGGCCAATCTTCCCCCCCCCATGGCTTTTTTTTCCCCTGCTGATGAAACTGTTGTTTAAATGCTATTTATTGTACATCTTGGCCAATCTTTCCCCCCTGGCTTATTTTTTTCCCCTGTTGATGAAATTGTTGTTTAAACGCTATTGTGTACTCGGCCAATCTTTCCCCCCCTCTTCTAGCTTATTTTCTCTCTTTTGATAAAAGTGTTGTTTCAATGTTATTTTATTGTACATCTCGGCCAATCTTTCCCCCCTGGCTAATTTCTCCCCCCCTGATGAAACTGTTGTCATTATATGCTTTATCGATATACATCTCGGCCAATCTTTCCCCCGTGGCTGATTTTCCCCCCACTGATGAAACTGTTGTCATTATATGCTTTTTCAATATACATCTCGGCCAATCTTTATAGTTTATCGCCTTCCTAGTACCATCTCTTAGAGCAATGCATTCCTGAGGATAAGAACAGGGACATGGCCATCTCTTGGGATGTCTATGGCATATATGTATATAATTATGTAGAAAAGCTGGTGACACTGTTGATTTAAGTTTGTAGTTTAGTGATTATGTGTTGGAGAGCCAGCAATAGAGTTTGACTATATGAGAGCCTTGAATATTGTAGACAAGCTTGTGGTAGCCAGACATATTTTATACATCCCCACCCACTCTATATGTTTTATACTGGTCATCGAATATGTTGTTAATAGCGAGTGACAGAGATGATCTACTCTTGTTGCTTGTTGGCTTGACAAATACATGAGCTTAAAAATATTGTAGCTCAGCTGCTTCTGTATAATATATAACCACGTCCACTTCCTTGTAGTTTATTGGCTAAGAGACATAGACGGTTTATGTTGATCGCTCTTCCACTGGTTATTTATGACGAGCTGATGGCTCAGCTTCTGTAGAAAGTTAAGCATCATTAAATTTTTATGTTTCTTCCCATCCACTTGTATTTTCTTCGCCATCATGTATTATAATGGATAGATCAGTGACAGAGATGGTCGACTCTGAATGCCAGTCCATTTGACAACAAGGACAAGTTTTAGAGAAGCTTGACTATCAAAGTTGACTCTATGCCCTTTGAAATTTATAATATTGGCCTTGCATTTGTCTAGACTTGATTTTCTGATATTGTACCCTCATACTTAGTTTTTGTTATTCGCCCGTTTTAAAAAAACAGACATATTATGTTATGATGTTGTCCGTCCGTCTGTCTGTGGACAATTGCTTGTTCGGATGATAACTCAAGACAGGATATACCTAGGTTCCTAAAATTGTATGTGTGGATAGCCCTTGGGTAGAGGGGTGTCCTATTGATTTTGATACCCCAGTGTCAAAGGTCAAGGTCACTGAGACTAAAAATATGAAAACCTTGTACAGACAATAACTCAACAATGACTGTACCTAGGTTCATCAAAATTTATGTGAGAATAGCCCATGTGTCCAGGAATAGCCATATTGGTTTTGGGTTCCCTGGGTCAAAGGTCAAGGTCACAGGGGCATCATATGGAAAAACCTTGTCCTGACAATAACTCAACAACCATAATACCTAGGTTCACCAAATTTTATGCGATAATAGCCCATGTTACAAGGATATGCTCTGTAGGTTTTAGGGCCCCATGGTCAAAGGTCGAGGTCACAGAAGCATCATATGGAAAAAACCTTGTCCGGACAATAAATCAGCAACCACAGTACCTAGGTTCACCAAATTTTATGTGAGAGTAGCCCATGTGTCAAGGGTGTGCCCAATTGGTTTTAGGGTCCCAGGGTCAAAGGTCAAGGTCACAGGGACATCATATGGAAAAACCTTGTCTGGACAATAAATCAACAACCACAGTACCTAGGTTCACCAAATTTTATGTGAGAGTAGCCCATGTGTCAAGAATGTGCCCTATTGGTTTTGTGACCCCAAAGTCAAAGGTCAAGGTCACAGGGACATCATATGGAAAAACATTGACCGGACGATAACTCAACAACCACTGTACCTAGATTCACCAAATTTTATGTATGGAAACTCCTTTAGTAGAGGATGTGCCCTAAAGGCTATTGATTTTGGGACCCAAGGGTCAAAGGTCAAGGTCACTGGGACTAATTTATATGAAAACTTTGTCCAGACAATAACTCAACTACCACTGTACCTAGGTTCACCAAATTTTATTTGATAATAGTCCATGTGTCAAGTATGTGCCTTTTTGGTTTTGAGGCCCCAGGGTCAAGGTCATGGTCACGGGGACATCATATGGAAAAACCTTGTCTTGACCATAACTCAACAACCACTGTACCTAGGTTCACCAAATTTTATGTATGGATACTTTTTGAGTAGAGGATGTACCCTATTGATTTTGACCCAAGCGTCAATGGTCAAGGTCACTGGGACTAATTTATATGAAAACTTCGTCCGGACAATTTTTCAACAACCACTGTACCTAGGTTCACCAAAATATTTTGTATTATAGTCCATGTGCTTTTTGGTTTTTAGGCCCCAGGGTCAAGGTCAAGGTAACAGGGACATCATATGGAAAAACCTTGTCCGGACGATAACTCAACACCCACTTATCTTAGGTTCACCAAACTTTATGTGTTGATAGCCTTTTGGTAGAGGATGTTCCCTTTTGATTTTGAGACCCCAGGGTCAAAGGTCAAAGTCCCTGGGACTTAATTTGTATTAAAGCATTGTCCGGACAATAACTCAATAATGACTGTACCTAGGTTCACCAAATTTTATGTAAGGGTAGCCTAAATGTCTAGCATATGCCCCTTTGGTTTTGAGGGCCCTGGGTTAAAGGTCAAGGTCACAAGAACATCATAAGGAAAAACCTTGTCCAGAGAATAACTCAACAACCACTTTATCTAGGTTCACCAAATTTTCTGTATTGATACTCTTTGGGTCAAGGGTGTGAACTTTAGGTTCTGAGGCCCCAGGGTCAAGGTCGCTGGAAGTTCATATGGGAAAACTTTGTGCCGATGATAACTCAACCACGGCTGTACCGAGGTTCTCAAAACCTATTCTAAGGTCCTGGGGTCATTGGCCAAGGTCACAGGGACTTAATATGAGATAGACCACAGCAAGGACTGCACACGGTCGTATAAATTATAATGCTCCAGCCCAGCGGATCTCTTGTTGCTTTATATAATTATATTGTTGATGTTTGGTTATCTATCATATTATATCTTTTGTAGTTGTACTATGGTTTCATGATCACGAATCATTCCACTCTTTTAAATTTGTACATGTTTTTCCCATGCTTATCTTATTACCTAATTAGTCAAATATCCAATGATGCCTTGTAAATATATATTTCTTCATTATTTGGTGCCCATTACAATATATTAAGTAATAAGTATTGAAGGATATGTTTTAAAAATCTGCTGATATATTGTAGATTACAGTACTCTAGTATACTCCTGACTGATGTCAGACATTTGTGAGATAGGCTGAAGTCTTCTCTCTAAGTACATTGGCTAGATTGCGCTTGTGAAAGAGGAAAAAGTTAGATTTTTCTTTCTCATTTTACAGCACACATAGCTGTATGAATAATTTTACATGCAATGTGCTATCCATTAAAGATTTGGCAATGGTACAATTTGGATTCAGGTAGTTATAATTATGGGTTTATTTTTAGTTTAAGTTGGACAACTGTTGGATTGAGGTCATTATAAGGTTTGATTCATGTAAGAAATTGTTGGACTGAGGTAATGATAAAAATGAATTTAAGTTGAAAAATTGTCAGATTATGACATTGTATAGCTGTCAGAGTAAGACATCAAAAAATATTTCAAATCCAATGATGATCCGATGTTAGCCTGTCTATGTCCAACATATAACCAACGTCATTTGTTTGCTGGATAGTGAAACCCATTGTTCAGGTTTGATGTACATGTTGTAGTTGAGAATGACTCAATCATTTGTGTGTTATTACAAGTACAGAACTTACCCTACATGTACAAGATTGTGTGATATTACATTGTTAATGTATCATTATCAAATATGTTTTAATGTCAAGCTGCTGGAGATCACTTCACTTGAGCAATTTAAATGGTTTTCTATTGATTTTATGCTTTCTTCACTTATCACTTGTTTATACAGTAAATCCTGAGTTAGTGACTACCTTAGTGTTCCAGTCAGATATTTAAAATATTTGATCATGCTAAGTAACAAGCTAATATTTAAAATACTGATACTGATGCCAACTTAAATGTTTTACAGTCACTGGCTTGTGAAAATTACTTATTACATATAGCCTGGCTAGTTGATAATTTGTCTTTAACAACACAAAAATATTAAATCAGGATTGTGCTCATTAAAATTTAAGCCAATAACTATAGTAGACAACAGCACTTTCAGAAGTTCCCCTTGATGATCAAATATCAAATATTTGCATGATTTGAAAGTTAAAACTTGAGTGATTCAATAAATACAGTGCATTTAAACTTGTTATGTAATTTAATGGAATAAGCAAATTGTGGTTGTAGCTGTATAATGTCTGTAAAAATTATTCATGGCCAAATCTCAGGAATATAATTTTTATTTATGTTTTATTATGTAGGCCTGAAGGCCGGTGGTATATTGGAGTCTTCAGAATCTGATGACCATGGTAGGAGCAGTCCATAATTTCTTTTACTTGCATCCTCCTTTTTATTTACAAATGTTGACCGTGCTAAATTGTATTACTTTTTAGTTTTATAGTACTGCAATAAAATTTCGTGCTTTTTTTGGGGGGGGGGGGCATTTTGAAGAACAGTTTATCCTTTATTTATATTTTAAGACATTGTAAAATAGCTGCTCCCCTAAATTGAGGTTCATGCTAAAAACAACCATGTACCATACATATTTCACGCAGGTCTCCGTGAACAGATTTGCTATAGACTCATGGTAAATAAGCAAGTACGCGAGTTGAGAAATTTAGATCGGGTTTATCGTATACGAAGCGCTAAATGCATGATGTTAAATCTGGCGTGTTTTCGTATACATAACTTTCATTTATTATTTAAAACATTTATATCATGTTTAAAAGGAGTTTCTCCAAGAAGTTGCTACATTGTAATTATCTTCTCTTCTAAACCCTGGTTTAGACTAAAACACGTAGACGTGCGAGTATATTTAGTAAACATAAATTTATTGCTGTAATTAGTGGCCAATTAAGTTTGTAAAAAGGAATAATGTATTAATTAAATAATGTAGTAAATATATAGATTTATAAACTGTGACATTTATCATGGAACACTTTACATGTTCTGTATTATACCTCAGAATACAGAATTTTGTACTTTTTTTGCCGCATATATCTTTGTTTTCTCTTTTGATTTATGTACACATACCACTATCCGGCGGTATTTAATGCTTTGCATTAATCTTTTCTTGTAGCAATACCCTGTATTTGTGTCTTGGCCATAACTTTCTTTCAATGAATTGTAATAAGACTTTGCACAAATATCATTATTATTAGTCTATTATTATACCCCCGCTTCGAAGAAGTGCGGGGTATACTGTTTTACCCTTGTCCGTGCGTGCGTGCGTCCCTCCGTCCGGCCGTCCGTCCGTTACAAAATTTCCGTCGCAGTTTTCTCAGCAACTATAACATGCAGCAGCCTAATTCTTTGCATATTGCTTCATCCCATAGTCCCATGTGGTGTAAAGCGATTTCATGCTCCTTGCTCATCTACTTCCTGTTTGTCGCATATTTTTAGATTTTTGCGGGGGTATCACTAGTGAGCATTAGCTCACAGATTTACTTGTTTGTCTATGTTAGACGAATGTTTTTAATTCAAAGATCAAGGTCATATTAAAGGTCAAGCACAAACTTGTGCTAGTTATGTTTGGGATGGCATTGTTTCTTGTTTCAAAATTGGATAAGGAAAGTGATAAAATTGTATTGTTTCTTTTCAGACTTCTAGTAATTTACTGAGCATAGATTATTATTATTATCTACCCTTACCAAGTAATTCACCAATTGTAAATTGCACAAAAAATATCTTACCAAAAATCACACCAAATAATAAGCTCAATATTTTATACAAACTTCATAATTGTTTTAAAAGTTATTTCCTTTCTCAAGAAAATATAAAATAAAATAGAGAACTGTCTTTGGTGTAAACATAATGTTGTACACAAGAAGTATCTTTTGTATCAAACAGTCACAGCTAAACTCAATAATTTATTACTAGACAGTAGATCTTGTGTATCAAACAGTCTCGGCTAAACTCAATAATTTATTACTAGACAGTAGATCTTGTGTATCAAACAGTCTCGGCTAAACTCAATGATTTATTACTAGACGGTAGATCTTGTGTATCAAACAGTCTCGGCTAAACTCAATAATTTATTACTAGACGGTAGATCTTGTGTATCAAACAGTCTCGGCTAAACTCAATAATTTATTACTAGACAGTAGATCTTGTGTATCAAACAGTCTCAGCTAAACTCAATAATTTATTACTAGACAGTAGATCTAGTGTATCAAACAGTCTCAGCTAAACTCAATAATTTATTACTAGACAGTAGATCTTGTGTATCAAACAGTATCGGCTAAACTCAATAATTTATTACTAGACAGTAGATCTTGTGTATCAAACAGTCTCAGCTAAACTCAATAATTTATTACTAGACAGTAGATCTTGTGTATCAAACAGTCTCGGCTAAACTCAATAATTTATTTCTAGACAGTAGATCTTGTGTATCAAACAGTCTCGGCTAAACTCAATAATTTATTACTAGACAGTAGATCTTGTGTATCAAACAGTCTCGGCTAAACTCAATAATTTATTACTAGACAGTAGATCTTGTGTATCAAACAGTCTCGGCTAAACTCAATAATTTATTACTAGACAGTAGATCTTGTGTATCAAACAGTCTCGGCTAAACTCAATAATTTATTACTAGACAGTAGATCTTGTGAATCAAACAGTCTAGACAGTAGATCTTGTGTATCAAACAGTCTCAGCTAAACTCAATAATTTATTACTAGACAGTAGATCTTGTGTATCAAACAGTCTCGGTTAAACTCTATAATTTATTACTAGACAGTAGATCTTGTGTATCAAACAGTCTCGGCTAAACTCAATAATTTATTACTAGACAGTAGATCTTGTGTATCAAACAGTCTCGACTAAACGCAATAATTTATTACTATACAGTAGATCTTGTGTATCAAACAGTCTAGGCTAAACTCAATAATTTATTACTAGACGGTAGATCTTGTGTATCAAACAGTCTCGGCTAAACTCAATAATTTATTACTAGACAGTAGATCTTGTGTATCAAACAGTCTCAGCTAAACTCAATAATTTATTACTAGACAGTAGATCTTGTGTATCAAACAGTCTCAGCTAAACTCAATAATTTATTACTAGACAGTAGATCTTGTGTATCAAACAGTCTTGGCTAAACTCAATAATTTATTACTAGACAGTAGATCTTGTGTATCAAACAGTCTCAGCTAAACTCAATAATTTATTACTAGACAGTACATCTTGTGTATCAAACAGTCTCCGCTAAACTCAATAGTTTATTTCTAGACAGTAAATCTTGTGTATCAAACAGTTTCGGCTAAACTCAATAATTTATTACTAGACAGTAGATCTTGTGTATCAAACAGTCTCAGCTAAACTCAATAATTTATTACTAGACAGTAGATCTTGTGTACCAAACAGTCTCAGCTTAACTCAATAATTTATTACTAGACAGTAGATCTTGTGAATCTAACAGTCTAGACAGTAGATCTTGTGAATCAAACAGTCTCGGCTAAACTCAATAATTTATTACTAGACAGTACATCTTGTGTATCAAACAGTCTCGGCTAAACTCAATAATTTATTACTAGACAGTAGATCTTGTGTATCAAACAGTCTCGGCTAAACTCAATAATTTATTACTAGACAGTAGATCTTGTGTATCAAACAGTCTCGGCTAAACTCAATAATTTATTACTAGACTGTAGATTTTGTGTATCAAACAGTCTCGGCTAAACTCAATAATTTATTACTAGACAGTAGATTTTGTGTATCAAACAGTCTCTGCTAAACTCAATAATTTATTACTAGACAGTAGATCTTGTTAATCAAACAGTCTAGACAGTAGATCTTGTAAATCAAACAGTCTCAGCTAGACTCAATAATTTATTACTAGACAGTAGATCTTGAGTTTCAAACAGTCTCGGCTAAACTCAATAATTTATTACTAGACAGTAGATCTTGTGTATCAAACAGTCTCAGCTAAACTAAATTATTTATTACTAGACAGTAGATCTTGTGTATCAAACAGTCTCGGCTAAACTCAATAATTTATTACTAGACAGTAGATCTTGTGTATCAAACAGTCTCAGCTAAACTCAATAATTGATTACTAGACAGTAGATCTTGTGTATCAAACAGTCTCAGCTAAACTCAATAATTTATTACTAGACAGTAGATCTTGTGTATCAAACAGTCTCGGCTAAACTCAATAATTTATTACTAGACAGTACATCTTGTGTATCAAACAGTCTCGGCTAAACTCAATAATTTATTACTAGACAGTAGATCTTGTGTATCAAACAGTCTCGGCTAAACTCAATAATTTATTACTAGACAGTAGATCTTGTGTATCAAACAGTCTCGGCTAAACTCAATAATTTATTACTAGACAGTAGATCTTGTGTATCAAACAGTCTCAGCTAAACTCAATAAATTATTACTAGACAGTACATCTTGTGTATCAAACAGTCTCGGCTAAACTCAATAGTTTATTTCTAGACAGTAAATCTTGTGTATCAAACAGTTTCGGCTAAACTCAATAATTTATTACTAGACAGTAGATCTTGTGTATCAAACAGTCTCAGCTAAACTCAATATCTTATTACTAGACAGTAGATCTTGTGTACCAAACAGTCTCAGCTTAACTCAATAATTTATTACTAGACAGTAGAATTTGTGAATCAAACAGTCTAGACAGTAGATCTTGTGAATCAAACAGTCTCGGCTAGACTCAATAATTTATTACTAGACAGTAGATCTTGTGTATCAAACAGTCTCGGCTAAACTCAATAATTTATTACTAGACAGTAGATCTTGTGTATCAAACAGTCTCGGCTAAACTCAATAATTTATTACTAGACAGTAGATTTTGTGTATCAAACAGTCTCGGCTAAACTCAATAATTTATTACTAGACAGTAGATATTGTGTATCAAACAGTCTCGGCTAAACTCAATAATTTATTACTAGACAGTAGATCTTGGGAATCAAACAGTCTAGACAGTAGATCTTGTGAATCAAACAGTCTCAGCTAGACTCAATAATTTATTACTAGACAGTAGATCTTGAGTTTCAAACAGTCTCGGCTAAACTCAATAATTTATTACTAGACAGTAGATCTTGTGTATCAAACAGTCTCGGCTAAACTCAATAATTTATTACTAGACAGTAGATCTTGTGTATCAAACAGTCTCAGCTAAACTAAATTATTTATTACTAGACAGTAGATCTTGTGTATCAAACAGTCTCGGCTAAACTCAATAATTTATTACTAGACAGTAGATCTTGTGTATCAAACAGTCTCAGCTAAACTCAATAATTTATTACTAGACAGTAGATCTTGTGTATCAAACAGTCTTGGCTAAACTCAATACTTTATTACTAGACAGTAGATCTTGTGTATCAAACAGTCTCAGCTAAACTCAATAATTTATTTCTAGACAGTAGATCTTGTGTATCAAACAGTCTCGGCTAAACTCAATAATTTATTTCTAGACAGTAGATCTTGTGTATCAAACAGTCTCAGCTAGACTCAATAATTTATTACTAGACAGTAGATCTTGTGTATCAAACAGTCTCGGCTAAACTCAATAATTTATTACTAGACAGTAGATCTTGTGTATCAAACAGTCTCGGCTAAACTCAATTATTTATTACTAGACAGTAGATCTTGTGTATCAAACAGTCTCGGCTAAACTCAATAATTTATTACTAGACAGTAGATCTTGTGTATCAAACAGTCTCAGCTAAACTCAATAATTTATTACTAGACAGTAGATCTTGTGTATCAAACAGTCTCGGCTAAACTCAATAATTTATTACTAGACAGTAGATCTTGTGTATCAAACAGTCTCGGCTAAACTCAATACTTTATTACTAGACAGTAGATCTTGTGTATCAAACAGTCTCAGCTAAACTCAATAATTTATTTCTAGACAGTAGATCTTGTGTATCAAACAGTCTCGGCTAAACTCAATAATTTATTACTGGACAGTAGATCTTGTGTATCAAACAGTCTCAGCTAAACTCAATAATTTATTACTAGACAGTAGATCTTGTGTATCAAACAGTCTCGGCTAAACTAAATAATTTATTACTAGACAGTAGATCTTGTGTATCAAACAGTCTCGGCTAAACTCAATACTTTATTACTAGACAGTAGATCTTGTGTATCAAACAGTCTCAGCTAAACTCAATAATTTATTTCTAGACAGTAGATCTTGTGTATCAAACAGTCTCGGCTAAACTCAATAATTTATTACTAGACAGTAGATCTTGTGTATCAAACAGTCTCAGCTAGACTCAATAATTTATTACTAGACAGTAGATCTTGTGTATCAAACAGTCTCGGCTAAACTCAATAATTTATTACTAGACAGTAGATCTTGTGTATCAAACAGTCTCGGCTAAACTCAATTATTTATTACTAGACAGTAGATCTTGTGTATCAAACAGTCTCAGCTAAACTCAATAATTTATTACTAGACAGTAGATCTTGTGTACCAAACAGTCTCAGCTTAACTCAATAATTTATTACTAGACAGTAGAATTTGTGAATCAAACAGTCTAGACAGTAGATCTTGTGAATCAAACAGTCTCGGCTAGACTCAATAATTTATTACTAGACAGTAGATCTCGTGTATCAAACAGTCTCGGCTAAACTCAATAATTTATTACTAGACAGTAGATCTTGTGTATCAAACAGTCTCGGCTAAACTCAATAATTTATTACTAGACAGTAGATTTTGTGTATCAAACAGTCTCGGCTAAACTCAATAATTTATTACTAGACAGTAGATATTGTGTATCAAACAGTCTCGGCTAAACTCAATAATTTATTACTAGACAGTAGATCTTGGGAATCAAACAGTCTAGACAGTAGATCTTGTGAATCAAACAGTCTCAGCTAGACTCAATAATTTATTACTAGACAGTAGATCTTGAGTTTCAAACAGTCTCAGCTAAACTCAATAATTTATTACTAGACAGTAGATCTTGTGTATCAAACAGTCTCGGCTAAACTCAATAATTGATTACTAGACAGTAGATCTTGTGTATCAAACAGTCTCAGCTAAACTAAATTATTTATTACTAGACAGTAGATCTTGTGTATCAAACAGTCTCGGCTAAACTCAATAATTTATTACTAGACAGTAGATCTTGTGTATCAAACAGTCTCAGCTAAACTCAATAATTTATTACTAGACAGTAGATCTTGTGTATCAAACGGTCTAGGCTAAACTCAATAATTTATTACTAGACAGTAGATCTTGTGTATCAAACAGTCTCGGCTAAACTCAATAATTTATTACTAGACAGTAGATCTTGTATATCAAACAGTCTCAGCTAAACTCGATAATTTATTACTAGACAGTAGATCTTGTGTATCAAACAGTCTCGGCTAAACTCAATAATTTATTACTTGACAGTAGATCTTGTGTATCAAACAGTCTAGGCTAAACTCAATAATTTATTACTAGACGGTAGATCTTGTGTATCAAACAGTCTCGGCTAAACTCAATAATTTATTACTAGACAGTAGATCTTGTGTATCAAACAGTCTCAGCTAAACTCAATAATTTATTACTAGACAGTAGATCTTGTGTATCAAACAGTCTCGGCTAAACTCAATACTTTATTACTAGACAGTAGATCTTGTGTATCAAACAGTCTCAGCTAAACTCAATAATTTATTTCTAGACAGTAGATCTTGTGTATCAAACAGTCTCGGCTAAACTCAATAATTTATTACTAGACAGTAGATCTTGTGTATCAAACAGTCTCAGCTAGACTCAATAATTTATTACTAGACAGTAGATCTTGTGTATCAAACAGTCTCGGCTAAACTCAATAATTTATTACTAGACAGTAGATCTTGTGTATCAAACAGTCTCGGCTAAACTCAATTATTTATTACTAGACAGTAGATCTTGTGTATCAAACAGTCTCGGCTAAACTCAATAATTTATTACTAGACAGTAGATCTTGTGTATCAAACAGTCTCAGCTAAACTCAATAATTTATTACTAGACAGTAGATCTTGTGTATCAAACAGTCTCGGCTAAACTCAATAATTTATTACTAGACAGTAGATCTTGTGTATCAAACAGTCTCGGCTAAACTCAATAATTTATTACTAGACTGTAGATCTTGTGGAGATCAAAATTAACAAGGACAGGCTACATATTTTTGAATTTACTACTTACCATTATATTTTTTAACTATTTAAATGTAAGTATATGAGTATAGTTTAAAGAAGACCATACATGAATTGACTTAAAGACAGTCTGTAGCCATGTGAACCTATACTGGACTGACATTTTAATAATAATAATAATTTTACAATACTTGTTTGTTGATATCCAATGGTATCCAACCTAAATGATTTTAGTGCCTTTAATGCATTGCTTTTATTTGATTTAATAATTATAATTTGTATGAATTATTCAAAATGTTATTTATTCTTCAATATTGCTATTTAGTCATTGAATTTATTTCTTATTGTAATTGAGTGTTAATTCTTTTCCTCTGGACAGTACAAGTTAATTGGTTTGTAATTGTATGCATGGTTCTTAGTGGCAGCATTATGAATAATTCAACAATTTATTACAGCATATAACATGAAATATTCCTTAGGGGATTCTTAGAAATATTGAAGTCTTGAGACTCTTCTTGGAAAACATATTTTTTTAGTACACATGTATACGTTTACACCGAGTCAATAAAATACTTGATATAATTGGTTATTATAGCTAGGAACTATTCAATCTGATTAAACCCCGATCTAAAATTTCACCGCTCGCATACTCGCTAGTTTAGATCTGGCCTTTTCCAAATGAAGGTCACGTTCAGGTGACCTTTTCTCATTATAATATTAATGATGAAATTGTTATGATACGTAACTTGTTTACATCGTCTACGTCACGCAATTTGAAATGAGCCACCCAATCGCAGACTGTGAATAATACCGCTGTTAAATTTGCATGCAAACCTTGGTCTAAAAATAGAAATTACGAAATCAAAATGTGATTAATAGTGTTTTCGTCTAGATGAAAGCTACGCATTGATTAGTCGATACAAAGATCATCTCGACGTGACCTTGCATTGACTAAGTAGAGATCCAGTACGACAACGCGAGTAGAACAGGATCTCTGTTTACGGAGATTGGGAACTATTCAAACTAGGTATTTTTGATGAACTGATGAACGCTATACTGTATAACCTCTGCTAACGGCACCTCTAACGAGCGGCAACCTCCGACGAGCAGCATATTAGAATTCCCCCCGTTGATTTTGCACTCTGATTACCTCTAAAGAACGACACCTCCGAGGAGCGGTAAACGTTGAGAAAAATTCCCTTTATTCATCCTTTACCTTCATACAGCGACACTAAGTCTAGCGAGGTTTATATCAATAATACTTATCTATGACTAGAAGATTTAAACAATATGCGATACCTCCCCTTAATCGTATAATACTACTCTAAGGTGTCATATTGTTAAATCATTTGACTAACAGTTGTTAATAAACAAGTGGCATATAGTTTCCATGACACCAACAAACGGATCTAAGATGTATCTAGCGCTTTGTTTGGTAGGCTGATGTCATTAAATATCAGTCGTACACACGCCCAGCTAGTTGACGATAGTAAAAGAAAACTTATTTGTTATTGTACTAATTATTAAAAGCTTCGATGTAATAAATTCTGTTTTAATTAAATTTGAGGTTTAAGAGTCGAATCAGACATTTGCTCCCGAAAAGACGATGATAATTCATGCTAAATATTATTCGCCATTAGACACGTATAAAAACAAATTTGACGGTACCAGAAACAATTTCCCAAGTGTATTGTTTCTTCTGCGTAAAACTAACCATCATGCTAGGATTTTTTAATGGTTATAATGATTTATCTTAAAAACTTTGTAATCATATTAAAACTTTTTACTTTTGTCGATCAGCGCCCGCTAATAATATGTATTTACATTAAGGAATGGATAACGGCCAGTTTTCCATACCAAAAACGTCCGTTTTTCGTGATCGGTAGAAAAAGTCTACCTCTGCAGAGTGACTTTCGGCGTAGTTTAAAAAAAGTGTCGCTCTGCAGAGGTAGACTTTTTCTACCGATCACGAAAAACGGTCGTTTTTGGTAAACTTCTACTGACTGGATTTATTCGTTTAGAGTTTTCAATCAGCTTAAACGTCTTGGTTGGCATTTTTTATGAGATTATGACAAAATTTTATGATGCAACATACTTCCATCCGGTCAGGTGACAATATTTTAACGGTCGTTGCGTTGGTGAGATCGTGTTATGAATGTTTTTTTCTCCATAACGCCTTGATCAAATAAAGTCAAATTTGGACATGACGTCATGTATACACCCACTCGTCAGTTGGTGAAGTTTCGCGCTATTTGTTTAATTTTTTTCTGAGTAACAATACAATATGTTTCTCAAACATAGTGATTATAACGGCGCGCGCCGCATTGGGTAAATATTGTCATGTTAGCTAATCATTATCTATAGTTTTAGAAACATGTACATTACATTGTGCATTAACTATTTGTAGGGTTATCATTTTATATAGTGTGAATGTTTACAGCTGTTCAGAATTCATTGTTTGGTTCACTAGACAGTGCCAATGACAATCTAGCAAGACATTTTGGTAAAAGGTTGGTGATGCAATTACAATTAACATATCTAACACTGTGTTTATAGCAAAAAGTATATTTATAATCTGAAACACAGCATCTAAATTCTTATAAAAAGATTCACCCAGTCATGATCAGGGACCAGGAATTGATTTGTCAGTTTTTTTTCGTATCTTCTTTAGAACTGATTAAGTTTACTGAACTGTAAAACAGACTTGATACTGAACTTTAGTTCTAATGATGTATGCACTAAGAACAATACCACATTAAATGTTTGTGCCAGCTTATGATGTTCAGCAATAATGTATGAAATAATGCAGTACATGTACAAAGTATTTTTTATTGAAAAGAGAATCAATTAAATGGCTTCCAAATCAAATCTATTGTAACAGAATGATGTGATAAAATATCTCATTGTAAATGTTCATCCATATAAATAGTATTGTATGTAGTTGATAATTACACAAATGTATTATACGAAAGTGACAACAAAATATAATATTGTATCTGTGGTAACCAAGTCCAGTCACCATGTATGGTGTTGTAGTGAAAGAATGAACTCTGTCAGGATAATTATATCACAGCTGAGATCTGATACATGTCACATATAATGTCAATATAGAAAATCTCATCACTGTAATATGATTAGTAATTGATTTATCTGAAATGTTTCCTTAGCTTGAAGCTTGGTGTATAATATGATACTGGTTTTAGATACATTATGTTGTATGTGTGTCTCTCTCTATAACAGAGACTCTCTTCCTCTCTCTCTCTCTCTCTCTCTCTCTTTCCCCCCCTCTCTCTGTCTGTGACCACAGTTGATGGTAATATTGATTGTATGATCGGGAACATATTGGGTTTTCATTCCTTATTGTCTTACAATAATCTAGGTTATAACAATGTGTATGTGTGCTATGTTTGTTATGTGTTTCTAACATGCTCATAGTTTTATTTCTACTTTAAGTACAGTGTATGTTATATAGTGACTGATTGGAAATAGTTGTAAGATAATTTTGTTGTTGGATAAAATGTGCAGGACTTGATTTATTTTGTTATGAAATGGTGAACTCGTATTTGTGAGAGCCAGGAAGTGTATGTTGGACATGAGGTGATTGTATGTAATGATTCAATGAGGAAACTATAGATAGATAGTTATGGTGGTACAGATAATCTGATTTACAAAACATTGTAGCTGAGATTTATCTTTTATACACATTTTCAGATACACAGCTATATGAATGTTACAATTAGATTTGAGACAAGTCTAAATTAGAGAAGTTTTGTGATGTTGATATAGCAATACTTGTTTAAATCACAGAGATATGTTATTTCACCTCATTTGATCTTCAAATATACTGTATATACATGTATAAATATATATGAGGGAAACAATCATGTTTAGTAGACCACTTAATGTGGATTTATTATTATGACTGACACACAAAATAAATATTTTATAATTATGGTCTGCGCTCTGAAACTATCAACCTTTGTAGATTGAAGAGTTACATATAATCTGTATAATGGTGTGATTAAAGTGCCATAAGGGTATCAGTATTTTTTGTGTGTTACATAAATCTACACGAAGTGGTCTACTAAACGAGGTTGTATCCCTTGTATATTTAATAAATAATACATAGCCTTGTGGGCAATACGCAAGTATATGGACTGGTTGGTCAGACAGAGGAAGGTATATGGCTCGAAGCGCAGCTGAGGGCCATATAGCTGCCAAGGTCTGGCCAACCAGTCTGTAAACTTGCATATTGCCCATCAGGGTTATGTTTTATTTGTTATATTATACCAAATTTAAATCCTTTCGTCCATTTTGTTACTGGAATTTTACTATAAACTTACAGGAGTTTACACAGTAACAGTTCTTCGGTTCTAAATTTGGATAAAGGTAGTTTTATAGGCTGTTCTGATTATATTATATTATGACATTGTCATACTTACAATGTTTTTGTAGACAATTCTCTGCACCTACTAATTGTCGCTTAAATAAACATTCGACACTCTCTCTGCAGTAAATTAAAATATGACCTCATAACAGTAAAAATACTTAACTACGGGCCGTGCTTTACTTGACTATGGACCACATACAAATTTATGGACCGGGTGGCGTCATATTAAATATAGAGGATGCTATGCAAATGAGGTATAATATTTTTATATATACAGTATATTTGAAGATCAAAGGGAGGTAATCATATCTCTGTAGTTTAAATGGAATGTAAATGGGGATGAATTGCTTGCTTGTATTGAATGTTAATGGGTAGTACTGTTAATATTAAATGTTAATGAAATAGAATTGTTTATATTGAATGTTAATGGGGTATAATTGTGATCGACACAAAATTCAGTTTGAACAGTATACAGAAATTAATCTCCCAAAACTCTCATGATACATTCAAGTCAAAAAGACATTCATCTTATTTGGTAATTATCATTACCAAATACCTTTTGAAGCAATGCCTCATGTTAATAAGTTTGCATAATTATGTTAACAATGTTCCCTGGTATTACTTGTCAGTCTAAAGATCCCTTTGCCCCTTTGACTTCAATCTTGGCATGCAGGTTTGCATTAAACAGTTACTAACTACTACAGTAAACATTTTAGAATTTTTACCTTAAGTATTTGGAAAATCCATTCATCCGCTGGCTTTCTTGGTATTGTTAAAACATTTTGTCTCAAAATTATTTATTTGAAAACCTTTATTTAGGATCATAATTATATTGTTACCCACTTAGTTCAGTCTATAGTATCCAACTGCACATTAAGGGGAATTTAAGGTTCAGTTCTCAATGAGACTTACATATCATTTTATACATGTATGCCCAAACAAACCTTCGGTCATATTATGTTATGGCACTTGTCATCGGCTTGTCTGACTGTCTGTCCGACAATAGCAAATCCAGTCCTCTTATTAAATTTAAACTTATTTCACCTAGGTAAACCTTTCTTGGTATCATGGATGGCCATGACCCATAGATGCTCCTTTTTATATGCCTCTTTGAAAAACTGGTCAGATAATGTTATGATATTGTCTATCTGTCTGTCGGTATGTGGACAATTGCGGATAGACGATAACTCAACATGTCATAGGATGTTTCACAAAATTATGTGTGGATAGCCCTTGAGCCAAGGGTTGGCCCTATTGATTTTGAGGCCCTGGTGTCCAATGTCAAGATCACTGTGAGTTCATGTGGGAAAAATTTGTCCGGACAAAAACTCAACCATGGCTGTATCTAGGTTCACTAAATTTCATGTGTAGATAGCCCTTGGGTCAAGGGTTGGCCCTATTGGTTTTGAGAATCCAGAGTCAAAGGTCAAGGTCACTGGGACTTCATTTGGAAATTTTTTGTCTGGGTGATAACTTGACAAATGCTATATCTAGGTTCACTAAATTTTACTGTGGATAGCCCTCCATCTCCTACAGTCCCTGCCTTGGACTGCATATGGGGGTATAATGCTCTTCCCAGTGGAGTTCTTGTTAATTTTTAGGTCAGTAGTTAAAAGGTCAAGGTCAGTGGTATTGAAGATAAAATCTTTGTCTGCTCAATACCTTGAAACCTATTAACTTTAAAGACACCATTAATTGTGTCAGTGTTGGCAATTACCGATAGATAATCCTTATTGATTTTGGGGTCAGTAGGTGATTTTCAAGGATGGTCACAGTGACCTAGAGCAATTCTTTGGGCTTATAATGCTCCAAATCGTGGAGCTCTAGTTGGAGTTAGGTGACCTTATCCATGTGTCACAATCCATTTTTTTATCTCTCACCTAAAATGAAGTACCATGAAGTAACAGATAAAAGCTTGAGCTCAGATACTTAGGCCTGAGTTTAAAGACAGTCTGTATGTTGACTGATTTAACATATATGACTGACAATATTTGAAATGCAGCTTAATTAAAGCACTCACTGAATCCCATCCAAAACCAGTTACCCCGATGTTTCTTTGAGCAAGAAACTTTAGCCTACTAGCTCAGTACGGGGGACCAGGAAGATTTAGAGAGTTATAGAAATCAGTACAAATTTATTCTGTACAAGAACAAATCATCACAGGTCTGACATGTAAGCTTGTTGTAACTAGATTTTGTTGATAATTACTATACATTAATAAATGTAAATGAATCAATTATAACATGTACATATACTAGGACGAAAAAGAAACGCCGGGTACATAAAATATGCAACACATGTCCGGCCGTGTTTCGCAAAACAAGAAGGGTCATCGTTAAAAGGGGGTATTTTTTCACATAATCAGCATCGGAAATCGATTGAAACTTCTACAGCTGGTTCCATACAGATGACATTTCATACAAAAATAAATATAATAATCCAATAATACAATTTATCCCTTAAAACAATCATTATAGGTTACCCGGCGTTTCTTTTTCGTCCTAGTATAGTTTGTGTTGTAATATTTTCCCTAGATTTCCATTCGATCTAATTTAATTGACAGTGATTATGTACAAGTCTAAACAATTAAATTTCTGATAATTGTTTTTATTTAATCTACTAACAATTCCACCCTTTATTTTAATTATTAAAGTGAAACTTAAATACAATACTATCCTTTATTGTTCTCTATCGATTTTAAATGTTTTCATGAAATTCAGTAATTATATTCCAATTATTTTCTGTGTTCTATTTTTGTCATTCCTGTTTTGTGTTTAGTAAACTTTAAGAGCAGAGCTTGATATAGCTAGTGATTGTGAAAGCTTACAATTACAGCAAAGAAAAAATGCTCAAGGCCAGAGTAGCTTATAAAAACTAACTCTTAAAATTGTTATACTATTTCACTTTTAGTTGAAGGTCCAAAATACCAATTTTATTTTTTTGTTTTGAAGCAGCCTTCTTGAAAGTTGGATTTTTTTCTGTTCTGTTTATACACATTAAATGAATTTCCTCTGACATATCCTCTTCTGGTAAAGAACTTTTTGTATCTATCAAAACAATGGCTCTAAATTTTTCTACCTTCCTGAATACTTAGCAAGTGATCATTAAAATGTACTTAGTCAGTTAGCCCATGTACTTTTACATGTACTTAGTCAGTTAGCCCATGTACTGCAACATGTACTTAGTCAGTTAACCCATGTACTGCAACATTTACTTAGTCAGTTAGTCCATGTACTGCAACATTTACTTAGTCAGTTAACCCATGGACTGCAACATTTACTTATGCAGTTAGTCCATGTACTTTAACATTTACTTAGTCAGTTAGCCCATGTACTTTAACATGTACTTAGTCAGTTAACCCATGTACTGCAACATGTACTTAGTCAGTTAACCCATGTACTTTTGCATGTACTTAGTCAGTTAACCCATGTACTTTTACATGTACTTAGTCAGTTAACCCATGTACTGCAACATGTACTTAGTCAGTTAGTCCATGTACTGCAACATGTACTTAGTCAGTTAGCCCATGTACTGCAACATTTACTTAGTCAGTTAGCCCATGTACTTTTACATGTACTTATTCAGTTAGTCCATGTACTGCAACATGTACTTAGTCAGTTAGCCCATGTACTGCAACATTTACTTAGTCAGTTAGCCCATGTACTGCAACATTTACTTAGTCAGTTAGCCCATGTACTGCAACATTTACTTAGTCAGTTAGTCCAAGTACTTTAACATTTACTTAGTCAGTTAGTCCAAGTACTGCAAAATGTACTAAGTTAACCCATGTACTGCAACATTTACTTAGTCAGTTAACCCATGTACTGCAACATTTACTTAGTCAGTTAACCCATGTACTGCAACATTTACTTAGTCAGTTAACCCATGTACTTTAACATGTACTTAGTTAGCCCATGTACTGCAACATTTACTTAGTCAGTTAGCCCATATACTGCAACATGTACTTAGTTAGCCCATGTACTGCAACATTTACTTAGTCAGTTAACCCATGTACTGCAACATGTACTTAGTCAGTTAACCCATGTACTTTAACATGTACTTAGTCAGTTAACCCATGTACTGCAACATTTACTTAGTCAGTTAGCCCAAGTACTGCAACATGTACTTAGTTAGCCCATGTACTGCAACATTTACTTAGTCAGTTAGCCCAAGTACTGCAACATGTACTTAGTTAGCCCATGTACTGCAACATTTACTTAGTCAGTTAGCCTTGTACTTTAACATTTACTTAGTCAGTTAACCCATGTACTGCAACATGTACTTAGGCAGTTAGCCCTTGTACTTTAACATTTACTTAGTCAGTTAACCCATGTACTGCAACATTTACTTAGTCAGTTAGCCCTTGTACTTTAACATGTACTTAGTCAGTTAACCCATGTACTGCAACATGTACTTAGTCAGTTAACCCATGTACTTCAACATGTTCTTAGTCAGTTAACCCATGTACTGCAACATGTACTTAGTCAGTTAGCCCATGTACTGCAACATTTACTTAGTCAGTTAACCCATGTACTTCAACATGTTCTTAGTCAGTTAACCCATGTACTGCAACATGTACTTAGTCAGTTAGCCCATGTACTGCAACATGTTCTTAGTCAGTTAACCCATGTACTGCAACATTTACTTAGTCAGTTAGCCCATGTACTGCAACATGTACTTAGTCAGTTAACCCATGTACTGCAACATGTACTTAGTTAGTTAACCCATGTACTGCAACATTTACTTAGTCAGTTAACCCATGTACTGCAACATTTACTTAGTCAGTTAACCCATGTACTGCAACATGTACTTAGTCAGTTAACCCATGTACTTTAACATGTACTTAGTCAGTTAACCCATGTACTGCAACATTTACTTAGTCAGTTAGCCCAAGTACTGCAACATGTACTTAGTTAGCCCATGTACTGCAACATTTACTTAGTCAGTTAGCCCAAGTACTGCAACATGTACTTAGTTGGCCCATGTACTGCAACATTTACTTAGTCAGTTAGCCTTGTACTTTAACATTTACTTAGTCAGTTAACCCATGTACTGCAACATGTACTTAGGCAGTTAGCCCTTGTACTTTAACATTTACTTAGTCAGTTAACCCATGTACTGCAACATTTACTTAGTCAGTTAGCCCTTGTACTTTAACATGTACTTAGTCAGTTAACCCATGTACTGCAACATGTACTTAGTCAGTTAACCCATGTACTTCAACATGTTCTTAGTCAGTTAACCCATGTACTGCAACATGTACTTAGTCAGTTAGCCCATGTACTGCAACATTTACTTAGTCAGTTAACCCATGTACTTCAACATGTTCTTAGTCAGTTAACCCATGTACTGCAACATGTACTTAGTCAGTTAACCCATGTACTGCAACATGTACTTAGTTAGTTAACCCATGTACTGCAACATTTACTTAGTCAGTTAACCCATGTACTGCAACATTTACTTAGTCAGTTAGCCCATGTACTGCAACATGTACTTAGTCAGTTAGCCCATGTACTGCAACATGTACTTAGTCAGTTAACCCATGTACTGCAACATTTACTTAGTCAGTTAACCCATGTACTGCAACATTTACTTAGTCAGTTAACCCATGTACTGCAACATTTACTTAGTCAGTTAGCCCATGTACTGCAACATGTTCTTAGTCAGTTAACCCATGTACTGCAACATTTACTTAGTCAGTTAACCCATGTACTGCAACATGTACTTAGTCAGTTAACCCATGTACTTCAACATGTTCTTAGTCAGTTAACCCATGTACTGCAACATGTACTTAGTCAGTTAGCCCATGTACTGCAACATTTACTTAGTCAGTTAACCCATGTACTTCAACATGTTCTTAGTCAGTTAACCCATGTACTGCAACATGTACTTAGTCAGTTAACCCATGTACTGCAACATGTACTTAGTTAGTTAACCCATGTACTGCAACATTTACTTAGTCAGTTAACCCATGTACTGCAACATTTACTTAGTCAGTTAGCCCATGTACTGCAACATGTACTTAGTCAGTTAGCCCATGTACTGCAACATGTACTTAGTCAGTTAACCCATGTACTGCAACATTTACTTAGTCAGTTAACCCATGTACTTCAACATGTTCTTAGTCAGTTAACCCATGTACTGCAACATTTACTTAGTCAGTTAGCCCATGTACTGCAACATGTTCTTAGTCAGTTAACCCATGTACTGCAACATTTACTTAGTCAGTTAGCCCAAGTACTGCAACATTTACTTAGTCAGTTAACCCATGTACTGCAACATTTACTTAGTCAGTTAACCCATGTACTGCAACATTTACTTAGTCAGTTAACCCATGTACTGCAACATTTACTTAGTCAGTTAACCCATGTACTGCAACATTTACTTAGTCAGTTAACCCATGTACTGCAACATGTTCTTAGTCAGCCCATGAACTTAAACATTTACTTATGTTTGGTTTAATGTGTTGCAACACATTGTATAGGTCATATGACAGTGTATATTTACATGTACTTAGTCAGTTTGCCAATAGAAACTTATGTTTGTGAGTTTTGATACACTTTCTGTCCAAAATACAATGACACAGTAAATTACAGTAGTTATCAAGCTGTGGTCCTTACTGTAAGTCCTTCTTGTGACTTTTAGAACACAACAAATATGTTGGAAGAAGTGGTCAATGTAAAATCTCCATGTGATCAATGACCTTTTATACAGCTTACATGTATAAGTCATTATAAAATGTACTTACAAGTTACAATGTAAATGAATTCCATTTGTGAGACCATTCAATTACATTGTAAATGTAAAATAGTTTTATGTTTTCCCTGTACAATTTATTTTACAATATATTCACTGTATAATCAATACAATGTACAGACCTCTATAACTTGTCCTTGTTGATGTCAGCCATCACTAATGATGGATTTTAGTTATATCTGCTGATAATTGAAGATCAATTTCTTGTGACTGTATTGGATATTTTTTCTGAAACTTTCTTCTGGGGAAAACCTAATTATTTTGCCTAGGATGGAACTTTTAGAAAAAAAATAATAAGACAAAGTGTTCTTTTATCACATTGAAAGAAAATAAAAAGTGTTGCAGTTAGGAAGTGTCTTAGACTAGGTGATATTCATGATGAATAGAATAAAAGGCATTGTGTATATGGAATAAAAAATTGATATAAAACATTTTATGTTATGTAGTGAGTGGTTATGACTAGATATAAACTAAATATTGTATAATATAATACATACATTGATTTATGTATGAATTGTTGTGATTCAATATGGAATTTATTATGGTAGGTAAAAGTTTGTTCTATATATTATATGTATTATAGTATTGTTGATAAGCATTAAACTTACTAGTATTGTAAGTCTATCAAGTTTGTTTCTATCCATATTACATGATTTACACAGTAAACACTGTTTTTATCTTGACTTTAGAAGAAAATGAGAGCTAATGCTATCAATTCGGTGTCGGCATTGGTGTGGGCGTTGCTTGTGAGGTTTAAGTTTTTTAAAACTTTTATATCTTGAAAAATATCCAAGATATTTTATTGAAAGTTGGTATACTTGTTTGTTTGTTTATTGGGTTTATCGCCGTAGCAACACATTGTATAGGTAATATAAGGGCGGTCAGTCAACCTACTCAAAAGGCTAAATCTCTGGATTTAGCTGTTAACCAACTACTAAGTGCATACTTTTGTCAGTGACTGACAACTGCCCTACTTAATTAAAAATCATTGGTAGGAGGGAGAATGGCCGTAGGAATAATTTCATGACCAAGCTCCAGGAAAGTATGCCCAGCCCAGGAATCAAACCCACGACCCCTCGATCAGTAGACTTGCATGCTACGAACTTAGCTAGCCGGGCGGCTTTGAAAGTTGGTATACTCACTCAGTGGGACTATATCAAACATACTGTGAATTGAGCTTGAGTTTTCACTGCAAATAATCTAATCTATGATCGTTAAGGCAATGAGTAGTGTTTCAAAATTTACGGACTAAAACAAAACATTATAGTCATTTAAATAATGACAATGCATTTTTGTATGTATCATCAAGTATATCACTATATCAAACTGTCATTTCAGAATGAAATCTTTGTTTAGCATGAAATCCAACACAACTATTTATTTTCACTTTTCCATCATGTGGTGTTTCTCTGTTATATGAATTTAAATTGATTGAAAATTGATAACTAGAATTCAATGTTAAGTTTGTGTACTGAAAATTTTTTTTTAATCCAACAATTCATTTTTAGCTCGACTTTACGAAGTAAATGGAGAGCTCTCTTATTCGCCCTAGTGTTGGCATCCGGGTCCAGTCATTTCTGATTAAAGTTTTTGTGCAATAAAATATTTTTTACTGTAACTTTTTTATTTCTTAAGGTATCAACTTCAAACTTTAAATTTATGTTCCTTATTATCAACCTTATTTCATGTGACAAGGTTCATAACTCCTTATACATTTTTTTTCAGAATTATTCCCCCTTGAACTTGGAGTTTCATTAAAAAAAATGTTTGTTTTTACTGCAACTGTTTTATTTCTTTAGATATTGACTTCAAACTTTAAGTATATGTTCCTTATTATCAACCACATCTCATGTGACAAGGTTCATTACTCCAAATACATTTGTTTTTAAATTGTCTCCTGTGAACTTAAAATTAAAAAAAAAAAGATATTTCTTATTTTACTTTAATTTGTTAAGTACCATTTCAAATTTTAAAATATGTATGTTCTTTATCATCAACCACATCTTATGTGACAAATACTTACTTAGTCAAGCATGCTGTCTCCTCTGACAGCTCTTGTTTGTTCAACCTGTCAAAGACTTAAACAATTGATGCTTATTAACTGATTTATTTGTCAGGTTTTAAGATCAATGCTTTTAAGATCAAATAATTTAAGCCGTAAGCTTGTAAATATGGTTAAAACTTACATCGTTGTGTACATAAGATTTGCAAGTTTGATGAATAGAACAGTTGCTCTAGTATATAAGGTCCAAATGTTGTTAGACTTTGTCAGTCAAGCAACAAATGTGGCTTATCATGCTTGGTATGGGACAGACATTTATTAAACTTGTTTGTAGCTTTGTTTTCTGTGACCCTTGATTGATGGGGTGAAAAGCATGAGCCTAAATATGTTTTCAATATTAAACACTGGTGATTTTATTATACTTAATTAGGTAGACTATCAGAGGTGTAAAAATCTTGTGACTGGAGTACAATATTGTTTAATTTCATCAAATTTTAACTGATTAGACTTTTAGCGATTTCGCAGAAATGCTTAAGTTAGACCACAAGTCGAAAACTATCGACGATTCAAATGCCTGACCAGTTTAAACTGCAATGTGATACATGTGTCTCTGATTTACTACACAGTTAATTTCTAGGTGATAAAAGTAGTACCATCAATCAACTGATGCATCTTTGTTTCAGTGTCAGTGACAGGCGTTTACTTATATTGATAAGTGAGTGAATGGGCAGAGTTAAATCTCGTTAAATCTCATTAATACACTAAGCAGTAGTATTTGCCAGTAATACAGGATAGAATAAACACTTCACCCACATTTTTGCCTTGCTCGATTCGTACTTGAATCTAATGTGTAAGGAGTAATCATTAGCATGGATTTGTTAGGTTTTAATGTTCATGAAAGTCTTTCTGTATTTCAATATTTTGATTTAATTTAAGCAGACTACAAAAAGTTGTCAAATAAGCCTGCAGGTCTATGTGGAATTTCCCTAAATGTCAAGAAATCTAATATTAAAATGTACAGTATAAAAACAGGACTTCCCAGTATATATCTTTATATTTAAACTTTAAATTTAGAGACTAAACTCAATGTCATTTATACAGATTTGACTTTTGAGTTCTTGTTATTTTGATAAAATTTCTCAGAAGTTCTAAGTCCCACCTGTCTCTGCCAGGTCCACCCCTTGCTGGATCTAATGTTCATGTCAAATAACATCCTTCAATTTTGTGTTAAGTTTCATTATAAAATATATGTACAGATAGACATATTCTTTACTTGAGAACTGTTCTGGTTGGAACTATGAACTGCATTCAGGTATATGTTAACATTTCTGATTTTAATCTAAATTTATAATGATTATTAGTTTGTCACAAACATAAACATGAACATAAGTTAGAAATAAAATGTTGAAATACTTAATCATGAAATAAACATTAAATGTTTATTTTTAGAATATATGTTTCTCATCAAAATGTTAGCTGTTATCACCTGAAGTCTTTAACTTTTTTATGTTTTAGGTCTGTAAAGATTGACTAAGACATCTAAGATCTAAGAAATACTGGCACTTTATATAATTTACAATAACTGCTTATTCATACTTTGGTGGAAAGTTATGATTTTAACCCATAACTGTGAATGTTCCAGAATGGGAAATACAGGTTTTTATGTTTTGGCAACAAATTGGTTGTCCTGTGAATATTGCATGCTCTTAGACAATGGATTGTTGGGAACCAGACATAGTAACATTGTACAATGTTAGTAAATGAGGTTTTAACATGCAACATTGTTGTTTTGTTCTGTACTTTGAAATTCTATTAAAATTGTATTGTAATTTTCAGTAAAATGGATGTTTTTTTTAAAGTAATTGGAATTGCATTTTAGATGTTTCTTTCTTTAAGAAAGTTGAGGAAAATTATTGCAATTAAGTATGAATCGCCAGATCAACTTGTAATGTCTTAGATCCTTGAAGACAAACAAAATAATATAACATTGTTCCATGTTTTCTTGTAGATAATAAATAACGTATAATAAAACATTGTTATAAAACATAGTTTAGTATAATATAACAAATGTTTTCTCTGTTTGTAAATTATCTATAATTCATTGTAATTGACCTTCACAAAGTCTGTCTGAAATTAAGTTGTGATACAAACTTCATTTGAATTGTAAATTTGATTTGGTCTGTGAACTTTGATTAGGTTGAGAGAGAGTTGACTAAATGTATGTACATGTATATGTGATGATTGGAAAACAACAATATAAATTATATTATGTGAATTTGGGAACACACATTCAATAAATAGCTGTCTGACTTCTGTCTGAGTCACACAATTTTGACCTAGGAGAAAACAGGCAGAAGTCACTGACCCATGATAGTTAAAAAATTGTGCGTCAAACAGACATATTAGGGGGTCAGCATTTTTATTCCACACTTAAATTTTGTTTGTTTAGCCGGGTTAATGCTTTGTGATGTCTAAGCATCTAAAGTAGCATTGTATTGAAATGATGAGATATTGTCTCAACAAGGTAGAATGACAAATATTTGTACAGTCATGAGTAAATGGGTTGTCTTTGGGCGTGCTTGATTGGGCTGTAGGAATTGTGCCAGAATAGAATTCAGACTATTCCTCAGAATCCGCTAAACAAGTGAAATTGGATGTCCGAACTGAATCAAAAGGCAATATCCGTAGCAAATATACTTGCTTCTTACTTTATTTACAGCAAATAGTTATCATAAACAATCTGACAAAAGTATAATTTTAACAACATTAGCTTTCAAAACACCAAACTCAGATGTTTGCAGTGATGCCGCCGCCATCTGGGGTATGAATAAACCGCGACCGATTGGAGTTTTAACAGTTGGAATTTCAAATCGAGCACACCCTTTATTTTATTTCCATAACTGTCATAATTCAACCATGGGTTTTAAGGGTGGCAAATTCTCAAAAATAACGACTTGTCCACTGACAGGTGATTTCAAATATGACTTGTCTAAACCAAATTTCAACTTGTCATTTTTGTGATTATTTGAAATAATTGTGAATTAACGAAACTGTTACATTCAACTAACTGAACATTTTTCATAATGTCATACATCCATGTTTTTGTTATTTTATAGTCTTCTATGTTGGTACAATGTCAAGGATATATACAATGTAGTAATGATTGTATTATGATTCATGAGTATTTTCAAAGACTTCAAAAACATATGTACTATAATTTTGTCTGTTGTTGTTACCTAAAGCTGGGTCAGTGGAAGGTTGAGAACAATTTGTCTTCAAATTACTACAACATCTCACTGATAGTCTAGCTGCAGTTCAGTTTAGAACCAACATCTTACTGATAATCTAGCTGCAGCTCAGTTTAGAACCAACATCTCACTGATAATCTAGCTGCAGTTCAGTTTAGAACCAACATCTCACTGATAATCTAGCTGCAGTTCAGTTTAGAACCAACAACTCACTGATAATCTAGCTGCAGTTCAGTTTAGAACCAACATCTCACTGATAATCTAGCTGCAGTTCAGTTTAGAACCAACATCTCACTGATAGTCTAGCTGCAGTTCAGTTTAGAACCAACATCTCACTGATAGTCTAGCTGCAGTTCAGTTTAGAACCAACATCTCACTGATAGTCTAGCTGCAGTTCAGTTTAGAACCAACATCTCGCTGATAGTCTAGCTGCAGTTCAGTTTAGAACCAACATCTCACTGATAGTCTAGCTTCAGTTCAGTTTAGAACCAACATCTCACTGATAATCTAGCTGCAGTTCAGTTTAGAACCAACATCTCAATGATAATCTAGCTGCAGTTCAGTTTAGAACCAACATCTTACTGATAATCTAGCTGCAGTTCATTTTAGAACCAACATTTCACTGATAATCTAGCTGCAGTTCAGTTTAGAATCAACATCTCACTGATAATCTAGCTGCAGCTCAGTTTAGAACCAACATCTCACTGATAGTCTAGCTGTTGTTCAGTTTAGAACCAACATCTCACTGATAATCTAGCTGCAGTTCATTTTAGAACCAACATCTCACTGATAATCTAGCTGCAGTTCAGTTTAGAACCAACATCTTACTGATAGTCTAGCTGCAGCTCAGTTTAAAACCAACATCTTACTGATAATCTAGCTGCAGCTCCGTGTAGAACCAACATCTCACTGATAATCTAGCTGCAGCTCAATTTAGAACCAACATCTTACTGATAGTCTAGCTGCAGCTCAGTTTAGAACCAACATCTTACTGATAGTCTAGCTGCAGCTCAGTTTAGAACCAACAACTTACTGATAGTCTAGCTGCAGTTCAGTTTAGAACCAACATCTCACTGATAATCTAGCTGCAGCTCTGTGTAGAACCAACATCTTACTGATAATCTAGCTGCAGTTCAGTTTAGAACCAACATCTCACTGATAGTCTAGCTGTTGTTCAGTTTAGAACCAACATCTTACTGATAATCTAGCTGCAGCTCCGTGTAGAACCAACATCTTACTGATAGTCTAGCTGCAGCTCAATTTAGAACCAACATCTCACTGATAATCTAGCTGCAGTTCAGTTTAGAACCAACATCTCACTGATAGTCTAGCTGTTGTTCAGTTTAGAACCAACATCTCACTGATAATCTAGCTGCAGCTCAGTTTAGAACCAACATCTCACTGATAGTCTAGCTGTTGTTCAGTTTAGAACCAACATCTCACTGATAATCTAGCTGCAGTTCAGTTTAGAACCAACATCTCGCTGATAATCTAGCTGCAGTTCAGTTTAGAACCAACATCTCACTGATAGTCTAGCTGCAGTTCAGTTTAGAACCAACATCTCACTGATAGTCTAGCTGCAGTTCAGTTTAGAACCAACATCTCACTGATAGTCTAGCTGCAGTTCAGTTTAGAACCAACATCTCAATGATAATCTAGCTGCAGCTCAGTTTAGAACCAACATCTCACTGATAATCTAGCTGCAGTTCAGTTTAGAACCAACATCTCACTGATAGTCTAGCTGTTGTTCAGTTTAGAACCAACATCTCACTGATAATCTAGCTGCAGTTCAGTTAAGAACCAACATCTCACTGATAATCTAGCTGTTGTTCAGTTTAGAACCAACATCTCACTGATAATCTAGCTGCAGCTCAATTTAGAACTAACATCTCACTGATAGTCTAGCTGTTGTTCAGTTTAGAACCAACATCTCACTGATAATCTAGCTGTTGTTCAGTTTAGAACCAACATCTCACTGATAATCTAGCTGCAGTTCAGTTTAGAACCAACATCTTACTGATAATCTAGCTGCAGTTCAGTTTAGAACCAACATCTCACTGATAATCTAGCTGCAGTTCAGTTTAGAACCAACATCTCACTGATAATCTAGCTGCAGTTCAGTTTAGAACCAACATCTTACTGATAATCTAGCTGCAGTTCAGTTTAGAACCAACATCTCACTGATAGTCTAGCTGCAGTTCAGTTTAGAAACAACCTTTACGAAAAATGGCAACATTGTCAGTGTGTTATCAGTTTATTGCCATATTCTTGCCAGACAAATTTTAGTTCCTTGCCAGCCAATTACATGTATCAGTCTGTGACCTGACCTGGCAATACACTGACCCTGTCTATTGACAGTTGGTTATCAGGTTATTGTCAGACATGTAGTCAGTCTATGACCAGCACAAGCCATTTTATTTTCAGTCATATAAAGCATACATTTGCTAAGTGTAAGATTAAAATTGTTATTTTCTTAAAATTCTGATGTCCCCAAACAAGTTTTAGCTGACTTTGAACTGATACCACACTGAGATTTAACTGACAATAAAAAACCACTGACAACACAATGATATCTCACTGACAATAGCAGTGAATTTGGCCTTTTTAGTCTATTGCTATTGTATAACCAGTCAAACCTCAGATCTGATATTTGACTGGCAATAAATTTTATACTGACTGACAACACACTGACATACTTAGAGGTATATACATTGGTTTCTAACTGACATAACACTGGCAGTACACTGATGTCACACTGGCATAGAAGCATCTTTTTGTATAAGAAGTATTTGACAAAATAACACAGCTAACTTGTAACTTATCATTTCTTACATTTATTTTTTGAACAAGTTAACCACAGACTGCTTATCATTAGAATAGTGTTTAATTATTACAAATTTAAGAACATGTTTATCCGGAAAAAAAATATCCTAAAATATGTACACTTAACCTTGTTTATACATGTATACAGCTTATAAATAGAGTAAATAGATATTACCTATATTATCTTTGCATCTTATATTAGTGTATGATGATTTTAGATGCCAACTGAAATTTCAACTATCGGTAAAATCTTTTCCAAATGTTGTTGAGTGGGAAAAACAGATTTTGTTGTTGACCTCATGTTTAATTTCTGTATGTGAATGATAATAACAAAACATATCAGATTGTGTCTATTAAGTAAATACACAGTATTTCCCCCTGATTCAGAAAGTGTATAACATGGGCCTATTAATAGTATCTTTAAAGGTGTAATTATAGACCCTGCTGTTTTATATCAATCATGGCTCTTGTTTATGGTCATTTCTGTCAAGTTTTTACCTGCCAGTGCATTATCAGTATTAATATTTGTTATTTTTTTTTTTAGAATTATTGTCAGTCTATTGTCAGACCACCTTGTAATGTTAAAATTCCAATTATGTTGCTGAGCAGTTGCTTTATATAAAAGTTTTATATTGTCAGTCTAATGTCAAATCTGCTTTTCATCACATGTTAATATCAGACTATTGTCAGATTATTGTCAGTGTGTAGTCATACATGCCTTTTAGACACAATCTTGCCTGTTTATAATCAATTGACCAACAGTTTAATGTCAGATCTGGTAATAGGCTGATACTATCTGTCAGTGTGTAACCAGATTATTTTCTTTCATACCAGTGTGAAAAACTTTTGAACACAGTGTGTTGTCAGACAAAGCTTTTTGTAGTCAATCATTGTAATGTTAGCTTATTACCAGTTTAGTGCAAGTGTGTTGTCAGAAACTGCTTTTCGTAAGGGCAACATCTCACTGATAGTCTAGCTGCAGTTCAGTTTAGAACCAAGTTGTTGAACATTTCTCTAATTGTGTCAGAAAATAGGCTTATGCTTATTGAAGATGGGAATTAAGAATAGTAATATGGGATATTTTTTAAAATAATTTCAATGAGTCCAGCAGGAACCACTTGTTAAAAACAATGGGTTGATGACAAAAATGATGGGTCTTGGGATATACAATCAAACATCAAATTTTAAATACCACTTTGTGAGAGTTGCCGTATGAAGTATTCCATGTATTAATGAAATAAGTACAAATAATGAATTGAAATTAGTGTTTAGCTCACCTGGGCACAAAGTGCTCAAGGTGAGCTATTGTGGTCTAGAGTCTAGACCCTGAGTCTACAGTTATGGTTCCTCTACTCTAGCCACTGCTGAGGTCAAAATTGTCCCCACCCCAGGGCTTACAAGTTTTACATATAATTATATAAGGAAATGGGGACACATCTAGTTTAGCGGATCCCGGAAGTAAATATAAATATACATGCGCAGCGTTCTGTTTCTATGAGCAGACGCGCGAAGATAAATGCTAATTTTCTGTTATTATGGGGGCTGCCGCCCCCACACCCCGCCGATATTTAAAATGGATAACAAAAAAGCATTTTTAAAAAGTTATTAAAAATTTAAATAATTCATTTAAATAATGAATAAAAAATTGCATCGGTAAAAACAAAATAGTGTCCAAAATTTGTAAACAACGCAACGTCCAAGCATGCGCAATAGCGGAGTCTGCTAAACAAGATTCTATCCAAGGAAATGTTAAAAAATCCTCTCTTAAACTGTATGGCCTTAAGCTTTCATACTTAGTATTGTAGCATCACCTTATGGTCCTTTACAAAGATTTTTCAAATTATGCAAACTTGGGGTCAAAATTTGCCCAGTCCCAGGGCTCAAAAGTTTTATATCTAGAGTTATAATCATGAATTTTCATTATAAACTCCAGTCTCTATGAAGGTTTAAATTTTGTTGAAATTAAGACTTGAGTGTAGTGACACACACACAATTATTGATCCATATTGTTATTTGCAGACTGAAGCAGCCTATGATAGAGAAGATTGTTTACTATCTTGTATAATGTGTTGTTACATCTTAGAACTATAGTGTTGATGTATTCTATATAACTAGTGTATTGTTATAAGATTGAAGCTCTAGATGTGAATCTCTCATTTCTTTTATTGTCAACATCTGATCACTTTGTGTTTTTTCTTGATTAAGCTGTTTTCTTGCAATGTTATTTGTCAATATATTATAACATTGGAACGGTGTTGTGAATACTGGAGACACATTATTGGAAATATATAAAGAGGACATTAACTAAGACTTGAGATATTTTGTGCGTCCTCTTGGAGGTAGATTTCTTATATTATAAATTTAGCTTGTGTCTGGATGCAACTTCATGTACCAAACATGGATAACATTACAAGTAACATTTGTATAAAACTATAAAATGGCTTAATTGCATGCAATGTAAATTTTATTTTTGTTTAATATTATTGATTTGTCTGAGACTTGTTAAGTAACATCTTGTCTGAATGGCATTAAAATGTGTCTTTACACAGTCTATACTGTATGTACTTTATATGTATGACTTTCAAAGCTTGGTGTTGCTTGTTTGAATCTTTTACTTAGCTGACTCTTTAACACCGAGACTGTCAGATTTTAACCTGAACCCTGCCATTTAGGATGGTGTTACATATGAATAATTTATGACTGTAAGATGTCTATTTGGATAATAAACCATAATAAGGGTATGAAAGTTTGCAAATGAAACTTCGACTGAGTATGATCTGTAAATGAAAACCATCAGGTTTATATTAGAAATGCTGAAGTCTTAAGTTGACTGATTTAAAATGTTTAATGTACATAATATAATCTTGGAAAAAAATTATGTTTAAGAATGTTTATAATGGGTTTGAACATATTTCCTCATTTAGTGCATGCTTGAGCATGCAGATTTTTCTGGAAATTGGGTTAACATAATGTCAATGCATGAGGAACATCTTGGCGATAGCTGCACTAGGCAATTTTCTCAGATAATCATGGGGGCTGTCATTGAACATTTATATCAAAATTGTTGATGTTTGCTCAAAAGTGAGGGAAATAGTTTGTTTCGGGTTTCCCGACTGACCCTATTTTTCGCCGATTGCCGATTTTTTTAGTTAACGTAATGACCAAAACGTCGAAAAAACGGGACAACAAAAAAAATGTTTTTTTTTCTTTCCTACTTAGCTGTAAATACGTCGTGGAAGTTGTAAATAGACATGCATAGTAGCAATCTCCGAGCTTAATAGTCGATTATTCGGCGAGAAAGTAACACAGACAAATTATTGACAGTCATCAATTTCAATAAGTTGATTAATCGGAAGTTCAGTTACTAAATGCCATGCGTGTTTCGGTATACATAATATTAATTATAAGAAGTAGTCTTTGACAATTACGTAACAAATTGTCATGCCTATCTGAGGAGTATATATTTTAAATGGTTGTAGCAATTGAAATTAATATGAATCCTTTGTTTGATAACGAACACATGACGGCAAGTTTTCACACTTAATTGATGTTTGATAGCATATGCTTTATTGTGTGATCATGGAGTCTAATTTGATGTAATTGTTATTTAGAATAAATTTTTAAAACAATTGGGACCCAGTTTTTTAATTGTTGACTACATGTTAAACAAATAATTGCAGGTAATGAAGAGAATCGCTATCGGCGATCGCACAAAAAATCTTTGTTTAAGTTTACTGATACTTGTCAATCACACCTGCCTTTTTTTTTATACCCCCGCTTCGAAGAAGAGGGGGGTATACTGTTTTACCCTTGTCCGTCCGTCCGTTACAAAATTTCCGTCGCAGTTTTCTCAGCAACTACATCATGCAGCAGCCTAATACTTTGCATATTGCTTCATCCCATAGTCCCATGTGGTGTTAAGCGTTTTCATGCTCCTTGCTCATCTACTTCCTGTTTGTCGCATATTTTTAGATTTTGGCGGGGGTATCACTAGTGAGCATTAGCTCACAGATTTACTTGTTTTGTTTATTTTTAGAATGAGACCAGAACAACACGGTGCACGAGATTCTAGTTTTTTTCTTCCTTTATTTTACCAGAGCTGCGCACTGTACTGTGACTAAATTTTCGATACGTGGCAAGGTGTAATATGACCTAATTACTCAATCCACAAAGTTTCACTTTATTTGGAGAACGCGTTTTAAAAAGATCAGAACAAATGTTACCCTGCGTTTCTTTATCCTTTCAGTATATAAATGTTGATTAAAGATGTTTTTAATTTCCTAATCGGTCAGTGTTTGAAAAATATATGATATACACAAAATGTATCTAGATGCTTTTTATTGTATACCCTGAAATAGGAAGGTTGAGGTTCTGAAAATGTGCCTGCCTGAATCCTTTAGAAATAACCAAAACTGAGGACCTTTTTGGGCTACCTCCCCTTGGATCCCTGATCAGGGCTTTGCCCAGGACCCATTGGGGGCCCCTTTGATCTGCTTGTTCATTTTCCGCCCTCCCCCCCATATTAGAATTTTCCGCCCCCTTTAATTAGAAATCCTAGATCTGCCTATGTTACTTATATACAGTTAATCAGATATATTTGTTATGTTTATTGATACAGTAAGATATTTAAAATATATTCAAAGGATTTATTGTCTTTATTGGATTTTACTGACTGAGCTAATTTTATTTTTCCTTGGAATAAAATCCTACAATTGAAAAAAGCTGCTAGTCATTTGACAAGAATAATCTATTTGAGCTTAATCTAGATAATATATAGAAGTTTATGTACAGTTTTTACATGGGGTTTCCCCATGTTTAGTAGTGGACTGTGGCAAATCCACATCAAAATTTGTTGCGGACAATTACATTCGGTTGTGCGCGCGCAAATAAAGGGATAATTACCACTGATATTAATATAGTCCGCATTATGCGTTAACAAGCAGACGATAAGAGGCATGTGTACATCTTATCTAGTTTATGTAATGTGAAGGTCCCTTGTATCGCTTCCATGAGTTGTATACAGCCATATACTCTACCAAAACCCTATGTCTGACAGCGCTATTGGCACTTTGATTATATTTCAGGATAATAATACTCTGACTGACTGACATTTTATTTAAAGGTTAAACATGTTAGGGCTTCTTTTGTCTCATAGCTTGGTGTTTTTGTGTGTTATTTGTAAAATAAAAAAAGTTTTGAAAATAGTAAATTAGTAAATACACAAAATGTACATCAGTTTGTAAAATAGAGTCAGTTAATGTAAAATGCAGTCAAAATAAGCTTTTAGTGGAAACAGGGTCAATGGTTCACTATGCTGGAGTATTGTGGAAATAGGGCCATTATTACTGTGCATCAATTACTGTCAAAATTAATTTAATTCTGAACTCTAACAAATAGTATGTAAATTGTTATGTGACCAGTAATAACAGTGTACTTAGTCTTATATATTATATAATAACTATACTTCACTGTGTAGCTGGTATTATAACCACTTTTCACATACTCTTTGCAGGAAACATTGAGACTTGTAATTATGACGATTTCAGGTGAGATTTATCCACTAGGGGACAGATATGGTTCTGGAACATGTTTATAAATTTGACAAAGGTTTCTATTCTTTAGATCCAGGATTGTATATTTGTTATATTTTTGTGATGCACCATTATTCAACATGTCTATATATTGATTAATATACTATAATTGTTACCACAACAACAATGTAGAATCAATGTTTGTTTTTATTTCAGATGTCAGGTCAGAAATATAAACGTACAAATTTTGAGGAAGATGAGACTTCAGGCACAGGTACCCCACCTCCTGGTGAATTCAATACTACTGTTGTATATAAAGGTGCTAATAGGTTGGTTCATTATTACAGTTTTTGTTGTTGTCTCACCTGAGTCACTGGATTCAGAGTTCATATAAAATAAGCTGAGTGTCAAGAAAGTCTATAAAGGCAACTATGATGCCTCTATTAGTATCCTTCTTAAAGCAACCAAGTCTATGAGCTTGGTCAGTAGCCATTGAGTGTTCACGAGAAATGAATTGCATGATCTTGTAGGAGCAGGTTTCACCACGTTTCTATGGAAGACCATTGAATATTATAAGGTTTTGCCTCCTGCTTGTACTTGTGTAGTAGTAGCCTTGAATCGTATTCATTCAAGCGTTTAAACATTTGATTAACGTTTTGACGAATTTGTTAACAATCATCTAGTTTAGTTTCAATGGAGGAAATACATTTGTCACTATTATTAAATTGAGTAAATATTGACACTAGTTTGTCGTCCACTGACATTTTCTTGAATTCGTCCAGGGGCACATTATTAGCTGTAGGAGTTCCTTCAACTTGATAAGATGATATGTTTGAAAATCATCTACCAAAATCATAAACATAAACAATTGGCTTGGCTGGGAAAAACATAGATTGAAATATTTATTAGTTAGTTATTAGTTATGCTTATTGATGACATTAGGCGTGTATGCATTACTGTAGGTTGTTCAGATGTTAGATAATCACTTAGGCCTACAGATGGATTAATTACATTAAAGTTTTGCTATTAAATTTAAAAGACCTACAACCGAATACTTCTGCTTGAAATACTTGTACTACCAGGTAAACATCACATACACCTAATGGTCTACCATCAAACACAAACTTGTACTACCAGGTAAACATCACATATACTTAATGGTCTACCATCAAACACAAACTTGTACTACCAGGTAAACACCACATACACTTAATGGTCTACCATCAAACACAAACTTGTACTACCAGGTAAACACCACATATACTTAATGGTCTACCATCAAACACAAACTTGTACTACCAGGTAAACATCACATACACTTAATGGTCTACCATCAAACACAAACTTGTACTACCAGGTAAACATCACATACACTTAATGGTCTACCATCAAACACAAACTTGTACTACCAGGTCAACACCACATACACCTAATGGTCTACCATCAAACACAAACTTGTACTACCAGGTAAACATCACATACACTTAATGGTCTACCATCAAACACAAACTTGTACTACCAGGTAAACATCACATACACTTAATGGTCTACCATCAAACACAAACTTGTACTACCAGGTAAACATCACATACACTTAATGGTCTACCATCAAACACATACTTGTACTACCAGGTAAACATCACATATACTTAATGGTCTACCATCAAACACAAACTTGTACTACCAGGTAAACATCACAAACACTTAATGGTCTACCATCAAACACAAACTTGTACTACCAGGTAAACACCACATATACTTAATGGTCTACCATCAAACACAAACTTGTACTACCAGGTAAACATCACATACACTTAATGGTCTACCATCAAACACAAACTTGTACTACCAGCTAAACATCACATACACTTAATGGTCTACCATCAAACACAAACTTGTACTACCAGGTAAACATCACATACACTTAATGGTCTACCATCAAACACACACTTGTACTACCAGGTAAACATCACATACACTTAATGGTCTTCCATCAAACACAAACTTGTACTACCAGGTAAATACCACATACACTTAATGGTCTACCATCAAACACAAACTTGTACTACCAGGTAAACATCACATACCCTTAATGGTCTACCATCAAACACACACTTGTACTACCAGGTAAACATCACATACACTTAATGGTCTACCATCAAACACACACTTGTACTACCAGGTAAACATCACATACACTTAATGGTCTACCATCAAACACAAACTTGTACTACCAGGTAAACACCACATATACTTAATGGTCTACCATCAAACACAAACTTGTACTACCAGGTAAACACCACATACACTTAATGGTCTACCATCAAACACAAACTTGTACTACCAGGTAAACATCACATACCCTTAATGGTCTACCATCAAACACACACTTGTACTACCAGGTAAATACCACATACACTTAATGGTCTACCATCAAACACAAACTTGTACTACCAGGTAAACATCACATACACCTAATGGTCTACCATCAAACACATACTTGTACTACCAGGTAAACATCACATATACTTAATGGTCTACCATCAAACACATACTTGTACTACCAGGTAAACATCACATATACTTAATGGTCTACCATCAAACACAAACTTGTACTACCAGGTAAACACCACATACACCTAATGGTCTACCATCAAACACACATGTTAAATCTTATAGTCAGAACGTAAAACCTCTATTCAGGAAAACTCCCCAAGCCAGAATTTTTCCTCAGTCAGTAGCCAGTCCGGTTTAGAGGGGTTTTACTGTTACAGTAGTTAACATGGATGGTCTCTGAACAATGATTACTGTTGGTATAATGATTGTTTATGTTCTTGTTATAAATGTGGTGACCTAACATTACAGAGTACAGTATGAAAGATATTGATATTCTAGTTACATAAATACATGATATTGTTTCTTGTATGTTACATTGACATAACTTATACTGTTATTTATTGATACATTACATGCAAACATTGCTGCAGTCAAATATCAAGTAGAGGAAAAACCAATTAACAGTTGTCTTTCAATCTTAATGCTGAGAGGTTGATTATCCTGTTTTCATGTATTTAGTTGAACTCTATAAATACTTGATCAGTTTGCCATTGTTTCACTATTTAATATAGTTTCTGTGAAATATACATTAATAAGTAAGGTAAAGACATGATGAAATCTAAAATTAATGTAAAGTTTTCATGATGTCAATTCTGTAGATGTCTGATGGTGTACATGTAAGTACTCAATAGTCAGTTGTTTTAAGTTGCTGAATTCTAAACATTATATTATTCTATTTCCTATGTAGTTAATTCATGTTTTTCTGACAAATGTTTGTGGTTTATATACCCATCATTCGTCATATTTATACTGCCTGTCTGGCCATCAGCTTAGGTGGGCTTTGTAGATTGGTGGATGTCCATTGTTGAAGTGACATCAATTGTTGAAGTGTCTAATATAGTCATTAGCTTTACAACAATAATATCTAAAACAAGTTTGGTAATGAATAATGTGTCAAAATAAAGTCAATGGCTCGATAACTTTAGTTAGCTTTGGCCTATTGACACCAAACTTGGTGTATAGGTAGCTTATATCAAGACGCAGCTTGGGATTGCTACCCAGGTGTCTGTGATCAAGGTCAAGGTCACTAACACTAAAAATAGAAATTCAGTTTCGCTCAATAACTCTAGTTTGCTTTGACCTATTGACACCAAACTTGGTGTATGGGTAGCTTATATCAAGACGCAGCCTGGGATTGCTACCCAGGTGTCTGTGATCAAGGTCAAGGTCACTGACACTAAAAATAGAAATTCAGTTTCCGCTCAGTAACTCTAGTTTGCTTTGACCTATTTACACCAAACTTGGTGTATAGGTAGCTTATATCAAGAGGCAGCCTGGGATTGCTTCCCACATGTCTGTGATCAAGGTCAAGGTCACTGACACTAAAAATAGAAATTCAGTTTCCGCTCAATAACTTTAGTTTGATTTGACCTTTTGACTCTAAACTTGGTGTATGGGTAGCTAATATCAAGAGGCAGCTTGGGATTGCTACCCTGGTGTCTGTGATCAAGGTTAAGGTCACTGACACTAAAAATAGAAATTCAGTTTCCGCTCAATAACTTTAGTTTGCTTTGACCTATTGACACTAAACTTGGTGTATGGGTAGCTTACATCAAGAGGCAGCTTGGGATCGCTAGCTAGGTGTCTGTGATCAAGGTCAAGGTCACTGACACTAAAAATAGAAATTCAGTTTACTCTCAATAGCTTTAGTTTGCTTTGACCTATGGACACCAAACTTGGTGTATTGGTAGCTGATATCAAGAGACAGCTTGGGATTGCTACCCAATTGTCTGTGATAAAGGTCAAGGTCACTGTTGCTAAATTAGAAATTCAGTTTCCACGTAATTGCTTCATTTTGCATGTATTGATTTTGTTGCTTTCAAATGAATCATTTCTGTCACATCCAAACTTGGTCGTTGAAAACCTGGTTTCGTCGCATTGCGGCGCTTCTTGTGTTAGTAATATTTTCTGTCTGTCCATACAAAATTTTCTTGTCTAGATAATAAATAATGTATTTAAGGGTCTTTAAATCTAATGTGTGGATTTTCAATATATGACCTCTTTGGTTTTGGTCTGGAGGTCAAAGTCATTGAGAATCCATAAAGAAAAAACCAAGGATGATCCCTTGTGTATACAATACCCTTCCAAGTTAAGTTCTAGACAAGTTTTCCTCTACTGCAGTTTACACTTTTACTTACTGGTGTTCTTACTTGTCCCCTACTGGTGGTAGCACGCAAGTCTACTGATCGAGGGGTCTTGGGTTCGATTCCAGGGCGGAGCATACTTTCATGGAGCTTGGTCATGAAAAAATTTCTACGGCCATTCTCTCTCCTACCAATGATTCTTAATTTTGAAGGGCAGTTGTCAGTCACTGACTAAGTATGTGCTTAGTAGTTGGTTAACAGCTAAATCCGGATATTTAGCATTTTCAGAAGGAGTGAGTAGGTTGACTGACTGCCATTATATGACAATGTGTTGCTATGGCGTTAAACCCAACAAAAAAAGAAAAACAAATTGTCCCCTACAGGTGTTTACACTTTTTCTCGTACTGGCGTTAACACTTGTCCACCTACTGGTGTTTACGCTTGTCCTCTACTGGTGTTTCCATTTGTCCCCCTACTGTTGTTTCAACTTTTTTTCTACTGGTGTTTACACTTGACCCTTTCTGGTGTTTACACTTGTCCCCTACTGGTGTTTACACTTTTTTTCTACTGGTGTTTACACTTGTCCCTTTCTGGTGTTTACACTTGTCCCCTACTGGTGTTTACACTTTTTTCTACTGGTGTTCACACTTGTCCCCCTACTGGTGTTTACACTTGTCCCCTACTGGTGTTTACACTTGTCCCTCTACTGTGGTGATCACACTTGTCCCCTACTGGTGTTTACACTTGACCCTTTCTGGTGTTTACACTTGTCCCCTACTGGTGTTTACACTTTTTTCTACTGGTGTTTACACTTGTCCCTCTGCTGTGGTGATCACACTTGTCCCCCTACTGGTGTTTACACTTTTTTCTACTGGTGTTCACACTTGTCCCCCTACTGGTGTTTACACTTGTCCCCTACTGGTGTTTACACTTGTCCCTTTCTGGTGTTTACACTTGTCCCCTACTGGTGTTTACACTTGTCCCCTACTGGTGTTTACACTTGTCCCTCTACTGTGGTGATCACACTTGTCCCCCTACTGGTGTTTCAACTTGTCCCTTTCTGGTGTTTACACTTGTCCCCTACTGGTGTTTACACTTGTCCCTTTCTGGTGTTTACACTTGTCCCCTACTGGTGTTTACACTTTTTTCTACTGGTGTTTACACTTAGTCCCTACTGTGGTATTCACACTTGTCCCCTACTGTGGTGTTCACACTTGTCCCCTACTGTGGTGTTCACACTTGTCCCCTACTGTGGTGTTCACACTTGTCCCCTTCTGTGGTGTTCACACTTGTCCCGTACTGGTGGTAACACTTGTCCCCTCCTGGTGGTGTTCACACTTGTCCCCTACTGGTGGTAACACTTGTCCCCTACTGTGGTGTTTACACTTGTCCCCTACTGTGGTATTCACACTTGTCCCCTACTGTGGTGTTCACACTTGTCCCCTACTGTGGTGTTCACACTTGTCCCCTACTGTGGTGTTCACACTTGTCTCCTACTGTGGTTTTTACACTTGTCCTCTCCTGGTGGTAACACTTGTCCCCCTACTGTGGTGTTAACACTTGTCCCCTCCTGGTGGTAACACTTGTCCCCTTCTGTTGTGTTCACACTTGCCCCCTACTTATGTTCACACTTGCCCTCTACTTTGGGGTTAGCATTTGTGGCATACTAGTTATTTGAACAGAAGAAACTGTAGTTTTGTTCTCTGTTTGTGTGCTTCAATATGGATTCTAAAATTTTCAATAAAAGTAGCCTTGACTTTCTAATGTAACTTGACATGGAATAGGTTGCAACATAGAGATTATGTCTATTATTGTACATTCTTTTTTGGGTCAAAATTGGGGTTGTTATGGATACAAAAATAGTCAACATTTAATCAATAGCTTTCTGTCCTGAGGTAACTCAAAATTTATTTAGAAACTTGGTATGCTAATAGGCAACCCTTGATTATGTATACACATCATTGATTTTTCTTCTGGTCAAATTGTATTTTCATGTTACTAAAAAGCTCTTCTAGGTGATATAATAAAAGGTATCGGGATAGACATCAAGGTGTAGTTTATGTGTGTAATGTTTTTAACTATTGTTTTTAGTTTGATATTGCCTGCAATATTCACTGAGCTATGTACACCTAATTTGTATTACGGTACTTATAATATATTACAGGGCTAAGAGGACATGGTTAGAAGCAATATTGTTGGGTGTGGCTGGTGTTGCCTTGGTAACTATAATTGTTTTAGCAGCATTGTTAGCATCAAGAGATAAACAGATCAGTAGATTGATGTCATCTAAAAAAGTAGATAACATAGCAGAGAAGAAACCTATACCTACACAACCTGAGATAAAACCAGCTATTAAACAAAAAGGTCAGTTTATAAACTGTGATCACAGGGTTCGTACAGACCTTGAAAAGTGCTTGAATTTTATAATCTACCTTGCAAATTAAAATGCTTGAAAATGCTTATTTTCATTTGAAACCTTGAAAAATGCTTGGAATGTGCTTATTTTCAATCAAAGAGTGCATGAATAATATTCAGATCATTTTCGAATTTTCAATGCTCTATTTTTGTCACAGATTCTTTTTGTCTTCCAGTTGTGCTAGCTAATAATTGTCTATCAAAGGTCTTGGTCTTCCAAGTACCACTGGGTGGAGGATGCCGACTCTAATCTACAGACTCATAGTTGATTATGCAACACGACAAAAGACATCGCCAGCTTGGCGAGTCAGCCCGTCAAAACTTACAGTACTTGAATTTTGCACTTTTGTCCTTGAAAAGAGCTTTAAAGGTGCTTAAATTTTGTCACTAAAATTCTGTGTGAACCCTGGATCATGACAGACAACTTTATTGTTGTAATAGTTACCATAGCTTTATAGGTCATCATTTGGTGTAACATGTAGGTCATCATTTGGTGTAACATGTAGGTCATTGTTTGCTGTAAAATTTAGGTCATTGTTTGCTTTAAAATTCAGGTCATTGTTTGCTGTAAAATTTAGGTCATTGTTTGCTGTAAAATTTAGGTCATTGTTTGCTTTAAAATTCAGGTCATTGTTTGCTGTAAAATTTAGGTCATTGTTTGCTGTAAAATTCAGGTCATTGTTTGCTGTAAAATTTAGGTCATTGTTTGCTTTAAAATTTAGGTCATTGTTTGCTGTAAAATTTAGGTCATTGTTTGCTTTAAAATTCAGGTCATTGTTTGCTGTAAAATGTAGGTCATTGTTTGCTGTAAAATTCAGGTCATTGTTTGCTGTAAAATTTAGGTCATTGTTTGCTTTAAAATTCAGGTCATTGTTTGCTGTAAAATTTAGGTCATTGTTTGCTTTAAAATTCAGGTCATTGTTTGCTGTAAAATGTAGGTCATTGTTTGCTGTAAAATTCAGGTCATTGTTTGCTGTAAAATTTAGGTCATTGTTTGCTTTAAAATTCAGGTCATTGTTTGCTGTAAAATGTAGGTCATTGTTTGCTGTAAAATTCAGGTCATTGTTTGCTGTAAAATGTAGGTCATTTCTTGGTGAAAAATGTAGGACATTGATAAATGTGGAATGTTGGTCATGGTTTGGCGTAAAATTAAGGTCATTGTTTGGTGTAAAATTAAGGTCATGTATTGGGTGAAATGTAGGTCAATGTTTGCTGTAAAATGTTGCACAGTTTTTGTGTTAATTTATCCAAGTTCCAAGAATTAAACTGAATGGGACCCCTTTGATTGGTTGTAGGGAACTTGTGCAAAACATATACTTGAATCAAATTCTTTGTATCAGGAAGTTGTGAAACAGGCATGGAGTTCTGGAGCTTTATTGCTAGGATGTTCTGCAGCTAAGGGGGTGATTGTTTCTTTCAACCCAAGCATCTTTTTTATATGCAAATCAAATTTATATTGCAAACTAAAAGACTGTATAGACAGAAACAGGCTAGATTCTATCAGTATCTGCATGTAAGATTTGCAATGTTTCTGTTAGATACAATGGAAACATAATGAATCTAAAACCCCACAATATATTGTGGTACGTATTGGGATATGATGCTAGCGAATTGCAATATATTGGGATACACATCAGGCGTATCGTAACAGCCCTAATGATGCTTATTATTGTAACTTGTATGTATGTTTCATTATGAGTGCCATGTTATAACATTGTATATCAAAATAAATCTATCTATCTAGTCTTGTGTATGTATCATTAAAATTCTGACAAGAATTTAAATACTTATAGCTCTTTAAAGCATTGAGTTGAGGCTGATTTTTCACTGTTTTCTTCTTCAAACAGTAGCATTTTGTAATGTCATAGTCCTGTAGTATTGCCACTGTGATATTGTGCAACTTTATAACAGATTATTCAACTTGAAATGGCAAGGGCTAAAATATGTACAAACACAGGTTTGTTTAGTAAATGGTTAGATGTTTCAACAGATTGAGCAAAGCTACAAACAAAACTGGCTCATGCTCATAAATATTCCTTGTTTCAAATTTCAAACATGGTCCAAGATAAAGAAGAATGCTATAAATGGGTAACAATATATGATATTGTTGTTTTATTTCAGAGTATTGTTTAACACCAGCATGTGTTAGTGTATCAAGTATGTTGATAGAATCTATGGATCTTACTGTTGATCCATGTGATGATTTCTACTCGTATGCTTGTGGTGGCTGGGTTAATTCACATGTTATACCATCTGGTCATTCTAGATGGAGTACATTCCGTAAACTATGGAAATCTAATCAAGAAGTCATGAAAAGAGTTATAGGTAAGTTTATTAAACATGAAATAATATAATCTGTTTCTTGTTCTTCAAGTTAATCTAATACTATTATTTTACACATGACTATATCTTTATTTAGAGTCAAAATTCATTTACTGCCAAACATGAGAAGATGTGCAAAAATGGTTCTGAAAAAATAAAATTTAATAACTTATGACTCTGGATGTTTAGTAAGATTGCTGGTACTGTTTATTAACTCAGAATTATAATACTGGATTAACTTGTTGTAATCAAAGTAGTAAAGATATGTGTTATTACTGTTATCTTTGTTCTACAGCCTCTCCATGGATAGTAAATAGGTAGACTAACTGCTGACTATCTTTGAAGTATGAGGTAAAGTACCATTAAAACTAATGATTTGTATTGTTCTATTTTCAGAAAGACCTATCAATGCTAGTCAAAGTGATGCTGAAGTTAAAGCTAAACTGTATTATCAATCTTGTCTTGATAAAAATAAAACTATACAAGAACTAGGGTCAAAACCCTTGCAAGAACTGATACAATCATTAGGTGGTTGGCCTGTAACAAATAAAAGTGGTGTATGGGATGAAACAAAGTGGACATTTCAGAGTGCTCTAGAGAAAATGAATGTGTTTGGTATGTTTTTTACATACTATATTGGTGAAGATGATAAAAATTCATCTATGAACATACTGCAGGTACATATTAGTTTTAAGATTACTTTATTGACATATTCTCTACAAGACAATGGCAGATAATCCAGAGCCTTATTTTGTTTTTACATTGACTCTACTGACCATCAGTAATCTACAGCTTGCTTAAGGTTCTGGAACTGTAACTAACTTCGATAAACTTCGACACTCGGTATAAGCCGGTTTTACCCGAAAAGCTATTGTCGTCAAGTTTCGTAATTGCTATTTTAAGTAATTTTCACCTCGCGACCCGGTTTTTCCATGACGTCATAGCGTAACACATTTTCAAAAAATGGCGAAACATGAAGCTAGACAGCGTGATCGTCGAGGTATTAATTGTAAAAGTAATGGTTTATCGACAAAACAATGTTACGTCGTATAAGATCATAACTATTGGGTTAATTCTGTGTATGCAGGTGTAAAATGCACTGTTTTATCTTGTATTAGCGATTTAAATTTGTCATCACAACCGCTAGAAGATATCACCTCAAATACAAATACTATGACGCACAACACATCGCCATATTCAGCATTTGGTATGTGTTGGAATATAGTGAGGCAGGGGCGGATCCAATATTTTTTTCTGGGGGGTCCGAACTTTTCTAGGGGGAGGAGCGTTCAAAACCTCGTACCACAACCTCATTACACACATTTTGCAGAAAAAAATGCAACACATTGATAATAAGAATACATAACCATTAAATATACGTCAAGCACCAAGAAAAATTGCTTCATACTACTCATAAATTACTTTCAAGCAAGAAATACACTAATGGACATGTACATTTTCTAAATTCTAGGGGGGGGGCAGACCCCCTGAACCCCCCCCCCCCCGCTGGAACCACCCATGTGAGGCATATGAGGACAATATCGTTGTACTTTTCTGTCTTTTTAAAAAGTAATCAGCATTATTTGAAAGCTAAGGATAAAAATATGCCAACACTACTAAATCTGGTGTCAAAATGTGTATGCAAAACTATTGCAGAAAACACGGCAGGATAAGGTTTAACACGCCTGCTCAACTTCCTCTGATATTTCTCTGGCTGGTCAGAATGGTCTTTTATATGTGTTTATGAGTCAAAACTGTGATAGTCAACCAAGAGTCTCTAATACAAAAAGTTTTTTACTCCGTTATGCCTAACTGGAATGTTTTACGAAAAAACGTGTTAAGTTGTAAGTTTCTAATATTTATCTCAAACCAGCCAAAATCAGTAAAAAGAAGATTTTCATATGATAATGCAGTGTTCTACTTTCATATTTCTATATCCAGAACCAATTTAGATGATATATTACAATAAAAGAGTATTATCTGTAATTTACCATTTTGACGTAATTTTTCGCTATAAATTCTCTTGCAGTTTCATTATAGTAATCTTATACAGATTCTTATAAAAAATTTTAGAAACGGTAAAATTTCTTTAATATTTCATATCATGAGCAGAAAAGACTGCAGAAAATTTTAAAACTGGTTGCATGTGTCTAACTCACTTTAAACTTGAGATACTAGCTTTTAAAGATAGAGTAATTTTTTGAACACTCTCAAAAACTCGGATTTTTGCTTGGGGGGTACATGTATACAAAGCACTATATATTTATAAGTATTTGTCCAAAGTGTAATCTGATTGTTCTGGATTATCATGAAATGATTGTGTAACAGGAAAATTGATGAAAATGTGAATATAAAACTGCAGAATTTGAAAAACAATGTTTTTTTAATTTTTTGACACAGCTTAATTTACCTCTCTTCGAAAATCAAGGGTCACGTTATAAAAATGCACATAACTTAAGTTACGAACGGTAAACTTCCCTAAAAATTCACCATTCAATGTCTTTAATAGTATAGATTCAAAAAACAATATCATAATAAAGATTGTTGAAGGTCACCATTACAGTTCCAGAACCTTAAGATGTAAATTTGAAATATATGATGTCTAGCTGAGAATAGATCTTGTTAACTGTGGTTTAATTTCTTACTGTCTGTTAAGTTCAATCTCAAGTAGAAAGTTTACAGTAGTATAATATATCATGCCACTAGTTGTATTGTGAAAGACATTTAGCTTTCTTAATTATTTCTATCTTAACCCTAGGTAAAAAAAGTTACTTGTTGAATGAATAGAATACTTTAGTTTTGGCATCATCAATTTTATACTGTTTTATATAAATTATTAAACTTAAAACATGATGTGCAAGTGTTTATGTGTACAATGCTATAGCTCATGTGCAGTGTGCTAGAACCATATATATTTTATGAGGCTGTAAAGTAACTCCCTCTCCTATAAGCTTGCAACTCATGATAACTGACTTATGTACTAATATATATATTTTACTATATTTGTAGTTAGATCAAGGTGGACTAGGTTTACCTGACAGAGATTTTTATCTTAATAAATCTATTAATGAAGATAAGGTAACGTTTCTTGTTTATTTGTTTATAATGTAACAACATTCACTCACTTGTCTTAGACCAGATTACTGGCCCAGTTAGCTCAGTAATTTGTTTATAATGTAACAACATTCACTCACTTGTCTTAGACCAGATTACTGGCCCAGTTAGCTCAGTAATTTGTTTATAATGTAACAACATTCACTCACTTGTCTTAGACCAGATTACTGGCCCAGTTAGCTCAGTAATTTGTTTATAATGTAACAACATTCACTCACTTGTCTTAGACCAGATTACTGGCCCAGTTAGCTCAGTAATTTGTTTATAATGTAACAACATTCACTCACTTGTCTTAGACCAGATTACTGGCCCAGTTAGCTCAGTAATTTGTTTATAATGTAACAACATTCACTCACTTGTCTTAGACCAGATTACTGGCCCAGTTAGCTCAGTAATTTGTTTATAATGTAACAACATTCACTCACTTGTCTTAGACCAGATTACTGGCCCATTTAGCTCAGTAATTTGTTTATAATGTAACAACATTCACTCACTTGTCTTAGACCAGATTACTGGCCCAGTTAGCTCAGTAATTTGTTTATAATGTAACAACATTCACTCACTTGTCTTAGACCAGATTACTGGCCGGCCCAGTTAGCTCAGTAATTTGTTTATAATGTAACAACATTCACTAACTTGTCTTAGACCAGATTACTGGCCCAGTTAGCTCAGTAATTTGTTTATAATGTAACAACATTCAATCACTTGTCTTAGACCAGATTACTGGCCCAGTTAGCTCAGTAATTTGTTTATAATGTAACAACATTCAATCACTTGTCTTAGACCAAATTACTGGCTCAGTTAGCTCAGTAATTTGTTTACTTGTCTTACTACATATCCTAGCAACATCAGTTAGTTTTGTACCTTTGTGAAGGTTTGTCATGATATCAAGTCTGCCAGCCACAGATGATGGTACATGTATGTGTACATGTATAGTACTAGGTGAAAGTTTAAATCAAGGGATCTAGGTCTGTCCAGGAATAATAAGTAAGAATACTGAATGCTGTTATATGACTGAAAAATGTTTTATATTAAAGTCGGACTATACATGTAACATAGATATCATTGTTATTTTAATGTATTAGAGATTTTATATTATAGGAATATATAGTCTTGTACATTTACATCTAACATCACAAAAATGAACCACTTAACACATCATTGTTATAATACATGTTCATTAAGGGAGGAAATGTTGGAATAATATACAGTAAATATGTACACATGTTTTAGATAGTTAACTTTGTTCTTTCAAATATCACTATCATGTCTTAAGTTTTTATTCTAATTATTCTAGAATAATTTCTACAGCAAAATAATTATAATTTAATTATAAATATAATTAATTCAGAACTACAGTAAAAGTTTAATGGCTTGAACTTTAGGGGACATAAAAACAAAGTTTGAGCAAACCAGGACAAATTTGTTTGAATTTTAGCTTATAACTTCCCTTTGTTTAATTATTGTTATCTCCCTTTTGGTTGATTATAATGATTAGCCCTTCATGTTACCAATGTGTATAGGAATTATTGTTGATTCTTATATCAAATTAAGTTGCTTATACCTTTGTTTTGTTTTCACTTTTCTTATTTGTACCACAATCAGAGATACATTAACTAAGTTACATTATGGTTTGGTTGTCTTGTACTAGTTGTTTAGAGCTACAAATTTTATACTTCAAATTAAGAAATTAATATTAAAAAAAACAACACAAACTCATATATCAGTTTAAATTTTACATGCACAACGTATAAATTATGATATGTCTGTCATCATAATGAAAATCTGTACACAAACGCTTAATAAACAATATAAGCCTATATGATCAATTTAAAAGTGTTGACATACATGTACAAATATACTACAGTCATGCAAATGATATGCACATCATGCTTATGTTTTATGTGTAGTTTTTTTATGAATAAATACAAACATTTAAAAGCTTTTGACATATAATATAACTGTAAGTAATGACCCAAGTTACTTGTTTTCATTCAACTAGAGTACTTGCTTACAGTCCGTGTTGCTGTAATGGCTTTTCATGGTTTTTGACATGGGTTGCTTAACAACCAATGTCTAAGTAGGCGGTATGCTTCAGTTCCAATAAAAATTTGTTGCAGACATAGACATTCAGAAAAAATAGTTCACAGTAAATTACACATATCTTCAATTTCGTTGATGAGAAAATTGCAACAACACAAGTTTTTCATCAACTATGATTTTATGAACAAATTCGTGTAGTTTTAAATGATTGGTCTGCAAAAGGAATCATCTTGGCGTGGCCCCCTGAGGGATGACAAAGGATCCTATACAACGGCTGTCTTGGATCGGTAGTATACATGTACACATTTATGAAGATAGAGATGTCCACTGGTTGAGTTGTACTGGACTCATTTTACATAGAGCCACATAGATTATATGTCTGTTGAATACTGAAAATACAGCATTGGCGCAGGGACTTTCCCTGATTACAAATGTCAGGGTCATATCCTGATATATGCGGATATATCGAACATCAGGGCCACGATACGTATCATGGCCCTGATGTTCGATATATCCGCATATCGTCTCATCCCTAATGTTTACTGCCTCTCAAATGAAATTATTGGTTGTAACAATCACAAGCAAATGGTCTCTTAAACAAACGACGGGATAACTTATTTATTTTAGCATTTCCTGTATTCTTATAGCTCAGTGTTGCACTATTAAATGGTCATACATATTGATCAATTACTTAAACAAAGCCAACAGAATAATGTACCATGAGACCTGGATTTTAGTTTGAGAGTTTGACCCTGTACTGTTAAAACAGGGGATGGGTTTTATTTATAAAGAAGGGAAATAGATTGGTGACTGGTTAAGTGTTTGAATCAACCAGGAAGTTTGACTAAATGGTGTTGGAGGTTTCAATTTTATACTGTAGTAAGTAACTTGTAAATGTTGCACATTCCCATTATAAAGTATTTGGTACTACATGTATCTATAATATTTTACTATACAATTGTGTATTTCAGATATTATCAGCATACTTAGATTATATGACACAAATTGGTGTATTATTAGGAGGTGAAGAAAATAAAACAAGAGAATATATGTATGATGTATTACAGTTTGAATGTGATATAGCCAATGTAAGTTTGTAACCATTTATGTAGCCCCACCCACCATATAGGGAGACCTAAAACAGAACTGTTTTTGGAAGAAATAAACTGGATCCCTTATTCTAAATTTAGCACTAAGTTGATCTGCCTATCTATCACAATATAGTATCTTAATTGTTTAATTTTAACTAATCAACTTATACAGTAAAGTCTCACCTAGTCCATTAATATAACCAACTTATACAGTAAAGTCTCACCTAGTCCATTAATATAACCAACTTATACAGTAAAGTCTCACCTAGTCCATTAATATAACCAACTTATACAGTAAAGTCTCACCTAGTCCATTAATATAACCAACTTCGGGCAGTTCTTGAAAGAACACAAATATTTTCTATATATTTTAATACTTGTAAGGTCAGATAATATAAACGTCCAGCTATTCCTTATTTCAACCACTATTTTAGACCCAATCTGACACTTATTTTAGGTCTGATATTAAGACCAGTCTACACCAGTCATTAATACTTTGTGCAAGCACATCCAACATAATTGGTTTTTATGACATGTATACAATGACATTGTAGGTCTGACGAGATACCTGTTGAAACTGGAAGAGAAGTTATAAATATAATCATTAATTTGTAATAATAACAAAATTATTGTTGTTTCATGACATGTCATCTCATCAGCTTGCATATGGTTGTAAACAAATACAAGGTGTTCTAGTTATATCATTACTATGTTCACAATTTTATTTGTTTTAAACAAATGTTGAAATTGAAGCTTAACGCTAATTTTTATTGCCCTGTGTCAACATTTTAAGCATGGAGTTTGACAGGTATAAATTACAGTGCAATTGGTATAAAGCCACGTGCACTGTATGGACCTTGTGATTTTTGCAATGACAAAACTAATGTCAGTTAGTTTCATGGTTAGATTCCACAAAAAATCATAAAAAGCTAGTTTTTTAACTGTGGCTGAAATTAACAAGTTCTGCATTTGTTTGTAAATAGAAGTTACAGTATTCTCACTTTCTATTTGTATTATGTAACAATAAACAAGACACTATAATTATGTAACCATAAACAAGACACTATAATTATTAATCATAAACAAGACACTATAATTATGTAACCATAAACAAGACACTATAATTATTAATCATAAACACGACACTATAATTATGTAACCATAAACAAGACACTATAATTATGTAACCATAAACAAGACACTATAATTATGTAACCATAAACAAGACACTATAATTATTAATCATAAACAAGACACTATAATTATGTAACCATAAACAAGACACTATAATTATTAATCATAAACACGACACTATAATTATGTAACCATAAACAAGACACTATAATTATGTAACCATAAACAAGACACTATAATTATGTAACCATAAACAAGACACTATAATTATGTAACCATAAACAAGACACTATAATTATTAATCATAAACAAGACACTATAATTATGTAACCATAAACAAGACACTATAATTATATAACCATAAACAAGACACTATAATTATGTAACCATAAACAAGACACTATAATTATGTAACCATAAACAAGACACTATAATTATGTAACCATAAACAAGACACTACAATTATATGAAAACTCACTGGCAGTATTGATATTTTGGTACCTTATTGTTGTATGCAATATGGACTGATTTGTTAAAACCAATTCGCTATTAAGATGACAACTTCTGTATCTGATCCACCATAAATCTTACGTATGGATAGAAAAGCCCATGGTTTAAAAATGTTCTCAATTGATTCTAACTACATGTTCTGTAGAGCTCAGGTTTGATTTGTGACATAAATCAATGTAGAGGTTTTGCTACATTAGTTTTTATAGCAGCGTAGATAACTTGCAAGTATTAGGTCATCTTTTAGCTTTCTAGTTTGTACAGAGTTAACCTGATCTTAAATTAAAGTAACTACTAAAGTTACTAACTAGTTATTATTTACTATCTTACATTGTTATAGATTACTGTACCTAGCGAGGAAAGAAGAGATGAAGAATTATTATATCATAAAATGTCACTAGCTGACTTACAGAGCTTGGCACCTTTTGTAAGTATATTTTGTGTCATGATACTTGATGAATTATGTAAGATTGTTAAGTACCAAGTTTTCTCATTTATCAACATATTTTTTGCCTAATTCTGGCAGGTAGCTCATTTAACTAGCTTTTTATACAATTTTCATTTAAGTCATGACACTTCTTTGAACAGACTGTAACAATTTCTCATTTTACAGAAAAAAATATGTAAAATATTTATATGAACTGTTGCAGTTTGATTTGTTGTCTAGCCTTAAAATATTTAATGGTTCTAAACATTGTAAATAAAGACTGGAAGTATCCCAGTACAACCTGTTTTCAGACAGCTAACAGTTTATCACCGTGTAAGCCTTACATAAGGGATGTACATCATCTATGAAAGCCAAAAAATGTTCAACAACTATTTAGCGCTAAAAATATGCAAAATAGCCAAACTTACCTCATGTCATGTTTTAGATATCCTTTTTTGACGTATGCGCAACCAGTATTTTGGACAGATTGAAGTAAAGTATACTGTGCTTCATAGAAAACGTGACACAAAGCCATAAACACCAAATTTAACTATAAATAACAACAAGTAAAGTTCTCAAAACGTATTTACAGTGTATCTTAATGTTAGATTTTTAAGTTAATATGTGGAGGAAACTCCGTTGGGGCACAGAAATGTGTCTCATCTTATAATTACCTTAACTATTGTACAAAATCGTTAATGTACCTATTATGTCTTGATTATAGGGTTTATATGACCCACTAGTATGCACATGATTCTTAATTAACAAAGAGTAAAACTCTCAGTTATTAATGTATATTAACTTCTACTCCAATTATCAAAAAAATATAGAAAATTTCATAAGGAGCTATATGCCACAAACGCTCAACTTTTCCAAATATGGAAAAGTGGGTGGAGCCATGTGATATGATGTTGTCTGTCTGATGATGCACTCCGAACAAAGTAAAGAGATTGCATATTTACAGAATAAAATTCCGGGAATAGTGAAAGCAAGTAAAAATATGTAGGAGGTATGTTTTATTCACTTGTTTACCTATCTTATCCCCACTTTTAGCTCGACTTTTACGAAGTAATGGAGAGCTCTCCTACTCGCCCTAGCGTCGGAGTCCGCTTCCATATTTCTGATTAAAGTTTTTGTGCAGTAAAATATTTTTCACTGTAACTTTTTTATTTCTTAAGGTTTCAACTTCAAACTTTAAATATATGTTCCTTATATTATCAACCACATCTCATGTGACAATGTTCATAACTCAAAATATATTTTTCTCAGAATTTTCTCCCCTTGAACTTAGAGTTTTCTTTTAAAAAATGTTTGTTTTTACTGGTATTGACTTCAAACTTTTAATATATGTTCCTTATTATCAACCTCATCTCATGTGACAAGGTTCATATAACTCCGAGTACATTTTTTTTTCAAAAGTGTCTCCCATGCACTTTATAAAAAAAATTTACTTTAAATTTGTTAAGGTTATATTTTCAAATTTTAGAATATGTATGTTCCTTATCATCAACCACATCTCCTGTGACAAATACTTACTTAGTCGAGCATGCTGTCTCCTCTGACAGCTCTTGTTCTTTATAAAAGATTGAAGGACATTTCTATGGCCTTTGTAAACAAAACTATTGCTTAACAACGCGAAAGGGGCGAGTTTAAAGCTGATAACTAGAATTTGCCAGGGCCGGCCAAATACTGGTTGTGTCCAAAATAAGGTGGTTGTGGGATACTTAAGATGTACACAAAACTTGAAAATTAATGTATTTATATGATTGTTTATAAATGTACTTCAGGTAAATTGGGTAAAACTACTAAACAGTATAATGTCTATAGCTAATGTAAGTGTTACACCAGCAGATCAAGTTGTTGTTTATATGCCAGGATATTTAAAGAATCTAACAAAGCTAATACAGCAAACAATGATGGAAGAAAATGGTAAAAAGTAAGTGATATAAATTGTAGTTTAATGACTGTCTATTGTATTCTTTAAATGAATGAAAGTATTTACGGCTGTTCATGAAATTGAAAATTTTGTGACCTTTGAAAGGGCTCTTTACCAATATAAAAAGCAAATTTAATGAAATTCCTGATATTGTGATTATTATGAATGTTGATGTAAAGACATAATTTAACATTAACTTATAGTTTCTAGAACTTGACATTACTGTTGAGATAGAAGGTAGTTTAAAAGTTCTTCTTGAAACTATCATACCTCTTATTTTTTCTTATTAATGGTTCAATCCTATACCTTTGATAAGTTTTTCTTATGTAATACTTGACCCACGTGTTTCTAATATGTATTAACTGTTTGTTTTGTTTGTTTGTTTTGTTGGGTTTAATGCCGTAGCAACACATTTTATAGGTCATATAACCGCGGTCAGTCAACCTACTCACTCCTCCTGGAAAGGCTAAATCTCTGGATTTAGCTGTTAACCAACTACTAAACACATACTTTCGTCAGTGACTGACAACTGCCCTACATAATTAAAATCATTGGTAGGAGGGAGAATGGCCGTAGAAATAATTTCATGACCAAACTCCACGAAAGTATGCCCCGCCATAGAATCGAACCCTCGATCAGTAGACTTGCGTGCTACCAACTGAGCTAGCCAGGCGGCTTAAATAATATGTATCAACATACACAGCTTTTATTTTATAATTTACAAAACTAGTGTTATTGTTTCATAGCATTATGGGTCAGTTGTCCTTCTGTGCAAAGAAAAGTACATAGATTTTCTTTCTCTTATTGACATAGATAAATGCAGACAATAACTGAAAACTTACTTTGTTATTGTCTTCCTATCTGTGTACAGTAAATGTCTATTCCTATATTTATAATGTCATGTAAGCATATATATATATATATATAGTTATAAATAAATCTATTGTTCACTTGTTATGTTAGTCATATTACATCTCTACTTAATCACAAGTCTGTTTTAGTTTCATACAAAATTTTATCAGTATTAATTTACTTGGAATTACCTTTATAGATTCTTCCTAATTCCTTGTAATGTAGCCACAATCAACATTTGTAAATTGACAGACTTTGTAACTGTTTAAAATTAACATGATAATATTAACACAGTCCTTTGATGCTCATTGCTGCAAGTTATATGTTTAATACAATTGTAGAACATTACATAACTATATGATGTGGCATGTAGTTAAAGATATGACACCATACTTAACTAAAGAGTTTACTGATGCAGGAAATGTTTTAACCGAAGCAATATCAGGTAGGTACCTTTACTTTCATACAGATCTGATGCTTTACATGATCTGTTATAACAAACAGTTTAAATTGTTTACTGGCAAGTAGTGAGGGAAAGTAAACTTCAGAATGTATATAAAGAAACATGTATGATGGATATGTTTCTCTGCTAGTCTTGTATTCCTTAGATGGTAATCTCTACATTCTGTAATGATATTACTTATAATAAGCTGTAAGAACTTGTCTTACAATCTAGCTGTTAGAACTTGTCTTACAATCTAGCTGTTAAAACTTGTCTTACAATCTAGCTGTTAGAACTTGTCTTACAATCTAGCTGTTAGAACTTGTCTTACAATCTAGCTGTTAAAACTTGTCTTACAATCTAGCTGTTAGAACTTGTCTTACAATCTAGCTGTTAAAACTTGTCTTACAATCTAGCTGTTAAAAATTGTCTTACAATCTAGCTGTTAGAACTTGTCTTGCAATCTAGCTGTTAGAACTTGTCTTACAGTCTAGCTGTAAGAACTTGTCTTACAATCTAGCTGTTAGAACCTGTCTTACAATCTAGCTGTTAGAACTTGTCTTACAATCTAGCTGTTAGAACTTGTCTTACAGTCTAGCTGTTAGAACCTGTCTTACAGTCTAGCTGTTAGAACCTGTCTTACAGTCTAGCTGTTAGAACCTGTCTTACAGTCTAGCTGTTAGAAATTGTCTTACAATCTAGCTGTTAGAACTTGTCTTACAATCTAGCTGTTAGAAATTGTCTTACAATCTAGCTTAATTGAAGTTAAAACAAGTTGGTTTCATATTCATAATGTATATTACCCCTGTACACTTTTCAGGGCTAAGCATTAAAGGTCCTTCTATTACCCTTCTATTACATTTAATTTTGGGCAATCTGTTATTGCTATTAAAAGTACATGGTCAGGGCAAGTTAAAATATAGCTGGCAATTTGGGCAACCAAGTTAGAAAATTAGTGTTGAGCCCTGTTTTTCAAAACTCATAGCTTTTACATTTTTGTCCAGATTACTTTAAAGCCACATAACGAAGACAAAATCTTTATCTTCAATTTAAAAACAAGTAATACTATCAAAAATGCAATAGAATATAACTGCCTTTGAATTAAAAAAAACTCTCTAGCGGGTTCCCTTTTATGGGCCAAGTTCTTCAAAATAACGATTTCTTATAAAAGTGGGGTACTTTTATAACATGTAAATTAGACTACGAAGATACCCTCTCAGCCAATGAAGTTGCTTATAAGGTGTTTGATAAAACTTACACAAAATTGTAAAGTGTAAGATATGTCATATAGTTTTTCCAGTTATTTACTCGAGAAATCCGTGCGTGCAAATTTTGAGTACCCAAACATCTAAACTGATGCTAAAAAGAAATGCCTCATTTCAACTAGATACATAATTTTCATGATTCAGAATAATATAAGGAAACATTAATCTTGTCACCCAGTAAGAAGTCCTTGGTGACATGCGCAACGTGAGGTATATCGTTGCTAAGCTGATAGACACAGTCATGTCGTTGCCATAAAAGCTGGTCTATGTGATGTGTCCACGCGATTACCTTAGCCAACAACGAGTTGTGACTTAAACTCGTTTTGAAAGATTGATAAATCTAAGGGCGTTACATAAACCGAAACGCGAATCTTCACTGAACTCTACATTCTCCCAACACCATGGCCGCGATGATACGAGCGGTGAGATAGAAGTTGGTGACGGTGGCATAACTTAAGAACCGATTACGCCAAACAAGAAGAGTTCCCATTGTTTATTGACTTATTTAGCATACACGGTTACCCTTTCACCACACATGACGTAGATACTGCCATGAAAATTCGTTACGCTAATGACGTTGGTGTAAATATAAATTATCTAGCTGTCTTACCGACATTACACTCAATCTACCTGAACGTGGCATATTAGCAAACATTTCTGTATAACGTAAGACTTAATTGGTTCGTTTCTTTTTCCCGTTAGTATATGTTCATGTATAAAACTATTTACATGATTTCATCAGTTTTAATTGGCTTTTGCACGAAATTCACTGTACAAAAGTGTATTTATCTAAGCAGAAAATTTGTTTACTTCAGATTTGAAGTTGTGGTTATATTTTGCCAAGACGGGATGTTCTGATCTTGTTTGTTGAGTTCCGTGATTTTCCGTTGAGTCATTACTTAGGGTTTTATCGCTAATTTCAAAATGGTATTGGCATAAATTCTGAAGAAAATACTCGAGTTTGTTTGTGCCTTGGATGCGTTTTATCTTTTCATTTAATGTTTGCATGAGTTTTAAGCAAAAGCATGATACTTGACAATTATCAGCGTTCTATTTAGTAATGGGGCTTTAAGGAATACAATTTATCATGACAGACATTTGGTAAGCTAAAGAATTTTTATACAAAAGTTTACTTATTGTCCATCAAATATTTATTTGTCTGAAACATGTCAACATCATTAAAACTTTCTTCAATTTATTTAACTAGATGTGTACATACTCTTTCACAATGCATAAGCTATTTGTAGCCTGTTTTGGTATCTGAGAAATGTTAATTATTAAGGATATACTATCATAAAATTTTGTTGCTCTATCATTCAATTTTACAGAAGTATTGAGGTGACATGGTGGATATATTTTCTAACTCGTTCCCACAACTTGTAAGGGGTGATATTTTTTTCTAACTCACTCCCACAACTTGCAAGAGATGATTTTTTTCTAACTTAAATTATCACTATACATGTATGATTAAAAATGATCACCTCTCATAAGTTGTGGGAACCTTTTTAGAAACATACTGACCATGTCACCTGTACAGTTTAGATACTAGAAGTCATGCAAACATTTCATTTTTTTTCCTATATGTGGATTTACTATTGGAAGTTAAACCAATTTCTTGAAAATGAAATTAATTAATAATCCAATCAGAACCAGATAATTGGTTAAATATTACAGTGTTGGTTGTCACTACAAGTAGACAGTACAAGTATACTTGTACAGTGGTTGAGTATTTGTAGGGGTGTAACAATAGGTCGACTTATCGCTGTATCGCGATAGTTTACCTTGCAATAGCAATAGGTCGATAGAACTTTTTCAAGTCGATAAATATCGCGATAGTTTTTCTGACTATCGACTTTTTTCGATAGTTTTCTTAAAAACGAGAGTTGAGCCCCATAAACGCTTTACTTTCATCTTTTCTTTTAATGAGAGAACTCCACGTTGATACGGATCAAATTAAATCTATTTAGAGGCCGACAGAGGAACAGATAAGCTGCGTATCTGCGTAGCTACGCAATTAAAAATCTCAAAAACCCTATAAGAATAAACAATTTGCGTATCATAACCCAATTGAAAACTCCTTTACTCATAAAGTCTCGAAATCGCCGCGTATCGAACGTAAATAAAAAATCGAAACTGGTCAGATAAGAGATGCAAAAAATGAAACTTCACGCGACAATTACATGCCAATTACATCTTATTAAAACCCAATTGTCGTTCACACGCTGGGAGTTTAACTCGCCGACATATAAATGCACAAGGATGTCACAAAATCATAATAAAGTCGCCGACCTATGATTACACGCTCGATAACATCTGTATATACCTTTACCTATACACGTCAGAGTACATTGGAAATAGCGCATATATATTTTTTAATTGTTTGCAGCAATTAAATCAATATTTATCCTTTGTTTGAGGACAAATATGTGTTGCAGTTTGAGCATAAATTGAGGTAAACAATTTAAGATATGTGTCGGCATTTTTTTCACACTTACTTTGTCGATGTTTGATAGCATAACAATGACATAATTGTAATGTCTCATTATGTAATCATGGAGTCTAATATAAATTAATCGTCATGAAAAAATGTATTCTTAAACTAGCATGACCTAACTTGTTAAATTGTATTATATATAAAGCTTAATAATATAAAAACGATATCGGCGATCCCAGGAAGTCATTTTTTCTTTGTTAAAATTACTGACGATAATTGTCAATAACACCGTATTGTGAAATTAAATATTATAAATAGTGTTTTGTATTATTTTACAACAAACATATTTTATAATATGTAATTTATTATTGTATTTCGTAAAAATAAAATCCCTTCAATGATGACGTATTGTCATATATTTTCGCGACCCACGCTATCGCAAATTAAGTAAAACATTCTTAAATCTTCATAATTAATGTAATAAGCTGATTATTTTTCATTTGTTTTTCTTAATTTAGCAAACAGTGCCCCAGGAACCGACAAATTCGAACTTACGTTCCCGTTTTCTGGTGTTCGTTGATAAAACAAATGTCAAAATGCCAGACATTTTTTTTTACTTGCCAACATTTGTTTCGGTGTAATTTTAAAAATGAAGCATAATTATATGTTTTTTAAATTCAATTAAAATACTGAAGATGCTATCATAACTATACTGTGTTTATCATTATCATTATGTAGTTATGGTAATCGATGACAAAGAGTTAGAATAACCAAAAAGTTAGTTGAATAAAACTGTTTGTTGATTAATCAGCATTTCAAATAACCAAATGAATGACAAGTTGTTATTTGATACAGAAAAGTTATTTTCAAATTAAGTCATTATTTTGTAGATTTCTCCACTCCTGTGAACTAAATTCTGGCCAAATCTTTGAAACATTTTCCTGCAATGTTCTGTCTGAGTTCTGTCTTTGACCAAGAACATTAATTGTTTATTGTAAAAGACTTGAGACTATTTACCGTTGTTTTTATAATAAAAAAAACTATCGTGATAGTATCGCAATAGTTTTTTGACTATTGCAATACTATTGCAATAGTACTTTTATTATCGCAATACTATCGCGATAGTGTTTTTGGCCGCAATAGTCACCCCTAAGTATTTGTAAGTTTATAATGTTGTGATATTGTAGGTACTGTTGGTGGAGAAGAACTATGGAGACATTGTATAACAGATACAGATCAAGTTTTAGGATTTGCTTTAGGTTCTATGTTTGTTAGAGAAGTATTTCAAGGTGATAGTAAACAAAAGGTAGGTCAAAGTTTAATAATATAGGTCAAAGGTCAATACAGGTTAAGGTCTTACTGTGGGTCAAAGATGAATTTACATGTATACAGGTCAAAGACTTATCAACAAAGTGAATACAATGTAGGTACAAAAAGTACATTAAAAAAAAACTTTAAAAAAATATTAAATAGATATAATTTACACAAAAAGTTTGCATGAATACAAATTAAATTAGTGTTGCAATTACAGTTGGTTAGTGTTTCAAAAAATGAAACTTTTAACATGTATTTTTCAGATGACAAAATTGAACAAATACAAAGAAGTAATACTATATAGCTTCATTAAATGTGTTTAAAACTCAGAACATTTGTGTGTAGGTTTTCTGAAAGAATACATTAAATAAATAAGAACACAATGATAAACAGTTGTTCAATATCAATGCATAGATTTATTGTAGCACTTATAGATATCACATTTTGTGGTGTATTTCAATTGTTAAAGGGAGGTAATTGGATTATTGCTACACAATTATTGTCTCCCTTGTGATGAAAAATTTACTACATTACTTGATTTCACCAAGATATTATAAACTGAAGTATGACATCATTTTTAAAAGATACACTATAAGAGATTGACCAGTGATCTATGACTAATTTAAGAACAGCATATAGCGTACTCATTGCAACATATTCACATACTAAGTTTTATCAATATAGCTTGAATAGATTTTTAGTTTCATCTGAATACAAGCTTTTTTCATTCAATAACTCCATTATGCATTTTAACATTATAACAAGAATGTGTGTTGTGTGCAAGTACAGTGTCAAAACCTCAAAGGGAGTGGCCAATATATGAGGTAAGAGGTCAAATATTGTCGAAAACTGGTTTGTCTGGACCATATCTCCACCATTGACCGAATAATTTTAAAATTACTTGGCACAAATGTTAACCATGAAGGAAAAGTGTGTTGCGTGCTAGAACAGTGTTGAAACCTCAAAGGGGGTGGCCAATATATGAGGTCAAATATAGTCAAAAATTAGTTCATCCAAGCAGTCTCCACCATCAACCTATGGTATTAAAAATTACATGACACAAATTGTAATCTTGACGAGGTGGTGTGTTGCCTGCAACAACAGTGTCAATACTTCAAAGGGTGTGGCCAATGAATTGGGTCAAATGCCCCTCCCTTGGACATAGTGGCAGGTATTGTATTTATCACTTCTGTGGTAGCTTTAGCAATAACTCCAAAATCAATTCATGGATTTTAATATTTTTTGGCACCATTGTTAAATTGTTGTTGTGTCGCATGCAAGAACAGTATCAAAACCTCAAAGAGTGTGACCATTAAATGAGGTCAGATGTCCTTCCCCTTCAATATGGTGCCATGTGGGGGTATTGATCTTTTCTGTGGTAGCTCTAGTTTTTGTTTAAGATACACTTGGAACAAATTTATATTTGAAAAAAGATTTAGGGTTGTGGCTAATTATGTTATTATAACAATCGATTTCAAAGGCACACTATAATGTTAAGATGATCATGATTACTGGTTACATCATATTGACATACTAAGACTTAATGATCCAAACATCTAGAAGTATTCAGTTCTCTGATCTGGATATTAGGATAGTAAAAATTGGCACTGGTTGACATCCACATACACAACTATCTTTTATGACTAAAAGTTATAACATTTTGTAGGCTGAAAGTATGATAGCAGAAATTAAGACAGCATTTAAGAACAATCTACCAAGTTTGTCTTGGATGGATGATGAGACAAGAAAAGCTGCTATAGATAAGGTAGGAGACACAATGTACATAGATCTTGTTATATTTATAGATAAGGTAGGAGACACAATGTACATAGAGCATATTATATTTATAGATAAGGTAGGAGACACAATGTACATAGATCTTGTTATATTTTTAGATAAGGTAGGAGACACAATGTACATAGAGCATGTTATATTTATAGATAAGGTAGGAGACACAATGTACATAGATCTTGTTATATTTATAGATAAGGTAGGAGACACAATGTACATAGATCTTGTTATATTTATAGATAAGGTAGGAGACACAATGTACATAGATCTTGTTATATTTATAGATAAGGTAGGAGACACAATGTACATAAATCTTGTTATATTTATAGATATAGTAGGATACACAATGTACATAGAGCATGTTATATTTATAGGTAAGGTAGGAGACACAATGTACATAGATCTTGTCATATTTATAGATAAGGTAGAAGACACAATGTACATAGATCTTGTTATATTTATAGATAAGGTAGGAGACACAATGTACATAGATCTTGTCATATTTATAGATAAGGTAGAAGACACAATGTACATAGATCTTCTTATATCCATAGATATAACACATGTTATTACACAATGCTTATATGACCTTCACTTGTATATTTAACACTATTAATCAACTGTGATTTCATTGTCTTTTATGTATTAATATTATAGTAATAATTTACTAGTGTCTTACATTTATAATAATAAAAAATAGTTGACGGTTCAAACTATGATATGATTGTCACTCAAATCAATGTCCTATTTTATAAGCATGGTTTTTCAATGAAAAGTATTCAGTAAATGAGTTCGTAGGATAATTACATTTTTGCTTTTTTATTTTAACATTGAAAGATGTATGATTTAACATAACATTGTATCCCATATTTTATTATGTATATATTTCTTTAACTATTTGTTGTTTTCATCGGACAATTTGTTGTATTAGTATCTGCTGCTAGTTACTTTGGTCTCACTGTAATTTCATTTTACAACTAACTACATCATCTTCAAAGTGAAAAATTGGTTTTGTAGTAATAAATAGTACCCAGTTACTTCACCAGTGGAATTGACTAAAAAACAGAAAGAAGCTAGTCAGTTAGCAAAGATTTATTAATATGAGGTTTAATAGTAATAAGATGTAGTAAAGTCATGTGATAATAGTTAGAGACAGTATTCTTGTATATTTATAGAAAACTTGTAATTTCAGGCTAATGCTGTTATAGATATGATTGGATTCCCAGAATATATTTTGAATAGAACAAGACTTAATAAAGAATATAAAGATGTAAGTGTTGTATTATATAAAGTTTGTTGTTTCTTTGAGTTATAGTGATGGACAATATTATGTTGGAAATCACTGTGATGATCTTCAGTTTACAGTTAGAAGACAGAACCAATCAGCTAGTGGTTGTAAAATGTTTAAACTCTTGTCTACCTAATTTCTTGCAAGTTAACATTAAAGTAACTTAAACTTTTAAATAGTTTTCTTCTGTTTGTTTTTGTTATAAATTACATTAAAATGTTGCTTTCTTTTTCTTGGATTACATGATGGTGCTTACTTTTTAGAACAATCCATTGAGTCAGAAAATACATGTGTGATTTGTTCTTATTTAACTAATATAAATCATCCATTTATATTAGGAATGGAAACATAAAACAAACCATACTATTACTAGTCACTGTTTAATCTAATAATACTTAAACATTTCAGCTTATTATCAAGGAAGATGAATATTTTGATAATAATATTAGAAATGTGTATTTTGAATTAAAGAGAAATGTTGCTAAGTTGAGAAAGGCACCAGAGAAATATGTGTAAGTATGATATATGTTGTGTAAGTTGTTTGTATAGTTTTGTTTTGCCACAAATTTTTACAATCTTATAGTCATTGATAAAGTTAGAAATGTTTAAGCTCATACATATCCAACCCCTTAACCCCTGATCATTGAAATTGCCTTCAAGATGATGAGACATTAGATAAGATAAAGAAGTATGTATAAATTTCAGATGGGATATGACACCACCTACAGTGAATGCATATTATACACCAACAAAGAATGAGATAGTATTTCCTGCTGGTATATTACAATCACCATTTTATAATCAAAACTGGCCAAAGTAAGTTAATGTATTACCTGCATGCAGTAAAGTTCCATTATTAGAATTATATTATAATGGTCCTATAATACTGAAACAGTCCTAATTTATGACCTTTTTCTTAGATTTTGCATTTGAGACCGAAAAATCACTTACATATAGACTTTAGTGGAACTTTACTGTAATATATTATATTATTGCATATGTTACTATAAATAGTTACAAAGTTGCCTTGAAAGTGTGCCGATATAGCCTCAATGTGGGCAATTTATTGCAGTATTGAGCAAGTGTGCCAAAATAACGATATTTGGCTCACTTCCTAGTGTGCCAAAAATTGATATCAAGGCAACTTTCTGTCATTTCGCACCTGCAGTCCAACAACGGCAGACTTACCGAATGTGAAATTCGTAACCTAATTAGCAACCAGTAGATATCCAATGTTGCGACGTTTTTATCATTGTAGAATAAAATTAAAAACAAAAAGACATGTTTTTCTATAAATGTTCATTAGATTCCAATATTTTGGCATTAAATAAACAAAACAATGCATGTGACATAACGTCAACATGCAAAATAGTGCTTAAAGTCAGAATAATATTTGTATTTGTGTTTTAGAAAAATCATTTTTAGCTTGACTTTTCGAAGAAAATGAGAGCTATTGCTATCACCTTTGCGTCGGCGTTGGCGTTGGTTTTCAGGTTAAAGTTTTTTGAAACTCTTCTATCTTCAACACTAAGTTATTTTATTGAAAGTTGGTGTACTTATTTAGTGGGACTATATTAACCATACTGTGAAAGGGGATAACTGTGAATGAATTATATGAAATGTGGATGAATTATTTTTGAGTTATTGCCCTTTCAAAGCAAGGCACACTTGTCCTTTTAATAACCTCTACTTTTATTGTCTTATCTTTGTGGTTGCCTCCTTGGTAGCAGGGTTCTAATTCAACTTTTATTTCCTTAACTTCTAGATGGCTTTAATTGCTTGGTGCAGGTGTGGGGAATTCTTATGCCAGACTAGGCCGACCCTTTTGTCCACGGACAAGTGATATTTTAGCTGTAAATTTTCTAAAAAATGTAAATGTCTAAATGTTTTAGTCAAATTCAAAAGTGTACTATGGTACTGTATTATATTTCCTATTATTTCTTATGGTATGTGTTAAAAGTCATAGTTCTTGATATATATTTTTAATTTTGAACTTCTGGACATGTGCAATTTGTCCCTGGACAAGTATATTTTAAGATATCACTTGTTGGTGGACAAGTGAAAAAAAACTAGGAATTCCACTTTCCTGGCTTGGTGGTAAAGGGTCTCTTCAGGTGTGAAAAGTCTTGGGTTTAATCCCAGACTGCATCATACCAAAGACAATCAAAATGGTACAAGCAGTTTCCTTGCTTGATACTCGGCATTTAAAAGGTTGTACACATACTTAGAAGAGTAAAGCATAGTATATGTAAGTGTATAACTTGTTTGAAAAAAAACAAGTTTGAAGTTAGTGTTATTTGTTGGTCAACTGTATTTTGTTTTATAAATGACTGTTCAACTATCGATTTTGATTTCCAAAATTTTACAGATTACAAAACTTAAATTCAAATGTAGGGAAAATCCAATCAACTTGAACTTTCTATAAGGTCTATTGGTGATAGAATATATAGGTCATTTAGAACGTCCACTTGTTCTTTCCATGCATGATATTATCTTCTGTCTGGAACTGAAATGTTTGATGATATGTTACTTGATTTCTTAGATCTTTAAACTTTGGAGCTATGGGAGTGGTAATGGGTCATGAACTAACACACGGCTTTGATGATCAAGGTATTATTTGAAGGTCATGTGACACTGCATGTGATAGTATCATGTGACCTAATGATGTTGTGATCATGTGACTTGGTAGTGTTGTGATCTAGTAATGTTGTGATCGTGTGACCTAGTAATGTTGTGATCATGTGACCTAGTAATGTTGTGATCATGTGACCTAGTAATGTTGTGATTATGTGACCTGGTAATGTTGTGATCATGTGACCTGGTAATGTTGTGATCATGTGACCTGGTAATGTTGTGATCATGTGACACTAATTGTGCTTATCATGTGATCTTATGAAAGTATGCTCATGTGACTCATAATTGTGTGATGTCAATGCATGTGTTTATTTTGTGATGTCATGATGTGATAATCGTCATCACAGTGACATAATTATGTTGTGATCATGTGACATTATAATGTTGCAATCATGTGGCACCATGTTGTTGTGATCATGTGTTATTATGATGTAGTTATGTTACAGTGCACATGATCATCCTAATTAGAAGGTCTTGTGATTATGAGGATGTTGTAACTTTATGTATATTATACTTTGTATTGATAACATAGTTCATGTCTGTACTTTTATTTGAGTTTTTACCATTATTTTATCATATTTTGTTAATAGAATAGATAAATGCATGATCCATAGTTGTTTTATCAATTATTTTACTGAAATATGATTTTGAAAATGTATTTTTGTCTTCTTCCATTTGTTATTTGAAGTTAGCTGTATAGTCATGTAGAATTTGACAAGAGCTGGTATATTTGTATTTGAAGCTAATTGAAATTTTAAAACTATTGGGACTCACTGAGCTTTATAAATTCTAGGACACATGAAACAAATTCTCAAAGGAGTCATTACAAGCAGAATTTATTAAGGGGTACTGGTGGTGATTTATCCACCACCCTAATTTTGTTAAAATAAAATATACCATAACTGACCTACCTTTTGAATGAATTGGTTTATTTTTAAATGTTAACACAAATATTTAATATGATTTGTACTAACTGTATGTTTCCATATAACAGTTCTCTTGTTTATTTTGTTTTTGTTTATAATGGTATCATCTGATTAGTAGTCAATCAATATATCTAACTAAAGGTTTATTTTATGTCTAGTAAATTTTGTGCATCTTTTAGTGGAAAGTGTTATTGTTATCAGTTTTATTGTCTTTCCTTTTATATATACATAAATGTATTTAATGTAGTTTTTCATCGTTTTTGTACTCTTATAAACTTGCCCTTCCCCCTTTTGAAAAATATGATAAACAATATAGGCTATAAAATATTTATTTTTTTATTTAACGTCGCATTCAACACATATATAGGTCATATACACGATAACCAGCTCTTCCTACTATAGGTTTCCTGGACACTTATCTATCACCAGTACTAACTTACCCTATCACGAGGCCGACAACTCATGTATAAGGTATGCCCTGCCACGACCAGGTTTCGAGCTCGCAATCTCCAGATTCGAAGTAAAACATGCTAGCCACTACGCCGCGTAGGATGATTTTGATTAAGGGATATTATAAGTTCACATTAAATAATAATATCAAAAGAACAAAATAGTAGTGCTTTGAGCTGGAGTACAGTAGGAGTGTTAATTGGTTACTATTATTATACGCCCGTTTTGAAAAAAAACAGACGTATTATGTTATGATGTTGTCCGTCTGTCCGTCCGTCCGTCTGTGGACAATTGCTTGTCCGAATAATAACTCAAGAAAGGATGTACCTAGGTTCCTCAAATTTTATGTGTAGATAGCCCTTGGGTAGAGGAGGTTTGAGGATTTTGAGACCCCAGGGTCAAAGGTCAAGACAAGGTCACTGGGACTTAAAATATGTAAACCTTGTCTGGACGATAACTCAACAACGACTGTACCTAGGTTAACCAAATTTTATGTACGAGTAGCCTAAATGTCTAGCATATGCCCCTTTGGTTTGAGGCCCCTGTGTCAAAGGTCAAGGTCACAAGGAAATCATGAGGAAAAACCTTGTCCAACAACCAACTTTATCTAAGATCACCAAATTTTATGTATCAATACTCTTTGGGTCAAGGGTGTGAACTTTTGGTTCTGAGGCCCCAGGGTCAAGGTCACTGGAAGTGTGTATGGGAAAACTTTGTGCCGGTGATAACTCAACCATGGCTGTACCTAGGTTCTCAAAATCTTTGCTTTGGATAGCCCTCCAGTTAAGGATGTGACCTATTCTGAGATCCCGGGGTCATTGGTCAAGGTCACAGGGACTTCATATGAGATAGAACACAGCATGGAGTGCACATTGGCGTATAATGCCTTGCCCAGCGGAGCTCTTGTTAATCTTTAATACGTGGACAAAGTATGTAACAACTAGGTAAGTATATTTGTTGCAACCAAGGAAATTTGTTAATTAACTGTGTTGATAAACTATTTAAGTACATGTACTTGATTAGAAAATATGTTTCAATGAAGAAATTTTAATTGTTAAGTATTTTTTAAAACATGAAATTACAAATGTATATAATATCAATATTAATTATATACATGTATATTAATGTTGCAATTATAAACTTACTTACATGTATTACAGGTAGAGAGTACGATAAATATGGTAATCTACGTCCATGGTGGAATAATGCTTCTGTTGAAAGATTTGAAGAAAGAACAAAATGTATGATAGATCAATATTCACAATATAAACTCAATGATGATAAGGTAAGTATTTATCTAGGTAAGATATGCCTAGGATCTGTTTGGTGAAGAAGTTATAAATGTTGTATACATGTACTAGGGGTTGGGTTAAATGTTGTATACATGTATCAGGGGTTGGGTTAAATGTTGTATACATGTATCAGGGGTTGGGTTAAATGTTTTATACATGTACCAGGGGTTGGGTTAAATGTTGTATACATGTAGCAGGGGTTGGGTTAAATGTTGTATACATGTATCAGGGGGTGGGTTAAATGTTGTATACATGTATCAGGGGTTGGGTTAAACGTTGTATACATGTATCAGGGGGTGGGTTAAAACTTGAAATTGATGAAAATTGAGAGAATTTATTTCAAAATCAAAATTCTTGGAAAATTGAAGCAAACTTTAAACTATTTTCATGCTATATATCTACTACTGATAAGCCTACCATACTGCTGAATTAATTTAGCTGATATTGATTAGAGGATGCCCTGGTGATAGGTGTTGTGTTTATCTGCTTTAAATTGACCTAACCCCAGAATATGAGCCCACGGATTCACGTGATAAATTGTCCGACATTATCAGGGAATTATCTATGTCTCTGGACATTATCTATGTTTTGAAAATAACAGGTTCAAAAAATGCTAATTACTTACTTGCCATCCGATTTCGATCAACTTAATATTTTTGAAAATGACATTGTCTCAACTATCAAATGTCACATTATTAATGAATATCCATTCATAATTTATGTCAGTATAATGAGAATGTCGTTGTAACGGATGTTGTTGTATCCAGATCTGACTGTATATAAAATCCCTGCCTTGAACAAACGTGTCCTCGTTTGGATTTTGAATAATCTGACAAAACAGTCATATTGAACTGTTCTTTTCGTTCTTTTTTACATAGACAAAACCAGTGTCGGGTATTTCTAAATAAGATGCCGCTCGTTATCATATCTGGATACTGTGAGTTCGTGTTACAGACCCCATATGCACATTTTTTACCATTCTAATTTGTTTTATTGAGTTCATTTTGTAACTTTCACTAAGGACCTTATATAACTGTATATAGGGTCCATGCTAACACATTAGAAATTTTATGTCTGTCAAGACCAGATGTCGGACAAAATGGCGGCCGATAAGCCCCTTTTCTTAGATAAGCATCTGCATATCAAATGCCGGATGCTGATTGGCTAATAGGAGCTGTCAATCAAATTCTGGCGTAAGGTCAATTAGCTTTTATTGTAAATTTATCGTATCATAACCTGCCGGGTATTCTTTTTGAAAAGTACATAGAATACAGGAAATGAATATATATAAGTTTTATTGATTTTGTCATCTAACCATCTGGTTAAAGTCTTTTATATGACACAATAGAGAAAAAAAATACATGACAATTTTATAAAGGTTAACATAACAGTGACCTCAATAAATATTATCATCATGGAAATCAATCATCAACAAACTTATTAGGTGTGAAAAACATGTCTTTATACATGTTTCAATGTCTACTTTCGGTTTCTCTATTTTTGTTTTTGGAGCTTATAAACATATGTTGTAAACAAATAAATTACCACTATAGAGTATAAGTAAATTTATGAAAAGCAAGTAATATGATTCATGTTTTTTCTGTACAAGACAATTAAAATCTTCAAATAATCCCTCTTAAACATCGTTTAACGAAAATCATTTTTATTCTGTTTATTTGAAATTTTTAGATTTATATGTTTTATAGGTACGAGGTAAACAAACATTAGGTGAAAATATAGCTGATAATGGTGGATTAAAGGCTGCATATCATGTAAGTTATTTTATTCTTATATTGTAACATAATAATGCAATCTGACTGAATGTATCATTATAAACTAATCTATATCATTACCCAGTTTTTCAGTCTGACTGTCCTCCTGTACATTAGCAAATGTTGTGTCTGTTCTTTAGTCTGTCTGTTCTCTTGTACATTAGCAAATGTTGTGTCTGTTCTTTAGTCTGTCTGTCCTGTCCATTAGCAAATGTTGTGTCTGTTCTTTAGTCTGTCTGTCCTCCTGTACATTAGCAAATGTTGTGTCTGTTTTTAAGTCTGTCTGTACTCCTGTTCATTAGCAAATGTTGTGTCTGTTCCTCAGTCTGTCTGTCCTCTTGTCCATTAGCAAATGTTGTGTCTGTTTTCAGTCCGTCTGTACTCCTGTTCATTAGCAAATGTTGTGTCTGTTCCTCTGTCTGTCTGTACTCTTGTACATTAGCAAATGTTGTGTCTGTTCTTTAGTCTGTCTGTCCTCTTGTACATTAGCAAATGTTGTGTCTGTTCTTTAGTCTGTCTGTCCTCTTGTCCATTAGCAAATGTTGTGTCTGTTCCTCAGTCTGTCTGTCCTCTTGTCCATTAGCAAATGTTGTGTCTGTTTTCAGTCCGTATGTACTCCTGTTCATTAACAAATGTTGTGTCTGTTATTTAGTCTGTCTGTACTCTTGTCCATTAGCAAATGTGTGATGTTCTTTAGTTATGGGCAATTCTTTTTTACAAGACTTGTGTTTTTATAAATGACATGTTGGATTATTCTTTGGAATCTGATATTTACTGGATTGCTAATAAGTTTCTATAAGCCAGAGTACAAGCCACAAAAATATCAACTTTTTATTATAAAATTACATTAACAAGCTTAGTTGTACAGGTCTTTATCTTATATGTAATATAATAATACCATTTCATGTACATTATATAATGTCTTGATATATATATATTATAGGCTTATGAAGATTGGTTATCTACACATAAAGAAGAATTATCTTTACCTGGACTTAATTTAACTCATAGACAATTATTCTTTCTCAGTTTTGCTCATGTAAGTACATATTTTTAATGTTTAACTTTCTGGGGTCTTATTTATTTTACCTTTTATTGTGCAGATGTTAATTGGAAAACATGTACAATCTTATTGCTAGGTCACAATAATTTGTTTTAAAAAACCCTATGGCTTGAAGTATACAGATTTAAAATGTAGCATCATCATTTCAACTCTGACTTTCCCAGAGTTTAGCAGCAGTACATTGATTTGTGTGAGGAAGTCTTGAAAATTCTTCATTACTTAATTCAAGTAAACATTTTGTTTCTCCCCTGAGTCTCACTCTATGATTTGGATTAGAATGGTTTACTTTGTGAGACAATTTTAACGTAAAGTAGTAGCAGTTTATAGCTTCAACTTCATGCCTATTGACATTCACCAACTTTACAAATATTCCCCCTGGTTATCGGACTACTCATATCTATCTTTCTATCTATCTGGGGAATCTGCTAAGTGCAGCAGACAAATAATTAGGGCAAGGAAATTATGCCACTCTCTCAGATACCCATTTGTCCACCAATCAGTTATGTCAAACTATCAACATTTTATAGTTCTAGGACATGAGTTATGATAAATAAAACCAAACTTCTATAATTCCAACAGAGGAGGTGAAAATTCCATGAAAATTTTACAATAATGTCAATATTCCTCCATTGACTCAGTGTTAAAGCCAATATAAATAAATAAATAAATAGATCTGAATCTATTATCTAAAAATATTTACTTTTAGATTAGTTATTTGATAATTAAATGTTGTGTAATTATGTTAACCAGGTATGGTGTTCAACAAGTACGAAGGAAGCTGATCATTTACAAATATTAAGTGATGTACATAGTCCTGGTAAATTTAGGTAAATGATTTTTTATGTTGCCCCCCCCCCTTCATGAAAAAATGTCAAAAGTCTAGCGACCATTCTAATATGAAATAAACACTTCTTTACAGTAATGTTTTACCTTTAAATACCATTTTTTTTACATTCTAAATGCGGCAATTTCCAACAACTAAGTGATTACGAATTTGTTTGTGGGCAAATTTGTTAGGGGACGAATCTTTTCGTCCATTGGATTTATAAATTTACGGTTTTCAACTTTATATAAATACGAATTCTATCCAATATCTCAAATAATAATGAGAATTTATAACCCTTTTAGTTAGTATAGGAATAATATTAGATAAATTTTGAAAAAGAAAGCTTTTACACTATAAAATAGTTTATCCAAACTTCATCTATTTTTTTAACGAAGTCAACGAAAACCGCTCACGTAATTTGTCGACATTGACCCGATAATGCCCGGAGTTTGACAGCAGCTATTATGGGAATTCTGCCTTAAATACTACATGTATAAAGATAAACAGCTGATTTCATGACTCTTTGCCAATAATTGGAACACAGTTTTCCCCGACTTTGTATTAAAAAGGGAATTGTTTTGAGAATATTTTATTTACACAAATTAGTTCTAATTCAGATGTAAAAACCAATTTTTCTTTTTCATTGTTTTCACAAATATTTTCAATAGATTTAAGTAGTTTAATGGTCAGTATTGATTGGAACTTTAATAACCCTTGATGTATGTATTCCCTGTTATCCTGTTGACAAGTGTCCTATTATTTGTTTATCAGTTGTGTAATTTCCTCCAAATGTCTTAATTAGTCTTTGTTATGCGACAAAACAGTCGTATTAATTTAAAAAATATGGGCAATCAATGTGTTTGGTTGGCAAAACATGGTCATAGTATGTAGTAGTTGAATTATGGGGTAAAACACCTTTGAATATAGAACATAAGTTGTATTAGGGGGTTGGTCTTAGAATTGTGTAGGTCTGTAGATGAGGTTTCAGTGTAAATTATCCTTGAATTCAAACTACGAACAGCAATCTTATTAATCAATGTAAAGATTTCTAAATTAAACACTTATTAGACTTGTATGATATATTTTCAGGGTTATTGGTACATTATCTAACTCTGATGACTTTGCTAGAGAATATAAATGTCGTAAAAATTCACCGATGAATCCAGACAAGAAATGTGTTGTATGGTGATAGACACATCATAGTCTTTAAATAAGAGAAAATATCTGTAACATTGTGTAACCTACCGTACAAGACATTCTATAAACAGCAACAATCTCCTAAACAACAGCCATCCCTAAAAAACAACATTAATTTACTAACGATAGACATCTTTCAACAACAACTATCTCAAAACAGCCCCTCAAAACATGAATCTGCTGGCAACATCCACCTTGTAACAACAGCTGTCTCTTGAACAATTTATCTACTTATAGTATCCACTTTACAACAACATACATCAAGCTACCACTTTCCTGATCCAAATATTGTGCTATGTAGACTTTCGTGCTATATATCCTTCTGTAACAATCTATATTGCTGCTTGTTGTATTAGAAATGGATTCCTTCATTAATTATACATATTACAATATTGTTACCATAATACTTTGTTATCATATTATATCTATAGACTACATGTTTTACTGTATATTTTAATTAGTCAAGATTTAGGTTAAATTAGTACAATTTTTTTCTTTCTATGTTGTCACTAAGGTAACCCGATATCTATACTATAGTAGTGTGAACATGAAAACATTATATGGTTAAGTTGGTCTGGTTCCCAGTTGTACCTTGACAGGTAAAAGTACATCAGGCAAATCAGAATAATGGCTGCGCCCAATGTATTGTACAGGATATCGGATAATATTGTTTTCAAATGAAAATATCTCCCTATGAAGGCTTAAATCATATAATCATAGTACAAGAACTACAGTGGATACCTTATATTAGACTTTCGGTTTCATTCATGCTTAATAAAGTATCCGAAATTCCAATGACCCTATGTAATATAGGGTCCTTGGAAATTCTAACGAGACTAATCAACGTCCAAATTGTGTGCACTATAAAGACATGGTTTTTGGTTAATCGTTCGCTATATTTAAGTCCAAAATAAACAGTCGACTTGGAATGACATATATAGCACTAAACTCTTACCAAATTTACTGCAGACAGAAAATGATCATGCAAAATAAAGAAAAGGTAAACAAAAAGTTAGTAACCTGAAGATAAATTAAGGACACGCCCATTATTGTGCTTTGCCTGGCCTGATAACGATAGTAATAAGGGGCAGGTGATCCAGACAATTTATATCTGAATGATGTTTTATGTATTTATTAGGGATAGCAAGGAGTACCCGGTTAATCAAGTACTCAATCGAATGTCCGAATTTCGGTTACCAAAATTGATACTGGAGTACTCAGTAAAATTTTTAAAAATTTACCATTTTGCTTCCCAAAATAAATTTCTTTGCAAAACGAACACTTTAGGGCATTGAAAGTATTCAAAACATCCTTTCAAATGTGCCAATTTACAATTTGACATGTGTTTGTAATATACACAACAATTATGTCGCTTATTCCATTATGCCGCTTATGTTATTTAATTGCTATCATTAAAGTTTGCATAAATTGGTTAATCAAAAGCCGGCGAGTTTGCGATCGTTCAGAGTTGTCTCATCAATAGCTCGTTTGTCATAGATATGACGCTTACCGATGGCTATTATCGGTACTACTAAGTTTTGTTAAACAATTGTAGAGCTCTCTCTACCGTTGCATTACCAGGAGTCTGAAGGCTGGTGTCTAATGGCTACCGACGTGAAAACTTGAAAACTTTCTGCAATTTTTAGATAAAAATTTGGTTCTGTTACAGGGACACAGTGACTGTCAAAACAAGTATCTTGACTATTAACTGATGCCTCTCAATCATGTTAAAATCACTCATGCATAGGCTTGTGTGACAACGTGGACGCTCGGGATAATCTTTAAAACATCATTCAAGTAACCGAGTACTCAAGTATTAAAATGGATACTCATTGCCATCCCTCGTAATTATACCTGAAAGCTCTTTTAAAGCCTATTGTATCTTGGCTATATATGTCTGAAAATATGATCCTGTATTACATGTACTGGTATATAAGGTCATACAACCAGCTTGTTTTTGTTTACTGTACCATTTTATATTATTATACCCCCGCTTCGAAGAAGAGGGGGGTATACTGTTTTACCCTTGTCCGTGCGTGCGTGCGTGTGTGCGTCCGTCCGTCCGTCCGTTACAAAATTTCCGTCACAGTTTTCTCAGCCACTATACCATGCAGCAGCCTGGAACTTTGCATATTGCTTCATCCTATAGTCCCATGTGGTGTAAAGCGATTTCATGCTCCTCGCTCATCTACTTCCTGTTTGTCGCATACTTTTAGATTTTGGCGGGGGTATCACTAGTGAGCATTAGCTCACAGATTTACTTGTTCATTTTGTCATGAGTATTAAGATATGCACTAGACTTTTATTATGATGATTGTATGCATTTATAAAAAGTATTGTTCAACATAGCTGTAAGTGATATAAAGGCTGCTGAATTAAAATCATTGTAACATCTCACTGATTGAAGGTCATGTGTTCCAGCCCTGATTACTGACTATGAATCTTGTGATGTGTAATGTAGTGTTACATCTCACTAATTGAAGGTCATGTGTTCCAGCCCTGATTACTGACCATGAATCTTGTAATGTAGTGTTACATCTCACTGATTGAAAGTCAGGTGTTCCAGCCCTGATTACTGACCATGAATCTTGTAATGAGGTGTAACATCTCACTAATTGAAGGTCATGTGTTCCAGCCCTGATTACTGACCATGAATCTTGTAATGTAGTGTTACATCTCACTGATTGAAGGTCGTGTGTTCCAGCCCTGATTACTGACCATGAATCTTGTAATGAGGTGTTACATCTCACTGATTGAAGGTCATGTGTTCCAGCCCTGATTACTGACTATGAATCTTGTGATGTGTAATGTAGTGTTACATCTCACTAATTGAAGGTCATGTGTTCCAGCCCTGATTACTGACCATGAATCTTGTAATGTAGTGTTACATCTCACTGATTGAAGGTCAGGTGTTCCAGCCCTGATTACTAACCATGAATCTTGTGATGTGTAATGTATTGTTACATCTCACTGATTGAAGGTCATGTGTTCCAGCCCTGATTACTGACTATGAATCTTGTGATGTGTAATGTAGTGTTACATCTCACTTATTGAAGGTCATGTGTTCCAGCCCTGATTACTGACCATGAATCTTGTAATGTAGTGTTACATCTCACTGATTGAAGGTCAGGTGTTCCAGCCCTGATTACTGACCATGAATCTTGTGATGTGTAATGTAGTGTTACATCTCACTAATTGAAGGTCATGCGTTCCAGCCCTGATTACTGACCATGAATCTTGTAATGTAGTGTTACATCTCACTGATTGAAGGTCAGGTGTTCCAGCCCTGATTACTGACCATGAATCTTGTAATGTAGTGTTACATCTCACTAAGTGAAGGTCGTGTGTTCCATCCCTGATTACTGACCATGAATCTTGTAATGTAGTGTTACATCTCACTAAGTGAAGGTCAGGTGTTCCAGCCCTGATTACTGACCATGAATCTTGTAATGTAGTGTTACATCTCACTAAGTGAAGGTCAGGTGTTCCAGCCCTGATTACTGACCATGAATCTTGTAATGAGGTGTAATTGCTTACTGTGGGATCTTGTGAATTCTAGAAAAAATGGTAGGCTGTACACTAGGTATTACTTTGACTGCTGAAAGGGGATTTGATATAAATAGCAAACAAAATTGTTGCACAAAAAACATTGCTTAATGACCCACTGTTTGATTTATCTTAATTGTCAATAACTTACCTTATTATAAGTTTTTTTTCAATTCTGAACACATGGTGGACAAAACAACACTTTAAGAACATGAGAACAATTTATTTATATAGCACAAATTATTTAAATACAATATTCTTTACAATAATAAAAAATATATACATGTATAAACATAAAACTTTTAATATCAGGTACTATAAATCTTGTAAAATGGTAATTACACATATTTTTTAAAAAAAGATGCGTTTTAAGCTTGCGCCTGAATTAAGTCTCACTGGTTAGACTTCTGATCTCGAAAGGTAGTGCATTACGTAATTTAGGTCCAACAACATCAAACGATCGATCTGCCAGTTTTGAATTTGTTCTTTTTTCTTTCAATGTTAAAGTATTTGATGATCTGGTATAATAACTATGATTCTTTATGCTGATTATCTCTTTTAGATATGTTGGAGCACTTCCATTTAGACATTTAAATACAGTTACTAAAGTTTTGAATTGAAACATAAATGTTGCATTTCTAAACTAACTCTCACTAACAGTTGTCTCTTTTTTATCAAGCATGTTATCTAGAATAAAGGACATTTTTAAACACATGTTTTCCCCTTTTTATCTCGACTTTTTGAAGTAGATGAGAGCTTAAATTATACTGTCACGTCGGCGTTGCAAATCAAGGTTATTTTTTTACAAATTTAAAAAACTTCAATACTTTCAAAGATTTTCAACTCAAATTTGGAATACTTATTCATCATTACTACTTCCTCCTTACTATTAAAACCCTTTCCTTGAATAATTGAGAAAAGTCTAGCATGCTGTCTCCTCTGACAGCTCTTGTTAAACTTGGGTCTTATCCTTGGTGAAAATTTTCCTAAAAATATCATGTTTTCCAAACAATCAAAACTAATACCAGCTTAAGTTATTGTCACCCTAATAGATTTAATGAAATTTCTACTCAGAATAACAACTATGGTGTTTTTCCTATTGCAAAGACAACCCTGGGGCCTGTATTATCAAAGGTCTTACAACCAAATTTAACCTTAAAACCTTCTATAATGTATAGCCAAATGCCTGTAACATTCTATTTCTCTATCTTCTGAAGTAAGATATGTATGTTAATGTATGGTCTGTCAATTTAACCTGATACAAAGTATGAAAGCAACTTTCATGAAATTCAAGCTTTGCAATAGACAAAACTGTTTCTAAGCTTTCATACTCAATATAACACAACCTCATTTCTCCTCTAAGAAGATTTTAAAATGATGTCTTAGGATGTTATATTTTTACTACAATATATTTTTTTTTCATTTTCATTGTTGTTTAAGAGCTTGCAGCGTTAGATAAATTAAGATGAAAAATGTGCCATAAGAAATTATATAATCATAATGACATAACCAAAAGTCTAGACTGTATGTGTAATTAATGCATATCGTTTGGTTAAACATAAACTCAATTTTTTCATTATGTACTATCAAGTCATTTTTAAGAAGACGACATTTTTATGAAATTATGTATTTCTCAAATTGATAAATGGCTCTAAGTTTAAAATTTATGTATATTGATAGGCATTTACAGTTACCTGAGAATAATGTCTGGTGTTCACTGTCTCGCCTCTTGGTACTGCATGGCCAAGAATAAGACCCTGAGAATCCTCAAACACTATGAACGTATGGTTACCAGTAGATCTTGATATTCTGGCCTTCTTGGATGGTGGCGAGTTAGCTGTCTTTCACTGTCTGCTTTGTTGCTTGGTCTCTGGATCATAGTAGTACAACCATGTTTCATCCGTCATGATGATTCTGTCAAGGAAGCTCTGACCTCCTTTACAAAATCTTCAAAGAAATTGCCGGCTGTGCTAAACTCTTGTTTTCATTTCAGACGAAACATAAGTTGGGGTACCCATCTATGCTTCTCATACATCTTCAGTTTAGATCTTCTGAGTTGTTCCGAAACTTATCCCAACCTCATGACATAGTTCTCTAACAGTCAATCGTCGATCTCTATTTATGGCATCTTTGACGTTTTGAATGTTAGTTTGGGAAATAGGATGTTCACAGCAGTAATCATCTTCAATGTCTTCCCTGCCATCACGGAACCGTTCGTGCCATTTATATACAAGTGCATGGCAAAGTTGATCTTCTGGAAGCCTGTTTTATCATTTGTTTGGTTTCAACTGGTGTCTTGCCCAATTTCACACAATACTTGATCATGATCTCTTCCTTGACATCACAAAACGCCTTCATTGGTGTTTCCGTTTCTATTGACATGAGTCTTGTTTTCCCAGAAAATCATACGCAGATATTAACTGACCATCAGATATGATGTCATGTCCAATAAAAATGACAACATCAAACATTCATGACGTTTCCTGCTATTTTAATCAAAATATTTGTACCTGAAATTGCATTAGTTACATGTTTTCTTGAACTCCAATGTCTTTCTTTAATAAATACCTACACCTTTTTATCAATTAAAGATTCTCGGTAAAACATGTTTGAATGTCTATCCCTCAATAACGGCCTTGTTATTTCTATAGTTCAATATAGAACTATGTTGTTTTTATACTTCATATATAAACAGTTATACTATTAAAATTTGGAGAATTTAGAGTACTTCTTTAAATTTGCGGGTTGAAATAAAATCAACTCGCCAAAATTTGCAAGTACAAATTTTTGTTGCATTTGAGCCTGGGTATATTCTACTCCAGATTGGCAATATAATTTAATTTTTCTGCTTTCATCTACTACTTTGTATATATTAACATAGATAAAAATGCAGATGTACGACATCATGGTATGGTTGATTTAAGGGTCAGCTTGTATCATTATTGTTATACATAATTTTGTTATGTGATTTTATGGTAGTGTGTTATAAAAGTAATGTATACTGTATGCATGTTGATACAATCATACTGTACATGTATATAGAGATTTATATAATATTTCCATGCAAGTTCTACTGTTTTAATTTTATTGTACTGAAATAATTTACCAGTATAAATTTTGCTTGTTTTATACAAAAAACATTAATGTGCTGGAACAAACTATTAGAATTACAATCATAAATTAACTTAGCTTAAATATGTAACTTATTATCATAATATTTTTACTAAGCTGTTTATTAAGGGTAAATGATTAATTTTTATGTAATTTTATGCATATTTTGTATTAGTTAGTAAGGAAACAAAAAGTCATTACTATAAGAGGACTCATTGAGAGAGATAATTATGTTATTTTGATTTGATACTGACTGTTTATTACATGTATTACATGTTGATATGTTATTGTGTATGGATTATGCCTAAGTGTTATTTTATTTACTGTTATTTTATCACTCATTGCTTGTTATGGCATTATTATTATTATAGTTAGTTTTTACCATGGTGTGTTCTGTGTTACATTTTCCCAGACTTTTAAAGATAGGACGTCTGTCTCAGTTCTTGACTGTAGATAAAACATTTCAAAAGAGGAAATACAAAAGGCTGAGTGGTTTTATTATGTTTTTGTTATTTTACAACTGTTTTCTTACTTATATTTGTTGGGACCACAGCTGATTTATGTAAGGTATGAGCTAATTAAAGTTTATATTTACTGTCTAAAACATTTACAATTAAATGAAAGGGTTTACATCTCAGGACTTATGTCTATATGTGCAAAATAAAGGTTTATTCAACTTAATAGACAAAAATATATCATTTAACAAAAATGTTGATGTTTCAATCATTGCTTGTATATGACTAAATTGTTCATGTGACATTTATTTGTTTATTTTAGAGATCTGTTCATATGTCCTTATAACTACTGTGGGTAAGAACATTTAATGATTTAAATCTTCATCTTACAATCTTATATAATGTTCATTTCATTACTTGTAGAACAATGTAAATTCTATGATCTGTTCATGTGTCATTTATTGTTTGTATGTACATTCAGTGATCATGTGTCACATATTATTTGTATGTACATTTAGTGATCATGTGTCACTTATTGTTTGTATGTACATTCAATGATCGTGTGTCACTTATTTTTTGTATGTACATTCAATGCTTACGTGTCACTTATTGTTTGTATGTACATTCAATCATCGTGTGTCACTTATTGTTTGTATGTACATTCAATGATCATGTGTCACTTACTGTTTGTATGAACATATGATGATCATGTGTCACTTATTGCTTGTATGTACATTCAATGATCACGTGTCACTTATTGTTTGTATGAACATATGATGATCATGTGTCACCTATTGTTTGTATGTACATTCAATGATCATGTGTCACTTATTGTTTGTATGTACATTCAATGATCATGTGTCACTTATTGTTTGTATGTATATTCAGTGATCATGTGTCACTTATTGTTTGTATGTACATTCAGTGATTATTTGTCACTTATTGTTTGTATGTACATTCAATGATCATGTGTCACTTATTGTTTGTATGTACATCCAATGATCATATATCACTTATTGTTTGTATGAACATATGATGATCGTGTGTCACTTACTGTTTGTATGAACATATGATGATCGTGTGTCACTTACTGTTTGTATGAACATATGATGATCGTGTGTCACTTACTGTTTGTATGAACATATGATGATCGTGTGTCACTTACTGTTTGTATGAACATATGATGATCGTGTGTCACTTACTGTTTGTATGAACATATGATGATCGTGTGTCACTTACTGTTTGTATGAACATATGATGATCGTGTGTCACTTATTGTTTGTATGAACATATGATGATCGTGTGTCACTTATTGTTTGTATGAACATATGATGATCGTGTGTCACTTATTGTTTGTATGAACATATGATGATCGTGTGTCACTTACTGTTTGTATGAACATATGATGATCGTGTGTCACTTATTGTTTGTATGTACATTCAATGATCATGTGTCATGCATTGTTTATATGTACACTCGGTGATCTTTTGTCACTTATTGTTTATATGTACATTAAATGATCAGTGTCACTTATTGTTTATATGTACATTAAATGATCAGTGTCACTTATTGTTTATATGTACATTCAATGATCATGTGTCACTTATTGTTTGTATGTACATTCAATGATCAGTGTCACTTATTGTTTATATGTACATTCAATGATCGTGTGTCACTTATTGTTTATGTGTACATTCAATCATCGTGTGTCACTTATTGTTTATATGTACATTCAATCATCGTGTGTCACTTATTGTTTATATGTTACTTATGATTATGTACATTCAATAATTATGTGTCACTCATTGTTTGTTTGTCTGTACATTCAGTGATCATGTGTCACTTATTGTTTATATGTACATTCAATGATTATTTGTTACATATTGTTTGTGTATGCACATATTTTGTTCATTGTGACCTTTTTAATTTTATCCTATGATTATACAGATACATATTGTGAGTTATTCATGTAGATTAAATCATTATTATACAGTCATGTATTATTGTTGATGTCGTTTTACCAATGTTTTATTTTATTTAAAGTAAAAAATGGCTTTTTGTATTCATTGATTTTTATTTGTAATAGAACTGTCAGCCATTGTTATTATAATTTTTTTATAAATAAAAAGAATTTATTCTTTAGAAAAATCTTGTTTTTTATCCCATATGAATCTTGTTCAACAATTATCAAATGTGAATGATCTGGGGTTCCTTCCCTTTTCGTGAATTTGTATGTTATCACTATGGTTTAACACATGGTTTAAGATAGATAGATAGATAGATAGATAGATAGATACTTTATTTATTTGATTTGTGCGTAAGCACATCATCATATTACATAATATATACATTACAAGATTAACTAAACATTATAAAACATACATACAATAAACATGGTACAAACACATATTCTAACACACACCACACACACACCACACTCAACACATAGCACACACAAACACAAAAACTATCATCCACAAATATAGCTTTACTCACAAATGTCTATCATTTTATGTTAATTTTCAAAACATTACAAAAGAGTGAAGACAATTAACATGATACAAAACACATATTCTAACACCACTCCACACACACCACACACTCACACATACCACACACAAGCAATCATCCACAAATATAGTCTTACTTACAAATATATTTACTGATTTATTAATCAACATATATAAACTATAAAAAGACCATAGAGTAGAAATGTTAACATATATTAAATACTTTTCTATGTACATATATGGAGGTAAAAGGAGGTAAAATATTTAAGGGTAAAAGAACTAGAAAACTAAGAGGTTGCTTATTACCCACCTTCATACATGTACTTGAAGGATATTTATGCAAATAAGAAATTGTGTTATAAAATTCTAAAAAATTGAGTCATAACTAACCCTTCTTCTCAAACACTATTAATCTGTCCATATTTGTATGTAATGAAAGAGGCTTGAGCTCAAAACTTAGATCTTAGTATGTACATGGTTTTTAGACTTTCGGCAATTCGCCGAAAGGCTCAAGTTATACTACGAATCGAAAACTATCGACGCAAATGCCTGACCAGTTTAACCTGCAGAGTGGTACACGTGTCTCTGATTTACACCGCAGTCAATTTCTAGGCCATTAAAATAGTTCTCTCAGTCATTACTTCGCTGATCAGTGACAAGTGTTTACTTATAATGATAAGCGTGTGGAAGGGGCATTGTCAAATCTCGTTAATACACTAACAGTCGATACACTAAGCACATCAAAGGTTTACATTCCATGATGAAAAGTTTATGAAGTAAGAGCAGTAAAAGGATGAAATATATTGTGGTGTCTGTTAAACTCTGTTTAATGTAATGATACTGCGGTCATTCATTGTATTATACGAAGTTTAAGTTGTTTTACAGTATTGTACCATATTTATCATATCTAACTACTCTAATGAGCCTACAGAATTTGTATGCAAAGTGTACAGGGGAAACAAGCAAGAAGAGGAAATTATAAATCTTTATAATACTGTGTTTGCTAGTAATACAGGGTAGAATAAACACTTCGCCCGCTTTTTTGCCCTGCTCGATTCGTACTTAAATCTAATGTGTAAGGAGTAATCATTAGTATAGATTTGTTAGGTTTCAATGTGCACGAAAGTCTTTCTGTATTTCAATACTTTGATTTTAAGTTTTATTACAAATGTTTGGTTCAAACAACCACTAGTAGTAGTTAAACACCCTGCACAAACAATATACTAGTGACGTCAAGTCACTCTCTTAAAATAAGTGAGAAGTTGGTTGCTTCATGGAAAACAAACCTATTCTTTAATATTCTTGCTTTCATGTTTTGTACAGGGGAATTTATTGCGTTTCAGATGATAAAATATTCAGACCAAATCGATTTTATTATTTGTTCGGGAGTTTAGTCCTGAAAAAATTATATATGTACTTTAATTCAGACCCTTGCTGATTTTGAAATTTACCGAATCCAGAAGTAGTCTCTCAGGATATAAGTGCATAGCAATTCAAAAATATCGTCTGCTATGGCAGGCGCAAAAATTCCTGACATTAACTTGTGAACGAGACTATATTTAAGCGTAGATTTAATATCAAATGCGTGGTGCGTCTCAGTAGTGTCCTGCCATATTTTATCTCTCCATATTAAAACCTTAAATATTTTTGGCTCGACCGACTCTGGTCAGTTGTAACCATTATACCGGGTCTTTCTTATATGATATTTTGTTAGTCGCCCATTTCAACGCCTTTCTTTTAAACCGCTTCAAAAATAGTTCCATAACAACACAAACAATGTTTGATATATAGGAATGTTTTACTGTTTATTAAAACATAGGCACGAGCTTTGATGCGCGTATGATCAAATCACGAGTGCTTTGATATACGGTAAAATATAAAAAACTGTAAGTTATTAATTTTCGATTCTAACATCGAAAAATGCATTACAAGGAAAGATATTTTAGCAGAAGTATTTTACAAACGTTATGCTGTTGAATTTACCCACCAGTGCAAAGATCGAAAGTAGCATTGATTTACACAATTCACATAGATAAGTGTTTCGAAATTCAAGCAAATAACAATTAAGTCTTAATAAAAAAGGACCAAAAAACCATGTTTAACATCGGTCCAGAAAGTTGGCGTCGCAGAATAAGCGAAACATTCGACCTTGCCCTTAGCCAGGGTTCCCACGGTCAGGGAAAAATGTCAGGAAGAAATGTTTTTTTCAATGTCAGGGAAAAGTCAGGGAATTCTGAAATTAGTCTGGGAAATTTGAAAAATAAGCAAAAGTCAGGGAAAAGTCACTGAATTTTGAAAGAGAAGAATGTTGGTCAAACAGTAGAAAGCAAAATAAGTAAAGGCTAATTAAGGCAGTTTCTTCCATTATTTTGGATATTTTATGGATCTTTATTATTATGAGTACCTTTATTATTTTTGTAAACATCTTACAATAAAAATATGCTTACGTCTGAAGATTTTGGATACAATTACTAAGTTATTCAGAAAGAAGCTAAAAGGGGTTTAAGCGTCCCTTACTGCATTTTGCTTTTATGTAGCTCTTTCATTACCTGTCTAGTTGTTTTTGTTTAATGTTAATTTACCATTGATTACTAATATAAGTATATTCAAGTAAAATGTGTGCCTGTTTTAGTCAATCCTCTCATGTATGTTTAAGAATGTAACATCTTTGAGCATGACATGTGTTATCAAATACTTTTCATTTCGGATATGTGTATGCTTACTAAATGAAAATAAGCAACTCAAGTAGTTGATGACAATTGCATGTATTTTGTATCTTAAATAATTCAAAATAAAGAATTGGAGGAAAGAGGTTGGCTAATATGGGGCGGAGGGTGCCGACATATAAACTAAATAATAATAATAAAGACTATTTGACGAGGCTACACATTCGAATAATTTCAATCTTCCATGTGGACCTCTGGAAAAACATGTACAAGTTATTTTCATTATTTACATAGTGAAAAACATATAATGAATTTACAAATTGAAAGGTAAGTAAAATGATTAAAAGTCGCAGATGCCTGAAAAAAAGTAAATATCTCCAGTGGGCAAAGACCATTTTACATTTATTAAATTCCCATTTAAGGTATTTGTTTTTGAATGGTGTTAAACTTTCCACAAATCAAATGTTGAGAGGCATTTAATTCCATATAACTGATGCTGAATATGCTAAGGATTTTCAGAAGAATTCAAGTTTAGGTTTTGGGATGTACAATTTTGTATTAGAATTTGACCTTAATTTAGAGTTGCTGCAAAAAACAAATTTACTGTTTAAGTCAGGAGCATTGTTGTTTAGGGATTTGTAGACAAGAATTGCTTTTTGTAGTCAACGCAGTCTCCAAATTCCATCCATTTTAGTTTTTTTAAATAATGTCTAAGATGGTGCATCAAATGGTTGGTCGAGGATTATACGTGTAGCTCTTTTTGGAAATTTTAGAATGGCATTGGACAATTCCATATTGCAGGATCCCCAAATAGTACAACAGTAATCAATATGTGGAAGGATATAAGCATTGAAAAATACATTCAGTGCTCAAAGATTGTGCAAACTTAACACTGCTACCGGTCAGGGAAAAGTGGTTTTGGTCAGGGAAAAAGTCAGGGAACTTTGATTTCTCATCTTTGTGGGAACCATGTAAATAGCGTTTGACATTTTCTTTAGCATGGTCCTCTATAATACCGGAGTACTTATCAGTTTCAGCGAGCGTAACTGTATGCAAACGGACTGGACATAGTAGCAACTTTCTACGGTCTGTGTACGAACGTTATGGACGAGCTCGGACAGGGTTGGACGGGAATGGAGTTTCAGAACTTTGAGTCGACTCAAAATTTTTTTGCGGCCACCCCGTTCTGCAATTAGAATGAGTGACAACGTACTGACAACGGAATGGACGTACTGCGAACGGAATTGCCGTACTAGCATCGTACTCGGGACGTGCTTTGTCGTAGTTCGATCGGGCCTCAATTTGCAGTACGTTTACACACCAACCTGTTCCGTTTGAAACTCGTTCATTCCGTTCGCACACAGACTTGACTCGATTTAATTACGTCCATAGTGCGTTCTTATCCCGTCTAAATGCATAAAACAATATATAAAGTTCTGAAACAGTTTGCAACACGTTTACACACAGTTCTTAATGTTCGCAGTAGGTTCTCGTTTTTAGTAAGTTTATTTCGTTCGTATGCAGTTCGTACAATGTCTATAAGTCTACAGTGCGATCTGACAAGGTTTGGTATATATACAGACCATTTCTCACCAAGTTATCATTTTAGCCCGAGCTCTTAGCCTAGAACCATAGAAGTCGTTAATGCTATGAATGTTGGCTTTGTACACTTTTTATAAAAGCGGAGCAAGAATACAATTACATGGTAGAGGAGCAGAGAAAAAGACGAATATGACCAAGGACCTGTTGGGTGTCTGAGTCACTAGAAGAAGCGGGAGATACAACTACCTTTCATTGACTGGCTTAAAAGGCTTAGTACCTTGTGGCTTATCTAAAGGCTGGTCTTCAAGTGCTTCATCTCAGCAGGTGCTTTTCAATCGTTTAGAAGCGATCGTCTTAACACGCGTCGTCTGTCTGGATTTGCTCTTTTTTAGAGGCATTATTGTCACAGTGATACTTGAATTGTGTCCTCACAGCTTGGAACGCGGAACGAGAATAAGAACGGGTAGAAACATCTTGGATATTTATAACAATCTGGTTAAAACGTGACGTCATTACGTTCAGAACGCACAAAGAACGAGATGAGGACGTACTTAGAACGAGTTGAACTGTCTTAAACGGGATCGTCAAGTTTAAAGGAGCTTAGAAGAACTAGTTATGAACGTGTTAAAACTGACTACGAACGGGTTTGGACTTGTTGGAGACGGTGTCTCTTGACGAGAATGAGCAGTTATTAAACGTTATAGCGTGCGCACGTAAATTTTAAATATTTCTCCATGTCACCTCTATGCCACCGTACGTATGTGTAAAAAGTCTAAATTAATACACGGCGGAACGATTTACCGCACGATCCATACATAGCAGAACGATTTACTGCATAATCCCCATACTCTTGCTGATAAAATTGGTCTGAAAACAACACACAGTGTCGTATTTTCGCGTAAATGATAAACAAACTCTTACATATACTCACAAATACTCCCGTTACTGTTATACAATGATACTTAAATAGTCATGACACCATTAAGAATTAAGAGAGTATTGTAGGAGTGTTTCGTTTTTACGCGAGTTTGCGGTAAGTATGGGGAGTATGCGGTAAATCGTGCGACCCATTAATACAATCGGTGAACGTTTGATTAGCTGCCAGATATAGGACAGAACATGTTCTCGATTATTTCGCTTTTCTTATAAATTAAATAAAGTTCTTTTGTGACCAAATAGACAGGAATAATTCTAAAGTCTACCATAATATTGCTGTTTTTATGCGCGTAGTAGAAACATGTCCTAGACAGCGCCTGTTCGTTCGATGATGCTTATTTCCCTGAGATAGAAATTAACTTGTGATTGCTTCAGTTGATCTACATCTACTTTTTACGTCGTCTCAGTCACAGATGACTATTACGCGACGGATGGTTGTCGTTCAAAAGAATTAGAAAGAGAATAAAAAGAAGAAAGGAAAGTAAGAAAAGCTTGATAGTTAAAAGATAGAGTTAAGTTGAAAGTTGTGGCCAGCTACGTTTCACCCCTTCATCTCAAACCTCTGAGCTTTGAGAATCATTAGAAGGTATTTGTAGCTAGGCACAGACTGCAAGTCTAGAAGTGTAGTTGAGACCCTGCTTGAAAGATACCAAGTCAGGGGCTTATGATATGGTTGCTGGAAGTTTGTTCCATAGTGAGATTGATAGGAAAGAAGGAGTTCCGGTAGGTTGCTGTAGATGTAGCAGGTAGGCGTAATTTCTTGCTGTGACATGACCTTGTGTTGACAGATGCTGGGGTCAAGAACTCATCAGCAGGTATATCTATGAGGTCGTAGACGGTCATGTACAGCATGGTCAACTGTTCCTTTGTACGTCTGCTTTCTAAGATCTCCCACCTAAGATGGTCTATCATGATTGCTACGCTGCTGGTGTTATATATCTGGCAGCTCGTCTTTGTACCATCTCGATCTTCTTTATTCGATCCGTGGTACAAGGGTTCCATACTGTAAAGAAGTATTCGAGAGTAGGTCTCACCAGTGATGTGTAGGCACCTGTCTTTGTCTCTTCGTTGCTAATTCGCAGGTTCCGGGGCAAGAAGCCAAGAGTGTTGTTGCTTTCTTCACTATTGTATCTATGTGGGTGTTCCATGAGAGGTCCATGTTGATTTTTACTCCGAGGTACTTTGACGTGTATCAATGGTCAGTGTATGGCTCTTAAAGGAGTAATTATGTAAGATTGGTTCTCTTTCTGTGGACTCGTAGGATACTGCACTTTTCTGGGTGGAAGTCCACACCCTAAACGTTTCTCCCACTCTGCTAGTCTGTTCAAGTCATTCTGCAAAACATGACAGTCCTGATTTGACCTGATCTCTCCGTACACAACACAGTTGTCTGAAAATAACCTGACTTTGGATGTGACATGTAGAAATCCGATAGAGGACTGGTCCAAGTACGCTTCCCTGAGGGACTCCGCTGATAAAAGAGAATGTTCTGACTTGACCCCAACAACAATGACACGCTGAGTACGCCCTGTCAGGAAAGCTTCATTCCATTTATGAGTCTGGCCTCGTATTCCATTAATGATGAAGTTTGTTAAGCAGACGGCTGTGTGGGACTCGATCGAATGCCTTACTGAAGTCAAGAATTGCAAGGTCATGTTGGAGCTTCTTATCAAGTGACTGGATGAGTTCATTGGTCAGGGTCAGAAGCTGTGTTTCGCAGCTCCGTCGTCGCATGAACCAATGCTGACTGTCAGTCAGGATCTGATTTACATCAAGATGTTTCGTGATGTTGCTTATTATGATATGCTCCGTCATCTTGCAGGCAATACATGTAAGGAAGCCTGGTATGTAGTTGATTTCCTTAAACCTCTCTCCTTTCAGCAGAAAGGCTGTTTTCCAAATATCTGGTATTTCGCCTCTGTCAAGACACTTCGTGAATATAAAGGTCAGGTATTCTGCACACTCTTGTGATAGGTCCTTCAGGAGGCGCGCTGGCAACATATCTGGCCATGGAACCTTTAGAGAATTAAGCTTTTGGGAAAGTTCCTGTACTCCTTTTGGTGTTACAAGGATTTCAAGCATGACATGAGATGGATTTTTCTCATGTCTTGGAACGTTGGTTTTGTCTTCATTTGTAAAAACTGAAATATATTGTTGATTAAGGATGTTCGCTTTGTCAATTGATTCGCTATGAAGCCTGCCATTGCCCTTCAATGGAGACACACCACAGTTGTCCTTCTTCAGGGACTTGATGTAGCACCAGAACCGCTTTTGCTTGTTGGGTTGTTGTTCTGAGTCTGGGTCCCCTACTTCAATCAAGTTTTTGATGTATTGTTAGTCTTCAGGTAAACCAGAACGTTCTACATAGTCAATAGCCTATGTCTTTTTCGATGGAGAGATTTTATTTTCTTTGTGATCCATGGCTTGGTAGTTTTGTTACCATTTATAGTTTTTGATGGTACATATTTATTTACTAGATCATTGATCAATCGTTCAAATTTCTTCCAGGAATCAATCATTGGCTGACAATGAGTGGTCTCTTCAGTGAGCTGTGGCAAGTAAGCATCGAGGTCTGCTTTCAGACTAGAATAGTCTGCTTTCTTATACATGAAGACTGCGTGGTGCCTTCTTAGTTTTCATTGGTCGGAGACTTGATTCAATGGATACTGTCTCATGGTCAGCAATTCCAGGTAAAACGTTGATGAGTGTCTTATTGTTGGAAAAAAAGAAATCAAAAAGGTTACTACTGTAGTCAGTCATTCTAGAAGGTTTGTCGACTATCTGATCAAGGTTTGCATCATTTGCGATTTCAATAAGTCTCTGGCACTACTTGGCATGTATGGCTTGTGTTTTTGTGCACTCATTTCCCAGTCTATGGATGCTAAGTTGAAGTTCACCTCCCATTCATATGTGTGATCCTCTCGGTATATGACGGAGACAAGTATCAAGAAAGCCCAGATACTCTACCTTTGCCGGGGCCACAAGGCCGAAAACTTTTCTATATTATCTAATCAATGGAGGAAATCTGACATTTTTGTCAAACTTTCATGGAATGGTATAACCTCCCCGGGTGTTCTGAATGTTATATAAGTGACTTTTTATTGTTCAGCGATATCATTAAATTATGGACTAAACCCGGAACAATAATCATTGCCTAAACGATTGTAGATTTGTTTACTTCGACACGGGTTAAAGTATTCTGCTTGGACTTGTGACACAAAGGTATTTTCACAATGGCGTCTAAATATGTCTGAGGTTATAGGTAGTGAATGGCCGAGGAGTATCGAATGGTCATAAATAAATTTGAAATTCAATCGTAAAACATCGAGACTGTCCGTGTTCTTGGTAAAACTACACATTATGAACTGATTTTGTTAAAACAGAGGTCTTTAACCAGCCGAGGTGATCCCAATACTATATGTATATATTTTACGTATTGTCTGATTTAATTTTAACTCGACCTGGTTTGTCTAATGACAAAACTATTTTCAGGTTACGGAAATCGACGATTATTCCCGATTTTTCCGATGATTACTTTCGGAACACCCTTTGCGATTATTGATATGTGCTGGTGAAGTAATAATTCCCACATACATGTATAGGATTACAAGTTCAGTGATCTGTGATTATATATGACATTATATATACTGTAGAATATTCTCACGATAGTTAACTCTGAATTGAGGTAATAAACATCAGTCATTGTTAACATACATACAACTATATATATATATGTATTACATGATACAAAAGAGGTCAATTGATTCATTTATGTAAAACATAATTGACATGAAATATTTGTCTGGTTTGTATCTGATCTAAATAGAAGTTTATTATTATCAGACAAGTATTCTAACATCATAAGGTCATGTAGCCATGACAACATAACGTCCATAACAATATTGAAAGATGACGTCATGATGACGTAGTCAAATGTTTACAAAAACATATTGTATGTATTATATTCTTTTTGTGTGGTTGTACATAATCATAGAGTGACGTGTGATGTACAGAGTAAATTGACAGTGTTGTCATTTTGCATACACTTCAAAAATGATATCAGTTGATTACGTAAGAAAATAATGACATGCTACGAAACAATATTTAACTGGAAAAACTAATTTGTAAACTTGCAAAGGTAGCCGACATAGTTCTGAACTGAAGACGTTATACATGTATATACAGTTCGATAGTTGGTTCGACTTTCTGTAACATGCAAGGTGGACCTCGAAAGATTGGTAGTTTTTATTTGTTCGGGACGTCAGTCCTGAACAAAAATATTTACCATTATTCAGACCCTTGCCGATTTTGTAATTTACCTAATCCAGAAGAAGTCCTTTTGTATATAATTATATAGCAGTTCAAAGAGTGCTATAACAGGCGCAATAATTCTTGACATGCACTTGAAATTCAAACTATATCTCTAGTTGGGTGTCTCGGCAGAGATGTTTACGTCTTTTGTAAAAGAAATAGTTCAATTAATTGAATCATATTTTGTTATTTTTATCTTGATAAGAATTTGAGAAGAAAAATGCTACTTATGACTACCTACAGGATTTTAGTTAATTCTACTCGCTAGGTATTAATATATTTCATGTTTCGATGGTCCAGGTTTATCGCTAACTACCTGTATATATATTGGTCCGTGCAAACATTTCATAAGTGCTCTGATATTTAAACTTCATAGATATGACTGAGAAATAAGTGTATTATGCTATGAATTTCTTATGATATCATTATGTAGTTGTAAGAATTTTAAAAAAGACCAGCCGTTAAAAGCTTATAACATTTTCAAGAATTTAGTGAACTTAAAAGAAATACATCTTGAAGGGAGTTTTGATGTAATATCAATTATGCTCAAGTTGTGCTTGAAAATATAGTACCATAGATACTGGTTATATGTAAGTTGAGTAGTGCACTTACGTTGTTTCAATTCCCAAAAGACCTGAGGGAACTACAGTAGTCAATGTCTATAAGATAAAGAAAGCAATCAATTGATGTAATTGTATTATATTCCCAGATATATTTCCAGTCAATGTTTGATTATATAACACTACTATGAGACTTTCAGGAATTATTCTTTATGAAAACATTGTCAAAATTCTCCATAACCAATTTTGTGGAAGTTTTGACTATGTAAAGTTGCCGTACGTTTTCTAGAATTGCACTCTAAACATTGACAGTGGCTCGCACAAAAACAAGAATTCCAATTATGGGAAAAGTAACTTGCTATTCTATACGATCTAGTAGAAAGTATTCGTATCGGATTTTTGGTAAATTCATATAATTTGCTGAGTTGAAAAGAGAGAGAACTGTTTCAGTTTGACAACAGAAATACTAGTATTGTTTTGTCTTGAATTCTGATTGCCGAACAAAGTTAGGCTTATTGTAATCGTGTTAAATGTTTGAGCTTTTATATCGATAAAATTGTAAATTAAAAAGTCACATAGGCGATAACATATTCCTGGATGATTTCAATTCGTTACACGCGGATGACTTCTGATTACGTCGGCTGATATTGTGTCACTGAAAGTATAAATCGGAACTGTTCTAATCGATATTTCGTTTAAAACTCTTGATGGATAGAATTGGTATAAATGGACATAGTTTTAACTGACACTGATATCTCTAGCAAACTGGAGACGTCACGGGAACCTCTCACAGAAACACGTAAGTACAGACGTTATTATCTTTTAGTGTATGTTATTGCATTAAATTCTGATAGATGTAGTGTAATTTAATGTGTTTTTCTAAATTGATCCTTTCAGACGTAAATTTAGAGAAGAGTTGTTATTATTTGCAATTTTACACATTTTCAGAATCAAATTACTCGGAAAAATAATAGCAGTAAAATGATGGTATAATCAATTATAGAAATATTATACTGGATTTAAAGAAAACACGTTGAACATAAAACACAGTGATGATTATACAGGATTTCCACCATCTTAGGATGAACTCATAGTAACAAGAATATAAATATTTCACTGTGAATGGTTTGATCAAAAGATGTTCTTTAAAATTGTGGTAACTTCTTATGTGTACATGTTTAGTATTGCTTAGAATTTCTCAAATGAGTGCAATGGTATTTAACAAGTTTGTATCTGGTAAACAATAACATGGTAAATCTTTTTGATTACATGAAAACAAGAAAGTGACAAATATTTTAAAAGAGAATCCGGACTGACCCGGGAATCATTAAATATAAATTGTATGTTGTCTAACGAATTAATTGAACATCCGTTACATTTAAAATGAATAATAAATGCTACTTTCAGCAATATTTGGCATGCCGTCTAAAGTCTAGAAAGAAGTATTCACTAAAGCCAAGCTTTTATTGGCTACCTGCAAGGGTAGCATTAAAACATTACTAATGATGTTTATAAAAGTCCTTCATTTTCTTCTAACTTTCACCTACACTAAAAAGTTTTCTGAAACCAACAACCCAATTTACATTCTCTTTTCTTACTGCTTCAAATAGATTACAGGTTAATGTAAGGTCTCCTTGTGTTTCTATGATAGTTTATTGTTTGTGATAATGTTTGATGTTATCTCATGTTGTTATCTAGTCCTTTATTCATAACTACAGTTCTTATACATGCACGTAGCATATAATGTAAGAGTTATCACCTGTGAAACAAGCCTACTATAACATGATATAATATCACGACATTATGATGGGAGAATATGAACACTTAATGTTAGAACGTGATATCATGTTTGCTGTGTCGTGTTACCGTCATTACAGTATCATGTTTGCTGTGTCGTGTTACCGTCACTTACAGTATCATGTTTGCTGTGTCGTGTTACCGTCACTTACAGTATCATGTTTGCTGTGTCGTGTTACCGTCACTTACAGTATCATGTTTGCTGTGTCGTGTTACCGTCACTTACAGTATTATGTTTGCTGTGTCGTGTTACCGTCACTTACAGTATTATGTTTGCTGTGTCGTGTTACCGTCACTTACAGTATCATGTTTGCTGTGTCGTGTTACCGTCACTTACAGTATTATGTCAACGTATCTTTTTATTTTGCGCCATTGCATCTTGTATCCAATTACTGGCGACAGAAAGTATTATGTCTTTTACTGGAGTAAAAAATAAACATTCCGATAACAGTATTTTTTCTAGGGCAGCGATAAATATTCGGATTTTCACCGAATATTCGAATATTAAAAACGGATAAGAATATTCCAAATTCTCAGCATTGCCCCACAAAGTTCTATTAAAATCGTGGTTAAAGAAGCCGGTTTAAAGTAATGACCCCCAATTAAGCTTTCGGTCCATATTTTCTGCATAATATTGTAAATGACTAAAACAAAGCGAAGAAAATGCTCTAGAAACTGAAAATTAAACAACATGTCAAGAACTTATCCTTCTAATGGACCAGAAAATGGTGGCCTCCATGAACAAAAATACGTGAAAGTGAAATTCTGTTTTACAATATTATGCAAAAATATGAACCGAAACCTTAACTGTCCAAACCTTGGTTATATAGATCATGAAGGTACCGTCCTTTACAGTATATATGCACGAATAAAGTGTTGTATAACACGTGTCAATTGATTATGATCCCTTATCAAATGTCAGAACTTGGGGTATTGTCGGTACTTTTTTTACATTTTGTACATTTAATGTAATTTTAATACGTTGATCGTGTAATTCCGTCGTACTCGACGCTTGTTTCCGAACAAACACAAATGATAATTGTCTAATTTATTGTAAAGAAAAGTAAATCTTAACATCCTTGATATCATACTCGATCAAGAAAAAAGATGGCTAATTAAAATGTATTCATAATTTTTCATTGAAACTCCAGATATTTTTAATTCTATATAAACCAAAGTGGTCTGGTATTCAAATAAGTTTACATATTCGAACACTAAAATCGTAATATGAGGCACTGACATACTTGTAATCTTTTTAGCTTTATAAAACCAATATTCGTATATATTCAAACATTCTCGTTCCCAGAGGCTATCTCGAATCTTGATAACCTCGGGGTACGAGAGTGATATTCAAATATCAAAACGAATATTCAAACATCAAAATTTGTATATTGAAAGCACCATGAAGATAAACATATGCACAAAAAAACTATTGATACACCCACGTAAATGTCACTGAAACTGGTAGTTAAACACTGGTATTTATCAACGAAAACGATGGTAAACAGTCAACAAAATACAGCAGCTGTAAAGGGATACTAAACGTAATCAAACAACTAAACACACACAGAAATAAACTATCACCACACCAGTCCTATAATACACGTTACTTATACACCTAGAACAAAGTATATAAATATATAGCTATTTGATGTTGTACTTGTAGTTGACAAAACTAGTCAATGTTTCCACTGAAATTTTTTTGTACTAATTTCTCATCAGATTTCTTGTTATTACAAGTGAGGTAATTTCCTGGATTACCAAATAGATATTATATAATCTTATCTATTTCACGAGAGATAAAAATGTTAGTACGTCGTAGATTAAGTTGTTTTCATAATATTGTAATTTACTGATTCCCAATTTCCTAGAATTTGTTCTGTATTCATTAAGCCTTCCTCTTGGAATATTCATGACAATTTTAAAATCAGTATTCACAATGTCTTCTTGATTACACATGGCGAGTCTCAGACATGATTGTTTGCTACTTAGTTATTGGTAAAGTCGCTTATAAAGCCGATATACTTGTATTTTATCTTAAGTAGAAGATCTAAGACTCTTTACACAAAATTAAGATTGGTGTAGTGTTGCTTTTATTGAATTTTAAAGTGAATTTCCATCAAAACATTTTAATGTTAAAATGAAAAGCAAATATATTGAGGTATATTTATCTTAAAATGCTATTACATGAAATCCACTGACTACATGAGAATCATTTGTTTTGTATTTAGTTTCCATGGAAGTTTATTGGGTTTTTTTTGTTATATATGTAACTTCTAAATTGTTGGGCATGACTGTCTGTTTTATGAACAGTAATATAAGGTGAACATGTAATACATTGTTATATTAGGATCTCGTTTAAGGCATGAAAACAAAGTTTGTGTTTTCCACCTTGTAGTTTCATGGACATTGATACCCAACTTACAATACAGAATGGTTTGTTTTAAGTATCTAGTCTTAGTTGTATTGTTGTTTTGTTGATGCTGTCAGTTTTTGGGGTTGTATGACTATGATCGTCTTTTCTGCTTCTTGTATATTCTAAATGTACATTGAGTATATCTTACTATGGTCGAGTGGTAGATGTCACATTGACCTTTTACTTATGGAAGCTTGTGAAAACAAAGCTAGTTTAGACTGCGTTGATGTATATGAGAACACAGTCAATGGGTTGTGGTAGTCGAGGATCTAGAACTGATAAATCCAGATTTGTACCTCTGTCTGTAGAGAAGGGACTTAAAACCCAAACCAAACTTAACTTGGCCTCAGATTCACAATATATATTATCTTGTGTTGTCTCATACATATATTGTATTACTTAAATATTTGAGGAAAAGAAATGTATTAATTGAATGTTAATTTAGTAAAATTATTTTGTGTATAAATACATTGTACTCTAGTGGTTTTTTTTATAAAAAAAACAAACTCTTATTTTAGTGGGAAAAAAGATTTATATTTTGTGAATAGTAAATAAGAGGAAACTCACCTTGTATGAAAATCTTTTTTTCTCAATGAACAAAACATTCACTTAAGTATACTTAGACACAGTCTTCTCTTGAACCAACAGTTCAGAACCGTGGTATGATCTAGTAAACATGTATTAGCTATACTGAAATGTTTGACTTAAACACTTCACTTCATTAATAGTAGACTTAAAGTTATCAAAATATAACATGCATGAGAGACACAATGTACTGTTAAAATCTGCTTTCTAAATTTAAAAATGACCAAGTGTCCATTTCTTTAAAAAGTGGGATACTTTCATGGGGCACACTATACTTCATTCATACGTTTTTGTTCAATATACCTGATCCAAAATAGTTTAGAGCTTTTGTATTGTATAGTTAGTTCTGTATTGTATAGTTTGTATTGTATTGTTAGTTTGTTTTGTATTGTATAGTTTGTTTTGTATTGTATAGTTTGTATTGTATTGTATAGTTTGTTCTGTATTGTATAGTTTGTTCTGTATTGTATAGTTTGTTTTGTATTGTATAGTTTGTATTGTATTGTATAGTTTGTTTTGTATTGTATAGTTTGTTCTGTATTGTATAGATTGTTTTGTATTGTATAGTTTGTATTATATTGCATAGTTTGTTTTGTATTGTATATATTTTGGTTTGTATTGTATGGTTTGTATTGTATAGTTTGTTTTGTATTGTATAGTTTGTATTATATTGCATAGTTTGTTTTGTATTGTATAGTCTGTATTGTATTGTATAGTTTGTATTGTATAGTTTGTTTTGTATTGTATAGTTTGTATTATATTGCATAGTTTGTTTTGTATTGTATAGTTTGTATTGTATTGTATAGTTTGTTTTGTATTGTATAGTTTGTATTATATTGTATAGTTTGTTTTGTATTGTGTAGTTTGTATTATATTGTATAGTTTGTATTATATTGTATAGTTTGTTTTGTATTGTATAGTTTGTATTGTATTGTATAGTCTGTATTGTATTGTATAGTTTGTTTTGTATTGTATAGTTTGTTTTGTATTGTATAGTCTGTATTGTATTGTATAGTCTGTATTGTATTGTATAGTTTGTTTTGTATTGTATAGTTTGTATTGTATTGTATAGTTTGTATTGTATAGTTTGTATTATATTGTATAGTTTGTTTTGTATTGTATAGTTTGTATTGTATAGTTTGTTTTGTAGTGTATAGTTTGTTTTGTATTGTATCGTGCTGTGTTGTGCCGTTCCGTGCTGTGTCGTGCCGTGCAGTGCCGTATTGTATTGTATTGTATTGTATTGTATTGTATTGTATTGTATTGTATTGTATTGTATTGTATTGTATCGTATCGTATCGTATCGTATCGTATCGTATCGTATCGTATCGTATCGTATCGTATCGTATCGTATCGTATCGTATCGTATCGTATCGTATCGTATTGTATCGTATTGTATAGTTTGTATTGTATTGTATAGTTTGTTTTGTATAGTTTGTATTGTATTATATAGTTTGTATTATATTGTATAGTCTGTATTGTATTGTATAGTCTGTATTGTATTGTATAGTTTGTACTGTATAGTTTGTATTGTATTATATAGTTTGTATTGTATTATATAGTTTGTATTGTATAGTTTGTATTGTATTGAATAGTCTGTATTGTATAGTCTGTATTGTATTGTATTGTATTGTATTGTATTGTATTGTATTGTATTGTATTGTATTGTATTGTATTGTATTGTATTGTATTGTATTGTATTGTATTGTATTGTATTGTATTGTATTGTATTGTATTGTATTGTATTGTATTGTATTGTATTGTATTGTATTGTATTGTATTGTATTGTATTGTATTGTATTGTATTGTATAGTCTGTATTGTATTGTATTGTATTGTATTGTATTGTATTGTATTGTATTGTATTGTATTGTATTGTATTGTATTGTATTGTATTGTATTGTATTGTATTGTATTGTATTGTATTGTATTGTATTGTATTGTATTGTATTGTATTGTATTGTATTGTATTGTATTGTATTGTATTGTATTGTATTGTATTGTATTGTATTGTATTGTATTGTATTGTATTGTATTGTATTGTATTGTATTGTATTGTATTGTATTGTATTGTATTGTATTGTATTGTATTGTATTGTATTGTATTGTATTGTATTGTATTGTATTGTATTGTATTGTATTGTATTGTATTGTATTGTATTGTATTGTATTGTATTGTATTGTATTGTTTGTATTGTATTGTATTGTATTGTATAGTTTGTATTGTATTGTATAGTTTGTATTGTATTGTATAGTTTGTATTGTATTGTATAGTCTGTATTGTATTGTATAGTTTGTATCATATTGCATAGTTTATAAAAGACAGACGGCTCTAGGGGGCGGACCCGGTGAACGACCCCCCCAAAAAAAAGGAAAAGTGTTTTTCTATAATAAAATATGATATTTATAGTAAAATATATATAAATGTCAAACAATTTTCACACGAATGTCAAACAATTTTCGCTCGCTACACGTACAATAAGACTAGGAGTACACTAATAATAATAATACAAAACATTTTTTTTCTATTTTAACATGATATAAAATTACTAAATAGAGCTATCTGGAGCTTCTGGGGCCACCACCCCTTTGGACCCTAGGTCAGGGCTTTGCCCAGGGCCCATCGCGGGCCCTCGCGGCCCCTTGGACCCCAGTTTGCTTGTTTATTTTCCGCCTCCCCAACTAGTGAATTCCTGGATCCGCCTACGTAAGGCATCATAATACTAGAATTGAATAAAATTATTTAAAAAGAAAGAATACGAGGACAATTCTTGATGAAATATTTAAACGCTGTCTTTGATTATTACAGAACCAATATATATGATATTGTTTTGTTTAGAATATATTGACATTTTGTGGTAGATTGTATAGTAGCAATACACAGTAAAGTGCCGTTATAAAGATCACATAGATTATTGTAAAATTATGCAATTTGGAATATAATATTATGTACCGTATATTTAACTTGAAAAAAGGAAAGGTGCCTATATTTAGGACATTCCACTATAGATACCACACCTCTTGATGGTCCTAGTAATGAAGCTTTAAGGTATTACACTTCACACAATGTACATTGTTCTGTAGAGAAATAATGGACGAGATAAATGTTAGAAGTAATGTCACATTATAGTTAAAGTTTTTTTCTACCTAATGTTGACTTTATACATCAGTTATTTGTAACTCTCACCCCACCATGGGGCAATACGAGAGATCTATATCGGGGAAAATAACTTCCTGTCTCCATATGACGAATTGTTTTCGCGCCATAATAGATGGGATTATAGCCGTAAATAGAGCCTGGATATTAAGCTTGAATGTTTGTACAAGTTGAGCCATGTATTTACCACAAAGTATACCTTCCGAATGTCCCCGCATGTCAGAGATTTTACCAGGGATTTGCTGGGCTAAAACTCGTACCAACCGCTATAAAACGTTTAGACCGTCCCATGTCTATTTAACCCGGGGTCAGGATTTAGCCGTAATTACCTATTGGCGTGCCCTTTTGAGGATATGTAAAACATTTGGACGCTTTTGATTCATTGTACGGAACCTTCCGAGCTGATAAATATACATCGAATAAACAGGCGGTGTCCCAACTGTTCACGTAAAAAGCATTATTGTGGTAGAATTTAGCATTTTTCATGTCTATTTGGTCACTAAGAAACTATAATAAATTTATTAGCAAACCAAAGTATTCGAATTAAGAACATGTTCTGCCCAAATTCCGGACAGCCAATCGAAATCTTACCGATATCTATTCTTAGACTCGCCCGAAAATGTAGAAATAAGTATGCATTTCTTTGTAATAAATGGCAAGTTTAAACAAGAAAAAAAGAAATACTCTTATCATGGAAACGTTATCCTAAAGAAATGATTTGTATTAATTAGTTTGCATTTTCGGTGTTATATTGCAACTTTCTTGAAACTGGTACAGCGTTCATATATTGATAATTGTATTTTCCAGTAATAAAAACGGGTAACTCCGCAAAAAAACTGGCGGAAACGAGCCCATTCAAGCATCCCTTTTTTACTTTTTAACGGCCATTTTCTTATCATGTGACATAAAATGAATCGTTTTGATTTGCTTAAGGCAACCGATGTCGACTACAAAATGCCCAAATCTTAAGATTGTATATATCGCCGCTCACGAACGGCGATGATTATGTCACAATTCTTTCATATCGCAATTGATTTACAGGCATTATCAATTAATTATACTATTATAATATGACTAAGACAAAGCCTCAAAGCGAGCTCGACGAATATAAACTTATACACAGGGGCCTAGCCAGCTTTTTTCATCTTTTGATCCGTAAAAGCGGAAAGCCAAAAACAAATGGTAGCAAAATGAACCTTCCAAAGGAAATCTATTTTCAATGTCCATTTTCAAAACACTAATTCATAACATTCTATGTGTTATACTGTATACAAATAAAGTGTCACATCACAAAGTAATGAACAGGGGCGGATCAAGGATTTTTTTTCAGGAGGGGTTCAAACTTTCGAACCACAACCACATTATACACATTTTGCAGAAAAATGCAACATTTTGATAATAACAAGTGCAACAAGTGTCCATAGTGAAATCATGCTTGACTAAGTAAGTATTTTTCACATGAGATGTGGTTGATGATAAGAAACAAACATATTCTAAAATTTGAAAATATAACCTTAACAAATTTAAAGTAAAAAAACCCAAAAAACTAATTAAGTTGAAAATTTTAAGTTCATGGAAGACAATTTTGAAAAAATAAATGTATTTGGAGTTATGAACCTTGTCGCATGAGATGTGGTTGATAATAAGAAACTTATATTTAAAGTTTGAAGTTGATCATGCCATAATAAATAAAAGAGTTGCATTAAGGTCAAACATTTTTGTAAAGAAAATTCTAAGTTCAAGGGCGGATAATTTAAAATAAATGTATTTAGAGTTAAGATCCTTGTCACATGAGATGAGGGTGATTATAAGGAACATATGTTTAAAGTTTGAATTCGATACCTAAAAAAAAACAGTTGCAGTAAAATCAAACATTTTTTAGTTTAAGGGGAGATAACTTCTGAAAAAATGTATTTGAAGTTATGAATATTGCCACATAAGATGAGGTTGTTAATAAGAAACACATATTTAAAGTTTGAAGTTGATACCTTAAGAAATAAAAAAGCTATAGTAAAAAAAATATTTTACTGCACACAAACTTTAATCAGAAATATGGACGCCGACGCTAGAGCAAGTAGAAGAGCCCTTCATTTACATCGTAAAGTCGAGCTAAAACTATATAACAATTAAATCTACATGTATGTTAAGCACCTAGAAAAACTGCTCTATGTTTTTAAAATTACTCACAGTCAAGAAATACACTCATGAACAGGTACATTTTTAAATTCGGGGGGTGTTCGGACCCCCCTGACTCCCCGCTAGATCTGCTAATGAATGAATCATAGGCCTACACGCATCATCGCAAAATCATGTTCTCTATTCAAAGATGCAAATACACATGTAAAACCTTTGATTTGACTATACGACTTAAACTTTTTAGTACTCTTGAAAATGCTATTCTTGACGAACTTGTTGCCCCAGGCCTACTTTGCCTTAAAGTAGCTACGCCAATGTTATGCATACATGTGTTTATCTTATTGAGGTCCTTTCCAAAGCTAGGGAAGATCAGTGCGTAAGTTATGCATTCAAACATATCTCATTCTTTTATGACAGAATCATTCTTCAATTTCAAAAATAATGTATGGTACATTTTTCTTTATCACATGAATTGAGATAGAGATGAAAACTTCTCGATAGAATATTTAATTTTTAAGATAAAAATGTTTCATTCTTTAAACAATGCCCGGTAACATTAACTGACGGAAATGTACCGGTTTTATCATCTTCAAAAGACGTCATCTGAACAAACGGTGCGTTGGTAATTATTACCGTTGTAAATAGTCATAAATAAATATAGTAATGAGGAAATGAACGAATTAAACGACCAAATATATTTTGGATTGTTAATATAGTAAGTAGAGTCTACATAAATTTATCAATAACTTCGAGAGTGATGATTGTTTCTGTTGAATATCATAACATTTGCTTTTGCATTCGATATTATCGATCGGCAGTAAATACCATTCGGAGCTAGATACCTCGGCGATCTTCAACGCAGAGAAACATTTTACGCCAATGAAAAGACGCCACTTACTCCATCGCGTTGACTCTCTTCCGTCCGGGACATAACTCTGTAACTGCAGGAGGTATCAACATAAAACTTTGTTTGTAGCACTGACACCTGAGTCCTTACACTCGTTAAATACGCACACATATAATATTTTGTCCAAAAAAAACCACAAAAATCGGACCCGTATACATTACCGTGTACGAGTTATAACTGTACTGTACTCTAATTATAATATTCACATGGTATTGAACCATCTCTACAGTAGGTACGGTCTGACAGATTATTTATACATTTCGGAATATATTTGGATGCAAATATCAGTCTCGATTTGTAGATTAAACATTCCTTTACAAAACTGAATATTCCAAACTTTTATATCTAAAACGGACATCATGAAATCAATGGGAATTTCAATATTATCATTTGCAGCGATTGAGATACACTGTTCACTTCCGGTTTAATCATGACGCGTTAACCGGCGTAAACTGATTGGTTAATAAACTCCACGAGACTTTTCCCGTACCTTGTCAATGAAGCGCGCCAAATTTAAACCCAATCAGTCATAACGCACCACCTAGGTTAACATTTACGTGTCCCAAGTTCTATAAATAAAATATACGTAGTTATCTTAGTCCCGGGAACCAGGTTAATTTTAATGGGAAGTCAGTAGTGTCGTTGAATCGCTGCAAACTAGTGATACTGAAATTAATATAAATTTTATAAAAGCGGTATAAGATACAAACTTGTAACTTTGCATGATGTTAGAGGAATGTTTAATCTTAAAATCGAAATCGACATTTACTTTTAGATATAATTCGAGTTGAAGAAAAACGGCTAAGCCGTACGCACTGTAGAAAACGTTCAATACCATGTTTATTATATATAAGGTAGTGTACACATGTATGTATGCACAGGGAACTATATACAGGGACGTACGCATTATTTTATGATTATTAGATATGGACTCTAGTGCCAGTGGTTTGTAGATACATAAGAACTGTAACTCTGCCTTGTCTAAGTTTGGAGTTCTTGTCTTTAGCATATTTTTGAAGTAATTGCCCTTTGTAATTTCCTTACTTTTTGCTAGTCCAGGAAAAACTCTAAAAACACTGCAGATATCAACTTTTTAACTGAATAAATCTCATAGTGGGGAAGTGCCCTGCCCAAAAATCATAACTGTTTTGCATAGTTTAGAGTCATTGCCCTCTGTAGTTTTTGTCTGTGGCATATCTCGAAATGTATTGAAGATACCAGATTGAAACTTCATAGCTAAATAGATCTCTTTGTGGAGAAATGCAGTGCTCAAGAACCATAACTATCCTTTGCAAAATGTTGGAGTTGTTGCTCTTTGTCTGCCGTATGTCTCAAAAGGTATTGTCCTGTTTTGCTCGTCTGAGGTATAACCCCATTCCCTATAGATTCCGCGTTCTTCAGAATAGGGTAAATAGCTGGTATGCTATTGTCAGGTGACACATCTAACTCGCAGAGTTCTAATTTTGACTAAGAATAGCAGGGTGTTAGCAAAAAGTATAAATCTGGCGTTGTAGATGTCACGCGTATGTATAATGAAAATGATACAAGAATTAAAAGACTTACAGCTCTTTAAACTCTGAGTTGAGGCAAATTTTTCGCTGGTTTTTTTTTTTTTTTTTTTTGAAACTGTAGCACTTGGGATGTCACTGTCTATGTTTACTATTTACTGCTCATCAAATCTTCAACGCCTGTTATATGTTTTGCTAATAATTTGGGCAACATTTGTAGAGATAATCGTAATTATGTCAAACGTAAAATATGGTAACTCTATGTATAATAGTTATAGATTTTAAGGTATCCTTATTCTTAACTCTTAATCCCTTGGATAGGACCAATATTGATCACAGGGACATAATTTGAACAATCTTAGTAGAGAATGTTGAGATCATGCCATATTTTGAATATGGAAGCGTAGGCCTTATGGTTTTAGATGGTTTTTGACAATACGATAGCCGGTCTATTTTAAAATGTCTAGGGTACATTCCAAATGAAATAAAACAATACATGGCAAATTTCTGGCGATACCACTATAGCAACTTGTGTTTTAACTTCATGGTAGAATCAAGTCAAGTTTAAATGAAACCATTTTCCTTAAATCCTAATACTTGGTTTATGTGCAAGTCGTTAATGTGTGTTTGCTTCTCGTTAAAGCGACTGGTAGTTTCTCTCGAGGAAGAAAAAAACACATAATTAAATCCTAGTTTACTACTATTGTGTAGACGTGTAGCCATTTACTATCAGTTTATCAATTCTATTGTGTGATTTTATGGTAAACAAAATTCCATCGAGATTTTAACCATCACTGTATTAGCTATATAGCTATATATATACTCGTTAAACTTCTCTCTGGAGGTTATGACAAACTTTGCACTTAATACATGGCTGGTAGAATAATAATTGCTATAGTATTGTCTGTGATTTAAAACTCAAATATAGTTCGTACAAAAACAAAACACTGTTTATATAAACAATACAATAAACTAATCCACGACAGGGATGCTCATGATGACAATAAAATATATAATTTTAGTATGTTTTATGGGTGTCTTGTTGGTTTAATGGTATTTAACGGTCTACTATTACAAGCATGATTGACCAAGGTGGTGTATCCGCCACACTAATTTTGTTAAATTAAATTACATGATTTTCAATACTGCCTACCTCTGGAATGGATTGTTTCATTTTTAGTGTTTATACAAACACGTTTTGTCATTTTGTACGAACTATATAAACAACGAGGTGTCGATGTACACACACTGCACTCAGTCAAGTGAATTTTTAAATGTACTCGTAAAAGCAAATAAAGAATGAAGGTTACCTACTTCAAGACGAGTCTTGTGTGTAAGATATATAATAATAATAACATTGTACTTTATATGTTATAATTTCCTAAGCATGTACTTGTTACGTTTGCATAGATGGACGCAGAAGATCACGTGATTATATGTACAGTAGCCATTTTCATTTTGATGACAGGACTAAAAGTCTAATTCCCGATGTACAAACTTTAAATTAAACCAGGCAAACTTCCGTTTAATTTGACATACACGAACAAGATTCCAGTTCCGATGCCGCCAAAGTAAAGTATTATTTGACCCAATCACAAAGTGAAAGGGAAAGAAAACCCACATTATTGCATATCCTGCTTTTGTATTATTAGTAAATAATTACTTTACAAGGTAAATGTCGTCCTATATAGTTCCGAGTGTAAGTGTTTATTTCCTGTAAACCTTTCTAAGTCTTGTTATATCTAGGGAGAACATTTTAAGATATATCTGTTATATAACTATTATTATTTTGATATGTTTGTTATGAGTTTATAAAAGGCTGTCTAGACCTATAAACTGTAGAGAAAAAAGAACACATTATTTATTATTTAGGACCCATTTGTACTTAGATAAACTGTAGAAACGGTATTAATGTGTATATATATATATATATATATATATCTATACAAGCATTATATAATGTAGCTAATTTTATCTATACTGTTAAAAACAACGTCTCTAGCGATATTTTGTTGCTAGAATGATGCCTGAAATGCTCAGAAATGTTGACTAATTTCGGAACAGAACATCTCTAATCGGAACAAAACAATGCAGAATTAAACAGAAAAAGAAACAAAATTGATAAATAGTGATACTTTTACTTCGGTGACACTGTCATGACCCTTGGCATACTGATAGCATTCCTTTCACTACCACATTCATAGTTCTTTGTTTCAGGAATTACAACTATACAAGAAATCCTTCTTTAATTCCCTACTTTCCTATTTTTCATAGCAAACAACTTTCATGGGAAACTGTATCGAAAGTCTTAGAAAAGTCTATAATAGCAACATCTACTTGCTTTTTTTCAAAAGATTATATACACTTTTTATACACTTTTATTAATAGCAAAATCTGTATACAAGGTATACATTTGGCCATACGTATATTTACAACATGTCAGGCCCAGGTAAACAAAGACATTGTACATGAACAACAAATTTACAAGAATAATGCAACTATTAGGACATATTACACATGGTATCGGTAAGAATATAAAACAGTATTTGTAAAGATTCGATAGAACAAAACAGCAACGTTATAAAAGTTTATCACATCTAAGTTTTAATGCTTGAGAAATAAAATTAGAAATATTGAATATAACATTTTTATTAGATGACGATAGTAATATTTAATCTTATTAAAGATGGCCATGATATTTTAAAAAAACACTTCTTAAATGGCTATAGGAAGAACAACATAATAAAAAGTGACGTTCAGACTCAACAGAGTTTTGGTTACTAATTTACAGAGTTTGTTTTCCCTTGGGATGTTAATGTGTCTAACTATTTCAATTTCAAGTTAGAGAGCTTAATCTAAATCTAAACAATCATTTTCTATTATTTTCGTAATTTAGTATGTTTAATATGATTCAAATTTAAATTCGGTTTGGACATTTTTGTGATATAGTAATTTTGGGTAAGAATTAATTTTTTTCATGCCATAGTTGGATATATTGATCTCTGGATCTTTGCAACAAAAGGGGGGAGTAATTATTATTTGAGTGAATTGTGTTTCTGTGGAGAAGCCTGATCTAAATCCATGATTTAAAGAAGTAAGGATGCGATGTTTTTCTAAATGTTTAAATAGGTGGCTGCATAATTATGATATTTTCTATAATTTTACATGGAACAGATATTAGACTCATAACTCTGTAATTTTCAGATAAATGTCTATCCCTTTTTGACATGGATTGCGTAAGCAATTCAGGTCTAAGTAAACGACATATTTTGAAACGCATCACAAAATGTCGCAGACGTAGACATTCGACGGACATGCGCAGTCCGATTCAGTACAACGGTATGTAGTTAGGTTAACCCAACTCATGAATAAATAAACTTCTTGTTAACAATATAATGACAGTATCAAGCAGTCTTGTTGTAACACACAATACATGTTAACATCGATCATTGTTAATTCTGTTTTAACATTTTCGATTAAGAACCGCCATTCATCTGCTAAAATATAGATAACAAGTTATGCAACCTCTGATCCGTTTCTGTTCTTTTCGTACATTCAACTGGATTCCCGATGTGCTAAAAATAGACACGCCTGCAATTTTCCACTGTCTAAAAATAGATTAAATACCTGTGGTCAAGAAAAACATGATCCTTCGTTATTCATTTTGTTTGTGAATTTTAGACCACGCAAGTCCTCTTTCTAATGACACCATCAAATTTTGCCCATGTTAAAACCAAGTCCGGACAGCGCTTTGATTAAATACTTGGGTTACGTTCGCGTCACTCCAACCTTTGGTAAGTACACCTGCATCTATAGAGTTGGAATATTTCATTAAGGCCATTTACAAGTTCATTTGCACAGTTGTCAAGAATAATGTTAGGTAGGTCATATGGTCCATTTGGTTTGTTTATGTTGTAAGAAGTTACAGAAATTCTTCAAATTGAATGGTAAGGTTACTAACCGTAGGATATTTATTTTTCCCTTTCATTTCAGGTAGATATTTGTTATTGTCTTTTGTAAACACTGATTTAAATTGTTCTAAAAGAAACTTGGTTTTGTTTGTGGCGTTCGAAAATAAGTACCCTTTTCTTTTAACGGGGCAATCCTTATATCGTCTAGGTTTTTAATTATTGAACATTTGCAGTAGGTTTTCAACATTCTTATTTTCAAAATAGAACAAATATTCGGTGGAAACGAAAGAAACAAAAAAAACCAGAATGGAATAATGGAAATATAATACAAAATATATATATAAAGGTAGTAATCTAAGCGATATTTATGTTAATTTTACTCGATATGGAAAGAGTTGTCTTCTTCTTGTGTTAATGTAAGTACCGGTAAACATCACTTGATTCATTTAACTGGAATATATGTTTTTCACGTAAATGGTGCGAATAAAATTACACATGATAGCAACGTTAACGTGGTGGACGGTTCCGAGCAAAATTGTTAGGGGTTAATCTCCAGCGATGTAGAATTCAAAAATTTTCCGGGGGGCATGCCCCCGAAACCCCCCTAGATAAATGGTGAGTACATTCAATTTTCGTCTAGCTACGCCCCTGGCAGTGAAGATCCCCCACGAATCCTTCCGAGATTATTCATTCATGATAGGTCGAGGTGTTCCGAATGAGCTAGATGTACAGTTCCACCATGTAAACATTGCGTATATAAACATAGCCAGTTTCATTACACAACAATAATTAAGGGTGTATTATTTTTATTGTTTTATACAGGTCGTCCACGTAAACATTGCGTATATAAATATAGCCAGTTTCAGTATACACCAATATTTAGGGGTGAATAATTTTTACAATTTTATAGTTTAATCAGTTTACACCTTTTTTATAAACATATCATTATATAAAATGTGCAATGTACACACTATTTAAAATAAATGTTACACATAACATGGTCTTTTTAAATCAGTAAAATGCTGTTCATGCATTAAATTATTCACCTATTTAGTGGTCAAGTCCATTGTTTATAGTACAAAAACACACATGACCTAGAATATGACCTGTGCGTGGTATAACTCACATTATATTATAATATTTATTATCTATTATCATAGAGATTAAATGTTTGGTGTAGGCTAAGCCGCCCGGCTAGCTCAGTTGGTAGCACGCAAGTCTGCTGATCGAGGGGTCGTGGGTTCGATTCCCAGACGGGGCATACTTTCGTGGAGCTTGGGCATGAAATTATTTCTACGGCCATTCTCCCTCTTACCAATGATTTTTAATTATGTAGGGCAGTTGTCAGTCACTGACGAAAATATGCGCTTATTAGTTGGTTTACCGCTAAATCCAGAGATATAGCCTTTCCAGGAGGAGTGAGTAGGTTGACTGACCGCCGTTATATGACCTATATTGTTCGTTATTTCTCAACTGTCAAAGTTTGAATAATTTCACGGTGGATGATTACACACTATCTCAATATCACGAGTGTTAAACAAAGAGCACGAAATCACCGTGAAATTATTCATGTTTTGACAGTTGAGAAAAAACGAACAATACAATGTGTTGCTACGGCGTTAAACCCAACAAAAACAAACACAATCGTGTAGGCTAAGGTTTACATAAATCAAAGAGCTAAAAGCACTTGTGTTGTTCGACGTAATAAACATGTTTAGCTGTATAGTCCGATTTTATTCGGTGAGCCGTGAAAGGTTGGATGATTCTAATCATAACCATGACGATAGGTATAACCAGTAAATACTACAATAAAAATCAATACAAACTATAATATCCCAAGTATGTATGCATGATATAATAGTTCAAAATTATTGTTCAAAATAGCGCAGTCGGTAACGAGTCGGAATCATAGGGCCAATGAATAAATTTTACTGCGGTGGTTCGAACCTCACCGCATCCTCATTTTTTTATATTTATTCTTGAATTCAAGCTTAGCTGCACGTATCATATAATGAATGTTGTGCTATAATTTGATTTTGTTTAATTTCTATTTGTTTTATTTTCTCGGTTCTTTATTTTTATATACAGCAATTAACATTGTACCTAATAATAATACATTTATGTTATACATTCGGCTTCAAATGCAGTGGCTGAATAGAAATCAGACTAGGATACTACCGATCAAATTTTCCAAAGCTACAAGCACCCCATTTTGCTTCTCTTTCTTATAAAATGCATGTACATAGAATCATGTCTATAAGACACTGTCGAGACAGTTTAGTGTATGACATCGAAGTAATAACTAAGCTCAAACTCAGGTAAATATGCATATTATATTATATATACATTTAGCTTCGTGCGGCACAGAGATTTCGAGTTGTACGTTTCCACGATGGCAAAAATAAAAAAAATAAAAAGAATAATGGATACCAAGCAGAATTCGAACCCGGGGTTACAAAAACAATGTCTAACAATCCAAATGTCTTACCGCCACGACCACTGAGTCACTTAAATCGATGTCGAAAAATTATAACAAAGACAGTAATCAGTTGGTTGGTTAAATAAGTTGTGTTACCTTTTTGTAGGAATGTTCCAAAAATCTATAAATACAAAAGTGCAGTCACGGCTCACCGAATAAAATCAGACTATAGTCACTTGTTGTGGTCAGAAAATGGAATAACATAGAGATGTAGAATAACATTTTGTCACTATAAAAATAGACTGTAGAACTCTCATTGTATGAAATTTCCTGCAAAATGATGCTGTTTGTACACATGTACTTGGTTACTGTACATGATAATACAATATTCATTGGAATACCAGAAAAAGAAACTGACCAACCTTTACACAAAGTCACTTTTCGGAAGCCCATTAATGTGAGTTTATGTGTCAATTTCAACCATAAAATACATTCAACCGATTTATTCAGTATCTCCACTGTAAAAAAATCAAGTAAGGAATTACTGATAAAAAATCCTACACCACCGGAACCGATCCTAGCATTCTTATGAATACGCTCTCTGTTATGTCTAAAACCATTTATATCCATCGACTTCTAAATTGTCATTATTCAATAAATGAGTCTCTGCAATGGCTAAAATATCACAATTAAGAGATTTAATACAGGAATTTCGTGGAATAAAATTGTCAGAATCAGCGATTTTATTCCATCTCTGAACGTTCCAAAACCCGATGGTTACCTAATTACGATCAAATCGTCTATTTTGACTATTAAATCTACCGCTTTGTCCATGATTACGTCCATTTGTAGCGCGAAAACCACCTCGGCCATTAGAATTTGACTGAGTATGACTATCAATATTACTGGCCGATCTCTGGTTGTAGTTGCATCTAGAGTAATTTGATTCAGAAGAATTAGACGCAGGAGAAGAGACATTGCTTGTACGATTATCACCAGATGAATTTGAAGCCTTAATTACACGTGATCCTCTCACAATAAGATCATCCCGCTTTAAAGTATTCAAGATTGTACGAAAATTGTCAGAAATTCTTCTGTCAGATGATGATGATCATGGTTTACATATACATCTTTGTATTGGCTAGATGATCTCAAAATTTTCTTGTTCATCATGATCTTACGTTTATCATCATGAGAAGCAAAAGAAGCAATGACAAGGCCAGGTTTTCTAGAATCACTTCTGTTTTGTTTTCTAACAGCTTTAGTGCACTTAACTAAGCTAACCTTTAAAACGTCTTTTATAAGGGATATACAAAACGTTGACATAGTTTCTCCACGATTATTATGTGCGACTCACTTACTATCTAACGCTGTATGCGAAAGTAAACAACTTTCATGCCTAGAGTGAAACCCCGCCCACCAAAAATATTTAATCGAGTAAATACTGGTCGCGTACTCGTATCGTTTCGTTACTCAAATATAATTTGTATGTGCCACGCTAGCTTTTTCTATACCATATAAATTATAAACAGTCAGTAATCTCAGCTCCTGTGGATTATATTTATTAATTCTTTGCAGCAATTAAAATCAATTTTATTCGTTTGTTTGGTGACTAATAAACACCTGCTTGCAGTTTTGAACGGAAAATTGGTAAAACCAATTTAAGATGTGTGTCAGCTTTTTTCAAACCTTATGGTATTTGATTGCAATGACAATGACAATAGACACTAGGTCTAGTTAAACGTGTGCATACTTAATCAAGATATCTAAATGAAAGAAGGTATGCTTATTAATTGATGCTCGGTCTACTTAACTTTGAAGGGACGTTACTTTGAATGTACGTTATAGAAGTTATGCCTCTTTTATATTTATATGAATTGGTTATTATTCTTTGACTGATTTATTTCGTTTGATAAAGTAAGAAAAACCTTGCCATGAGCAAAACACACGGAAAGTATAGCGCGCTGTCTTTGGATTGCTCTTGTTAAATTCTATTAGTTGATACTTAATACATCATTTTATAGATAATTTTGCTGTACAAGTTTGATATTTTGACATAACTATATTCTTTATTTAATAGATAAGTTCAGGACATCATTCCTCCAGCACTCCAGTGCTTTGATTGTAGTAAGCTTACTAAGCTATACTGATTTTCTAAATTAGTGTATAAAGTTGTTCTTCCAACAACTAATAACTGTAAAGATGTTAACAATAACTTAAGTCTCACTATGACAAAAACTAGAATGTCTAGGTATCACAAGTAGATGGCATATTGGTGCTGGTATTTCCTATATTCTTACTATAGCAATATAAAGTATAAAGGCTAGAAGTAGTCTGTTTCTGTCATTATATAGACATCATATAAACTCCGGCTAGAACTTTACCCTGCCATATGTCATATACAGTCCTTTAATGTTCATATCACTAGAACTATTATGACAATACCATTTATTGTTGGAGGACAGGTTAATTATAATATCCTATCTAATTTATCATACATATTATTCAGTGCTACTGTAAGACAACTTGGCCCAGCTGTTTTCTACAGTTCATGTTAAAAGTATACGTTATTGTTTTAGTTTGTTTCCCTGGTCATGTCTTACGCTTTCATAAAGGTTCGACAATAAATTATGTCAAATACGAACTGATAAGCGCTTTATATTAATGAATTAAAATGTTGGCGTACTACAGAACTTTGACGATGAACTTATTATAAATTATTTTGGTTTTATGTTGTTGGATTTAACGCCGCAGCAACACATTGTATAGGTCATATACGACTGTCAGTCAACCTACTGTTCCTGGAAAGGCTAAATCTCTGGATTTGAATGTTAACCAACTACTAAGCACATACTTTTGTCAGTGACTGACAATTGAAACTGACAATTAAAATCATTGGTAGGAGGGAGAATGACCGTAGAAAAGATTTCATAACCAAGCTTCACGAAAGTATGATCCGCCCGGGAATCAAACCCACGACCCCTCGACTTGCGTGCAACTAAATGAGCTAGCCGGGTGGCTTTATAAATTATTGCTATGCAATAAGATGACAATTTCCAAGAGAACTTAATTAAATTAGATTAATATATTTTATCTGATTCGGGCTAGATGCGGAATATTTTATAACCAAATGCTCTACACTATGAAATTGATTTGACTTCACAATAGTACAACAGACAGATTCCTGTGATTCAGTGTTACATTCAATCCGCTTGAGTAGATAACATTATTAATTTTTTATTATATTAATTAAAATCATAAAAATCAGTTAGATGCTCTTCAGCTATTCTCCAGAAATCGTTACCATTTTGAAAAAAACGTGTCTCCAGGTCATATACGACTATATACACAACGTGAAACAACACTTATTGTTATAATCACTTGGAAATGTTAACTTAGATTGTTGTTGCTAAAGTGGTACAAAAGAAATTTTGAAAACTTACGCCTTTTGGCAAAAGTTTGCAAAGCAAAAACTTCAATAAGAAAAATACCGTGTCTCCAGCTCTATTTTTAGTATTTGCTTTGAAAAATAAGTAATCTAAAGTTTGATTTTGCTTATGATATGTATTTATTTACAATATATGCGTAATGAATTGTATGATTTTAAAGATATTTTATTTATACGAATATGAAATTCTAAGATTTTCCACATTTTGGGTTGTCTCCAAAACAGTCCTATGTTACCGTAACTATTTTTGCATGGTTAAATTAATTTTCAAAAGGTGTTGTTCTTTATTATTAAACCGTTTACTAATACTACAATGAATCAAATATCGTGGGAAACAAAGTTTGAATCTTGTCTGTCCAAAGGAGAAAAAACAAATGAACTCCAAATTCAAATTTTTAAATGTCGGACTGTTAAGATTTGACCTAGAACTAATTGCAACACAAGCTAAACCGCGACAAAAATGAAGTATCATGTACCTTAAACAACATACTAAAAATCTAGAAAAATCTAATCACGGGAAATATGCGAAATTCATCGATATATTTTGTGCACTGGCACTAGAGTCCTCACATTCTTTAAAATGCACGCACATATAATATTTTGTCAACGCACACAATTAAAAATCGCTCCCGTATTCGTCATCGTGTATGAGTTAGGACTAGATCTATACAATCATTATAATATTCACATGGTATTGCACCATTTTGACAGTAGGTACGGTCTGACAGATTTACTTTACCTTTACCAATATATTTGGATGCAAATATCGGTCTCGTTTTGTAGATTAAACCATTCCTTACAAAACTGACTATTCAAAAACTTTATATCTTAAACGGTTATTATGAAATTAATCGTAATTTCAATACTATCATTTTGCAGCGATTGAGAGTCACTGTTCTCTTCCGGTTTAATCATGACGCGTTTACCGGCGTAAACTGATTGGTTGATAAACTCCCCGAGACTTTTCCCGTACCTTGTCAATGAAGAGCGCCAAATTTAAACCCAATCGGAGCGCACTGCCTAGGTAAACATTTACGTGTCACAAGTCCTATAAATAGAATATATACGTAATCAATGAACCAGGTTAAGTTAAACCGGAAGTCAGTAGTGACGTTGAATCTCTGCAAACTAGTGATTCTGAAATTAATGAATTTCATGAAAACGGTATCAGATAAAAACTTGTAACTTTGCATGATGTTAGAGTAAAGTTTAATCTTTAAATTGAGACCGACATTTTCTTTCAGATACAAGTCGAATTGAAGAAAAACGGTTTGGGCCGTATACACTGTAGTAAACGTTCAATACCATGTTTATTATATATGTATGTACAGAGAACTATATACATGTATAGGGACGTACGCATTATAATCATAAGATATGGACTCTGGTGCCAGTGATTTTGTGGTATTATTAGTAACTATGATGGCAGCGAGCGCCAACCATACGTTTCATTTGTGACGTCATAATGCGAGCGTCCGCATGACTAAATTCAATAATTATGTCAACTGTATTAGATAAACCTTTATCTGTTTAGCGAATGTAAGTTTGTATCCCATCAACATGTTCTCCTTCAAATATACAATGCATTTAGTCAAAAACAATGAGTTGTACTTCCCAAAACGTGTTTGAAACCATGATCACATTCGCCAAATAACCTTGACCTTCAATGTGACTGTCAAAACGAAAAAAACCGAACAAAGTCAGTGCAAAATCATAGTGCCATACATATATGAATATAAAAATATGAAGTTATGAGTTCTAGAATGAAGAATTATGTAATATTATTTACCTTTTTTCACAATTAAACTTAATGAAAATAATGCGTCGAGACTATGTAATATTTACACTATGGAAGCACGTTCACGCCATTAAATCCACTACGTTGTATAAAAGGCGATAATGTAAAACCGGTGTTTTACGTGCAAATATATAAATTACCTTTCTAAGTAATTTAATGTCTTAACTTTCAAATTTAATAAAAGTTTAGAAATTCCAAGTATTAAATATAATGTCAGCAAGGTTTTCTTTATTTATAGCCTTATAATAGTTATAAACAAAAGAAATGTTAATTAAACACGTTAGTGAAGTTTTATGACAAAACCTATTTATTTGAGCCTAATTTTCAATATCATACCTATATGTGAATGATGTGTGGCATAGTAGCTATAACAGCTGTACCAGTCGGCGGACTATTACTTGAACCAACTGCATAGACCCAAAAAGACATTTTAAGCATAAGAGTAATATGGCTACGCCCTTATGAAAAAAAAAACACTTTAGTTTTCTGAATAAAACTCGTTTTCAGAAATATAGGTTTGGTAATCTGGAAAGAAATGAAAACAAATTCGTCCAATTAGGCCACATTAATATTTAAATGACACTGACCCCAGTTTCAGCAGGCTATATAGCGCGGCATTGGTCATAGAGCTCTGTATAGGCCTATGTGTTGAAGTGATATAACATTTGGAATAATATTCATTAAATATGCTTATATTTATAACATGTTGGCTCGAATTCTAGTTTCGGCTGGCTATAACCCGACACATGGGAGGAAAAAAATGTTAAATATATGGAAAAGATGTTATAGTTATATATTTACCAGTATTGTCGGTATTCGCAGAAAATTCCTTTTTTTTGCGATATGGTCGTTCGAATAATATTATGTCAATATTTGATATTTCTTTATTAAAATGACTTGAACCCCAGTTACGACAGGTAATTGTAACCAATGCATAGGTCTAAAAGGCTAACAAAGATACACATTGTTCCGATCAAAAATGTCTATTTTTGGAAAATTATTCGTTCATTTATGTAATGTTTTTATCAAATGAGATGAATCACAGTTTCGACTAGCTATAGCGCAGGCCAAGGGTATTGAATCGAACAAAAGCTTCGGAAGCTGAATATACAAAAATGACATAATTTGTAGTTAAGAATTTAATATTTTCATAATTTCATGGTGTTAAATGTTCGCAATTTGGGTATATTTTAAGATCATTTAGCCAGATAGTTTATATTGACTAAAAGAATTTTCACTGTAGTATTAACATCACAACTGGACTTCTTAATAAACAATTTTAAGAAGTTTAAGATTGGTTCATTTTACTGGTCTATTCCTAAATCGTAGTTTATTGTCCCAGGGTGATTGATTTAGTGATCATAGTAATTAACAAATAAGTAGGTTTTTAACTTTTTCTTAAAAGTATTTAGAGACTGGGCACACTTGAGTGAGTCCTTGACCGTGGAACAGTAATAATGCTAGAACGGAGGTCTCTGTTGGGTTAGTAAACATGTAGAGCTTGTAGCTGATCCGCTGACAACAGGGAGCCAATGAAGTTCCTTGAGCACTGGTGTTATATGATCATGACGATGGGTTCTGGTGATGATTCTTGCTGCCGTATTTTGAAGGCGTTGAAGTTTATTCAGAATTGACTTTGAAGTATACGCTAGAAGGGCGTTGCAGTAGTCCAATCTTGATGTAACCAGAGAATTTACTAACGTCCTTGTAGCATCCACAGCTAGAAACTTTCTTATGCGACCGATATTTCTTAGCTGATAATAAGACGATCTGCATACAATATTTACATGCTTCTCCATATCCATGTGTGGTGTGAAGTAAGCACCAAGATTTCTAATACAGTTTTTAGAGTTTATGATAGAATCACCAACTCTAATGGACATGTCTTCAACACGTTTACGATTATGTTTTGAAGAGAACAACATAACGTTCGTCTTGTCTGCATTCAATTTTAGTATGTTGGCATTCATCCATGAAATTATTTCAGTCAAACATTTTTCAATACGACTTAATGCTTCTGATCTTGAAATATTATCAACAGGTTTAAAGGATATGTAAAGTTGACAATCATCAGCATAGAAATGATGTAATAATCCGTGTTGCAAGCAAATGGCACCAACGGGTTAATATGACTTTATCCAATTGAGAGCACCATCAGCAAGACCATAGTGATCATGCAGTATGATGATCTATGGTGTCGAAAGCAGCAGATAGGTCAAGTAAAACCAGAATTGTTACACAATTATTGTCTAAAGACTGGAGAATGTCATTTTGAACCTTAAGAAGAGCTGATAGGTCGAAGACATTGACGGCACTACCATTGAGGAAATAACATTAGTCCACAGAAGGTATAACATTCATGACAAATATACATATATTATGAGTTAATGACAACATAAATGAAAATAGTACTGCAGTGATGGAATCGATATATATCGGTGTATCGTCGGTATTTATTTCTCGATAGATCGATAATCGTCGATACGCTTCGAGCCCAATCAATGACAGCTCTATTTTATACCAAGTCAATGTACAAGAACAACTCTACTATCCCTACTTTTCAACTGTAAAATTCCTACTTTTGCCCAAGTTATTTAGTAAAAGTATCCCTACTATGTCCTACTTCTTTATGGAAGAGCACTTGAAAGTCTGCATAAATATATTCACAGAGCAATGTTATCAGCAATAACAATGAATTGAAAATGCAAAACAAATTATCTTAACATTATAAAGGGCTTTTAAAAGAAATAAATCTACATGTACAATTGTATACAAGTTAGCTTGACATACCCCATTTACTGGTTTAAGTGGTTGGGCAGAAGAAAGAAGGGATGCTGAACAGATGGGATAATCTGTCTTTTACAAATAGTGTGTATTTTAATAGAGATAGTTAGAAGATCATTATTTAGTTGGATGAGAGGGGTATTGACTGGATTTGGTGGTGGGGTTCTAAGTCTTTTGACAAGATGTATTTGGAATTTATACAGAGGTCACAGTTTTCATACAGTAATAATTTAAAGATTTTGTGACAGATGCCCGTAGAAGCTAGTTCTCAGGTGGGCACACTAAGGTAACCAGTATTAGCATTTCCAAAAATGCTTGAAATCGCCGTTTAGCAACGCGTGACGTAACCGCTGTGAGGAGTTTGAAATTATAGAGTACAAGAATTAGCGTTCTCTGGTAAAGATATGTAAAACCATTGATTTAGATTTGCCCCGCAGTAGGGAAGATAGGTTTGCATTTTTTTCAACAGATGCGAGTTTTAAAAAGAAAAACACATTTTACAATTAGCTATGCATATTTCCTGGTGTTATATTGCAACTTTTTTTAAACTGGTACTAGTTCATACATTAATAATGGTATTTTCTGGTAATACAAACAGGTAACCCGACAAAACATGGCGTCGACGAGTCCATACACGTACCCCTAGTTTGACTGATCGACGTCCATTTTTTCATCATGTGATCTCAAATGCATCGTTTTGATTGGCTTAAGGCAACGGGTGTCGACACAAAAATGCTCAAAATCTTGATATTTGTTATTATCGCTGCCTAGGCAGCGATAATTATAATGTGCAATGATCTGAGTTGAGACAGTTTTTCATTTAAGCTTCATTGTGGGAAACTGTATGTAACTCAAGTTGAGACAGTTTTCCGTAATATACTTTGCTTGAAATAAGTTACTACACTTAGTTACTCACTAAGTATATTCAGGTACTTTATAAATGGAATATTTTGATGAAAAGTGGAAGAAATATGTATTTGGCATTTCTAAAAAAGTCACTTTTGAAAAAAAGTTAGTTAAGACAGTTTTCCGTCAAGCCATCGATATGTACCCCCTGCTTTTATCCAGTTTTATAGTTATGTCATTAGAATTATAATGAAAATGTTTTCATGGTAAACATACCATACATCACAACTTTACCTAAAGACTTTACTAATCCATAGATCACTATGTAAGCGTGTTGTATTTACACTCAACTTATGTTATGACATTTTAAATCCTACTAATTAAGTCACATAGTTTTCTCACATTGTTTTATCGTTGCTGGAGACTAAACCGTTGGCACATTTATCTGACATCTAAATAGAATAGTTCTTGAAACATAATCTTATCTCTCTCAATAGTTACCTCCTGGTGTCAAGTCTATCTGATACACTGATGACCTATCCTGTTATAATCACAGACCCAACTGTGACAGTTATTGTATTTACCATATGTGAGACTTTAGTTAGCTCGTTCTGTATGTTAAATGGATTGTTAACCGAAAGATTTTAGTAACAATATTGTAATGAATGTATGTTATTACCTTCCTTTGATATATATGTAGGAAAATTGAGTAATAATGATAATAATAATTTATTTTAGTAATCATGACATGACACATGGCATGCAAATAGTGAAAGGAAAACAGTGTGTAGGATGCTATATCTCATGTACATTGTACATCAATACCAGATAGGATACAACAAAAAGATAAAACTCTTATTTCTTTTGTGGTCCCATTGGGTAGATTTTAACTTCTTGTCCATAATATTTGTGTTTTAATATACTATGCTACATCAAGTATCAAAATTTCTACATTTTGCACATCACACATGATGTTGTCTTAGAAAGATACAAATCAATTCACAGAAAGACACAATCTTATATTTAGTAAGTGACTTCATATTTTCATGTATGCATACTTCTTATTACAATACAAAACGATTCTCAATCTCTACATTTATAGACAAAAAGACCAAAGATTATCTACATTTTGAATAAACCAAAGCCGTATGTTTAAGTAAATTGGCACATTGTTCTGTATTAGTTTGAATTAAACAGTATTTGAATTAAAAAGATAACAAAAAAGCTAAGACTATAGTTAGTTCCATAAAAGAAACAATCGTGGAATATTTTCTTCTAATCTTCATTTAAACAATCAACGTTTTATCATCAAACTGTTACAGTGGAACAAAGAGGATGTCAGTTTCTGCAAACAGTCCCTAGAGTATAGAAAAAAGCTTTTACGAAATTACTCTTGCCTCTGCCAAGTAATTTGTTTAAAGCAATTCAATTAAAGTGTCTGAAGAAAATTAAAGAAGGAAGATTTCTTACGAACAAAGGATAGATTTCCAATATTAATTGTCATGCTTCAAGACACAAACCTCATTCACAGAGGTGTGACGGTAGTTACATGTAATTGTAAAACTTGCAGATCGAACTAGATGTCTTTATGTAGAAATAATGAAATATTTTTATACTTAGCTTGAAGCTTCACTATAATTATGTAAGTCAGCATTATTACATACTACAAGAATACATGTATAGTGTGTAGTTTTAGAATAAAATAAATATCTTCAATCCGTGGTACACTGTCCAATATACAACATCAAGGGAATTAGTGCGTATGTCTGTGTGGACTATAACAAACGTGCTAACAACACGCTGGTGTATAATCAACAATGTATCACAAAAATAATGAATTATTTTCATTCTAACGTACGTTTTAGCCCATATAGTTTATAGTACATGTAGTATAAATACAAAGAACCATATATTATAGCGTACAAACATGCCTTGGTATAATGATATACATTTGTATGGTTTGTTCTTATCTTATTAAGAGAAATATTCGAATAGTGTTAGAATTTAACTCTGAGTCTTCCGAATGCTTAGCTGGCTTTAGCTATTCTGTTGTTGACTTCATCATCAATGATTGTGGTGCTTGTAAGTGTGCTGCCAAGGTAGGTAAAACTGTCTACTGCCTTCAGATGCCTTTCACTATGATGCAAGGCTCTTTGCATTAGTCACCTGTCTTCTTTGTGTTGATTGTAAGTTTCAAAGTTGTCGCTGGCATCTGAGAACCCTGTTTCTCGCCATTTGTCACTGGAATGGATGGTGATTCATCACGACCGTCCATTACCTTTACCATCATACCATCATGACCTTTTTGAACAACGTTTTATTCCTTAACCTACGTTGACGAGTGGACATTCACGTGAATAACTTGGACAAACGTTTAGATGTGAATTGAATAGTTCTAGATCAGTTGAATTTTGGTTGCCGATGAAATATGTTAAAGTTAATTCTTGGGTTAAAATGTGAGCTCGAACAATTGTTAGGATTTTATGCAGGATTACTTACATTAGAACTTGACATTATTATACATATATTAAAATGTCATAGACACAACTGAAGGACCTGTATTGGTCACGATAACACACAAAATATGTAACAGTTTAGCACACATTAACAATATTACATGTACCGTTGTTTGACCTACCGTCAACTGATCTTCTAGAAAGAAAATGGTTTTATCAGGCGCTTACACCGTGATAACCGGTATACTGTGATATAATATCAGGATATAATAATTTCAAACTTTTAACCATGGTAACCGGTATACTGTGATATGATATCAAGTTGTAATAATTTCAATTTAACCATTGTAACCGGTATACTGTGATATAAAATCAAGTTGTAATAATTTCAATTTAACCATTGTAACCGGTATACTGTGATATAATATCAAGTTGTAATAATTTCAAACTTTTAAGTTTTAACCATGGTAACCGGTATACTGTGATATGATATCAAGATATAATAATTTCAAACTTTTAACCATGGTAACCGGTATACTGTGATATAATATCAAGTTGTAATAATTTAAAACTTTAAACCATGGTAACCGGTATACTGTGATATGATATCAAGTTATAATAATTTCAAACTTTTAACCATGGTAACCGGTATACTGTGATATGATATCAAGATATAATAATTTCAAACTTTTAACCATGGTAACCGGTATACTGTGATATGATATCAAGATATAATAATTTCAAACTTTTAACCATGGTAACCGGTATACTGTGATATGATATCAAGATATAATAATTTCAAACTTTTAACCATGGTAACCGGTATACTGTGATATAATATCAAGATATAATAATTTCAAACTTTTAACCATGGTAACCGGTATACTGTGATATGATATCAAGTTATGATAATTTTAAACGTAATGCCATAAACTGGACTGGGCATACGTTCGTCGAGCTTGGTCATGAAATTATTTCTACGGCAATTCTCCCTCCTACCAATGGTTTTTAATTATGTAGGGCAGTTGTCAGTCACTGACGAAAATATGCGCGTAGTAGTTAGTTCACAGCTAAATCCAGAGATTTAGCCTTTCCAGGAGGAGTGAGTAGGTTGACTGACCGTTGGTTTATGACCTATACAATGTGTTGCTACGGCGTTAAATCCAACAACAAACAAACAAACAAACAAACAAACATTGTAATCAGTATAGTTCCGCTTTTATGACCGTATTGCAAAGTTAGACGGGGTTTTTTCTGTTTGCTATTTTCATACAAGAGAAAAATTATTTTGGCGATTCCGGTATTTAGACCATCAATTCTGATTGTTCTAATAGTGTAACTTTACTGTATTATATTTACCTTGACATACTTTTCTATAACTGTTAAATTTTTTACCATAATTTCTCACGCTCGGTCGTCCAGAATTATTTTATACGAAAATTTCATTTTCAATTTTTTTCTAACAATTTGATAACATATAACACTAAGTATGATATATGAGTTATAACATTGTCCAGGAAAAGTTCTCAGGGTCTTTATTGTGTTAAATGATGTTACAATCATCAACTTTTACAATCACACTACTCTATGAGAATAAGTATCAAGTTTATGATATATAAAACAAAACGTTCTATATCACATGATACATGAACTCTCAGTGGTATAAATAAAACTGTGTTAAGGAAACAAAGTCCCTAATCTATAACTTCGGGGGTATATCATACTCTACTATCAATTCAACATAATGTCACTTTTAACTTATTAGCTGAAACGTACTAAAATGTCTTTCAATCTACGATGACGAGAATGTATAAAACCTCTCATATCATCCTTAGATATAAGAAATCACGACCCGAAACAAATTCCCTGTCTTATATAGCTGTATATGATTCAATGTAGTATCTGGCAAACTTTCAAATAGTTTCACAAATTAACATAATATCGAATTTCAGTTACGATGTTCAGAAAATAAATGACAGCAATTTAAATTATATAGCTTGACACAAAGATAATTTGCTTGAAGTAACTAAACGCCGTTAAAATATTGATAATTTTAAATTATATTTGTTATGCTTTGAAACAAGAGATGGATAAATACGTGACTGCTGATTGTTTTACATTGTTTCAGTGATATAGTCAGAATACTAGCGAGGTACTCCTTATTGTGGATCATCCGAGGACCTGCATCCTCTAAAATATATTAATAAATTGTATCACGTATGTGTTTTACCAAATACCAGTTGATACTTTGATATATTGATATCTTATAAACTTCAACAATCAAACACATAGTACAACACAGAGTACAACACATAGTACAACACAGATACACACATAGTTTTTATTCATTTAAATATATGAAGGGTTAGCACTGTTATCCTTGATTTTTCATATTGTTATATTTTAAACTAACATTTATAGCTAGGTACATGGCTTGGTGTACTTTAAATGTAGGTACGTCATTTAACTTTTATAAGATATGATATAACTATTGTTCTTTTTTTACTTCTTGTCGTCTATGTAATAACAGACGTAAGAAACACAAAGTGATTATACTAGCCCTGGAGTGACAACATACAATATAATTATTTACTTACGTACAACATTGTGTTGACAAATTCATTCTGATCTTGGACCTTACAGCATTGACCTGTAGATCTTTGTGTCCTGTTAATGATTGGTAATTAGCCGATGGTACTACTTCAAGTGATTATTATGTCGTCTTAAAGGGTAAAGCATTCTGCTAGTGACATCTTAATTTTTGATAGTTGATTATTTACGCATTCAGTTATTTCATTATTTAAGTCGAGTGTCGTCGAATCCTTTAAAGCCAGTGTAAAAAGTAATGACGTTACTTAAGACAAAACTGAATAATAAACAAGTAATCTGATCAGTGTATTCAATAATTAATTGTAATCAGAGCGTACCAGGTTAACTCAGTCAGTACGGCGCCTAACTGTCCATCCAGCGGTCTTTGATTCAATCGTCTAACTGTCTATCCAGCGGTCTTTGATTCAATCGTCTAACTGTCTATCCAGCGGTCTTTATTTCAATCGTCTAACTGTCCATCCAGCGGTCGTTGATTCAATCGTCTAACTGTCTATCCAGCGGTCTTTGATTCAATCGTCTAACTGTCTATCCAGCGGTCGTTGATTCAATCGTCTTACTGTCCATCCAGCGGTCTTTGATTCAATCGTCTTACTGTCCATCCAGCGGTCTTTGCTTCAATCGTCTTACTGTCCATCCAGTGGTATTTGATTCGATCGTCTGACTGTATGTCGTAATTTCATTAATACCAATTAGGGGAATTTTAGTACCATTAGCACGTATTAGTAAACTATTACTTTGGTATCGTTCATGTTTACACAAATACACTACGTGTGTCATCGTAAGTTTTTGAATGTATTTTGTATTGTGACTTAACTTGCAGTTTCTTCAAAAGTGTGCCTAGTGTTTGCTTAGAAACATGAGTTGAATTAGTAGACTTTGTCATTGTTGCTTTATTGTAGAATGTATTTACATTTATTTATTTATTGTAATAAAACAATAGATAAAATTATCTTATATTTAGTTATCTGTTTGACAAATTGTCTACGGTTTGTGGTTGACATTAATCAATTTATGAAGATATAATACTGTTCCCTATACATATGTATACATATGTAGTTATATAATGATATAACAGTGTTATACATCTTCTTCATAGTTCTACTTATATTAGTTCTAACTATGGTGTTAAAAAGGATTATTTACTAAAGCTAAGGGTTTTATTATTTTCTATATTTAATAACACATCTGTGATAAAAATATTCGCAGTTGCTACTTTTGTAAAGGCATACGGCTGTAGTATGAAGGAATCTTGCTACCTTATAACAGTCTCGTTGTTGTGATAGTTTTAACTTATAGTCTCGAAGCTTAAGTTGTTTTTATGAAACATATCGCAGCTGCGATTTCAAGCTGCCCTGTTGAGTTTTCTATTATAGTAAACGTTTACCGATGTGGTTTTATTTTATTTAAAAAGTTCTTATTCCTATAAAAGTACATTTTGTGTGATAAATAGTCTGCTTATTGGCAGTTAAACATTTAAAGCTATTATAGAAGGATATATTCATTTACAATGGACATGCACATTGTCTTTGAACTGTGAAGTTATAAAAATACAACACGTGTTGTTACTTTAATCTGTTTCTTAAAATCAGGTTAAAATATTTTGTAAGTTTATCAGTCATGTAAATATTGTTATTGATGTGTGTCACAAGTTATATACAAAGAAATATCATAATGTGAAGTGATTAACTTAATGAGCACTACTTTACCATTGTGGTTATTTTTGTAAAAACTATAGTAAGACTTCTCTTTACCATACACTGTCAGGTTCAGCCAGGTCCAATACGTATTAAATTGATGATTGTGGAGAAATGATTATTGTTTGGAGTGTGTTTATAGTTGAAATTGTACTGTAATCTGACTTTAAAAGTGAATGCTGTTGACAGGTGATAACAAAATTGTCATTGTGAGTAGTAAATTCAAGTTTGAAGATTGTATAATATACACTTGGAATATACTATTGATTATCAACAAATTAGGTACGTCACATGATTGCTGTAATTTCCTAATGTTTCAGATTATCTAATTAAAGTCATAAAAGTGACGAGAAATAAGAACCATCATGATATCAAATAAAGCCAAAAAAGTTGCATAATAGTGATCTTTGGTCATTAAAATTACTAACTATGAATTAAAAATGCAGCGATTACCATCCATCACACAGATGACGACGGATGAAATAACCCAATTTTCCTTTCAGAGGCCATTTCACGGAAATAGCCGATAAGACTCGTACGTCATCGGAAAATTACGACAGTTGCTAATTTGCATATTAAACGGTGTTCCGGTAAAAAAACGTAATCATGATAAATGTCAAAGCTTGAAATATTTGGTTTACCTCATTAAAGACATAACTTATCGCAAATTTTGACATCTGTGTTGCACGCTTTTTTCGGGCTAGATATAACGGTAGTATTTCAGTATGTTACGATTAATGAACATACTTTCTGAGGCCCTGCAATGACTACATGAACCTAGTTCAAATGCAGTGTTGATAATGATCGTTTCATCACACACTTGAAAAATATTCATAATTGACAATGATATTTGCTGTTTTGGGTTTGAGTTAAAATCTTTGATGCAACTGAAGTGATTTAAATCTGTCAATACAAACGGCAAGCAATCGGGTACAGCCGCCCGATTAGCTAAGTTGGTAGCTCGCAAGTCTACTGATTGAGGGGTCGTAGGTTTCATTTTAGAGCGGGGCATACTCTCGTGGAGCTTGGTTATGAAATTATTTCTACGGCCATTCTCCCTACTACCAATTATTTTTAATAATGTAGCGCAGTTGTCAGTCCCTGACGAAAGTATGCGCTTAGTAGTTGGTTAAAAGCTAAATCTAGAGATTTAGCCTTTCCTGGAGTAGTGAGCCGGTTGACTGACCGCCGTGATATATAACTTATATAATGTGTGCAACGGCGTTAAATCCCAAAAAACAAGCAATCGAGTGCTGATACCACAGTGGATAAACAATTATGTTTTCCCGACTTGTTTTATCGCCATTTGTGACCCATATATGGACGGTTTAGAGGGTTTGGTAGCCAAGTTTTGCACTGTGCAAGTACGCACTCAGGTATCAGCTCACGCTGATGAAATCTGGGGTTGCCTCGTGTCAGTCTCGCAAATGCCCTCCTGTCTATGTATCTTGGATCCCTCCAAACTCCCCGATTGCATAACATAGCCAAGAAACACACTTAGAGGCATTTTCTTTATCTTGAATTCAAGATATGTCTATCTTTATTCCCTTTAGGCCACCAGTCCTAAGTGCTCATTTGTTATACATGGTGAACAGAATCATTCAGGACAATCAATAAACCCCTGAAAATGCTGTGTTCTAAGGTGGTGGAGGAAGTTTTACAACTTCAATAACAACATCCCAATTTCTGTCACGAATGAAAGACCTTAGTACTTCATGTTGATCATTTGTGACAAACATAACTATCCTTCTTCTAGCCATTTTTCTTGACTGTATTTTGTTTTATAGTAGGATAAAATGAGTTTATACAAGAGCAATGATTATTTCATAAAAATGTATAGTTTGCATAAACATGTATAATTTATATTTACCAAACAACCAAATTCAAAATTTACCTTGAACGGGCCTCAATTTATTTCACCTGCCAGCAAACACGAGAAAGTCATGAAACATGTAATACTTGAAATTTTCACGACTATTATGATATAACCACTGTACTACAATTTTCCTTTGATGTCCAGGATTTATAAGTTGTGTCTTTAAATATGCGAGTCACGTGACTTACGGAAACGACTGGTAATTTTCGGCGAGGATTTTAAATCTTTTAGGACATGGCATGTCTTAAAATATTTATGAAATTTCATAATTGAATTAAATCAAGAGGCGGATACTTTTTAATTTTTTTTAACATGTCAAAAACTATTTAAATATAAATACAATATGTCAATAATGTTTTTTTGCAAAATTAATTTTCTTTAATTTCGTCACTTATATATCTTTAAGCTTAATAAATATGCCTTAATGCCAGGTAGAGAGAAAAACAGTCTTAAATACATTTCCAAAGCCTTTATCACGTGACTTTAGACCCTGATACCAGATTTTGATGTAGGTGTATTGATACAACATTTTAATTGTTAGTTATAAGACCATGGCGACCGTTTTACTCGTTAAATAGAAAAAGTTTTGTTGTTTTAATCAATACGCTTTAAAAGGGAAAATAACTTCTGAATATTTAAATAGTTTCATTTTATTTTACTGAAATCAATATGATGGTGATTGATGCAATAGAAGGCGAAAGCTTTATTAGAGATTGCAATCATAGTTTATTTGAAAGTTTTCGTCCTTGATATGTAATAGTTGACTGTTAACACTAGTTTTAGATAACAAAATGTTACCTAGCCTTATAATGGGAAAATATTGCCGCAGGAATCAAATAATTAAGTCGATCGTTGATAATTTATAATATAAATGTATTCCTACAATCCTGAGTATCTGAAGTAATTCACCGAAATATTCGAATCATTTTAATTTGGACTACCTACGTTCTGTTGTTGTTTTTTTTTTTTAATTTTTTTATTACAAAGTAATATACGAACTAATTATGCCAGTGTTTGAGAATTCGTTTGTGTGTGAGTGTTTTACTTGGATTGTGTGGTGAAAAGATGCATGCTATTGTTATTTCTATTATCATACATATTTTATGTTTTTTATACACTTTATTTAAACGTACGTGTTTGATGATACTAGAATGTCCTATCTAATTCCCTATCTCTAGATAGAATTTTACATTTAGTTTTATTTAAAACTTTTTTGTAACAACAAATATATATAATTTGATTCGACTGAAATATTTACGATTGAAAAAAACCTCTACGTTTTGTCCTATATTAGGTTTGTAAATATGGAGTTAATAAACAATGAAAGTAATTATAAATAATACTTGATTTAGTATATCAACTATATCGTTTAAAGGAGCAACTATACAATAACTAGTTTTATTTGTATGAACCTGAATATGTATTTGTATCTTTACGAATTTCTAAAAATGATATTGAAAAATGAAAATTATTACATAATTTCTACTTTTGTAAGTAATTTTCCAGATTAATGAACCTTATTTTTATACTGACATTAAGAGTACGATATTGTTTTATATTATATATATTTGTTACAGGCAATTTGTAAATTTAGGCAATTTATAAACGACTAAAAATTTAGGCATTTTGTAAATTGCCTAACTTGAAAAATATCTAGGTATTTTACAAAATGACTGAAATTTTGAGGGTTTTTTACGAATTGCCTGAAAATATTTAGAAAAATAATTACATTAAAGTATATGTAAATCTTTATAAATAACAATTGCAAAACATTAATTTTATCAAAATAATAATTGCCTTGTGTAGACAACATTGAAAATCAAGTCAAATAATTTAAATGGACAGAAGTTCACATACTGTAAAGCTGTTTTAAAGTGACAATTGATCAGGACTGTAAATGTCCTGATAAGTGACATTGACCATGGCAAACAGTGTTGTATTTAATCTCTTGAAAGGAATCGTAGATTGAATCAACATGGATTTAAACACAATTTGTATACCTTGACACAAACAACAATAAACTTTCGGCATTTTATGCAGCCAATATAATGTATTGTTTTCTTATGATTCAAAACAATCATCACCAGCTACTTTCTAAATAAATTTCATTACTTTGAAGTGAGTATTATTCCGCATTTGAACCTGTCTCCATCAGACAGTTGATTTACTGAAACATAAGTTCCATGTCTAATATTGGTACAGTAGCTATCGGTTAACAATGGGAAAGTTTTAAGATTGGTTGCAAACTTATTTCTCGGAATTAAAGCAGGCACATTACACACAGTCAAATTGCTTCAGATTTGCCATACGTTTTGTCAAGTCTAAAATGTTGTAGATTAAATCAAAGTGTGCTCTAAATGTGAAAAATAACCCATTTTATGTGTTAACCATCTTATTTGATGACTTTGTTGCCTTTGGATTACTATGTCATTGTCTGCTGAAAGTAGTTCAGATTACTAAAGACAATCTTTCTTATGTAAAGAATGGAACAAATCAACTTTTTTAACACGTCAATCGAAAGTTGTTCAATCCTATATTCTCAAAACCTTTTCATATATTTAGGAGATTTGTGAAGTATTGAGCCAAATTTTCAAGAATTTTGCAAATTGCCTAAGAGTTTTAGTCAATTTACAAAATGCATAAACCTAGTTAGGTAAAATATCCGCCTCATTGAACTCAAGCGTAAAAATTAAACTAACATACTAAAGCTCTGATTAGAAAAAAAGTGTCCGTGAAGGAACTTGAGGTATTTATGAATAAGCATTATGAACTCAGTGACATACAAAAGTTTAACAAAATCTGATTATGCATACAGCAAGTATTGTTTTAAATCATAATTATGTTGATAAACTGATTCATGCTGATTTTACAATTTGGACAGATGACTTTTTTATGCGCTTGTAAATGTAATTCAGTTTATCATTACTACAAGTTTTTGTTCGTACAATTTTGAGGGCATTGTATATCACTTTGATACGTTTGTCAAAGTAAATATGTGTTTTTCTGTGTTATGTATATATATATAGTAATATTGTTTCTTTTCTATTATCGTGTACAAGTGTCACTTGTAGAAATATTATATCAGATATTACACTTAACTTGTCATAATATTTATAAGGTTTTGTATGATTTTACCATAGTTTGTTATGTTATGTTAGGAAGTTGTTAATATTTAAAGGTTACTGGGTTACGTTATAGTACAATGATAAAACATGTGTTATTTCTTTCATAATCATTTATATAATTGTTATTTGTATAAATTTATTTAAATACTTAGGTATAATCTACACTTAACAAAACATAATAAGTAAACATATTTCAATTTCGTATAACATTTTTATAAACCAATATTTTTAACGAAATATTGTACATCTGCTATTGACTATAATTAAATCAATTTAAAAGCAATCTAACCGGTGCGTCTCACACTGTAATATTTTAGTAATCATTTGTTAAATCTCTTTTAATGAAATAAACATAATAATGTTGTTCCAACTTTAAGCTATATTTTTTTTAAAAATTGACTTAAATCGGACAAATATTTACCAGATATGAGCCCAAATATGCATGTATAGCTATACGTTTTGTTAAGTGCATGTGCAACTCAAATAAAAACATATATACAACCCTACAGTCACTTTAAATTTATACAATCACACGTGTATGTTTTGTAAAGTACGGTAATTTTAAATTAATACTATTTATTGGAGTTAACGCCGTATCAACACAATTTAGGTCATTTCACGGCGTCCAGCGCACCTAACCTAGCTTTCCTTGACCATTGTCTATACTCAGTACTCACCAACCCTTCCACAAGGCCGGAAAATTCTCCATATTATCTAACCAATGGAGGAAAATTGACATTATTGTCAAATTTTCATGGAAGGGTATAACCTCCCCGGGTGGGATTCGAACCTGCACCCCCTCGGGCACGAGTATCCAAATCCCGGCGCGCTACCAACTGCGCTATCGACCCGGGTTTTAAATTGATACAATTACATGCGTATGTTTGGTATAGTATAGTGCGGACACATTGACCGCGACCTTACCTTTCTCATTTGCATCTTATTATCAGATACACATATCCCGGCGAAAATCAATACCACGCCTAATCTACTCTTCGGCTTGTTACGTATTTAAAATAAGCAGTCGATTTACATTGATTGTAAATAGCATCGGCGTGTACTTAGTAGGGTTGCATGAGGCTTGTAGGTTTTAAGGGTGTAATGTCGGCTATGGCTTATATTATAAGTTTAACAAGACATGTATAGAGTATATATGTGCATTCAAACGTGAAACTTGTTTTCTTACATTTGTAATTACAAATCATAATAAAATGGGCGGGGATGGCGGTTGTGGGGCTAAAACCTACAACTTTTGAATTGGTAGCTAGCCTCATTGTATAATATTCTGGTCCGGCCTATGTGAAATAGAGACTCATTGTACACTTTAAAGTACTTTAAAATTAATCCCTGTGTTATATTTACATTCGAGCCTTGACGGTATAATCCGATTGTTTTCGAGCATTAATACTACCTTCGTATTCAATGTAATGAATATTCTTGCATAAAGGTCAGGTCGGGGTCAATATGTCCGCACTATACAGTAACATTAAATTGATACAATCACATGCGTATGTTTGGTATAGTATATGTACAATAACTTTAAATTAATACAATCACATGCGTATGTTTGGTATAGTACAGTAACATTAAATTGATACAATCACATGCGTATGTTTGGTATAGTGTATGTACAATAACTTTAAATTAATACAATCACATGCGTATGTTTGGTATAGTACAGTAACATTAAATTGATACAATCACATGCGTATGTTTGGTATAGTGTATGTACAATAACTTTAAATTAATACAATCACATGCGTATGTTTGGTATAGTACAGTTACACTAGATGGATACAATAAACTTTAAACTTAAATTTTTTTCATTTGATTAAACGCCTACTTTCTATATTACATATTAAATGGCGTTATACGAAAAGATAAATTAAAAAAAAAAATAAGTAAAAATCCCTCTACCATAAATACATAATGTATATACAATAACACAAAACAAAATAAAATTTATCATTGAGCTTTTATATTTCATATTTTTAGACTACATCATTAATAGTTTATCATTCGACCTAATTTTACATTTTTATCACTCATTTTACATTTGTTTTTTTTTTATTTACAAAAAATGTATTTGATATTGAAAGTTGGTGTCATGAACAGTATAACATAACGCCACTGTTAACCAGACATTTCCGTAAAGGTGTCGAAACATCACCTTTAAAGGGCCCTTAATACATCCCTAAAGTTGTCTAACCATCACCTTTAAAGGGACAATTTATTTAAGTTGTAATGCAGTCATGTGAAACACGGTATAATTACAGAGAGCGAGGAAATCCTCATTCTCACGTCATAATGTTGAGGATGGTTTTTTGAATGCATCCAAAGAAGGTGATAATTTGATATCATCTGGTAGCTTATTCCATAGCATGAGGCCCACTGTACTAAAGATTCTGTCACTGAATGTTTTCCTTATTTATTGGTACCAAAAAATTCAAGTCTTTGGATTTTGCAGATCTAAGACCAGATCTGCTTTGTACAGGCTTTTGGAGAATTTCAGTCAGATATGAAGGTGCAGTTCCTGTAAAACAGTTGTACATGAAAGTAAATATTTTAAAGTTGATTCTTGCTTTGACTGGTAACCAGTGCAGTGAGTACAAAGCATCTTTTGAACTGTCTGAATTTTAGCCTTAATACTAGTTTGGCACACATGTTTTCAATTCGCTGAAATTTGCATAGATCACATTTTGAGATTCTATACAAGATCAGATTACAGTAATCAATGTGGGACATAACCAAAGATAGGACGAGTGTTTCTGTAGCATCTTTATCCAAATATTTTCTTATACTTTTGATACGTAAATAATTGAACATGACAGTTCTACTTTTTGTTTTGATGTGATCTTTAAAGCTAAGTTTTCATCAAGAAAGGCCCCTAAAAAGCGAATTGTCTTCACAGATTTTATAGTTTCACCAGCAATATCGATTGACTGGGTTAAACATTTTTTCAACTGTCCTCTGCTTCCAAACATGATAAACTCAGTCTTTGAGTTGTTCATTTTTAATTCTCATTCATCCATGAATTTATTGTTAGGGCACAATCTTCAAGATCAGAAATGGCATTTGCTTCTTCATTCTGAGTGTTAGGACAGAATCTTTTATTGGCAGTGTGGTCATCCGCAAAACCATGCACTGATATATCAGCTGGAATGACATCAAATAAGGTTCCTGCATAAGTAAGACATAGCCACGGACCTAAACAACTACATTGTGGAACACTGCAATTTAATGGACGTACAGATGATGAATACAATCACGTGTGTATGTTTGGTATAGTACAGTAACTTTAAATTGATACAATCACATGTGTATGTTTGGTATAGAACAGTAAATTTTAATTGATACAATTACATGTGTATGTTTGATATTGAACAGTAAATTTAAATTGATGCAATTACATGTGTATGTTCGGTATAGTACAATAAATTAAAATTGATACAATTACATGTGTATGTTTGGTATAGTACAATAACATTAAATTGATACAATCACATGTGAATGTTTGGTATAGTACAGTAACATTAAATTGATACAATTACATGTGTATGTTTGATATTGCACATTAAATTTAAATTGATACAATCACGTGTATGTTTGGTAGAGTACAATAAATTTAAGTTAATACAATTACATGTGTATGTTTGATATTGCACAGTAAATTTAAATTGATACAATTACATGTGTATGTTTGATATTGCACAGTAAATTTAAATTGATACAATTACATGTGTATGTTTGGTATAGTACAGTAACATTAAATTGATACAATTACATGTGTATGTTTGATATTGCACAGTAAATTTAAATTGATACAATTACATGTGTATGTTTGATATTGCACAGTAAATTTAAATTGATACAATTACATGTGTATGTTTGATATTGCACAGTAAATTTAAATTGATTCAATTGCATGTGTATGTTTGGTATAGTACAGTAACATTAAATTAATACAATTACATGTGTATGTTTGATATTGCACAGTAAATTTAAATTGATACAATTACATGTGTATGTTTGGTATTGCACAGTAAATTTAAATTGATTCAATTACATGTGTATGTTTGGTATAGTACAGTAAATTTAAATTGATACAATTACATGCGTATGTTTGATATTGCGCAGTAAATTTTAATTGATACAATTACATGTGTATGTTTGGTATAGTACAGTAAGTTTAAATTGATACAATTACATGTATATGTTTGGTAGAGCACGGTAAATTTTAATTGATACAATTACATGTGTATGTTTGGTATAGTATTGTATAGTAATGTTTTGTTTGTTTGTTTTTTGTTGGGTTTAACGCCGTAGCAACACATTGTGTAGGTCATGAAACGGCGGTCAGTCAACCTACTCACTCCTTCTGGAAAGGCTAAATCTCTGGATTTAGCTGTTGACCAACTGACAACTGCCCTACTTAATTAAAAATCATTGATAGGATGGAGAATGGCCGTAGAAATAATTTCATGACCAAGCTCCACAAAAGTAAGCCCCGTCCGGGAATCGAACCCACGACCCCTCGATCATTAGACTTGCGTGCTACCAACTGAGCTAGCCGGGATACAATCACATGTGTATTTTTGGTATAGTACAGTCACTTAAAATAGATACAATCACGTATGTATGTTTTGTAAAGTACAGTAATTTTAAATTAATACAATCACATGTATATGTTTGGTATAGTACAGTAACATTAAATAGATATAATCATATGTGTATGCTGCAGTCAATGAAATATGTTAAATATCTGTGAATTTGTTTCAGAATCTAAATCATTGAATGGGGATATAAATGAAAACAAAGACATCATGAATGGTCGAGGTAAACATTATGTGCTGGCTAATGGTGAAACTGTTGTTACTTATGAGTAAGTATTGTTCTAAAATATTTTTTTTTGTTATGTAAGAAATTAAAGAAAAGTGTAACTGTTATATTATACCATCTTTTTAAAAAGATCACAGGTGCCATTTTTACCAAACACTAGCCCGTTTTAAACAGTTGCACGACGAGCAGACTTTTTTCTCTAATTTCCCGTGGCAGATATATTCCCTAATATTTAAATATACATAATGATGGCACCATAATGAAATTTGGCTGCCTGATAGCCGAACATATTTTTGGCGCTGCTGTTTTAGACAACTATGATCTTCATAGGCCGATCTAAGGCGTACGCCCCCCCCCCTAAAATTGCCCAAGCGAAGTTTTTGCTGTCATAAAATATTACATTTATAGGAAAATATAAATATAAATTTTATAAAACAATTCAATAGGTAACAAGACTGTCGATTACAATAATACAATGACATAGCGTACAATAATTCAAGAACAATTCCTTCCAATTATTTGTAAAATTTTTAACATAATCCAACGGCCGTAAGAAAATTATTTCACGGCGTCTCAACGCCGTGATATTGTGGTGGGTAGATTTTGATAGCAATGGGCAAAAGTCACGTGACATAAATCCTTTCGATTTCCAATGCCGACAAATTTATTGTTTTTTTTTTAATGCAGTCAGAGTACTGCCCATTTCCCTAATATTTAAATATACATAATGATGGCACCATAATGAAATTTGGCTGCCTGATAGCCGAACATATTTTTGGCGCTGCTGTTTTGATTCTTCAAGTTTCATCTCTTTATTTTTGTTGTTTTGACGTCAGTGACGTCATCATTTGAACGTCAAAATGGCGTCCTAAAAATTGCGCCAAAATACTCATAATGTCAATATTGATATAGGACAGTTTGTACTATCATAGAATATGTGTCTAAATTGTGAAAATATAATAAATTAAGTTCGATGAGACTTATCACAGATACATTTATGAAAACACTGGATATCAATTTAATTCAATTCTTTTTTTTTCACTAATATTTGGATACTGTATTTGGAAATTATATGTTTTCATCTCCGGAAAACAACATGGATAGAAGTGAAAACTACATAGACAATCTCAATGATAAACTTTTGCGTTACAAATCTCATAATGAGTTCCTACAAAGATGCATTCAAGAAGGTATAGTTCCAACAGGATTTCGTTTAAACTGGAATATTCAAGTAGATTGTGATTCAAAGATAGATGCTAAATGTGAGAAGATAAAACAAGATGCATCACTTAAGCTCATGCAACTTACATCAGATGCATGCATTGAAAAAATCAAGTCATTGGAACAAGAAGTTGGTGAATCAGATTCAATGAACGCTAGAAATAAAGGGCATTTTGAAACAACAAGAAATAACCTTACACGAGAGAAAAACTTAAATTTCAGAAAACACTAGCATTTCATGTAAATTTTATATCTGAAAATATTAACTTAGAGAACTTTAAAAGAATACCAGTTAAAAAGGATGGCAAATGAGATATTAGGACATGAAGAAAAACACCAGAATGTTCGGTCCAGGATAAATAATCCCATGAAGTTATTCTATGAAATATATAGTGAATTCATTGATGACAATATAGATGAACACATCAGGAACCAATCTTACACGGATGGAAGGCTAGAGTCTTAGGCTACAGAGGCAGAATTATTTGCGGCAGCTACGGTTTATGCATGTGAGGTATGTGTATTTGGAATAACATATGATAAAGTGAAGAAACATCATTTCAAACCGTTACAAAATGTTAAAAGTAAGCGGAAGATATTCCTACATTTGGAGAATAAACATTTTGATCACTTGCAAATTATATCAATAAGGAGGGATCACAAACAGGAGGGACAATGTGAAAGTAGTAAGACAAATCCCATGGTTTTAGACTGGTTTGATTCTACAGAGGTTGAAGACTCGCAAGTTTTCTCTTGTAAAGAATATAGAGAAAATAGGAATACTGAGAAAGTAAATGAACATAAAATATTTCCATCTGTGAATGGTAGGTCGCGTATTAACAAAAAGATCAATGAAGCTGTTAAGACCAAGAAGGAAGGAATCATTGAGGAAATTGTGACAAACCTATCTTCTAGAATATTGTCTGAAGCAGAAAAGAGTCTTCTGGGGAAAGGAATATCTTTTATACCGAGAATGAAAACTGTGAACCTTTCCAAAATCCATTGTGACCTTGCTGAGTGGGAAAGACGCATGAGGCTAGCTGAATATTTCTATGACAATGAATCTGGAAGCAATGTGAAGAAGAATGATAATAACTACATTCCCCCAAATGAGAACCGCTTCACCCGAAATCCAGGGAGAGATAAATGGTTAGATACATATATTGAAGCAGTGAAAGATGATGTCATTAATGGTATTAAAGAAAACACTCAATCAAATATTACAAAGGCAGAGAAACAAGCATTGTATAATCTAATGAATGATCAAAGTATAATCATCAGACCTGCTGATAAAGGATCGGGAATAGTAATAACAGACTCCGATGATTACATTTACAAACTAAGAGCTGAACTAGATGACAAAGAATCATATGAATTGACTGATGGGAAGGGTCTACAGAGAGCGGAAAAGACTGTAAAACGTTTAGCCTATAGAATGTACAGAGATGGAGTCATATCAAAGAACTTACACCAGTATTTGTTACCCAGTATCCATCAAGAGCAAAAGTCAAAGGGAATCCAAAAATTCACAAAAAGACCACCCTTATAGAACGCTAGTAAACGGCATTGGTACATGTACAGAGAATATGGCAGATGTGGCAGAAAAGGAACTGGATGAGTTTGTTGTATCACCACCTATCTACATTAAGGACACAACACATTTCTTGAATACCCTACAAAATGAGATCTGTGAAAGACTTCCAGAGGGATCTATTCTATTTGTTTTGATGTAGTTAAATTGTATCCATCTATCCCTAGAAAAGAAGGTCTTGATGCAAGAAATAGTCCATCTATTACAACAAAAGATGCGATACAAATGATAGAAGTAGTGGTAGACAACAATGTAATGGAATTTGCGGGACAAGAATTCAGACAGAAAAAAGGAATAGCTATAGGTTCAAAACTGGGAAAGAATTTTGCGTGTGTTTATATGAGAAAGTGGGATGAATGGCTGATGAAATATGATAAATACCAATTTTTACATACGTATTATAGATGATGGTTTTGGTATATGGACGCACGGAGAATAAAGAGCGTTATTTTGGAGGTAATATCTCATCTTCTCTTGGAGAATAAAGAGCGTTATTTTGGAGATAATATCTCATCTTCTCTTGGAGAATAAGGAGCGTTATTTTGGAGATAATATCTCATCTTCTCTTGGAGAATTAAGGGCGTTATTTTGGAGATAATATCTCATCTTCTCTTGGAGAATAAAGAGCGTTATTTTGGAGGTAATATCTCATCTTCTCTTGGAGAATAAAGAGCGTTGTTTTGAGATAATCTGTTAGGAGTGTAGGTCTACATATAAGCTGGTCCGGTAGCCTGGATAGGATCAGGAATGCTTCAGTTGGTTGACCATAATCGAAATTTTTGCACCGATGTAAGTTCTGTCAAAGTTGTCTATGAAAATGTCAAAATGTAAAAAAGATGTGCAACAAAACGGATATTGATTGGCTTATCGCATCATTATAATTTATAATTATAAATAGAAGGAGCGTAGGAATATCTGTCTACTTGTTAATTCGGATAAATGAAATGTTGACTTTGTTTCGCTACAATTCATGCCTATCGGCTCGTCCAATATGTCTTTTCAAGCTGTGTACTCGTCCAAATATATTTCCGTATTGGACAGTAAAATGTATAATAACCTATAAATATTGGAAAATATATTTTAAATAGACCAACACATAAGTTATTTGGCGCTCGTTTTAAACACTCTATGAAAAATGTATTCTTCAAATCACACTTTCTGTACTCTTTAAAAAAGAGAATGCCTACTTTTACACTATGTCATCGTGACTCTCGTATCATCAATGTTATAGTCTTATTTCATAGGAATTATATTTAACATTTTATGGTTTATCCATCCACTCAAAGCCAGCAACTTCTGTCCATACGATGAAAATTAGCAGTACCGTTGTATTTAATGGACGGGCACGGCCCTATATTGACCAGGAATTGAACAGAGATCGACCAATTTTATGTTGAAAAGTGCAAACCACGTCACTTAAACTCCAACTCTAAATTTGTTAATAAAAGAAAAATGAGTGATAATACTGTTAGTATATGTAGGACAAATGTTATCTTACTAATACTGTTAGTATATGTAGGACCAATGTTATCTTACTAATACTGTTAGTATATGTAGGACAAATGTTATCTTACTAATACTGTTAGTATATGTAGGACAAATGTTATCTTACTAATACTGTTAGTATATGTAGGACCAATGTTATCTTACTAATACTGTTAGTATATGTAGGACCAATGTTATCTTACTAATACTGTTAGTATATGTAGGACCAATGTTATCTTACTAATACTGTTAGTATATGTAGGACCAATGTTATCTTACTAATACTGTTAGTATATGTAGGACAAATGTTATCCTGTTAGTATATGTAGGACCAATGTTATCTTACTAATACTGTTAGTATATGTAGGACCAATGTTATCTTACTAATACTGTTAGTATATGTAGGACCAATGTTATCTTACTAATACTGTTAGTATATGTAGGACCAATGTTATCTTACTAATGTCACAAGACCAGGATGACCTTTCATAACAAGATCTTATATAACGTTAATATTTTATTACATAGAGGTTCGTTCTTCCACACGGTTGTCTAATCTTAAATAAATACAAATGAGACAAGAAAACAATCTTTAAGATATATACACTTTCAGTTAAATCTGTGTTATAGCTAATTTGAATATATAAGCACATAACTACATAGAATATTTAAGAACATAACTACATAGAATATATAAGAACATAACTACATAGAATATAATTACTTCATTGACATTATTACTTCATACTTGTGTTTTGTTATATTTCTCTATAATGTTAACAGTCAGTACTCCGATGGTTTGGTTTCATCTCAACCTATCACTCTTAAAGGAAGTTATCCAATTAGTGTTTTTCTACACCACAAAAATCCATCACACTGTGTGTCCCAGTGGAACTATAATGTAATATCTCACCAATGTTTGACGTGCTTGCCTTACAATAATCAAAGTTTGATGTTTTTATGCTAATATTAATTCTCGGGAGTATTTTGTTACAACTACAATATCATCAGTTTTTAGCTATGGTCTGGAATTTCTGATAACCTTTTTTCTCAGAATTTGAATGAAGTGTAATGTCCATTAATCTTACCATACAACCAGTTGTTCTTGTAGCTTGACCAGCTGGGTTAGCTCCACCAGTAGCGTGACTAACTACCAGTCTAGAAGTTTTGAGTTTAAACGTAACCACTTAGAGCTGGAAAGCTGTCAATTTCTTTCTTAGTTCCTTAGTTGATTTTTAAAGGTTACAGGAATGGTGACATGATATTTTTCTACGACCACTTTCCCACCTTGGTCTAAGTATATATACACTACAAAGTGTCTGTGTATGACTTAAACCTTGTTAACATTGTAACATACATTGTAAAGTGTCATACATTACATGAGTTGTTGAACTCTTTTATACAACGTACAATATGAGAAATAGGAACACTTTTAGTAACGTATGAGGGCTGACATTCATTAAAGATGTATGAATCATTCGGACTTCTCTCATTATTATTTACATGTCAGTAACATCAGTTTCATGTTGTCTAGTACAAATAAGTACAAAGGTCTTACAACGAGAATCAACTTTATTCAGTGTTATATGTTTTCATAAAGATAACAGAGACGTCACTGGCAAAATAGTTTGAAAGTATATCTACACGAACTAGAAAAAACTCAGCAGGTTTCCAGCTCTAAGTGGACCATCTACCACATCATCTTAAAAGCTAGTTTGAAGGCAGAGGTGTACACATGCTGTATTACATCTCTGCTTTATTCAAATATTTGAATTGGCTAGTGAAGTGCACCCTTGCTGGCAATTTTTCTGTCAAACATTCTGCATATATATCACTTTTTTTATTAAGTTTAAGAAGGTAAACATAACATCATTGATAACTGTATTAAAATGACCTCGTTTCAGTCTAATTATACAGTAATACTATAAAGTTAAAAAAAATATATGCTCTTTTGTATCTTTTAATCGATGCTGCATTAACAAACGTGTCTGATTTTTTGGTTTATTGTGAGTTCGTCCGCCCCATAAGGATGCAAGATGTGCAGCCTCCTGGATGTGCTTCTTCATCCCTTAAAAGATTTTTTTTAAATCTAAATTGAGTCAAATTTTGAATTCCTGATATAATTAAAATTCTATATCTGGATAGTTTAGTATATGCCAAAATGCGTTTTTGTTATTGCCAAAGATAGGTTGTCTCCTTATTGCTAATTTAGCACCATAGAGTTGGAGATTTCCCAATAAGTAGTGTTTTAACTCTGTACTTCTGGTGTATTAATGAATTAAATTATATGTCAGAGTATATTATATTGTTACTGAGTTAGATGCAGATTTTGCGTTGTGACTAGGATATGTTATTATCTTAGAATGTGGTTTAATTATATTAAAATGTAAAAAAATAGTCAATATATAGACTAATATTGGTAATAAAAGTGTTAGTATAACAACCTTTACAAAATGAATAATTACTATAATAAAGAAAAAAGGGAAAAAATGTTACAATACAAATGTATATACATATGTGGAATCATGTGAAGGATGGTACGAAAATCTTTATTTTGTAGCACTTGTATTCTTTTAATGTTATAGTAATAAATAGCTCCTAAAAATTAAAAATAGTATTGATGAAAATATAAACACACTCTAAGCACTATGAAACAATAACTGATTGGAAAATACAACACTATTTTAATACAGCACTATTTTGTGAGGTACTGTAATGTTTATTTATGCACTTTGTAAAGTGTCTGTAAATTAGTACCAGCACATCACTATTAATTAGGTACTTTAGTCAGTTATCTTTCCCTGATAAAATCTGAAGCAATCCAATTGGTAAATAGGGTCTTACAGTTGGAATCCTCGGATTTTATCATTGAATTCCTATGTAAGGGTAACAAAATATTTCATCTAATATCTTTCTCGTTAATGAAGATATTAACAGAAGTGATGGAATTTAGATAGTTCTTTAATTTAAAGTTAATTAGCTTGAATTTCAAACAAATTAAATGATATACAAAAAAGTTATTTAAGATTAAATTTGGCAAATTAACATTGAAAAGTAAGGGTAAAATCCGAGTAATCCAATCCGTTTTCATACGGTCAATTTTACATAACCTTGATCACGGACAGGACACGCCAAAAGTTAATTACAATGTAATTATGCGTAGACTAGTTTACCAGAATGCAATATTTATAATGTTGATACTAAATTATAAAATCATACACGGCTAAATGGCGATTTCAAATTCAAGCATTTTGGAAGTGCTAAAACATGTACTTGTATTTATGTACAATTACTTTGATAACAACAGATAGCTATATAATGTATGTACATGGACTCTATACATGTACAAGCAAAATGTTTCTATCAGGCAACCAATCATGCTAATAACTTTGTTAACAATGGTAAATATAACAGAGAGTCATGTAAATATTGTTCAAGACATTTTGACTCAAGCATCAAAGTATGCAGGGTAGTGTAGCTGTCTAACATAGGAACATTCCATACCGTGATCCGAGTGTTATAAAGCACAATTGACTATAAATGATCAACAACTATTGATGTTTGAAGAAAAGAGCTGATGACTTTAAAAAGTACAGGCATGATAAGATGGATTGGATTTCAAAACAGTAACGTTATACTCTTGAAATCTAGATTTTTCAGTCTGGTAAGGAACATTTTCAGATTGGGTGGGACAAATAAGATAGGTATGTTTGTTTGTTTATGTAAATATGGTAACTTTCTAAATTAAACTTTAGTTAAAATTGCTGCTTCCATGTAACTACAGTCGTGTATAAAATAATGTATATGAAATATTGTGTCATTTCAGACCAAGTGGGATATCACGTCGTATATTTTGTTGTGGTAGAACATATCTAGAAGTTGCTTTATTCTTCATTAGTATAGTATGTTCTATAATAGCTGCCTCACTGGTTATTGTACTTGCTACAAGATCATCAAATGAAACAAGTATTATATATTTTATTATAAATACACAACTTGTAAAAAAATATTAATTTGAAAACAAAGAAATATAAGAACTTTGGGCGCAAACAGATTTTACTCTGAACTTTTTGAAAATTCGACAAACTACATATTTTTCAGAGTATGATATCTTAAATGCTTAACATTGTAAATACAATTTAAACGACTGTTAGAAGTTTAATTATTGTATTTAAGTATTTATAAAGTTGTCTTGTTTAATTGTATGTTATAATTTAAACAAATGTTACTGATATATTTCAGTCCGTATTATAAGTATTACGGAACCGGAAATAAGTTATGTATCACCGGATATGCAAAAACCTTATGGTGAATACTTGGAGACCCCTCAAAAGTTGTGCCTTACTGAAGATTGTGTGAAAGCAGGTTCGTAACTTTTAATAATAACATTTATAACTGTGATAGTATAAATGAACATCAATGATTTAATTCTATTTCAATATGTAGCCGATCACTGAAGGCGGGTTACATTTAAATTACATTATGAATACCGATGTTTACACTGTTCTAAATAAGTAATTTTATTATCAGCGTAATGATTGACGCCATCTTTTCATTCATCATGTTTTATGTTTTACTAACTTAGTGAATACTTTACCGTTACTTTACACCGCTGCTTCATTGAGTATAGATTTATGATATTGACCTTTACTATGAACTTTGACAGCCAATGAACGTTAACCAAATTCCAATATAACCGAAAATCTTTATACGCATTTTTATACGCCCGTTTTGAAAAAACGGACGTATTATGTTATGATGTTGTCCGTCTGTCCGTCTGTCAGTCTGTCCGTCTGTCCGTCTGCCCGTGGACAATTGCTTGTCCAGATGATAACTCAAGAAAGGATGTACCTAGGTTCCTCAAATTTTATGTGTGGATAGCCCTTGGGGGGGAGGAGGTTCCCTATTGATTTTGAGACCCCAGGGTCAAAGGTCAGGGTCACTGGGACTTAAAATAGGTAAAACTTGTCCGGACAATAACTCAACAACGACTGTACCTAGGTTCACAAAATTTTATGTAAGAGTAGCTCATGTGTCAAAGATGTTCCCTATTGGTTTTGGGGCCCCTGGGTCAAAGGTCAAGGTCACATGGGCCTTATATGGGAAAAACTTGTCCTGACAATAACTGAACAATCAGTCTACCTAGATTCATCCAATTTTAGGTGAGAGTAGCCCTTGTGTCAAGGATGTTTTCTTTTGGTTTTGGGGCCCCTGGGACAAAGGTCAAGGTCACCAGGGCATCATATTGAAAAACCTTGTCTGGACAATAACTCTACAACCACTGTACCTAGGTTCACAAAATTTTATGTGAATGTAGCCCATGTGTCAAGGATGTGCCCTATGGGTTTATGTGGGCCCCAGGTTCAAAGGTCAAGGTCACAGAGGCATCATATGAAAAAACTTTGTCCGGACAATAACTGAACCACCAATGTACCTAGGTTCACCAAATTTTATGGGAGAGTACCCCATGTGTCAAGGATATGCTCTATTAGTTTTGAGGCCCTTGGGTCAAAGGTGAAGGTCACATGGGCATCATATTGTCCGGGTAATAACTCAACAATGACTGTACCTAGGTTAACCAAATTTCATGTGAGAGTATCCAATGTGTCAAGGATGTTCTCTATTGGTTTTGGGGCCTCTAGGTCAAGTTTTAACCTTCAACCAGAAGGTATCAAATTACCAAGCAGTGACTTCAAATGTTCAATCAATATGTTAATAAAGTCAAAATGGCAAACAATGGAAATAATGCTATATTTAATAAGTAACATGAAATTAGTTCACCAAATTTTATGTGAGGGTATCCCATGTGTCAAGGATGTTCCTTATTGGTGTTGAGGCCCCTGGGTCAAAGGTGAAGGTGACAGGGGCCATCATATGGAAAAACCTTGTCCGGACAATAACTTAACAATGATTGTACCTAGGTTAACAAGTTTTATGTGGATCAGCCCATTTGCCAAAGAGTAATGTGCTGATAGCTCTTTTGTAGAGGATGTTCCCTTTTGATTTGGAGACCCCAGGGTCAAAAGTCAAAGTCAGTGGGACTTAATTGGTCACTGGAAGTTTATATAGGAAAACTTTGTGCCGGTGATTACTCAACCATGGCTGTACCTAGGTTCTCAAAATCTTTTCTTTGGATAGCCCTCCAGTTAAGGACCTATTCCGGGGTCATTGGTCAAGGTCACAGGGACTTCATATGAGATAGAACACAGCATGGACTGCAGACGGGCGTATAATGCCCCGCCCAGCGGAGCTCTTGTTATTGTTTGAAACAATATTCTGCATATATTAAGTATAAATAGACCACAGTGATATGTCATGTTACCTCCCTTTGATCCTCAAATATACCGCGTATATATATATATAAAGTTTAAAGTTTAAGAGCGCAAACTCTAAATATAAATTATTTATCAAAAATATCAAATACGGTACAAAAATCTTTTATCGGACAAGTTTTGATACCGTTAAACAGAATGTAAATTGCTAAAATTTCAATGCTACGTCGTTATCAGCATGATGTTACTCCGTTGATATTGTGTTATTCGCTTTAGTAGTTATAAAAATACCAACATTTGTGCCAACTATCACCTGCCATGACAAAAAAGCCAACGCATAGTTGTACAGTTTTTATCTGATTTAAATATGAAATTAATTAATTAACTTATTCGTTAATTATATGCATTATAAATACTTCTAGAAAACATGAAATATCGTCTATTAAGAAGGAGAAACCTTAAGTTTAAACAAAACGCATGTATTCTAGTCCATATTTCAACGTTCGGTACGAGTTTTAACTAACTTATCCTCGTAAAACGATTCGTTATACTCTTTAAAATGTTACGTTTACGGGTCCTCGCTCCGTTGCACAATTTGTGAATGTATTGTTATCATGATATAAGTACAAATGATGAGTTGATCCTTCTTCGGCGCTCTGTGGTGCTTTGAAGCAATATTTTCTTATAAAGTTAATGTTATAGTGAAATTATACCTGCTTATAATGACTCTAGTATTATGTTTAAGGGACCTTATTACAGTTTAATAAATCATCTGCATGTTCAAACGTTTGACAGTAGCTATTTAATCACAAATAAGTTTTGTCTGGTTCCCAGTCGTACTTTGTCAGGTAAAAGTACGTCAGACAAAGTATGATAATGGCCGCGCCCTATGTAGTAAATTAGGTATTGGATAATTATGTTTTCAATGAACATTTCTCACTACACAGGCTTAAATTAAAGGATCATTGTACAAGAATTACCGTGGATACCGTTTTTAGTTGTTCGGTTACATTAATGCTAAATAAAGTATCCGAAATTCTAACGAGACTAATCCACGTCCGAATTGTGTTCAAGTGAGACATGTTTGTGTAAATCGTTCGCTAAATATACGTATAATCAGAAAAATCGAAATCGAATGACCTATATAGTATCGAACTCCTACTAAGTAACTACATTGTATCATCAGCAAGTGATCATGCAAGATAACGTAATACCTGAATAATAACTGAGGAGGCCGTCATGGTTACGGCTTGCCTGACCCGATAACGATTGTGGTAAGGGGCAGGTAATCCAGACTAAAATAAGTTAAGTTAATAAGATTTTTTTTGAGGGGAGGGTTAACGCCATAGGAACACATTGTATATGTAAATCATGGTGGTCAGTCAACCAACTTACCGTTCCTGGAAAGGCTGAATCCCTTGATTTAGCTGTTAACCAGTTACTTGGCATAAACTTCCGTCAGTGACTGACATCTGTCCTACATGAATAAGAATCAGTGGTAGGTATGCTGTCCGTCTGCCGTCTGTCTGTCCAACTGTCTATCCATCTGTAAACAATTGCTTGTCCGGAAGATAATTGGACTTCTCTTCTTAGGTCCACATAATTTTTACTGTGGACAATTCTTGTTACAAGGATGTGATCTCTTGATTCTGAATCTCCGAGGTTAAAAGTCAATGTTGCTTGGACTTCATACGGATCAAATTTGTCCAGAAGATAACCATTCGGAACGAATGGAAGATAGCTTGGCAACGGCTTTACTAAGGTTCACCAAATTCTTACTGTAGATAGCTCTTGGGTCTAGGACGTGACCTCTTGATTCTGAGGTCCCTGGTTAAAAGATCAAGGCTGATGATTTGGAAATGCGATTTAAATGTTAACAACTGTGTTTTACCATGATTGGTCGAAGTATGTGACTTTTTACGAATGCAAAAGTTTGTGTTGAAGGGTTTTATTCTGTGCTGTTTATTGTTTATTGATGAGTAAGGTAATACGTGGAAGTACATGTATATCATGGTCTTACCTCTAATACTAGTTTATAGTGGAGGAATATATACAGGTTGGTAGTAAATATAATATAGTATACAACAAACTATTGCCTGTATTTATTAGTTTATTATATGTTCTTACACTGTGTTACAACTTTGTTCTCGATGTTAATTTCTCTCACTCTTACAATCATCTTTAGGCTATATAATATACTTGTATTACCAGTTATTGATATCGACTGTAGACTTAATGAATGTACCTACAAGTACCATTGATGTCACTTCAAGTTTTATTCACTCCTAGACTAAAAAAACACCGGAACTGGATTCTTTGAGATCTAATTTGTCAATTGTCTGGGGAAACTGTACCGACATCTTTTGTTAAGTGTATTAATGAAAGCTTCTATTGTTGTTGCTGGTAACTTAGTTTGTTGGGCCTAAATAATGTTATATTTTAAATCTATCATGTTTAAATGCGGACGCACTATATGACCAAATATTATAAAACAATTAAATCGATTTAATAAATTGTCTCGATGGAATTAAATGTAGCTGTGACCAGTTTCTTTATCAATCTATAGAATCATAGACGGTTCAAAGTAGAAATTACTAAAGTTTCAAAAAGTTTTTCACATTAATCACACTTTCTTAACGTAGCTTTCTCAAATATTTGCAGCATAGTGAAGAACCAAATAGTTTTACATTAGTCTATTGTCCTTAATATTAAATGTTCCAATGTTTGAGAAAACAGCACAACAAGTAATCAAGAAAACAAGTCCTCCTCTCCGCATTCTTCTAATAAAATAGAAGTAACGACTCTCTTGTCCGCCATCTTTAAACGTTCGCACTTCAACGGATCGTTCAAGATTTATATATACTTATATAAACGTTTATACCAATATTAAATATTGTCCTTAGTAGGCCGTCTTTTGGAGCTGTTTAGCTCGGAATGTCAAAATAAACTAAAACTTCTTAGTAAACTTACAAGTTTCTGACGCTACACTATCAGTGTGTAGATTTGGGTTTGTTATTGATATACTTCAGCTGCACGTTTGTTAGAATCAATGGATGATAGTGTTGATCCATGTGATGATTTCTTTGAGTATGCTTGTGGTTCATGGAATAAAGTAAATGATATACCAGAAGACAGAACAAGTTATGATACATTCTCTAAACTTAGAGATATTATACATATACAGCTAAAAGGTAAAATATAACAATAATAATTTATATAATTTGTCAAGTTAACAGTACCAACATTTACTAGAGTATTTGTTTTGGTTGTTTATTGTTTCAATCGTATGACTTTATATTTCTTTTATTTCCTCCTTTAAACGTCCCTGAAGAAGATGTTTGTCGACAACGCTCCGGCTTCGTTGGGGTTTTATATATTTTTCTTTGAAACTTTTGGGATTTTCACCGGGTACAAACATACTTTACCAGAACTATGGAAATATGATTATAATAAGAACAATACGATTCTATCACTCTAGGTTCTTAGGAAGCTTATCAGCCATTTATTTTGTTAACAATGATAACAAAGTGCCTACACCTGCTGCGTGTTCAGTAACGACTGTTAGCTAACGTTACGGGTACGGGAGAACTCAACCCGAAGACAACTCAACTCTTGCATAACTCAACTCAAAGTTAAGACAACTCAATCCGTTAGTAGGGGATTGAGTTGTCTCGGGTTGAGTTGTTCCGACACTTCGGTTACGGAACGTTTTGGAACGTTAAGGGTAACTGAACACGCTGCATGTGCACTCAGTTGGAAAACAAAAGCATAAACTTGAGTTCCGAATAAAATTTACCATAAATAAGTTCATACAATCTTCAAAAATAGCTTAAAGGCAACTAAACATGTGTGTTTATTTTCTAATTGTTTAGGTTATATGTACTAGTTTTAGAACAATGACAATCTATTTGAATATCTGAACATATAATCAGTAAAATGCTGTTATTATATGTATTACACTTCTAATGTTTATATAATAATTAGTTTTAATTATGTTAATACCTTTTCTTTAGTTCGTAAAAAAGAAGTGACAAAAAACTGTCCGTATTTTCTTTAACGAAGACAATTACAAACACGTTCTTGCTTGAAGGAAACAATTTGATTATTTATTGCATAAAATGATATGTTACAATTGCAACTTGGGCAGTAGTAATAGTTTACTACAATGAATAGCATCCACCAGTGTTATATCTGTATCATTTTCCAAAGCACCAACAGGGTTATAATTGTAAATCGAGTGTGTTATAGACGTATAATTTGTTTGTGATAAATGTTTAATTTCAGATTTATTAGAACGTCCTGTGTCAGGGAAGGATAATGAAGCTACTATAAAGGCAAAGAAGTTATATCTTTCTTGTATTAATGAAAGTAAGTGATATCATAGATTTCTCGTGATGTATGTACACAAATATACGAAGCAAAGGTGATACAACGATATACATTTCAAAATATTGTATATGTTCAAACATATACTCTGTGTATGTGTGCAGCTTTTACAAATACATGAGTTAAATACATGATGTTAGACCTGGTCAAACAATACCGAATATGAGAGTCAAATAAATGATGTTAGACCTGGTCAAACAATACCGATTATGAGAGCTCAGAGACTTCAGATTAAATGTAAAACAAGTGTAATCAATGATTGTCTGTTCATAAAATCTTTGATATAGTGTTTAATATTCATACTAAAGTAATTAAACACAGCATTTAAAAATAGCAAATAGCTTTAATATTAATTATCAGTAAGGATGATTACGTCATATTATGTAATAGAGTGGTATCAACGATTCAGTCACGACCCATCGTTTGTGCCAGCTGTCAGTAGAGATGTTACATCATCTTAAGTAATAGAATCGTTCTATAGGAAAAGTTTAAAGATCGTAGTAAATGACTTTGAATTTCTAAATAGTGGACTTCATTTATTTTACATACAGATGCAGTAGAGTAAATGGCTTTTATATGTCTCTCTGAAAATTTTATTTAATTCAATGTATCGAAAATCCATATATTAACTTCTTGACTCACAGCAGACTTTCAATGACATTTTACACATGCAGTAGCAGTTTGATAGGCCTACCGCCAGCTTGTTTGTCAACAGTTTTTGTATTCATTGTGTGCGATGAATACACTGTCATTAGAATATAGCCGTATTTCTACAATCGTTCAGTTTAACATCGCCAAAACCTCACAGCACCCAAGCCAGAATATTCCGAGACAAAGTAGTTCATGATTTGCAACATCATACTGAAACTGGTACTATATGTATTTCTGCGCGAGAAATTGACCAGACGCTCAGTATGGCTAAATCTATGGAAATAGCTGTCAACCAACTTCTAAGCGCATACTTTCGTCAGTGACTGACAACTGCCCTTCATAATTAAGAACCATTGGTTGGAGGAAGAATGGTCGTAGAAATAATTTCATGACCAAGCTCCCTGAAAATATGCCGGCCCTGAAATCGAACCCACGATCCCTCGATCAGTAGTCTTTCGTGCTATCAACTGAGCTAGCCGGGTGGCTAAGTAAGGACTTACCGACGGGGTTCAAGTATTGCATGATAGCATTTTACTATGTTAGGACATTACTGTTGGGTTAAAGTATCGTATGATATCATAACACTATGTATCAAACATGTATGTTAATACATACCAGATGGGTTCAAGTATTGCAAGGTACTATAGCTATTTGTTAAGATTTACTGGGTGGGTGCAAACATTGCATTGTACTATACCAGTGTGTAAAGACTTAGCACATGGGTTTAAGTATTTCATGTTAACTTTAATAGTATGTTAAAACTGTAAGTATATCATGTCATCCTGCCAGTATGTTAAGATGTTCTGGGTGTTCTCAAGTTTTGCATGTAAACCTTTAGTAAGATAAAGTTGCAATCGTAGTGTAAGCGTATATGATTACTGCTAATAGACAGATTTTCCAGGAATGCTATGTTAGGTCGGATGGTGTCAGCAAAATGAACATTTTGTTAACACTACGATTAAACCATTACAAAGTTTGTTTTATGTTAATATTCATGTGCATTTAGTATTACCTTTACTGTACATTTGAATTATCTGCACAATATGTAGACAACATTACGATAAAGACCTTAAAAGTATTTTGACAGGTATCTAAAAGACCTTCTATTATCGTCATAATCAGTGTTTTACAATTTAAGTAGCACCGTACCATAAGTACTGTCTGTACTTTGATTTGATGTAGTAAGGAGTATAAAATAACAACGTTTAAATGTTATAATTTCCATATAAGTCTTACTCATGCTTTGAAGAGTAGAACTATTTGTTTTTAATATTCTTTCATTTTATCTGATCTTTGAATCCCTAATTATTACGCAAATACAACGTTTCTTTTAAGTTACGCCTCTATTTAACATTTTAAATGTATTTTATTAAAGCACAGATAGATGAACTCGACCTAAAGCCAGCACGTGACTTCCTTAAAACACTTGGTGGATGGCCAGTATCTGATAGAGAATGGAAAGTTGAAGACTTTGATCTAATAGATTTATTAACAAGATTAAGATTATATAATAACAAGATATTAATAGATCAATGGGTTGGACCTGATGATAAAAATTCTAATGTTAACATCATTAGTGTAAGTGATATTTTACATAAATAAAAGTAAAAAACAAAGTTATTTGTGGTGATTCACGCCACTTTTCGACATTTATACTCAATATATATCTCCAGAACTAAACTTTTAATCAGTACGAAGGACATACATTCACCAGAAGTTAACATTTGTCCTGCTTGATACAACTATAGGAAGGGTCACTATCTAGAGAAGATTTGTTATATATGTGATGTAGGTATGTATATGTCACATGCTAATATTTGTTATCAGTATTTCCTCGGTTTACATGTATTCTAGTGGAATATTCTGTGCTTGAACAGCGGTGTTAGGTGACTTCCAGCTCTACAAATTACATTTCAATTGTAGTCAATGGAAAGCAAGCTTTTCTATTTGGTCACCTTTCACACAAAAAACACTCGTCGTGGTATATCTAAGTAAAAAAACTTGTGATAATGCTTAATATTCTGTGGTCAAACTGAATAGAAAGTGATAAATTATAGTAGTAAACGTATCGTCTATATATTTATTTCGTTTTTTCTCAACTGTCAAAACATAAATGATTTCACGATGTATGCGTTTGTTAAAATTATAGTCGTAATACATCCATGAGTTTCCAAAAGTGTGTGTCATGATCGAGTAAAGCTGCTTTTGCCGTATGATATGTTTAGTCAAGATATTTTTATAACAATTAGGCCGCCAGTACAAAAACAATGCATTCAGTCACCGTGAAATTATTCAAGCTTTGACAGTTGTGAAAAAGGACTAAATTTATATAAATAAAAATATAAACATGACAAAACTGCGAACATATCAATAACTAAAGTCTCGAGTTGTCAGCCATACTGTTGTAGTTTGATTGTATTCATGTATGTTATATATTGTAGTTAGATCAGCCAGATTTAGGAATGTTATCTAGAGAATATTACATGAAAGGAGATTCTGACCCACGTCTTATAGCGTATGAAGAGTTTGCTGTAAATGTTGCCATACTATTTGGTGCAGAATCAGATGTTGCCAATAAAGATATGGCTGATGTTATTGATTTTGAAATACAATTAGCGCATGTAAGTGTTAAATACAAATGTCGCATGTAAAACTGTGGCTGATATTAAGACAACCCTCAAAATATTATGAAATGTCTTCTTATATCGGAATCTGATAGAAAAGTAATTTATTTTAAAATCTATCTGACTACTTTAAGGCATGTTTGATTTTTTGTCTAAGGTTTGGTTGTCACATTATTGTTCACATTATATCATTTATATTATATTTACCAAAATATTTTATATTGGTTTGGTAACGGATTACAAAATTATATCTACTGTGCAGTATGATTAACATCGTATGTTATAGTTTTTTATTTTGATCCATTATGTTGTGTATGTATAGATGGAATTTATCATTTGTGAAATATCCAATATGTTTAACTATTTTTCCTTTAATTGTGTCAATAAAGATGTGACAACTAGATACTTATACTTGTAGTATATTATGTTGTTGGTTCTGTGTTATAGCTGATTACACCACAAGAACAAAGAAGAGATAATGAAGCATTATATAACAAAATGACCATCACTGATCTACAAACAATTATACCTAAGGTAAAGGCTTTGTTAGATACATATAGATGAATATAATCATGTCTAGAACAATCGTCATCATATTGTAATCAGGTTTACCTTGATATATGTATGCAGTAACTTATAGATCAATAAACAATCTAATTTATTTAACATAAAACATACATCTTATGAGTTGTTCATTAATTTCTTGATTTTTAAATAAACCTCCGTTTCATCACCACTTTTAATAATACAGTAATTGAATCACAGTAACCAAAAAATCTAAATACAATGAGACATCTGGTAAAATGAAATGACGATATGGTATTTTGTTGATATATTCTCTATTCAAACAAAATGGTGTTTTAATGCAATTCCGTAGCAAGTTTATGTTGTGAAACATATGTATGTATGTGTTTTCAGTTTGACTGGATGAGATATCTAGGTATTATTTTCTCAAGTGTTAACATTACAGTATCTACTAGTGATCCAATACTTGTATATGCTCCAGAATATTTAAAAAATATGGTCGATCTTGTGTTAAAAACAGACCCTAGGTGAGTTCATTCATATATGGGTGGTAGCTTAGTAGGGCTATCATACTGGCAACGACATACAAATATACAGGTAGAACACTTCGTAAATTGAGTACACCAAGTGTAAATCAACACACAACTGAGTCAGTTGTTAGTTAAATACTACATTGTTTATTGCAATTCTGTTGTTGCATTGTTATAGTTTCTGTCATCACTGTTGTGGATAAATTGGATAAAAACCATAACCAAATCAAGCTATGTTGTTATCTATACAAAATAAGTACTGAAGCAATTAATTTAAAAGTTGTTCAAAGGTTGTAGTTAATTATTGTAGCTCTATATTGTCAAAATGAAAAAAAACACACAATAAACAGAGGGAAATTATGTGAATGAAGATTAAAATCTGATTTCAGTTAGATTTGACATTGTTTCCTTATTCAGGTAATGTATATATGTGTGTATATATATATATGTAGATAACTTAAAATTATTTCAGGACCTTGGCTAATTATCTTATCTGGAGAATTATGATGAATAGAGTAACAAATCTTCCAGAGAAATATAGAGAATTACGTAAAGAATATCATAAGGTAAATATAAATATATAAGTACACTTCTATGTTTGTTTTTTTATTTCAGTGATCTTGATAGTGACAGTGGTTCATGTTCTGATTCTATTTACAATGTCAATGTTGTGTATATTTATTAACTAACTAGTCATATAAGTTATGCATTAGCTGTTACACAATCTTTTGACGCACATATTGGTTTACAGATAATACATTCATTCATCTGCTCTCAATTCAGCAAATATGTACACATATGTTTTTGTCAATGAGCGAGTGAGATATGTCTCCTTTTTCCTGATAGAATACTGAAGTCAATATTAGAAAGGAAAGTTTCTCAATCATATCAGTACATTACGGGCTAAGCTACATCTAAAAATATTGACAATAACTAAAGGTATGTGGTCTATGTTTACAACAGTGAATAAAGCTACATGTTATTAATTTCTTGTCTTTAACAAATAAGTCACTCTGTATAATTATGATAACAGTCTTATGTTGCTCAATAAGACAAATACATCTGGTTTTGTGTATATTTATTTTGTATGCTTATGTAGGCAATATATGGCTCTAAACCAGAACGATCACGATGGAGGGATTGTATAAATTACGTTAATGATAATATGGGTAATGCTGTTGGTAGATTGTTTGTTAGTAAACATTTTGATGAAGACGCTAAGAATAATGTAAGTACAATTCAACTTTATATACGTTATAATCATTTGTTTTCTATATAGAAACTACAACACAATATATCTACTAAATGCATACGTGAACAACTAGAACGTTTCTATATAGCGAGGGAAAATCTGTCAAAACTCAAAGTGCCAGTTTTTTAACAACTCTAGGGCCACCGCAGATCAAATACTATTTTTATTGTTGTTTTGCAATTTTAAAAGTTTTGCTAGTGTTTTAGAATCTGGTATTTCCAGAATCTAGTCCACGTTTGTTCATCGGTTTGTTTAAATCTATACATAGAAATATACGCACATAAATTGTATGAAATATATTTTAACATATATATCAAAGAGTACATAACACTATTTTACATTGATATTTATAGAATATTTTTCACATTGCTTGTTCATACACGGACATAACACGGATAGTCTATATCTGTTTGTATTTTACCAGCACTATTTTATAACTTTTAGGCATTGGAAATGATTAAAGATATCAGACAAGCTGTTAATGAATTATTAGCCGAGGTGGACTGGATGGATGATAAAACTAAGAAACTTGCCATGGAAAAGGTACCGTGTAACATCATCAAGCGTTCATTGAAATAATCGTCCTATGGAATTATATTTTGTTTTTGAGTAGTTGTCATTTATTCTGCTATTTACAAGTATGTTATAAAAACATCAAATCAAATAAGTGTAAATAACACTGATTCAACCGATAACTTTGTGTTTGAAAGATAATATTATAGTTGACTATTTATGAAGGAGGTTGCTCAATGATGAATCAATATTATAGGTTACTTGTAAATTATAATGTTGGTATCATACTGTCAAAAGAGGTGCCACGAAATATTGTTTTCCAGGAAATATGTTTACTCATAAAAAAAAAATCGCAGATATTTTCAGAGATTCAGATGAGTACCCTCAATATCTGGATTCATACTTGTGGTCAGACTTCTTGTGTATATAAAATATAGCATGTATGTTTTGTATATATCTTCTTCTTCTTCCCGGTAAGAGCTTAGATCGGGCAGATCAGATCGTTTTTAGCTCTGCGAGACTGAGCATGCGCAATGGCCATCCGTCTCCAAAATGTTAATCGTTTAAAATAAATAATTTAAAATTATTTACACAGTAGTCAGTTTGGATAGTTGGTCAGGTCACTCCGGCAGGAGAGAAAACAATGGATTCTGGTACATCGTTGATATAAGCCAGAAACAACAGCGGGCCAAGAACAGTACCTTGTTGAACACCAGAGAGGACATTCGCTGTTTCTGACTTGGCTCCACACAGAACTACTTGGGTGCGTTGGCTCAAAAATGAATGTATCAATCTCTTGATGCTACCCCTGACTCCACAGTATTCGAGCTTCTGTAAGAGGCGGCTGTGAGGGACCTTGTCGAAGGCCTTGACAAAATCTAGTAAGATGATGTCGACCTGTTTCCCTTTAGAAGAGTTAGAGGCTATTTCTTGTATAATTGTGGTGAGTTGACTTTGACATGAACAACGTTTCCTAAAGCTATGCTGGTTGTCACATAAGACATTAAAATTGTCGAAGTGGGTCATCACACTGCTGTGGACTATGTGCTCGAGTATCATGCATGTTGTGAATGTTAGAGACACTGGCCTATAGTTCGATGCCTTTTGTTTGCACCTTTCTTGTATAGTGGTACAACTGATGCTTCCCTCCATTCAGCAGGTACTTCTCCTGTGTTGATTGATTGTTGAAATATTTTTGCTAGGGCGGGTGCTAATTAATTTGCAGCTGTTTTCAGGATGAATGATGGGATTTCATCAGGACTGCACGCTTTATTTGTATTGAGGTTAATAAATAGTTTATGTACTCCTTCCAGTCAATTTTTATTTCATCCATTGTTGGGATTGGACTTTATCTGGCATGTTTGTAAGATTTTCTTTGGTGAATACCGAGACAAACTGATCATTTAGGATGTGGCTTTAGTTTTGCTGTCGCTCTGTAGGTAACCATGCTTATTTTTCAGTGGGGCTACTCATGATGATTCCTGGCATTTGCTCTTAATATAAGAGCAGAACTTCTTGGAGTCTTCTCAGAAGTTGCCACTTATTTATCGTCTGCCTGATATGTCTTGTGTGCTGTCCTTAACAGATATTGAACTTTTTTTTGAAAACGCTTGTATCTTTCTTAGCTCGTTTGATTTCTGTATTCATCCAGGTGTTTGTGTGCCTTGAGCTTGACAGCATGGTGGGGACCCTTTTCTTGATGCATTCAAGTGTTGCTGGCCTGAGCCTACCCCAGGAGTTGTTGATATCAGGTTCGGATGTATCAACCATCTCTTCCAGGTTGGCCAGGTCTTTTTAATTGACTGAATATCTGTTTTTTACAGAGTTTGATTTCTCTCCTTAGTGGCTTTGGTCTTCGAGCTGATATGGTTCAGTCAAATAAGACTATGTCATGGTCGCTGCACTTAATTTAAGGCTTGGATGTGTGGTGAGTATCAAGTCCAGAGTGCGTTACGTGTTGGCAAATCAACAATTTGCTCAGCGCTGATATCAGAGATTATGTCTAGAAATGTCTGGTTCAATCGTGCAGAATATTGGTTGCCATCTATAGAAAGTTGTTTCCAATCTATATCTGGTAAGTTGAAGTCACCTCCGATGATAAGGATGTTCTTCTTGGCCTGTATCTTAAGGGCATTGGATTCCTCTTGTACATAGCTACGGTACTCATGATTTACCTTGTTTGATGGTCTGAAGAATAATGCAATATGTACTTTCTTTTTGCCAGTTGTAAATGTGGCACTCATTAGTTCCAAGTGGTTGCTTACTTATGTTGGTCAGGTGTAGATGCTTCTTTGCTGCTATGATTATACCACCATGAGGGTCACCGGGCCTATCCCTGTGGGGAATATCATACCAAAGATGCATCGAGAGTATCTCTTCAGACCGTATGTCGGGACATAGCCATCTTTCTGTCCCAAGGATAATATCTGAGTTTGAGTCATCTATAATGCATTCTAATAGATTACTTTTACTTCTAAAACTTTGGAAGTGTATGTTTAGAAAACGAATATTTGCACTTGTTGGTTGATTACCGCGTTTGTATGCTGCGGTTGGTTCGGAGATGATGTTTGAATGTGGTTCCCTGTAAAGCTGTCAAATGCTGAAGACAGGTCTTGTTCTGAACTAGTGCTTGGCCTGGTTGATTGTGTTATATCAGAGACGCTATCAAGAAATACAGGATTTGTGTCGATATCATTGTCTTTAGCCATTAAGACCGAATAAAGAATACTGAAGTTGTTAGGTTAGGAGCATTGAGGACAGCTCCAGTTATCTTCACTTTCACCTAGTTCCATTAATTCTGAAGATGTTAGTCCTATACATATCTTATGCATGCACTCATCACAATCATCACAGGCAATACACTTTATCTTACAGTCTCTTGCACTAATAGCACACGGATACATTGGTCGTCACCTTAGACCTGGATTTTGTTTTATGTCATTTCGTAGGAGGAGGAGGTCTCTTTTACATGTTGATCTGTCTATTTCTGATAAGAGATATCCATTTCTTGTTTAAATTTACTATGTTGAGGGTGGGGAAATGATGAATGTCCGATATATGGAGGGAGGAGGAGTTCAAAAGTTACCTTGTGTGAAGCATATAGACTTACATAGTTGAAGTTCTTGTTAAAACATGTATCACAATACCAAAGCGTCAGTAGAAAAACAATTGACATGTGATGTTTTATTCTATGTCTTCAGTACATGGGCACCGCCATTAGAGCCTCGTTCTGGTGTCAGATACCAAATTGACAACAATTGAAGAAAACGTTGTTTATGGGTTATTTAAGAACAGCTTTCGCTGAAAATTGGGGATATTATGAAAATACTTTTAATGTTCAACATAAGTAAAAAATGTTGTAATTTCATACAAAAATATGATGAAAAGTTGCAAAATACAATAGCGATTTTGGAAAAAGCTGTTGGCCATTACGCATGCGCAATCTTGATGATAATTTTGTTTGGTGGTTATGTCCAGATAATTGTCATATAAAGGCAAATTGACATTATTGTGTTTGTAACCTGCTTCGGGAATACTCCCTTATCAATGAACTTTTTATATGATTGTAGTAAAAAAAATGTCATATTTCAGAATGACGCTATGGCTGTGAAAATTGGTTATCCACCTTATATATTAAATGATACAGCATTAGATAACGAATATAAACATGTACGTATATACATTGTCCACTATACATAAAATGTAGATGTTTTATACGTTCATTTATTAGATATGAAAAGGTACATTTAATATGTCGATTATAATATGGTAGTGTATAATGTATGAGAAAGGAACTAAAGTGAATAATATGGTAGTGTATAAATTACGTGAAAGGAACTTAAGTGTATAATTTGGTAGTGTATTATGTACGTGAATGGAACTTAAGTGTAAAATATGGTAGTGTATAATGTATGTGAAAGAAAATTTAGTGTAAAATATGGTAGATGTATAATGTATGTGAAAGAAAATTTAGTGTAAAATATGGTAGTGTATAATGTATGTGAAAGAAAATTTAGTGTAAAATATGGTAGTGTATAATGTATGTGAAAGAAAATTTAGTGTAAAATATGGTAGTGTATAATGTATGAGAAAGATAATTTAGTGTAAAATATGGTAGTGTATAATGTATGAGAAAGATAATTTAGTGTAAAATATGGTAGTGTATAATGTATGAGAAAGATAATTTAGTGTAAAATATGGTAGTGTATAATGTATGTGTAGGAAAATTTACTGTAAAAATGATAGATGTATAATGTACGTTAAAGAAAATTTAGAGTAAAATATTGTAGATGTATAATGTATGAGAAAGATAATTTAGAGATAATTTAGTGTAAAATATGGTAGATGTATAATGTACATGAAAGATAATTTAGTGTAAAATATGGTAGATGTATAATGTATGAGAAAGATAATTTAGTGTAAAATATGGTAGATGTATAATGTACATGAAAGATAATTTAGTGTAAAATATGGTAGATGTATAATGTATGAGAAAGATAATTTAGTGTAAAATATGGTAGATGTATAATGTACATGAAAGATAATTTAGTGTAAAATATGGTAGATGTATAATGTACTTTAAATGAAATTTAGTGTAAAATATGGTAGATGTATAATGTACATGAAAGGGAATTTAGTGTAAAATATGGTAGATGTATAATGTACATGAAAGGGAATATAGTGTAAAATATGGTAGATGTATAATGTACATGAAAGGGAATTTAGTGTAAAATATGGAAGATGTATAATGTACTTTAAAGATAATTTAGTGTAAAATATGGTAGATGTATAATGTACATGAAAGGGAATTTAGTGTAAAATATGGTAGATGTATATTGTACTTTAAAGATAATTTAGTGTAAAATATGGTAGATGTATATTGTACATGGAAGGTAATTAAGTGTACTCAAGTATTATAATCAAGCTACGTCAAAAACAAGACATCACGCTACTCTACATTTATGTCATTGTAAATGTAATAGGGTTTGCGTCGATATATTCTATTATTTGTTCGATTACTATTTTGTTTAATAATTTCGTGTTAGGAATCAATTTATGCAGACGTAAATCGTGACAATAATTAGAATATGTCCTAAATTCTCTGAGTTTGAAATAAAAAGCTATTTCGATCTACAAACAAGTATTTTTTAAGTCTGCCGTGTTAGATGCATGACAAATAAAACATTATATTTTAACATTTTGTGTGACTTAATCTATGAGATATGGACAAATCCCCTTTGAAATTTTTTGAAAGGTGTTCAAATAAAAAAGTGAGGAACATAGGTCAATAAATAATTGGTACATGTATCTGTATAATTATGATATTATACATAACAAATATTTTATATTTTGTAGGTACACTTTGATCCAGAGACTTATTTTGAGAATGTATTAGAAGTTATACGTGGTATTGCTTTAACAAATTTACAAATGATAAAACAACCAGTGGATAAAACAACGTAAGTTTCCCATCTTAAAGTTATGTAATCTTCAGTCACATCAGCACTAACACTTGACTTTTTTAGTACAAGTAATAATGTGTACATAGTTTAATATAGTAAACTTTATAATCTATGAGATGCTTAGAATGTACAGGGTAGCTTAACAAAGTACATGTAATGTAGAGACTTGTGTTACAGGGTAGCTTACCAAAGTACATGTAATGTAGAGACTTGTGTTACAGGGTAGCTTACCAAAGTACAGGTAATGTAGAGACTTGTGTTACAGGGTAGCTTACCAAAGTACAGGTAATGTAGATACTTGTGTTACAGGGTGGCTTACCAAAGTACATGTAATGTAGAGACTTGTGTTACAGGGTAGCTTACCAAAGTACAGGTAATGTAGAGACTTGTGTTACACTCTACACTTTTATACATTTGAATGCAATGTTAATGAATAAAAAACATATTTTGTTCCTTGAAATTGTTGAATTGTTTAGACAAAATGCTTCTTAAAATAATGACTTTTGTTTTGCGTAATAACATGCTAAAACTACGCATATACACAGCTGTGTATTAATAACTACTGTTTACTTTACAGATGGTCAACTACCCCAGCTGTAGTTAATGCATTTTACAGTGCAGCAAAGAATCAAATAAGTAGGTATCTAGTTAACATCTTAGTCAAGATATTAATATTAGTATAAATATACTTATTAGTCTATACACAGATTTAAGCATGATCAGAAGTATAAGGTTTCAAAGAGTAACACTTAAAAGATATAACGAGTTACTCATTATTGTACGTCTTACCAACTGCAGATGATGACTATGACCATATTTACAGTAATATATATAACACCATTTATTTACAGTTCTGCAAATGTATGCTTTAATGTTCGTAGTTTGAAGAGTATTTTTATACGCCCGAAGTGAAACTTCGGACGTATTATGATATGGCGTTCGTTCGTCCACGTTGGTCTCACTCAATAAATAACATATATAAATTTTGATGTCACTAGGTCAAAGGTCAAAGTCACAGTAGCATTTAATGCAAAAAACCGTGTCTGCTTAATATCTTGAAAAAATTTGAGTGACAGTCATGATACTTAGTAGGAAGATTGGTCATACTCAGTAGATGACCCCTATAAATTTTGAGGTCACTAGGTCAAAGGTCAAGGTCAAGGTAGCATTTAATGCAAAAACCGTGTCCGCTCAATATCTTAAAATTTGAAAATCTTTTTAGGACGATAACTCAACAAAGACTGTACCTAGGTTCACCAAATTGTTTGTGTGGAAAGCCCTTGGGTAGAGAGTGTGCCCTATTGAATATTAGACCCCAAGGTCAAAGGTCAAGGTCATTGGAACTATAAATTAGAAAAAAAGTCTGGACAATAACTTAACAACGACTGTACCTAGGTTCGCCAAATTTTATGTATAGATAGCCCTTTGGTAGAGGGTGTGCCTTATGATTTTGAGACCCCAGGGTCAAAGGTCAAGGTCACTGGGACATAAGATAATATGAAAACTTTGTCCGGGCAATATCTCAACAACCACTTTACCTAGGTTCACCAAATTTTTGTGTAGATAGCATTTGTGTAAAGTGTGTGCCCTTCTGGTTCGGAAGCAAAGGTCAAGGTCACTAGGATTCATATTAGAAAACTTTGTCCGGACAATAACTCAACAACAGATTCACTTAGGTTCACCAAATTTTATGTGTGGATAGCCTTTGTGTAAATGGTGTGCCCTTTTGGTTCTGAGATTCTGTGGTCAAACGTCATTGTGGTTTAGACTTGATATGGAAAAACATTGTTAAGACGATAACTCAATAACTGATTTATTTAGGTTTACCAAATTTTCGATATGTAAAGCCCTTGTGTCAAGTATGTGCTCTATTGAATATGTCGCCCAGGGGTCAAAGGTTAGGATCACTAAGACACAATATAGAAAACATTTTTTGGTCAATAGCTCAACAATAGCTTCTCTCAGGTTCGACAAAATTTTATGTGTGGATAGCCCTTGGGTCAGGGATGTGCCCTATTAGTTCTGAGACCCTGGTGTCAAAGGTCAAGGTCATTGGAAGTTCATGTTGGAAACTTTATTCCGGTGATAACTTGTCAACGGCAAATCTTCTCTTTGCTTTGGATAGCCCTCCAGTCAAGGATGTGACCTATTTATTTTGAGTTCGCAGGGTCATAGGTCAAGGTCACCGATACTTCATATGGGACAGAACACGGCATGGACAGCACACGGGCGTATAATGCTCCGCCCAGCGGAGCTCTTGTTTCTAGATGATATATTTATCAATGTGAATAATCTTTATTTATTTTGAGATGAAAACGAACCAAATACAGGCATATTGTATTAGCAACTCAAATGTGCGCCACTTACTGATCTAATACGGTATCAAATATAATAGACAAGTAATAAAATAAATGTAAACTAATGACTTAAACAATGGCAAATGCCATATGACAGGTTTAACATAAAAACCATCATTACTTACAGTGTTTCCTGCTGGTATCTTACAACCACCATTTTACAGTAAAGGATATCCAAAGTAAGTTTTAAATTTCTTTATAATAATACTATATTGTCAATATTGCATGGTTGGTTTACACTCTCATAGTATTGAAAAGATTCAAACAACTTAAAGCTGCCAATCATTGATTGCCAGTTCAGCAGTAACTGCTCATTCACATCATTCGGAATAACCTCGGCAATCAACTACATAGATAAGCGAAACTTTAAATCACATCAAAAGCCACCATCGTTGTTTCCTTGAGCAGGAACTTTTATCTTTAGATCAGTATCCTTAATGATACATGTATATAAAAGTAGATTCAAGAGTAATAAACCTAATTGGTTAGAAGCACACAGCTGAGCTTATATAAATACATAAAATTAGCGATACCTCTTCAAGATCTCTTGTCAACGTTTTGTAAGTTTATCAGGTAAGGATATTGATTGGGCAGTGTGAGAGATAATACCAGTAATTTATATGTTTTTATCAAATTTTGATTATATATTATATTGGATTGCATTAGGATATCGATTCAATCAGCATGATTAAAATATACAAATTAACACATCACACATTTTAAAACTTACGAAATAAGTGAAGATAACCTGTTCAATTTTATTCTTCTATGCATTGTTCTATACAATATAATTCAAAGTTGACAAGCACAACCCTGAACAAAATTTATCTCAACCTTTTTACTTAAGTCTAAATTAGGTTCAGAAATAGTATATTCCGAAATAACCTAATATATATTTGTTTAACGGCTCACTTAAAACTTTCAAACAATTTCTTAAATCATTATTCATGATAACTAAGTGCAAGTAATGCTTGTTACAGGTCATTGAATTATGGAGGGATTGGTATGGTTATAGGACATGAAATAACACATGGTTTTGATGATAGAGGTATTTTAAAAACTTGTTTATTTACATGTTCAGTGTTTTGTGATGTATGTCTTGTTATCTTCCAGCTAGTTTGGTACATTAATTACATTTAATTTGCATGAATGTACATTGTACTATACGGTCATTCTCAATAGATAGGTCCATCGGTCAAAATATAACATTGCTTAATGTTAGTAAGTAAGATAATGATTTTAAGTATTTCGTACATTTTCTAATAGATGTCCAATGATTGTGCATAAAAATGACAAAAATCAGACTATTAATAAAATCGTAAATTCCGTTACCGGTATTATTAAAAATACCAGTTTTATTGAAACGATATAATGGCGATTAATACATCAGTTGACTATAACTGGTCATAGATGATCGAATACTTCTTCATTTATAACATGATGGTAAAGTTCAAATGACGTAATTTCAATACGAATTTAAAATTTCCGTTATTAAAATTGCCATTACTATGTTTGGTATATTAATCATATTGCTATTCGCTGGGACACAGCGCCAGTCAGTGCATCATATAGTAACGTCATTTATGACTTTAAATTGCCTCGTGGTTAAATAACACATTTTAAAGCGTGTAAGCAGATGGGGAAACAACTTAATTATGAAGATTTTTTCAAGTCTACAATTCTTTTACTAATTGCGATGTTAGTTATATGTTTAGCTGAAATGTACTTATTATGAATTATTAACTACGAGCACACTCGTGTCTTTAAATTGAAGTATTGACTAACGTCAAGAAATGATAAAAATGCGACACACAGAGATTATAAGTGTAAAAAATTTCCGTTACTATGTGGTAACGGATATGGTTTTTTTTGTAAGTAATAAAACAGCATGGTAAGTTTAAAAATGGTTTCAAGTCAATACTATTTTTACCAATGGTTGATAACAGACACGTAGAAGTCTCAAAAAAGTTCACCAAGTACCATAAGACAATAGCGTATAGCAGATTTTTTTACATTTTAGCTCATCGGAGCACCAATCGTTACAGGTTAGCTATTCTTATTGGTGTTTGCCCGTCGTCCGTCAACAGTTTCTTAAAAATATAATAAAAATATATAATGTAATATAAAAAATAGTATTGCAAAAAATGTTTAAGCCGATAGTTACGAACTTCTGCGCAAAGCAACTCATAAATGTCCTTGACAATAAAAGTGTTTAAAGTTTATCATATTTGTCAGATGCCCTTAGAATCTGGTGCTCTCGTGAGCGATCCAGGCACCGTAGGACCCTCTTTGTACCATTTTTATATTGTATGTAAAAATACATCAGCTTATTGAATTGAATTAAATAAACGTCATTTTGGTTGAATAATATGGCAGCGATCAAACAATATCAGGTGGCAGAAATCTCCGTATACAAAACTTCCGTTACTATTTTGTTGTTTTTATTGCTGATAAGCGCTTTTTACCGAGTTTTAATCTTCCACATGCTTAATTAAAGTCTTAATTTGTAATGTTCCAACTGAAACTCGTCATCAGTTTGACGAAAATCATTAGAGTTTTCAAATTTATGACGTGTTTGTTATATTAGTAATAAAGTAGTTTTCCTGTGTAGAACACATTAGAACAAATGATACGAAAAAGATAATGTTGTATTCATGCTAGCTGTTTGACTAAGCCATAAATTGCAACTAAAAAGTAACACATTTGTTGGTTCAATTTAAGTCGTAACGGGTTTGACGATATTTTTAACTTGAATAATCAGTATAAAAATTTCCGTTACCATTGCACTTGTTTATTATACATGTACATGTCGTCTAAGTATGCAGCTTGACACAGGTAATATGAAGATTTTTTGTATGGACAATGATCAAAGTTAAGTATAAGAAACTGCAAGTTGTCATTATGACACACACAAATTACAGAAAACAATTGGTTTGTCACCAATGATACACTCTTGATTTCATCATTAGTATTGAAAAGTGTTCCCAAAGTTTATTGCACTGTTATGACTTTACAAAAAAGCCATTAAAGTCATATGTTTGATTTTTAGACAAAGATATGTTTGATTTTGTAAAACCCAACCAGTTTTCTGGTACGAAAGTACATATTTGTAAATACACCTTTATTGTCCTTAAGTACATCATCGGATATCAAAAAAGAATAGTCAAATGTTTACACCTTACTCTCTTCATAAAGTCATAGCACTCGTAATAAGATAGTTATGCATCCAGAAACTTATATTAACAACCCTAATAAATGCATAATAACGAACACAACATTTACAACTGATTTGTTTGAAGTTGATTTTTCACATTTTTCCCAGATGGACCTATCTATTGAGAATAACCGTATATCATAATATGCTGGAAGAACAATGTGGACAATAAGCAGAACATTTCTCCAACATCATATACAGTGTGACTGATTGGCAAGTCTTTATCTCTATATATCATAGATATTTTTCATTGTGGCTGTGTTTGAATTGTTTTGATTGAAATGAAATTTCAATACACTTATCATACAAATTGCAGACAAAATTGCAGTTTTTAGTTGTTTTTACATTATGTCTATGGACACTGTCAGCATGTTAAATCACATCATGCTTATCTTTGTAAAAACATGAAATTATATCAACATACAAGGGTATACAGTATGAATACAATATCTATACCACACTACTTGTTGTTATTTTACAATATTTGACATTGTGTTATTACTTACAGGAAGACAGTATGATAAAAATGGTAATTTAAAACAATGGTGGGATGATCATGTGATAGAATCATTTAAGAAACAAGCACAATGTATGATAGATCAATATGGTAACTTTACTGTGGATGAAATTGGTTTACAGGTATGTTCAAATGTCATTCGGCAGTTCAGAATTTGCTCATTTATCTTTTATGTCTCGGTTCTTGAGCACTGTAAGCACCAACACTGACTATGTTCGTCCCTGTAAACAAGTTAATGAGTTAGCACGAATTTTCATTCTCCGACAATGCAAGAATCAAAATATTTATGAATTTCTTCATAATAAATGTTAATAAACATGTTCATGAATATATTGACTCATAAATCGTCTGTGAACCAAAAAAGTATATTTGTTGTTAGTGACAATTCGTGAAGATATTTGTGAACTATTAATGAAGATGTTCATAATCATGTTCATAAATTATTGACGAACTATTCAAGAGTAAATAAACAAAGCATTCATTCTCAATGAACCAAGTATTAACGCTTTAAGATGTGGATACACATGAAAAGTAATATTCCCATCTAAAATAAACACAAACCATCCCTTTTCAACCATCAACTTAATAAGGGGAACGAATCTTACACAGCTAAAGGCAAAAAGTAGAACGTTCAACAAAATATATGTACTTAACTTTGAATTAAGTTTTCATCTAACGTTGTCTCAAGAATGGTTATAAAGAAACTGACTCACAGAAATCCCTTCCTTTATTATATTTAAAGAACAGTACAAAAAATAAACAAAATGGCCAAGACGGCTTTATATTGCTCACCTGAAAAGCATTGCACAGAAACATTCATTACAGCATTCATCCAGACAAACAATCTGACTAAATATTATGAACGTGGCATGAAAAACACCGCCTCTGTCGCATACACAAGGTTTTTCTAATATTTGACCCCGCGGTCAAGTTTTTACCTCAGATGACTCATGTACTAACCAAACCTAGAGCTCATCAAGACAAATATTCTGACTAAGAAATAGGAAAATTGAATGCAAAATTCAGCCTCTATCGCATACACAAGATTATTCTAAGAGTTGACCCCATGACCTAGTTTTTGATCCCAGATGACTCATGTGCAAACCAAACATAGATTTTAACAAGACACACATTCTGACCAAATATTAGGAAAATCGGATGGAAAATACAGCTCCTAATGCATCATAAGGTTTTTCTAAAATTTGACATGCTTGTCCGGCTAGCTCAGTCAGTAGCGCACAAGTCTGCTGATCGAGGGGTCGTGGGTTGGATTCCCTGGCGGGGCATACTTTTGTGGAGCTTGGTCATGAAATTATTTATATGGCCATTCTCCTTCCTACTACTAATTCTAAATCATGTAGGGCAGTAGTCAGTCACTGACAGACGTATGCGCCTCGTAGTTGTTAACAGCTAAATTCAGAGATATAGCCTTTACAGGAACAGTGAGTAGGTGGACTGACCGCCGTGATATAACCTATACAATGTGTTGCTACGGCGTTAAACCCAGCAAAAATAATATATGACCCCGTGACCCAGTTTTTGCCCCTAGATGAGCTGTATACAAACCAAACCTAGATTCAATATAATCAAACATTCTGATCAAATATCAGGGTATAATACACCCTCTATCGCATGCACAAGGTTTATTTAAGATTTGACCTGTGACCTAGTTTTTGACCCCAGATGGTCTATTTACACTCCTAGCATAAATTCTATCAAGACAAACATTCTTACAAAGTTTCATAAAGATCCAATGAAAAAAAAACAGCCTCTTCCGCATTTGTGAACAGACAGACGACAGACGCCGGACATCTAGCGATCACAATAGCTTAAGAGCATTCGCTCAGGTGAGCTAAAAATAAAGCAATTATGTTCATCCAAAAAATAATTATCCGAAAATTTGTACATTTAATTTTACTTGTTTTTCTCAATGTTAGATACTTTAATGGAAATATATTTTGTCCATAATATCTTTGCATCTTTTATTTGCTTATGACGACAATAGATTGCAACCTGACACTTTAAATTACAGTTAAAACTTCGTTTTGAAATTTGGAGGGTACCTACTTTATTACTTCCCGCCATTTTAAGTTGTTTATAAAATATGTAAGCATTAAAAACTGAAGATATCAGTTGGTGTTCAATAAAAATAGATACTATTTTCCACAGGCCTGATGGTTGAAATAGTTGTGGGATCTCATATTAATGTAATGTTAATGTAATGTTAAATGTAACATAACTCTAAGTGTCAGCATATCAGAAACTTGGAATTACATAGATGTGACTGATACAGATGCTGTGGAACAATAAGTGGCATTAAGGCTTTGTGCACATGGCCATGTTGGGTTCAAGTAATCAAGTGATAAACTGAGGAGAATATTCAAATTTAGTACATACTCTATATCATGCATACACAAGAACTCATAGTAAAATACCTTTTAAAAGGGTTAACAAACATGCCCACTGATGCCTTGAGACTGATTTGATAAAAAATGCCAAACTAAACAATTTCGTTTTGAGAAAAAAAGTTCAATTAGTTAATGTAAATAGCTTTGATTGTTAGGTGATATTTTTTAAAAGTTTAATTAAGCCTTCTGTTAAGTTAACTAGTTTTTGTTTATTACAGTTAAATGGTGTACAGACACAAGGAGAGAACATTGCTGATAATGGAGGCTTAAAAGAAACATACAGGGTAATAAAAACATTTCAAATTTAGGATACTTCTTAGACCCAAGCTGCTAATTTTACTGAGACAAGTAATGTTATGTTTGAAATCTCTTACATTTCTGACAATTACAATTTGAGTTTGGTAATACTCATTCTCGTACCCAGAGGCTATCAAGATTCTAGCGTTAGATCGAGAATCTTGATAACACCCGGGTACTAGAATGGATAATACTGTACGAAGTAAGACTCTGTTACAATTATATGTACTGACTCCAGATTTGAATCCAGATTTGATTATTATCATTGCAACTTATTATTATTACACAAACTGATCATGTCATCATTGTAACACATAATTTAAGATTTAGAGTTTTCTTGTTATTCAAGTTATTTAAAGTTTAGATAATGGAATTAATTATTATGTCAAATGGTGCCACATGGTTATACTAAATTCTTCAGGCTTATCAGAAATGGAAAAAGACACATGGTGGACAGGAAGCCAGACTTCCTGGTCTTACTTCTCTCAACAGTGATCAGTTATTCTTCCTCAACTTTGCTCAGGTAAACTATCTTTCATTCATTGCTTTACTCTGTGATGATATTTTTGTGCAGCTCATAAGAGACTATATCTTTAACTTTAGTGGTGTTTATTGGCAACATTCACCATGTCGACATCTACACCAAAGGTTCTGTCCCAGCATGCATGTGTCATACTATTGTGGCAGGAATAGGGATGGGGTACTCGTACCAGTACCCGAGTAATATAAGTACAAGTACCACATTTTCCAGTACTCACCTGAATATATTGTAAAATGAATACTAGAACTCTGAGTCAGATGTGTCGTCTGACAATAGCATACTAATTATTTACCCTAATTATTTTTATCTGAAGAATGAGGAGTCTATAGGGAATGAGGTTATACCTCAGACAAGCAAAATAAGACAATTTATAAATCAGGGACATCAAAGGAAAATTGTAGTTTAGTGGTTACATCATAATGGTGGTGAAAATTTCAATAATTACATGTTTCATGACTTTTTGTGTTTGCTAGTGAAAAAAATTGAGGCCCACGCATAGGTATATTGATAATATCACTAGTACTGTATTTATGAACATCTCTGACAAAATTGAGAAAGTACATTGTTTTTGCGGCACATGGTTTTAAATTGTTTGTCATTCAGACAATAGTTCCACAATGTAAAAAATATTGATAAAAGATTAAATTTAGCAGTCAACATTTAATTAAACAGATGACAATTCTCTTCTTTGCTGGTCGGCGATGAGACATGTGTAATAAAAAGGGAAATATTTTTCTATTCACAATTCCATCTACATTTGCCAATGGATTTCAACTAAACTTTCACAGAAATATTGTTGACAAGTACCTTAGTGTACCAAATCCTCCTTATCGTTCATATATGGGTCACATATGACGGTATATACAACTCGGGGCCTCAATGATGAAATCCATTCACCGTGACATACTGAAATTTTACCGTTATATCTAGCCACAAAAAGCACGCAATACATGTGTCAAATTTATGATAAGTTGTGTCTTTAAGTAAGACAATTACACAGCCGTTTCGCGTTAAGTTAAGCAATTGCAAAAATATCATGTCACATAGTATTTTTACTAAGAATATAGCATGGTTTATTACCAAATTTGTCCTTTACCTAGGAGACATATGTCTTTACCGAAAACATATACATTTATAAACATAACCATTACTAGATGATAATTTTACTCAGCGGGAATGTTGCATATTCATCAAAATACCTTGTCCCACTGTTTGGGTCAATTGATATTCAGATTTATTGTCGCCCTATTCTGCTCAAGGTATGAGAATTCTGACTTTCATCATAAAGCATACACATAGGCCAAACAACTGCAATAGTTTGAACTTCCACAACTTACATCATAAAAATATTTACGCATTGACTTTGCTGTCCCACAAATTCACGTGAATTACGTTACCATTTTCCACAGGCTTGCTGGCATGATGTTCATTGCATTATATATATGTATTTATCTTCTGGGAACTACTCAATGTATGTAGCACAAAATTGACAAATGAGATTGGTTGTTAATTAATTGTATAATCCACACATCTCCTCAGAACGGTATTCACTCAATAAAACCTAGGTTTAGTGAATTACGTTACTAGCTGTTTTCATACACACTAACATTACCTATATCCACTTACTAAATTCCATCTAAACTACCCTCTTATAAACTTAAGTAATAACCAAATGAATTAACATTGCCTTGATGCAATTATATAAACAGCCCAATAAACAATCGATTTGTGAATTACGTTATTGTGAATTACGTTACCGCAAATATCAGTTAGTCGCCGAAATTAGGACCTAGGGTCAATTATAACAGGTTAAATTTACAGCAACACCTAAGAACGTTGAGGTGTCAATATTTTGAAAGTTTTTGAAGAAGGAAATTGCATAAGTAAGAGACTTTTACGAATAATTTATGATGAATGTGAGTCATGTATGTTTCTTAAATAGTTTCATCATACAAGTGCATAATAGATAAATCAGTTTTGTATCAGTTGTTTTTTCTGGGGCATTATTTTAGTTACACAGTAACAGTTATTTTGTATTGTTCATATGTCGATGCTAGACACACATTTTAAATGGTAACGTAATTCACAGAGTGGTAACGTAATTCACAATCCCTCTAATTTTGTTTGGCCAGTGGGTAAAAGCAAGGTTGAGATGCAAAGGGCATAGAGAGATTGAAGAAAGCCAAAATATGGCTAAAGCTACTTGAAAAGAGAAAATTAATTGAATTAAAACTTTAAAACATTGTACAAACTAACAACCAGTATAGGTCCAAATATATTTAGAATGAGACAAAAATGTATACGATTATGGACCCATAAAATATATAAAAGCAAAAACCAAAGGAGGCGCATGACGATAAAAGGCAAAGTTGCAGATCGTTGTAACACTAATCTAAATATGGTAGCGATAATTGATTATAGGCAGTTGGATTATGTGATTTAATTAAAATGGTAGCAGTATCCAATTCCTTTTATGTAGAGAAGGAGATATTCTGACATGGTAGTAAACATGAAGTTCACAGAGAGAACGGGTAGCTGGAAAACTACATGTTCTGTGAAGAAGGCAGACAAGAAGATAGAGAATCTAGATGTAAAATTGTCCGTGCTACAGTTCAAATTTATCAACACTTGACGCAAGAGACAACCAGCGGTGCAAACTTGTGGGCAGACTGTTAGATACTGTTATGTATATTCTATGTATAAGAACGTTGGTAATAATTACAATAATAATTACATGTAGGCAATAAAACATGTTACATCTAAATTAGTGATTATGTGGAGTGAGAAAACCATGCACTTGTCTTTACAATAAGAAGTTACATCATCGTTACTCAACGCTGACGTCGGAATGCTTCAAGTTCAATATACTAGAAGTGTTGAAACATGTTACATGTAAACTTATTTTTCATGCAATATATTTTTTAAAGCTTCAAATCAATCTTGACAAGGAGTATTGAGTGATGTTCTTTTACGTTTAGTCCCATGAAACAGAAATAAATCATGTATAAACTGCAGGCTTCCAATTATGCCTCGTATGTAAAATATAAAATATTTCATATAACAGAAAATATGCCCCTCCATTTAAATCATTGTTAACAGTTTGGAAAATTGTGTTTGCAAACTCGTTAACTAATAATAAATTATACATAATGACCAATAAGTTAGTTTTCATCATTGGCAGAACAAGGATTTCTCTATTGTTAAATTAAGTTAGAGTGTCAGCAATATAGAACATTTTCAAACATGAAAGAACTTTTGTACAAATATATTGTGAATTACGTTACCGTTCTTTTCTTAAATTAGCGACATTATGATTCTCCATGATATGTCCTTTTACAGCTTTATCAAGTATTTACTACGTATTTAGTGTTGTAGACATTTATTTGTTATCACAGCTTGCGTATTAATCATTTTGCAATGTATTTTAAAAGGCATTTTGAAATTTTATAAAAACCGCGTATGTCGTACAAAGGTTTCAATTATATAAAGGTCCAAAGTCATCCAATCTACTGCTTGAAATCTAAAAATTAGCACAAATGAACTATACACTAAAGAGATTTTTCCATTTTATATCTCTAGTTAACAGTATTTACTTTTATAGATTCACGCCATAAAAAATAAAATTTATGTGAATTACGTTACCATTAGTACATATAAATACACACTATTGTACTACACTATCCTTTCAATATTTTGACACCGTAGTTTGAATACTTTTAGGAAAGGGTATGACATTTTGTATCGATATTTCAATGTTAAAGTATGTCATGCTTATCAGTATCTATACTTTTTGACAGGGAAAGGACTTTTTCTTAAAGAAAAAAGCCAATAAAATAGTCTATAATCTATTTGTTTCGTCCTTATTATGTTTGATATACATATTTGTTCTTGTTATGTGTTGGTTGTATGATAGGTAGAAATGATCAATGAATTGAAAAAAACTCATCATCGGTGTCACACATGGTTTGTATTTTAATTTTAGACATTGTTAATAATTGATTCACCACAGTAACGTAATTCACGGATAAGAATTGCGAGGTAAAACTCATCACAAGTATTTACTTATTAACGAACTTGTTATTTAAAAAAACTTCTGATTTTAAGTCCGTGAAAGGTTGAAGTTTACATTTTTAAACAAACTTTTTGAGTGCTGCAACATAAATTTCATGTGACATATTTTCTCAATAATTGCTTAACTTAACGCGAAACGGCTGTACAAAGGTCAATAACTCCAAATTTATGCAAAACAAATTATAATTCTAGGACACTGTATCCCCCACAATGAGATCTATTCGGTTATGAAGTTTCAAGTTGAAATCTCCACTACTTTTAGAGTAATGCCTTAAACTAGAAAAAAGTATGGAAATTACAATAACTCCAAAAATAGGCAAGGCGGAGTTACAGTTCTCATGCATTGCACTACTTGATAAGTCTGCATACAAAGTTTCACACCAATACCTCTTTTAGTTTAAGAGTCACGTCCTGAACAAAATTTAAGGTGTAAAAATAAAAAAGGACAATAAGTCCAAAATCAGGCAAGGCAGAGTTACAGTTTTTATGCACTGGATTTCTACTTGATGAGATCTATCTACATACAAAGTTTCACTTCAGTACCTCATGTAGTGTCAGAGTTATGTCCTGGACAAGAAATGGGACTCGGACGCTGGCACCAACGCCGGCGCCACCAACGCTGCCGCCGGGGACACCATGACGGACACCTTTATACTCTGATTATGTCAGGTGACACAAAAAATAAAATAAAAAGATTGACTTCCCAGATTAAACCGGGATATATGCTTTTTGATCAAATTTTGAATATTTCCCTATCCATAGCAACCAGAATTTCGGTTAGAAAAGAAAAGACAATGATGTGCATAATCTACTCATTACAATGTATTTACATACAAGTGTCTGCAAAATAGCTTGGATACTTTTTTCGATATCGCAGGATCTAGATTTAAGCGGACAGACAGACTGACAAACAGACTGGCAGACGGAGTGCAAACCTATAGTCCCCTCTGGTGTAAACACTGATAGGAGACTTATAATGTATCTAAATAATGTTTTGATGCTGTTCTCAGGGACATTAAAAGAGCATAGTACCTCTTGTCCCGAGTTTAGGTAAAAAACTAGGTTATAGCAACTCATTTGTTTAGATTGGTTATATATTATGAGTAAATCCAAAGGAATGATATTTGTATTTTTTCTCTACCTGTAATTATTTTAATGTAAATTATAACCGTCATACTGTTTTCTTTTCGCGATGTTTTGTTTGAGTGGAATACTGATAATAGGGGATCAATCTGGAAACAGGCAGTAATCCTGTTACACTACTTGCATAAAGATTGGAAATGGGATACAAAAATATTACTTTGCAGTTAAAACAATGGTTACAACATTATATATATATATATATATTTAAAGGTTTGGTGTGGAACCACACGGCCACAAGCTATGGTTGATAGAATACTAACTGGTGTACACAGCCCGGGAAGATATAGGTTTGTAGATAAATTCTTATATTTGTTTTACATATCATATGTGACCATGTAGGAGTATTTCCAGTGGCTCAGTGAAAACATAACTCTTCACAAAATTGTAAAAGTAATATAGTTGACAATATTGACTCCGAGGTTTCCTGATATAAATGTTGTTAAAGTATTGGTTCAAATTCAAAACTGTCAATCTGCCACCATGTTAGAATAAGTGGCGAATGGAAGAATATGTGAGCAAAGTTTCCCAATCAGTCACTACCTCCTTCTAGTTGTGTATACTGTGACAATAATTATACTAGGGCTCCGTGTATAGGAGCATTATATCAAAGGGATATCATCTATGAGTCATGGCCAACTAAGACACTAATTATGGTGTCCCTAAGCTTGATAGGTTTCAAGTTACTGAGCGGACAAAGATTTTATGCTCCATGTCACTGTGACCGCAAAATCAATAGGGATTATCTATGGGTCATGACCATCTATGATACTAAGAAAGGTTTACCTAGGTGAAATAAGTTTAAAGTTAATGAGCAGATACGACTTTGTTAATGCTGGACAGACAGATAGAGGGATGACGCGCATCGTATCAAATTAATTACGTTACACGAAAAATGCTCCTTATAATGATCTACATATAATGTAGTGGATACATGCCTACCCTCGATAATAAAACCATAAATTTACTTAAAGGTTTAGCTTTGCAGACATCACAGTTCACATTACATTTTAAATCTTTGTGAATAATTACTTTATGCACATGTTAGCATTGTTTGAAAGTGTGATTTTAGTGATTAAACATTAACAAGTATGGTTATGTATTTCAGAGTTATTGGAACTTTACAAAATACAGAAGCATTTAGTGAGGTCTTTAATTGTCCTGTTGATTCTTATATGAATCCAAAAAACAAATGTACAGTGTGGTAATATATACAATGTACATGTAATGATCACATGAATGTTTGAACATTGGTGGCTCAGTTTTGGATTTGTTGTGAGTTTAATAATCAATCCAAGACAATGATGTAATCACAATGATAATATACAGCTGTAAGGGATATATGTTTATACATTAATCTAATGTATAAATATGGAGTCATGGTTAGAGACTTTTGTTATTAAGATAACGTTTTTGTGTTGTTAATATATGTGACCTATTTAAATATTATTTAAATATTGTGTTACAGAAAGTGACTGTATTTTAATAAGAGATCTTGATGTGTTGATATTTTACTGACTAAATACTTTCACTCACTCCCTATTGTATGGGAGCACTGTGAAATAAGGGTGAAGTATTTGTCTCTTTATATGACAAACAACATGAATATGTTTTAAAGTGAAGTCTTTAAATGTTTTTTTTTTCATGGTTCATTCTAACAAAATGTATGTACTATTTGTGTATTTTGTTATTTCAGTTAAACAATTTTACAGTGTAGATGTTGATAAATGACTAAATTGTTTGTATGACAACTTTATATCTTATAGTTGAATAACTTGTAAATCCAAATTGTATTGTTCATTATATTCATTTACAACAGTTTTTAATAATCATAAATATAGGAACCCCAGCAGAACTACAAATATGTCGGTTTGAAATCAGCTGTCAAAAGGGTCAAATATTTCTGATCTATTTCGATCTTGTGTTACAATCAATAAGTATATTTACAAGCTGTATTGTCAGATGGCCATCTCTGGTTTTCTCTAGTTTTATAAATGTTGGGAAGATTAATAATGTGCCATTAAAAGTTTATTTTAATTGTAAATGATTAGACTTACCATTTCTGTGTACAAAAGGGGAATAACTTGGTTAATATTCATGCAAGTTATGGAACTTTGTTATAGATCTAGTATTGTAGAAATGTGTGATGTTACAAGTGTATCATTCAGTAATTTCCAAGAAATAAAAATGTTGCATGTTAAACGTGGACAGTAAACAGATATACAAATAAAGAAGAACATCTATCTAATCTCCTTTAAATGTTGATGTAATAATGTTTTCATAGATTTATACTCTCACCATGTATTGTCTTTAGATTATTCTTGTAGTCAAATGTATGTAGGAAACTTAACAATATGGAACACTTCAGTTTGGGTAGATATAAGAGTGATTGAAACTGTAGTCTGGTATTAAATCTAACTGCATAGTAAAGATAATGATAACTTAATGCTATGCCAACTTCAAGCCCCTACTTTAAAAACTTTCTTGTGTATGTATTGTAATTCTATGTAGGCCTACTTGTATTGTGTAAAGTCAGATTTGATGACAAACCTATCATAAATATATATATAAATATATATAAATATATATGTTTTTAACTTTATCAAGAATGTTGTAGATCTATAAGTAATGAACATTGTTTTTTTTTAAATTTTGATTAATCATTTGTGAATGTATTTTGTATCTTTATAATGTTTATATTTGTTTCATATTCACTTCTTTATTTGTATTGTGAAGACTTTTGTATTTTCTGTTATCAAGAGATATATTTTCAATATGTAAATAATTATACCAGCGGTTATGAACCCCGAGAAAGATAACTTAGACAGTAGACAGTTCTATACAATAAAATACTGAGTCATTTCTCTTGGATTTATACTATAATTGTGATTTTGTGTACAATAACTTATATCATAGTTCAGCATTTAGTCAAGTAATTTATTGAGTACACATAATAGGGTAAAATTGTTTAATTCAGTGGTTTGTATTTTGAGAACATTATACTACTCAAAATGAAGTTTATAATACATCCAGCATGTTAATTTTGGTTTTACATGACATATTTTTTATGTTTTACAGCTAAAAATGACATACAGTTAATTTTAGAGGTATCAGTATATCAAGTATTTATCTTCTTGTCCCTTTATCTATATTAAATCTATATGACTTTAGGGAGCTGGCTCATAAAAATGTTCTACGGTTACCCCTTTACTACCGCTTTCCCTCTGTATCAAAAAGGGTAGATGACAACCAACGGCGAGAGTTCCTAGACCTGTTCAGGGGTAGTATGTAGGATAACTCTAGATGACTTTTCATTTAATTGTTTAGCATATGATCCAACCAATTTTGACAAAACATAATTTTGACCGAGTTCATTTTCCCGATCAATTTTGACACTAAGCTATATTGTCTCTGTTACATAAAACAATCCACAGGGGCAATTGCGTTTTATTTGATTAAAGTCAATTTTCTTTGCTATTTAATACTTGTCAAGTTGACATATCAAATTCATTATCACGGTTAACAGTTTTTTCAAGACAATGTTTTTTCACGGCCATATATTCCCCTATGAATACTCTTATCAAAGATATTTTACATTTTTATCCTCCATACCCCTTTTAAAGTATACTATCAACAAAAACCTTTTCTGACAGATATGATTTGAACTTGTGAACAAATTGTCTCTGACAAGAGATCTAGTATCAACACTATGTAAATATTTCTTTGTATATGTAATGTGTTTTAACTCTTTATATAATAAATAAAAATTTTCTATAGAGTAGTTTGACTTTATTGATTAATTATTTAGAATATTAGAACATATTCTTTAAAGAAGGAAACTTTGACTTTTGACCTAATATTTCTAGTAAAGATATCTGGATGAAAAATTACTAGTTATGCTCATATGTAGATCTACACTGTTTAAAATGTGAAGCTAATCGGGTCAAAAAATAAAATAATTAAAGATCCACTCTGAAAAATAAGAATGTGCTTTAACAAAGAACCCTTCTTAAGTTATTGCCTAAATAGTGAAAAGGAATACAGAATGAGATAATGAGAGATCTATAGTCATATGACTTAAGCAACTATTTCACATGTCAACGTTGATTCACAAAAATAAATATGCTATAATATTCTACATGATTTTAAGATGTTCGAAGAACAACTGTATACACCAATTTTGAGAAATCAGTATAGTTTACTACAATCAAAGCGCGCCGAAAGCGCTGTCCTGACATGGATTTAACAGGGCAAAATTTGGTGGTGTCATTAGAAAAAGGACGTGCGGCGTCTAAAATTTACAAACTAACAGTATAACGAAAGATCATGATGCTTATGCCTCCCGCTGAAAAATGCGAATCAACAGATTATGTTATATTATCTATTTAGACTGTGGAAATTTGCAGGCGTGTCTATTTTTAGCACATCGGGGATACAGTTGAATATACGAAAAGAACAGGAACGGGTCAGACTTTACTTGTTATCAATTTTATAGCAGATGAATGGCGGTACTTAATCGAAAATGTTAAAACGGAATTAACAATGATACTTTCATGTATTGTGCGTTGACAAATGACTGCTTGAAACAAATGACTGCTTGCGACATTTTGTGATGCGTTTCAAAATATGTGGCTTACTAAGACATGAATTGCTTACGCAATCCATGTCAACAACTAATTCTACATGTATACTACAGAGACGATAAATTAATAAGAATGCTTAAAGCTCACAAAATCATCTTACGACTAAATTGTAGAACTTGAACAATAACCTAACCCTCCAGCGGCCAATTGTATAAACAGATTTTACCGAGGTAAATCATACTCTAGGGTAAGTTTCCTGTTGATTCCGCCAAAAACTGGATGCCTTTGGTTGATTCCGCCCATCGCAACAAATACTTTTGATAGCCATGGCAATAAGAACGCAACTTGAATGCCATTCCAGTCATCATTTTGAGCAGAAGAAAATGTTTAAAATTATCCACTTATTCATAATGGCTATATTTATTAATAATTATAGGTTATTATACATTTTACTGTTCAATACGGAAATATATTTGGACGAGTACACAGCTTGAAAAGCCATATTGGACGAGCCGATAGGCGAGTCCAATATGACTAATCAAGCTGTGTACGAGTCCAAATATATTCCGTATTGGACAGTTAAATGTATAATAACCTTTTTATTATATATCGTTTACATTAAAATAATTATCATCCCCAACAAAGCAATCACAGCAATTCTTATCAACCACAATCAACATCACCACCAAAAACACTACCTCAATCGGTCATTTTTTAAAAAGAAAAGGTATTAATTTATGAATGTAGCGGCGAATAATTAATGCAATTTTTCCCGAGTGCGAATGCAGACTTGTGACGTAGTGTATTACTGTATTATCCAAACTCCTCACAGTACTTACGTCACGCTTTGCTACTTATTAAATGTATTAATAAAGGGAAATAACCGCTGCGGGGCTTGCGTATTATCGTGATGTCATTTTGTCGACCATTTTATGACGTGTTTGTAGCCTACTCATACCATACTTATACAGGTAGGCGGAACTCCCTCGCCTATTGGAAAATTAATTCTCTCAAGTATCGATGTAAAGACCTTGCCGTAGAATTTACAAAGTTTACATGACGATGTCATTCAAATGTCACTTAAACTTAAACATCCTGGAGGATTTAAAAGATTGGAAAGTACAGGATTCCATAAAATCTATTCATAAAGATAAACTACACACGGATGATAGGAACGGACAAACTAATTGTAGGAAACACACTCGCTGACGGGATTAACTTTTATGGCAAGATGGACATGCCACATAGACAGTTTTCCGAAAATGAACTCTGGAAATTACTTTTATGAGAAAGATCGTTTTGAAAGCCAGATTCATTATCTATACCTAATGCATTGCTTGGCTTGGATTAAACACAAGTCAACCTTTGTATTAATTGCATAATGTCTGGATAATTCGTCACACAGTCACATAATGGATACGAAAGTTTTGCTGTGTATGGTGGACACACGGGTTCTCGCACCTCTAAGGACTCAATGAACCATTTCTAATTAATGCAACAATACTTTCAGAAAAATACATTAAAAACGAACCTTTTAATCTATATTCCATTTTTTATCATATAATTGCTGATATTTTATATTAAAAACAAATCCAAATCCTTCAAGAAAAAACACGACCATTTTCTGAAAACTGTCATGGCGGCTAAAATAGATGACCTAATTTCGCACCTCTACCGTATTTGGCTCTTTGTGACGTCATAATTAGCTGCCACATGACTGTCACGTGACTTTATGAGCAAGGGCTACCTGCCATGTGCTTTTTTTATTATAACATACTTTTAAACACTATTTGATGGATTGTACTGACAGAGCGGAAAAAGGTAATAAGGATTTACTGAAAAATATTCACCATCACAAAATATTCATTCTAATTACCTGTTTCTTGCGCATTATTCTCGTTTGACAGTGGTAGTTGCGTCGATTGTTTACTTAACATTGTGCACACGAATTGATGACGTCATACACAATAATATAGCAAAGTAAACAACTTTTTTAAGAAAGGACCGAGATCAGGTGTTTGTACGATAATTGAATGCTTGATCGGAAATCGTCAGAATTTGGCTCCTTGATTTTGCGTATTGTAAGTAAAAAATTTGTGATTTATATGACAAACCTTGTTTATAACGTTATTTTATTTAGTACAGACCATTATTTTGGTTTATTTCCTCATTCATGCCTAGACTACAAAGAAAAACAGTTTCGAACCGATGAAAAAAATGGCGGACATAATTTATGAATAAGCATCGTTTAGTGCACATGTCCCCAATCGTCCAATACGAAAATAATATATTATTTTTGGATCCAATACGGGAATATATTGTTACGGATCAGTCACGAACTTGACAAAGGAATTGAATCGTGTCGCCAACTGGATTTATTCAAAACGAAACTGGATTTCTGTTTAACGAGTTTAGTTTATTCTTAGTCGATTTCAACAGAACTAGCAATACAGCCAAAATATACAGGTATAATTTTTACAAAAAGGATTTCTTAATCATGACATAGACTGGTAATAACGTTGATAAATAGCTAACCATTTGATCTAAAATATTCAATAAAATGCAGTTCTGAAGAAGATTAACGTGGATGTGTACTCAATGCTTGTTGGCGGAGACTGATCCCTGGACGATGGACGCCAGGGTTTTTATACCCCAGGGTGGCCGATGGCCGATAAAGTGGACGATTTGGACAATCGTCCTGTGGCCGGGACGATCGTCCAATGGACGGTGGCCGATGGACGATTCTGTGACGTCAGAATCGTCCAAAAACGGGACGATATGACGTCATCACTAAAAACTATTAAAATTAAATATGGCGGCCTCAAAACTGAACTAAAATGGAATTATAGACGATAAGATGGAATGAATAACATGGAATCTTACAGTTTTGGTAAACTTTAGCATGATTCAACCTGCAGACGAATTATTTTACTAGACAAAGACTGGTTTTAAGAAACTAATGAACCCAAAGATAAATAAGTATGGCACTCAAATGCACCATAGGCCTGTTAAACAAGGTAAAAATCAATATTTAGGCCCAAACTAATAATTTAGGTTTTAGTGAGATGACTGGTCATATCATTATTGGACGGTCACGTGGTACAAATGCAGATTGTTGATTGGTTAGATTTTCTTAGATATATAATAATATAGAATACAATTGACTTTATCATAATTGCAAATGTATCACACAAAATGACCACTGGTTGTTAAGCATTAAGTTCACACTTTTTGTTGGATTCTCAACCTATTTAATGAGCACACTAGTCTGGTGAAAGCAGTAATGTCAAATGGTTTTACAACACAGTTACAACAAAGTATTCATCTTTTAAAATTTTATCTATTGATTTCAGTATGGACACGAAACATTTAAACACTCCATTTACAACAAAGTAAATAGAAAAAATATTTTTTACACTGCATAAAACTTATCAAATATAATGTTATATAATGCCATCGAAATAAGTTGATAAATAAAACATCTAATATGTAAAACACATTTAGTAATTATTATAAAAATACACATTAACCTAAGTATTATCAGTTCGGTTTGTCTTTGTATCTGATATTTCAAGAAACAAATAAAAAATGTCACATTAAACTTGAAATGTATAAGCAAACAATAAATATTAAATGCAATATGAGAAGATCAAAAATTGATAAACTACGCATTATGTTCTCAAGTACCTTAAAACATTTGTTAGTTACCAAAAAATATTCTTCTATCCAAACTTAAAAGTTCATAGACAATACACTCTTTAAAGTATATAGTTCAATCTGACACACTTTGATCAAGGTTTAAGTGGTTAAGGGCATGTCTTCTCACTATTGGTAGAAATTTCATCTAACAGATACCACTTTTTTATTCATCTTGTCCAACAGTGGGAAATTCTTTTGAAAAAAAAAACCCAATTAACATGCTTCAAAAGACCATTTTTATGTTATTGTTGAACAGACAAAGATCAGTTACAATAGCATATAAGATAAGCACAATATGTTCAGGTGAGGTAATAAAATAAATACATAAAATGTGAACTCAAGTTGTAAACATATATAATCAGATACAAAATGAAATCTACATTTAATTTGTAAAATCTGTAAAAATGTGAAGTCAAAAATATGTGACAAAAGTTTAGCCAAATTTAATATTAAATAACATGCAACAAAAATATGAATAATTTGTGGTAACATTCGGACTTAAAAGTAACATAAGTTTCATGCATCCAAGTATATAATATGGGACTTCTAATATAGATCTGTTATATCATAAACATGTAAAATTAAAAATACTTGACAAAAATAAATTTATCTACATCAGACATACATGTAAGTACAATTTAACTAAAAGCATGTCCTTTCATAATCAATACACACCCACACACATAAAATATATATACTAAGAATAAAGACTCATTAAATGTAAAACTAAAAATACTTGACAAACAAGTAAATCTGTGAGCTAATGCTCACTAGTGATACCCCCGCCAAAATCTAAAAATATGCGACAAACAGGAAGTAGATGGGCGAGGAGCATGAAATCGCTTTACACCACATGGGACTATAGGATGAAGCAATATGCAAAGTTTCAGGCTGCTGCATGGTATAGTTGCTGAGAAAACTGTGACGGAAATTTTGTAACGGACGGACGCACACACGCACGCACGCACGGACAAGGGTAAAACAGTATACCCCCCTCTTCTTCGAAGCGGGGGTATAAAAATTAACTTTATCTTAATCAGACATTCATGTAAGTGCAATTTAACTGAAGGCATGTTCTTTCATAATCAATACATATATATATAGTAAGAATAAAGACTTATGATTCAAGTAGAAATCACAACATATAACATTTATCAAAACTTACAAGAATGACAAACACTTGTTTGTTTTGGTTTTACGGCGCACCAACACAGAAAGGTCATATTGCGCCGAAAGCAATTGATGATATTAATAATTCAATCGATATTAATGATCTTAAGCCCTATATTTTATTATATACATTTATTTCCTTCAAAAAGTTAAGTATCGCATGTGATGGTACAGACTCAAAAAAAGTTAATTAAGTGATTTAACCTTAAAATGTTTGTCACAAATGTATTCAAGATCCTGACAGTCAAGAAGAACGTGTTTGACATTGAAATGCTCGTCAAACAAACACTTGTATAATCATTCAATTTCATATGTTTAATGCTTTAAAGCATTCCTACAGCCAGATATGTATCATGGGTAAATAGCTCTACTGTTTCGAAGCTTTAAGTTCTAATGTAACAGATTAAAAAATCTGTAACCATGCACTGGAAAGCATGGACTTCCAAGAAAGACATAATAAGTATGTGCAAAGACCAACTTAAACCTTTTGTACATTTTGCCTAAAACTTCCAGGCTACTATCAGACTGTGATAAAAGTTTTAAAACACAAACACAATTATGTACATACAAGTTCCTTAACTATCCAAATCTCTAACAAGGTATGACTTACACCACATAAATTAGTTCCCACTATGTACATACATGAAACAAGATTATAGAGTCACACAACAAGATCTGTACTCTCCGAGACTACCACAGACATTGGTTTACAACGTTCAACTTGTAACAAGATAGTGTTTAGTAGGTTGCAGCAATTTTGACTTAATACATTTTAATAACCATGTTTCTTTAACACAAACACCAGCACATTTAACAGCAGGACCCTGAAACAAGAACAAATATAAATATTAAGGTTTATGTTTTACCAGGTTGATAAATCAAACGATTTTGTACAGAAATTGATAATCCTTCAGTCTCAATTGGAAAATGTACCATTATCTAGCCTAAAAATAATTCAAATAAATACAAATCCTCTGTAAATTGTCTCCTTAGGCTAGCTTTCCATAGTTCGGTGCTCCGTCGTCCGCGTCCTAGTCCGCGTCAGTGTCCGTGTCGTTTTGCCTGGCGAGCAAACTTTCACGCACACGGAGAGTTCACTGATGCATATTGTACAGGAAACAAGACTCAGAGGCAAAAAAAAAGTAAATTGCAAAATATATTTGAGAAAAAGTAATTGAAACTGTTAGAGAAAACGAGACAATTTAAACTTTTATATTTATATTTTGTTACCCAGGTTTTAGTTATTGATTTATGTATATTATTTGTGTTTATGAAGGAAGCCATGCAACGTTATGTAGTTAAATAAGTTAGGGGTTTTATACATAACATAGTTTAACTGTATTTTAAAGTTCATATCGGTTTACTAGCTGGGAATTGTTAAATTCACGTGTGTGGCTATTTTCTTTTGTAGAATAAAACTGAGAGTTCTCAAGTATTTAGAAATTTAGTTAGTTCAACTTTTTATCACGGGTTTCAGTAGTAATGTTAGGATTCGGTGTATTCAGTAACTAACTCCGTGGTCTATTCTGTAGATGACGCGAATTAAGCCTATTTAAGTACACGTATTCATTGTATTACTGTCACTTCTCATTTTGCGTTTAGTTACGTGCAGATTATAAAAAGCGTTGTCTATGATTATTATCGACGGAATCATTTTAGCCTGGCGAATTAAATTTATTTCAGGAATTTGTTATTTTTTACGGAAACATTTTAATTTTTATTTTTTACTTCAGGTTTATTAAAGGTTTAATCAAATTTTCGGTACTGTTAAGCTACAGTCCCATAAACATAAAAATAGCCGTCAGGGCACCGTACGGGCGCTGTGCGACCAAGCATCGTAAGGCCCCGTGCGAACTCTTGCGTACCTGTACGGACTGTTACGTTTTTACCAGGGTCCGTGCGATCAGCCGTGGATACACGTATCAGTTTTAAAGTCAAATCGTGTACAAAATCGAGGCCAAGCATGGAATAAAACTGCATATCTTCCAGCTACGGCTCCGTACGGGTGTGTTGTTTTAAGCCATGTTTGTACGGTCACCTTAATGATCACGTGCGACATGGTTATGTATCATTAAATTTCGTGCCATGTATAGGATACACGCTTGCAATAGCTGATTTTGAATAAAATGAACGTTTATCGTCGCATGCATGAATAAATGTGTGATTGTATAAAAGTGTTACTGATAAATGTCTCATTAATAGTATGTCGGCCCAAGGCTAAAAAAAGTGGTTCGCTGTACTCATCGGTATATCAGCAATATTTTGATGGTTTTTTATAGAAAAAAATGTGCTCTTTACGAATCTGCCAGGTGATTTTTCAAATTTTGGGGCAGGAAGATGTTATTGGCCAAAAACCGATGACGTCACTAATTTCTAAAAAAATCGCCTTTAAACTTTAAAAACGCATTGCGCGCTTATTTGTCATGTTTCGAACAAATAATTTTGGTTCTAATAATATGCTTCGACTGTAAGATTTTGTAAATGTTTTGAAAATTATCGGGTGCTGGAAGCACTGATCATCAAAACAAGTGATTACGTCACATTTTTAACAATTTCCGAGATATAACTTTCAAACGTCATTAATTCTATGTTCTAAATTAGTTTTTCAAAAATCGAATGTACGAAAAAATTAACCATACCATGAAGATGAAAAATATATATTAGAACTATACTTGATGAAAAAACATTAGCAAATATCAGCTCCCTAACCAACCCTTACCAGTCACAGTTTTGTATATAGTCCTGCAGTAAAATGTCATATTCAAGGTGAACCCTGTACTTGAGTCCACACAAATATATTTTGCAGTTTATATGTCTTTGAATGGTGCTGAATTATAGCTTGATACGTCATTTTAAAAAATAATTCTTCCTGCCCCAAAATTTGAAAAATCACCTGGCAGATTCGTAAAGAGCACAATTTTTTCTATTAAAAACCATCAGAATATTGATGATATACCGATGAGTACAGCGAACCACATCTTTCGACGCTTTTCTCAACTGGGCCGACATGCTATAAAGCATTTTATGAAAAACTACTGCATTTGAATTAAAAAGACAATATTTACAATTGCGTCAAGATTACAGACACTATACATGCATCTGTTAGAATTCTCCACTTTGTCACTTGGGTTTGAAAATGCACAGCGCCCTTCATCGCCAGAAAAAATCGAGGCCATTGAGTGCTGAGGAATGGCGCAAAATGTTGATGAGTAAATATGTTTTCAACTTTTGTAAAGTACTGGCACTTTACACATTATTTTGGGGAAAATGCATGTATGAAATGCAAATTTTGGACTGAAAAAGAGAAAAATCTTTGCGAAGCTGCATATCTGTCAGTCAATTAGTAGTGAAATAAGAGCATCTTGAAAAGGCCAATGTCCCAACAAGTAAAAGATTAATTAATCGCCCGACATTTCGTTAGCATATGACACATTTATTATGTACAGTCCTATACTTAAAGATAAGTATCTGTCTCTTCTATGGGACCGAAGCTAATGGTCAAAATTTAGTAAAATGTATCGTTTTGTATACATGTACTTTTAACTTATACCTCTCAAATTAGTGAATTGGAATATGTTACTTTACTTTCTCAATTGAATGAAAAACGAAGTACATATAGTCACTATTCTCACTATTAGTGTTACACAAATGTACAGGGTATGCCAAAACTCGTGTACCCTCAATGTGTACATTCAGCACACATGTATTGCTTATCATAATATTGAAGGCTTATATTGCTCCCCCCCCCCCCCTACTCTCTTGGTGGCTGCGGTGGTGCCGTTTAGGTTGTAATATTATCAACAATGATCCAACAATTTAAGTGAAAAGTTAGTTAAAACCTTTCCCATAGAAATTTTTCAAGAGGGTAGATCTTAAAATCTTGGTGGTAACTCCACTGAACCTCTTCGTCCAATCCATCTTGCTGCAAATTTCTGGTTCAAGAAATTAACAACACAATTTACAAATTGGTGAGATGTTCCATGTTGGTAAAAAGGGTTGTGTTGTCCACTTAAGGGATCATCCTCAAGGTAGTCAAACCTCATGTGACAGACCCAAATTTCTCTATATATACTATGATAACGAAAATTTGGGTCTGTCATCTGTGAGTCAAACAAGAAGGCATCACTTATTTAAGTACCAAAGGATTAACTCAAACACTTAATGACAGTAAATTGCAGTTTGCTTTATTTATGACAGGAATAAGCTTTGATCACTTATCTTGGTTATAATGTATTGAGATATGGACGATGCGCAACTTTTGTTTCACCCTGTATGAAAAGTAGCATATAACCTGTTCTATGCCATTCGCTGACATAAAGGAGAAAATTGTTAACGTTTCTATTATTGCTTTTAGAAAGGTTAAAGTTGTAGAGTCGTTTAAAGTTACATATGGGCCAAAAAAAGGAAAGGCGAGAGGCAAAAACTATCATTACTGAGTCTTCTACTCAGTAGAACGTGCATGGTGGGGAGACAGAACCTTAAACACCAGTAATACAGGAATCTCCACGTAATCAGACAAGATAGAACTGCTCTATTGCTTTTCTCAACTTTTCCCATTCGAACATTCAACGAAACAAACAAGCGTATTCGTGTCATTTTTAACTCAACTAGTCAACAATAAATGTTTAACAATTATGAAACCTACGAAATTAAAGTGCCGTTGTTGCGCTAAGGTATCGTGTGTACCCGGCAAGATCTCCGTACGATTGTCCACGGCTCTCTTTACGGGTAATTGCCGTGCGTGATCGTGATAGGAAGATGTGCATACACATCTTCCAGACACGGGTCTTTACGACTCGTTTTAATTCAATTCTTCTTACGGTCCCGTACGTTACACGCACGGCCATCTACGATTCTAGCCCTTACATGTCCGTACACAACAATATTTCGCTATTGTGACCACATCCTTGCGGGCTTACGGCTTAAAATGAAATCGTTTTCAGTCGTACGGTTCGTTACGAGTGATGTACGAGTCCCGATCCGCATTCGTACGGGTGTACATCACATCGTACATACGTATTCTGTTTCTCTTTGTTTTCTTAACAGGCTTTACGTCATCATCTTATCAGGCAAAATGTATACGCCCATCGTCCTTGCGGCGGCCGTACGAGAGTCTTCTACATCTGTAAATAGCCCGTACGATGCCCGTACTGCCGCTCTTACGATTGACCGCACGGCTCTATAATTTATGTGACCACAAACCCGTAGACACACCGTACATGCGCAAGGATTCCCACGGTCTACGACTGTTTGCACGTTCGGGTCCGCAACAAGCCACGATTTTATGGGACTTAGGCATTACAATATTGTTTGATTTAAACTCTTTTGATATCGTGGGTTATATTTGTCGCGAGTTTAGGGTAAAAGATATTATATTTGTTCATTAGACTTTAATAATTTTATATCTTTGATAGAGCTACATTGTACTGTACACGTGTATTACTTGTATTCTTATTTGAAATTTTTTATTTGATATGCTTTGAATGTAATGTACTTGCATTTTCAGGCTGTATTTTATATGTTGATAATTAACTAATATATTGAAACTACACCCTAGTTATTCCCATTATACAACCCTTAAAAGTCAGATAGATGTATAACTGATGACTAAGCATACCAACTTTCATTCAAAGATATTTATAACTACTAAAGATATCTAAATTTGAACAAATTTTAATCTTAAATGCTTATGTATGGAGGGGCATACCAATTTATTTTTAACAACTAAAGATATCTCAATTTGAACAAATCTTAATCTTAAATGCTAAAGTGTAAAGGGGCATAACTCCAAAATAAAATCATCGAGAAATATGTCCCTTCATGGTCAAATACGAAGGATGATTTAAAAATAACCAGACTGCTGATGTAGCGTCAACAAATTTTACAGCACATACTAAAACTAGAGCTATCCCAGAAGTAATTTATACCCCAACCTGGCACCATTTTGAAGGGGAAGGACATTTGACACTTGACCGCATTAATTGGTTACTCTCTTAGAAGTATTGGAACGACAAATCACAGTTAACAGTCTTGACATGTAGCTTTGTAATCCATGTTGATGGTGAAGATAACACCCGGACAAACCAATTTTCGGCAATATTTGACCTTTATTGGCCACACCCTTAGAGGTTTGGACATAGTTATTGCACGCGACACACCGACTCCTTATGGTTGACGTATGAGCCAAGTCATTTGTGTTATCGGTAGACAGTGGAGGTATCAGACCAATTTTCGTCAATATTTGACCTCATTAATTGGCCCTGCCCTTTGAAGTATCTGTCTAAGATTCTTCCTAATATTGTACAAAAGCACAAAATTCACGCTTTTAACAACATTTTTGTACGTTGAACGTTGCAGCCATGGATACTTGTAACTTGACTACTTCTCCCATTGAATTGGGAGTGTTTGCTCTTTCTTTTCGTGTATAATTTATATATGTGTGGGGTATAAACTGTTGTCTCTAGATTACTAGGCCAGTTATTTCTGGATCATCCCTCATGGATGTTAAACTGCTGAATAATCATACCAACTTTCTTTCAAATATATTTTTAACTACTAAAGATATCTCAATTTAAACAAATTTTTATATCCAACACTAAAATGTAAAGGGGAATAACTACAAAATAAATGTATCCAGAGTAATGTCCCGTTATAGTCAAATTGTGAATACTTGAATAGTGTTTTGAAGATACATGTACAAGAATTTTCAAACACTAACTTCACGAGCAAAGCCAATGCCGTCGCAGATAAGATAGCATAAACATTCATTTTCTTCGAAAATTCGAGCTAAAAATCATGTTACCAAAATTTTGCATATCTGAAAATGTGTTTACGTTTGCATATATGACAAGACTGTGTAATAACTCTTAGTAAAACTTGTTACCTCTAAAGCATTGATCCAATTTGCATTACTAGTATTTGAACTACTAGGAGTCTACAGGAATTGCCAAATGTAAAATATGGAATCTCTAGGTCTTACTGTTTTCAACCAGAAGATTTTTTTTGAGACATTGCTGACAAGGGAGTCGCATACACACTGAAGTACTAACACAGGGTTTCTGGATAGACAGCCCACAATAGCTAACATTGAGACATTGCTGACAAAGGAGTCCCATACACACTGAAGTACTAGCACAGGGTTTCTGGATAGACAGCCCACAATAGCTCACATTGAGCACTTGGTATTCAGGTGAGCTAAAAACAACTTACATTATAGTCTTGTGATACTATAACATGTGTAGCTGATGATTTACTGTATTCTGGCAAAACTTCACCATCATAACTATATAGAATAGTTAAAGTTATAACATCATGTACTAATAAAATAGAAAAAATATTAGATGATTACAACATTTCTTGATTTCTCACAAACACTCAATCTTCTGTAAGCAATGAAGTACAATTTTATGTCACATTTTCCAGACTCAGAAATATTTGTTCACATACAGGTGAATATCACATTTTAAAATATAATGATTTAATTCCATGAAAGTCATTTATAAACCATTGTTTAACAGTAAATCATTTTTTAACATTTGTATATTTAAAATATTCTCTATCTTAAAGTATGTTTTTAATAATCATGATTGCTTATATATACATATTTGTCATTCTAGATATGTAAAATTTACATGTCGTCAATTATCACCTTAACTCACTAGGACTTGTAAAAACTGACTTGGGCCAGTGAAAATCACTCATATATTATAAACAGGCTTGTTTTTAAATTTTATATTAACTATAAAACATAATACATGTGAATCTGGCAAGTGATCAAGACAATTACTGTAAGTGGAAACAGTTGGAATTCTACACCCCTGAGAGTAAATATTAGAAGAAATCAAAATGTAACTATAAAAAAGCCAAACTGGGCAGTATGAAAATCATATATATCTTGAAACCAATGGGCCACGTTCAATGTGAGTGTCACAAAGCTTAAACAACACAGAACCAACACTGATCAATTGGTCATGACAATAACCTCTATAAAAAACACACATCAGAGAGTTTCATGTATCATCTTACCATCATTACATAGATAATTTTATACTAGACTATACAGTAATGTTTTCTATTTTTCTCTCTTTTTTAACATGCTGGATAATATAAGGAAGACAGTTCAGTTAATCATAGTTCAAACAATTTACCAGTTCTAGACTCACATCTTTATTGTTATGAAAGCAACCTAATACTATCTCATATGTAGAGAAATAGTCAGAGGGTGAGCTTGAACTCATGAAAAGATGAGTCTACTATGACCTCTATTACTGAGAGATAACTAAAGGGCTAGAAACCACACAGGCCGTACAGTACATATAATCCTGATGACTATTATATTTCTATATAAAGGATACGCTATAACATATCTCCTGTATTGTTGATAATATTTACTATTTTCTGGTAGACAAACTTTAGCTCCAGTAAACACATTAGGTAGAATCTACAAAATATATAACAATATAATTAGGCTATCAAATATACCAGATGTTACGATACAATTAAATAAAACCAGTGAATAATAAGAATTGATAGTGAAAATGGGCTTAAATTAAGGGTTTGGGACTTGAAAACGTAAAAACTTGCAAGATTTTAAAAAACTTACCAGTAGTATATTTATATCAAATAATCATACTATTTATAAAACATAATCATTTCTACTGAATTTTCCACTTTATAGTACAAAAGACCAGAGAAATGGACTTTATTTTAGTCATAAAGTATTGCAATATCCAATAGAATAGAAAACAGTCTGTTTAACATGGGTAACTAATACAAGTTTGAATGGCAACTAGACTAAAGGATACATTAGGAGATAAATAGTCCTTATAATATAAAGATAAAGAGTTAAAAGTCTTAAACTTCATAATTCCAAAAACCAAAGCTAATTTTCTATCAAATTGACATAGTTTGTTTTACAATATACTCCAGGGGCCCGTTTCACGAACTTCGTATCCGACTATATTGAAATATACGAAGTTTGTACGATTCATAAAAATACGAAAGTACCTTTTTTCGTAAATTCCCACTCAAATTTACAATAACATTACCCCTATCTTAAATGAGAAAAAATGCTGCTATTTTACAAAGATAAAGAAGTAACGCTCGTAATTATGAAATTTATAAACATAGAATGACTCTTGAATATACAATAAATTAACAGACAATGAGTGTATTGACAGATACCATAAGGGACGTAATCAACACCATGTAACTGGTACTTTTACATGGCTGTGATCTGGATCTAATGCATTACATCCATTTCGAAGGAAGCTAAAGATACAATTTTGTTACTGATTTAACATTGTTTTGTGTCTTACAATGTGAGTATATGTTCGTTTTATTCAATATACATGTATATTATTTTTAAATTGTAAAGGAAAGTATAAGCATTGTAGCAAATTGTATGTTTAAAAACTGAAAATGATCGCCTTAACTCGAATGATTTCACATAAAATTTGGATGCTGTGAAGTATGATGTGTCTCTGTATTTCACTTTCTGGCAGATATTTTTTTAATTGGGTTTAATGTCGTATTCAACACATATTTAGGTTATAAATACGGCGGCCAGCTCTTCCTACTAAAGGTTTCTGGACACTTCTATCACTAGTACTAAATTATCCTACCACAAGGCCGACATCTCATGTATAGGGTATGACCTACCGCGACCGGACTCGAACCCGCGATCTCTGGATTCGAATTCAGGCATGCTAACCACTACGCCATGGCAGCAGATTATTTTGTGATTACCACTGTTTAAATAAGTTCAATGCAACACTCAATTAGTACGAGGCGTGTCTTGTATACTAAAAAATTTGAAAAGAAAAAAATGCTATGCTAATGAAATGAAAAAAAAACAATGTACAATTGTGTTGCACTTCTAATTTTTTTAGATCAACATACAGCTCTTCGCATGTACATGTAGGGGAAGACAGGGTAAGTTCAGGGTAACGCCTTCCAGACAGTTAACAATAAGAGCTCCGCTGGGCGGGGCATTATACGCCCGTGTGCAGTCCATGCTGTGTTCTATCTCATATGAAGTCCCTGTGACTTTGACAAATGACCCCAGGACCTCAGAATAGGTCACATCCTTAACTGGAAGGCTATCCAAAGATAGCAAAGATTACATAGGTACAGCCGTGGTTGAGTTATCACCAGCTCAAAGTTTTCCCATATGAACTTCCAGTGACCTTTACCCCAAGCCTCAGAACCAAACGATCACACCCTTGACCTGAAATTTGGTGAACCTAGATAAAGTGGTTGTTGAGTTATTCTCTGGACAAGGTTTTTTCTTATGATGTCCTTGCGACCTTGACCTTTAACCAAGGGGCATCAAAACCAAAAGAGCATATGCTAGACATTTAGGCTACCCTTATATAAAATTTGACCTTGACTTTTGGTCTTGGGGTCGCCAAATCAATCGGGCACATCCTTGACCCTAGGCCTATCCACACATAAAATTTGGTTAACCTAAGTACAGTTTTTGTTGAGTTATCGAACAGACAAAGTTTTCATATTTAAGTCCCAGTGACCTTGACCTTTGACCCTTGGGTCTCAAAATTAATAGGGCACACCGTCTACCCAAGGGCTATCTACACAAAAAAATTGGTGAACCTAAGTGAATCTGTTGTTGAGCTATTGTCAAGACAATGTGTTTTCCACATATAAGTCCCAGTTATCTTGACCTTTGACCCTGGGGTCCGAAAACTAATAGGGCGCACCCTTGACCCAAGGGCTATCCACACAAAAAATTTAATGAACCTAGGTACATTCTGTGTTGAGCTATTGTCAGGACAAAATTTTCATATTTTAAGTTTCAGTGATCTTGACCTTTAACCCTTGGGTCTCAAAATCGATAGGGAACCCTCTCTACCCAAGGGCTATGCACACATAAAATGTGAAGAACCAAGGCACCTAATTTTTTGAGTTATCATCCATACAAGCAATTGTCCACACAGACAGACAGACAGACAGACAGACAGACAGACAGACAGACGGACAGATGGACAGATGGACAACATCATAACATAATACGTCCCATTTCTCTAACGGGCGTATAAAAATAAACTGGAAAATCATGAACAGAGTAATGTTATATAAATAAAGATTCTTAGTCTAGTCATTGTATGAAAGTTGAACATCAGGAACATTAGAACCCAGGAAAAAACACCAAAACCAACTTTTTTATATCTCAGTGTGTTCAGTTTTCTAAGGTTGCACTGTGAAAATATATATATAACTATAAAAGTATTATAATGACCCCATGAGAAGATTGTTGTACTTTAGGTGGATGATAATAACTATTGAGATGATCTTCACTTTTCTGATAACAATCACAACCATATTTACATTCTGGTTTAGACTGAAATAATATAACATTATAGATGATTTATCATGTACTAAAGTAATATAACATCTAAGAAGATTTATCATGTACTGAAATAATATAACATTATAGATGATTTATCATGTACTAAAATTATATAACATTATAGATGATTTATCATGTACTAAAATAATATAACATTATAGATGATTTATCGTGTACTGAAATAATATAACATTATAGATGATGTATCGTGTACTGAAATAATATAACATTATAGATGATTTATCATGGACTGAAATAATATAACATCTAAGATGATTTATCATGTACTGAAATAATATAACATCTAAGATGATTTATCATGGACTGAAATAATGTAACATTATAGATGATTTATCATGGACTGAAATAATATAACATCTAAGATGATTTATCGTGTACTGAAATAATATAACATTATAGATGATGTATCGTGTACTGAAATAAAATAACATTTAAGATGATTTATCATGTACTGAAATAATATAACATCTAAGATGATTTATCATGGACTGAAATAATGTAACATTATAGATGATTTATCATGGACTGAAATAATATAACATCTAAGATGATTTATCATGGACTGAAATAATATAACATTATAGATGATTTATCATGGACTGAAATAATATAACATCTAAGATGATTTATCATGTACTGAAATAATATAACATCTAAGATGATTTATAATGGACTGAAATAATATAACATCTAAGATGATTTATCATGGACTGAAATAATATAACATCTAAGATGATTTATCATGGACTGAAATAATATAACATCTAAGATGATTTATAATGGACTGAAATAATATAACATCTAAGATGATTTATCATGGACTGAAATAATATAACATTATAGATGATTTATCATGTACTGAAATAATATAACATTATAGATGATTTATCATGGACTGAAATAATATAACATTATAGATGATTTATCATGGACTGAAATAATATAACATCTAAGATGATTTATCATGTACTGAAATAATATAACATCTAAGATGATTTATAATGGACTGAAATAATATAACATCTAAGATGATTTATCATGGACTGAAATAATATAACATTATAGATGATTTATCATGTACTGAAATAATATAACATTATAGATGATTTATCATGGACTGAAATAATATAACATTATAGATGATTTATCATGTACTAAAATAATATAACATTATAGATGATTTATCATGTACTGAAATAATATAACATTATAGATGATTTATCATGTACTGAAATAATATAACATTATAGATGATTTATCATGGACTGAAATAATATAACATTATAGATGATTTATCATGTACTAAAATAATATAACATTATAGATGATTTATCATGGACTGAAATAATATAACATTATAGATGATTTATCATGTACTAAAATAATATAACATTATAGATGATTTATCATGTACTGAAATAATATAACATTATAGATGATTTATCATGGACTGAAATAATATAACATTATAGATGATTTATCATAGACTGAAATAATAACAGCATTTTAAATTTTTTTTATTTAAATAATTTTTATTTAATTTTAAAGACTGTATAACATCATAATTGATTAATTATAGACTGAAATGATATAACATTATTATTATATATAAAGTTTTTTAAAAGTTTTGAATGATTCACTAGGATGTCTGCACAAGTAATCCAAATGAAATGTTTGGTTGTTTAAACAATCTTTAAAATGTTTGGTTGTTTAAACAATCTTCAAAATGTTTGATTGTTTAAACAATCTTCAAAATGTTTGATTGTTTAAACAATCTTTAAAACGTTTGGTTGTTTAAACAATCTTTAAAATGTTTGGTTGTTTAAACGATCTTTACAATGTTTGGTTGTTTAAACAATCTTTAAAATGTTTGGTTGTTTAAACAATCTTTAAAATGTTTGGTTGTTTAAACAATCTTTAAAATGTTTGGTTGCTTAATTACACAGGGGCCCAACTCTGTCACAACGTGAGTGGATTTCTGTCGAACTTATGTCACGGATGCCTGTCGATAGTGTTACGGATTTTTGACGAGCACTGAAGAACTTAACGGACAGAAAAAGGTAGTTACGTATTTTCCGATCGATAAGAAGCCAATGATAAGTAATATTTGATAAGTGATGATTTTTTTAAACTCTTATCAATGTCTTTTTTTATTGAAAAATCAACCAAAATGCAAAACCTAGATGTCACAGATTTTTCCCGTCATGTCACAGTTTATATAACAATACTTGCGTTAATGTCACAGTATTACTGACGATAGTTTTCTTTTTTTCAGGCTTCATGAGCAAGATGTAGATGTTGTCCCAAATTGTTTACCTCTGAAACGGAAGCCATTCATAGCGTGGCTTCATTTCATCCAATATGGTCTGTTTTCCATTTTGATTTTCAACGATGATGGCAAACTTAAACCAAGGACGTACAAGACAAAAGGCTTTGACATTAACCCAAGTGAAACGTGATGTTTTAACGGAAACATCTAGGTGCAAACTTGAATGTCCGTGAATGTCCAGCTTATAACTGAAGATAAGCAATCCATCTAAAAGTGTTCATAGATAAGCATTATTATAAAAGCTACTGAGTCCTATGTTCTTTCACATATACATTTGACAAAGATATTGTTCGTTTTTTCTCAACTGTCAAAGCATGAATAATTTCACGGTGAATATAAAAATCACGAGTGTTAGACAAAGAGCACAAAGTCACCGTGAAATTATTCATGCTTAGACAGTTGAGAAAAAACAAACAATTGCGTTATGGTAGCTTTGACTAAGATTCTAGCGACACCACTTTGCACAGTGATACTGGTGATATTGTTTTCTAGATGAATTGCATGTGTCTCTAAATGTTGAAGTTTCTGACAACAATAACAACTTTACAAAGCGTCTGAAACGTATGAAAAATGTCCATACAGGCCACATAAAGTAGTAATTCAAGTAGGCACCATAGAGCTGTTCAAAGGAACCTTCAGTTTGAATATACAACAATGTTTTTGTTGATGATGGTTTTGTAATCATATGTTTCTTAAAAAATAGATAATTTCGATACTTCACATGTAGATTTTTAACCTCCTTTTGTTTATTAACAGTTATTATTAAACATGTTTTTGTAAATGAATGATTAGTCTTGTTTTATTAATCATGTAAAGGATACATGTATACTTGTACATTTTTGCCTTATGTTTATGTCTTACTATTAGTAAACTTTTATTGTTTTGCTTGTGGAGACAATCAATGTTAAACAAGATTTGTTCAATGTTTCTACAAGCTTTGAATTCTCTGACGAGTAGAATTTTGTGAATTCGTGCCCAGCTCTGACCAAAACTTTTTTTTATGTAAAAGTATGGAACTGCTTGTGTCAAAAATGATCTAGTACTGATTAGGAAGATGTTTGTTGAGCTGCATACATTACTGTTTTAAGTTTTGATTAGTGCAAAAGTCATGAATCAAATGCAGTAAACTTTAAGTTTGATCAACAGACTTATTGTTATTTCAGCTATTTAGATAGTCCCTGGACAAGCTGATTATTTGTTCTGATCTGTTATGTTTTACATGGGTTGAAATAGTTAAAATGTTTTTACACTATAATGCGATAGAGATCATCTCGGAGATTATTCACATTGGTGTACTGTACATGGATAACTCACAATCATAAGTTATGATGAACAAAAAAACGGGCTTGGTGCTATTGAATTAGAATTGATTATGAATATCCTATTTATAGGCTTGAGTGACATTGTCTTGCCAGATTTCAACATGAAAATATGTAAACAATAATTATTGTAAAGTGCTTGTAAATGTCAGTCATCATAAATGAAACACGTATTTGAACATGTTACTCCAATTATCTGCATGAATGAACAAATCATGACTCGTATCAGTTGATTATTTAACAAGAAATCTTTTGATATAAGTCCATAACAAGAATTTGTATTTGAATTCTACTAAAAACATGAATCAATTCTCTGGATACAAATTCCAGAAACAACTAATGTACAGTATTTTGGTGCAATTTCCGACCACTGGATTTGATAAAAATGAATTAAATAGTTCCAGCTTTTTTTCTTATTTAAGCAACTATGACATATGTCTTAACATTTTTTGTGAAACTATCTGCAGGTATAATTAAGAAACAATAAACAGAAGTATAAGAAAGCAAAACTGTATGTATTGTTCGTTTTTTCTCAACTGTCAAAGCATAAATAATTTCACGATGACTTCGTGCTCTTTGTCTAACACTCGTGATATTGAGATAGTGTGTAATCATCCTCTGTGAAATTATTCATGCTTTGACAGTTGAAAAAAAACGCAGTTGTTATATGCTGTAAGTTAAAATTAAAACTTTACAATAAAAAATTTGTGCTTACAAATAATATCAAATTCGAATATTAGTCAATCTACAAAGGATATGAGGCAATATTTTCGATGGGTCAACTTGATGATGGTCTCTAATTGGCTGTGAGCCTTTTTTCAGGTTCATGTAAGCCTGGTACCGTAACTGACGTACGTGATAATTTTTGTCGACGTAAAATATATGGTTTCTTGAAAAAAGTACAATTTTGAAACATAATCGATTTTTAAAAAATAGGGCTGGGTACCGCCAGAAATTTTTTACCACGGTAAACCGTGGTTTTTTACTAAATACCACGGTATATACCACGGTATACCACAGTATAATTAAATGCCCTTTTAAGAAGAACATAAATTAACTTCTAAAAACACAAAAAACCTAATTTAAGGGTAATAACTGTAACAACATAATCACCATTGATTTTGTTCATGTTTTTTGCTCAATTTCATTGAAAATTTGATGACATTTCGTAATCCAAGTTGAAAATAACGAACCTAGGTTAAAACAAATCCGTCCGTCTATTAATTGTGTCATGACGCTATACGTGTTTTTAATACGAGGCATTCAAAAGGGGTCAAAAGTGCTAATACTTACTAAGATTAATCGGGGAATAAATACGGCATTTTTGTGGGAAAAAATGAAAATGAATAAAACAATCATTAAAGGAAACCCATGCATACAAAAATTACATCCCACTGCCTTTAGAACCGATCCTGAAATCAAGAATTAAATCGAAATATTTTATATATATATACTAACTAAAATTTACAATCAACTTATAACAGAAAATGACGACTGTCGTAAATTAGTCAACGTTTCTTTCTCGTAGAATACAAGACAACTCTGCTAGGCGATTGCTACATAGGATTGCATGTCTATGTATATAACTTCCAAAGCGTTATGCAGTGATGAAAATATTTTTAACTAACTAAAGCAGAACTTTTCACTTGTACACGGACAAGTCAAAATTAAAAAATAACTTAATGTACGACTCGGACAACCGTTGATTTTGCCAAACCTGACATATATAACATGTAAAACCTTAATCACGGGTACTACTCGTTCACGGGTACTGTAATACCGGTATTTCCGAAAGTACCGTGGTACCGTACCGCGAGATAAAAAACCACGGTTACCGGTTTACCGGTAATACCGCGCACCTCTATTAAAAAATATACTTTTGTTTTGCTACGTTTTATACGCTTTGTATTCAACGCATTGAGTGGATCATCAAGTCCTACACTTGTTTTATATTTGGAAAAATCTGTGACCCTATAGACAGAAAACTGTGACATGAGATACAACCTTATCATAAATACCGTGACATATCGAATATTGCAAACGGATTTCACAAACTGCTATTAGTCGCTTACCGACTTGATCAAAACTTATAATATCATAAAACATAATCTAAGAAACAATCTTAATATCAAAGAAACGTCATTTAACTGGTTTAAACAGTTCTGTATCTTATTTCTTGTAAAAAATCCGTGACACTATCGACAGAAATCCACTTACATTGTGACGGAGTTGGGTCCCCGTGAAACAATCTTTAAAATGTTTGATTGTTTAAAAAATCTTTAAAATGTTTGATTGTTTTAACAATCTTTAAAATGTTTGATTGTTTTAACAATCTTTAAAATGTTTGATTGTTTAAACAATCTTTAAAATGTTTGATTGTTTTAACAATCTTTAAAATGTTTGATTGTTTAAACAATCTTTAAAATGTTTTACCTTCTTTGCAGGGCTAGATTCATCATAATCCTCATTGGAACGTTTGACTGGTTTAGATAGAGAACTTGGTTCTTTCTTTGGTGAGAAATATTTAAGTATTCCACCATTACTAGCTGGACTAGATAATGTTTTACTTGGAGTTGATGTTTGAGAGGGAGATTTGGATTTCATTGGAGTACTGTCATTGTTGCCTGGAAAAAAAAGTTATAACAAAATTAACATTGTATACATATAGATAAACCATTTTCAGCCAGGGATCACATGAGCATCCGACAGGTGGAGTTTATTGGCCCAGCTTTAAAGTTAGGGGCCAAATTGAACTTAAGCATAATGTAAACATATTAACTTAATTTTAATACACTCACCAACTTGGTCATTGTTCTACCTCAAATAAAGTCACCATGACCTTTACAAATGACCCCGGGAACTCAGAATAGTTCTGCCCGTAACTGGAGGGTCATACAAAGCAAATATTTTGAGAACCTAGGTACAGCTGTGGTTGAGTTATCACCAGCACAAAGTTTTCTCATACAAACTTCCACTGACCTTGACCCTGGGGCCTCAGAACCAAAAGTTCACACCCTTGACCCAAAGAGTTTGATAAATAAAATTTGGTTGTTGAGTTATTCTCTGGACAAGGTTTTTCCTTATGATGTCCTTGCGACCTTGACCTTTAACCCAGGCGCCTCAAAACCAAAAGGGCATACGCTAGAAATTTAGGCTACACTTATATAAAATTTGGTGAACCTAGGTACAGTCAATATTGAGTTATTTTATGGAAAAACCTTGTCTGGACGATAACGTGGTTATTGAGTTATTGTCCAGACAAAGTTTTTACATATGATGTCCCTGTGACCTTGACCTTTGACCCTGGGGCCCTAAACCAAAAGGGTACATCCTTAACACATGGGCTACTCTCACATTAAATTTGGTGAACCTAGGTACAGTGGTTGTTGAGTTAATGTCCGGACAAAGTTTTTTCCATATGATGCCCCTGTGACTAAGGCCTTTGACCTTGGTGCCCCAAAACCAATAGGGCACATCCTTGACACATGGGCTACTCTCACATAAAATTTGGTGAACCTAGGTACTGTGGTTTTTGAGTTATTGTCGGACAAGGTTTTTCCATATGATGCCCCTGTGACCTTGACCTTTGACCCAGGGGCCCCAAAACCAATAGGGCACTTCCTTAACACATGGGCTACTTTCACATAAAATTTGGTAAACCTAGCTACAGTCGTTGTTGACTTATCGTCTGGACAAGGTTTTCATATTTGAAGTCACAGTCACCTTGACCTTTGACACTGGGGTCTCAAAACCAATAAGGACCCCCTCTACCTAAGGGCTATGCACACATAAAATTTGAAGAACCTAGGTACATCCTTTCTTGAGTTATCATCTGGACAAGCAATTGCCCACGGACGGACAGATGGTCAACATCATAACATAATAAGTCTGTTTTTTCAAAACGGGCTTATAAAAATGGCCATTGCAAATGCAGAATTTTTTATATCATTTAAAATATTTTATGCAGCAGAATATAAAAAAGTTGCCTTTTATTGATTATGGTTAGTATAAAAATAACATTAATGTTTCAAGGCTAGCCCAGGTTTTAGCATTAAAGATTTTTTCTTAGGTAAATATTGAAAATCAAAATCTGTAGTGTCTGTAACCATAACAAATTTAAGTTGCAATAGTTTATCTGTTTTTTTTTTTCATTTAAAAACAATAATCCTCCATTGGCCAATTTTTATCCAAATGATGTCTTCAGTTGGACAAAATTTGTAGAGCTACAAAGCAACACATTGAAAGCTACAACTTAGAAATAGTTACTGACACTACACAGAGAGGTATAACATAATGTCAGTAACTACCATAGGATGGAATTGATGGCTAAAACATTTGCACGCATGTTCAAGAAAAAAACAACAACAAGAAATGTAATTAGAAAAAACACATTAAAGCCGGATTTAAAATCTTTAACGCAAAAAATTTCAAAGGTAAATAATCCATAATTAAGCCAGGAAGAGTTGTGGTTACTTTCTAATTCTGTTCATGAAATGGTATGTGATCATTGTATCAAGTTTCATAAAGATCTGACAATAAATGGCAGAAATATATGCTAAATTGAAAACTAAAACGCAATTGTTAACGACACCAGACCCCGTTTCCCCAAACTATTAGCCGAATTTTTTCGTTAAAAATTGGTGATTATGATACACTAAGCTTTGTTATTATTATTATTATAATTGTTTTTATTATCTCTAAAGAATTTTGGAATCTGTTTGAGCCGGTGAGACTAATTTTAGAACAAATTCTGTGTTTTATCCGAGTGGTAGTAGTAAACAAAAGTTTCTTACTGAAGAAATATGACTCAGGTTTTGGATAGGCTCATTACAATGCCAAGCTGACTATCCAATGATTACCAACTAGTCTAACATTGTAACTACATGTACTTGCTTTATATCAATATATAAAGCTATATGTTTACATACAATGATAATCAAAACATGAGCATGGTGATAGTGATCCTTTAATGTTTATTAGACTTCAAGACTTAATTCAGACAAAAAATATATTTCAAATATCAGCCAGTAACAACATAATAGACAAAAAAGTACAATAAAAATTTACCATTATCATTATTGCCAGTGTTAGATTTCTTTACAGGTGTTTTTATAGCCTGTTTAGTACTACCTTTCTTTGATCCAGTTATAACAATATCTGATGTATCTTTAGATTTCTCAAATAATTTCTGTAAAACATATAATATATTATACTGTTTATATACTGTACACTTTAATATTGGCAGGTGCAAATATTGGCGGGTTTTAGATGTTTTTATATTGGCGGGATCAATATGTCAACCCCCAAAACCAACAAAAAAAACGGGCGCCAATATTAAGACATATAGGCCCGATTGCATAATTCTAGTCTAAAGATAACCTCAAGTTTAAATCAGAGTTTAAACCCTGTCCATTGCATAAAAAACTGGTTGGATTGCATAAATACAGTTTAGGCCAAACCTGAGTTTATATTTAGTCTAACTCACCCAGAAAATTATACCTGGGGTGGGGGTAGTTTAAAGCTGAGTTTTAGAAAATATATCAGTTTTGTGAGTTGAAAAAATGGCTGCCCACATATTGCAACGGATAAATTTCAATAGAATGTGCAACTCGTATTTGAGAAATTAAACCTTGGTTGTGTAATAAGTTCTTACAAGTTACAACTAATATTAACTTTTAAGCCAGATTCCTTCTCCATTACTAAGCAATAAGAATAAAGTTTTTGTGCATAGAAACAAAGAAATGGCTTATAAACAAGATTCGAACCAACACAGAGGGTACAAGTCTACCGTAGTAGCTGATTAGCTACAGTCACACATCAGTGTATACTTGTAATATTATCGATGAAATATCAATGAAGTATATAATTCTTTATAGAGATTTGTATGTTTCTTTCCATTACTGATTTTTTAGGTAAATGTTGATAGCTTGCTGGGAGCTGTAAGGATATCTCAATATTGCAGAACACAGACACGTTGTTATCGCGTAAATGGAATAGGTCTGAAACCCGAAACTTACTAGAACCATAATAGAAGCTCAAAATAACGACAATAATTATAATATTGATTATATGATTAATTTTGCGTTCACACAATAGAGTTTGATGAATTTTTACGAAAAAAGAGGGAAAAAGTGCAGTTAAAATTCTGTTTTCATAAGCATATTTAGCCAACTATACAATCATGGCCGAGTGGTTACGACGTTGGACTGGAAATTATTGGACCGCCAGCCCTGCATTTATTAGAATCCCATTGAAAACCTCGTTGTTTCTTTGAGCTAAATCTTTATCCTGCTAGCTCAGAACTGAGGAAACAGGAAGCAGACTCGAATATGATTAATCTTAGTTGTTCGAGGGTCGATCAACAAACGCGCAACTTGCAATAAAACTAAGTGCAACTCGACATATTTGAAAACCTTATAATGTACATTGTAGTTCAATAACTCAGCTTTAACACAGGTACAACTTTTCAGGGTAATACAACTAAGCTAATGCATTTGATCTGATATTTTATTAATTTAAAACTAGCAAAAATTTGATATGCGGTACATATGCACATGCACGTGTGTTGCTATAAGACTATGATTTTAATAGAAGTATAATAAACACAATTGGTTCAGTAATTGTTCAGTTGTATGAATGGCAAGTTAAATAGCATTGTAATGAACAAATAGCAGAAAATGAAGATAGGTACAGCAAAGTCTAAGAATCAACCCTTGTATATTACTCCTCCGGTTGAACTCGTCAGGGATTTTCGTCGAAAGTTTTCATTTTGTGATTTATACGTAAGACTTTCTTGCAAAAGTCTTAAAATGGTCAGACAGACGATTATATTTCTTGGAATATACCTAGGGGCATTTATCTGCTTGAAGGTTCGAAAAACAGCGTAACAATGAATTTGTACTTTAAAATTTTGCAGTTTCAATATCTTACTAAATGTCAACATCCGAAAAAAGTTTCATTCAGCTTTCAACTGAGGAACCTGAAAATGTATCTGTATCAGAGCTCTCTGAATGTGCAAGTAAGCTGAGCATAACATTATACAATTCATTTATTAATTAACAAATCTATCAATTAGGTAGTGGATTTTATACAGAAAATATCATTAAAGTACAGGTTATGAAGTCATTTATCTTGGTATACTACCCTTTGTTTTTTTCGCTTGCCTTTTCAAGACAATCATAGAAAGAAAATCAGTTGCACATAAATGATAATACATGTATTTTTATTTCAATAATGTCTACATTTGCATGTATTTGATAATTACACTGATAATCGATCGATTCAAATTTTATACAAAATAATCAATGTCTAAGTACGAAATTCTCATGATTGTGTGGTATTTTTTCGGTGCAATGAAAAAAACTCCAATTATAGTTTATCCTACCTGAAGACTAACTTCTACAAGATTACAAAGCTCAAGGTCTGTTATCTCCCGGATAGAAAGTCTTAGACTAGCTAAAACAAAATTAAACTTGAATTATGCAATTAAGAGGTAAACTCAAGGCTAGTGATTCTCGGACTAAGGCTTAAACTAGACTTAATAAAACTTGAATTATGCAATCGGCCCATACAGTATAAACACTGCCCTCCAAAAGTTCCTTCACATGTTCACAATTTACACTGTACTAAATAGAACTTCAAAACGTTGAACGAGCAATTTATTGTTAAATGACTTTAAATCAATACATGTTTCCTATAAATATATGAAACTACAAAAATATCTTAAACTTGATATTATTAGCTCATTGGGATACATTGATTATAGTTTTAATGGCGGATAGATAACTTTTGCTGCAACTCAAACTAAATGTACCAATAGAAAAACCATTTTTCATTGCATGAATAAAATTAATAATGATATAATAATTATGCAAATTTGAACATAGAAATTGTAAAAATCTCGATAATTGACAAACTAACAGTATAGGTCACATTTCATATCAGCTAACCTTTCTTATATAATAATGTTCATGATGCAACTCGCAGCAAATGGTTGAATTACAGCAAATGAATAACATGCACTATCAAAAACTTGAAAATCCTAATCTTAAAATCGTAATTACATAATTCTGGAAACAATTTCTTCTAGATGAAAGCTATGCATGTATTTGTCAACAAAGGTCATTCCAATGTAACCACCTATTCAATGTCAGGCCATCTAATTACTGTGGTCTATAGAATAATTGTTTATGTTTATAGAGATTGCTTTCATAACTTCATGTACAACCAGTTTGTCCAATGATTTAATGACAACTAGTATGTAGGGTTTCAGTAACACTTATATGAGTGAGTACGTGAGTGAGTGAGTGAGTGAGTGAGTGAGTGAGTGAGTGAGTGAGTGAGTGAGTGAATGAATGAGTTAGTAAGTGAATGAATGAGTTTGTGAGTGTGTTTTGACAATTCCTATCATACATACAAAATTGTATTTTAGTTAGTAAGATTTATGAAAGACATTATGTTAACATGTATAATTTGTAATTGTACAAATATTTGTGATTTCCTTTTGAATGTATGATATGAAATGTTTTATATAAAATGAATCTTTTGAATAAATGAGAAAAAAAAACAACACTTATATGATAAATAAATTAAACTATCTAAACTATATATAAACTGAGATTAAAGTATGAAGTACGTTGTTAAGTTTAATCATGTGTTTACCTTAAGTCTTGGAAGATCTGTAGCTTCCTTCCATGTTTTATCATCTCTGACTTTGGTTACACGTGGAAATCTTATAGATATACCATCTGCTGTATGGATCTATAATATATCAACTATGAATACTAATATAATATTACAAACAAATCTATTGATCGCTAGAGTCAATTTGTGGTGTTAATTTTTAGATCTAATTTATCTAACCTCAATACTATAATAAGGTTTATACGAGAATCATAGTTCAAAATAATGTAGGAAAATTTAAATTATTTAAGTTTCTAAAACTCTAATCTTTGGGTCATGTCCTGTAAACTTTAACTCGTGTAACCACCTTTCTATCATCAATTGTTAACAACATACTTCATCTGGAATTCTAATGAATGGAATTTTACCTGTGTTACAAAACCAACATGTACTGTTTCAATGAAAAATATGAGTGCATAAAAGTTAGAATTGTCTCTACAATGACATTTTAAATAGCATATTTAACGAACATAATCAGTTATATTTTTCCAGCAACAATGTGTTAATGAAAGAGCATATGCTTAAGTTTGTAGTCCAATGTTTTGTTTTTAAAATAAAAAGGTCACAAGAAAATCAGTCAATTAATTTTGCAAGACATGAATCATGATGTGAATCAATTATGTGTAAAAAGCTGTTTGTATCTTAAAAGTGTACATAAACTTGATCTGCTCATGACAAATAATCAATAGATGACCAAAATATGACAAAAGAACAACATATTTGACATACAGACTTGACAAAGTGATTCACATTTATTAATGACTATATACAATAGCAAAAATAAACATGTACATTACCTCAGCTTTACTGAATTCAGCTCCAGATATTTCCCATATAGGAGATTGTTTAGGATCCACACATACAAAATCAGGTAACATATTCTTTTTAACATTTAACCAATCTGGAACCTTAGAGATATTTTTACTGATTTTCTCCATTTTTAATTCTTTTTGTAACTTTTCTAATGTGGCATCGTCAAAACCACTACTACATTTTGTAACAGTACACCAAATATCATTGTCTGGATCATAGGTACCCATTAAAAATATAGACATCATACCACCTGATAAAATACAAAAATTTAGACATCATACCACCTGATAAAATACAAAAATATAGACATCATACCACCTGATAAAAAAACAAAAATATAGACATCATACCACCTGATAAATACAAAAATATAGACATCATACCACCTGATAAAATACAAAAATATAGACATCATACCACCTGATAAAATACAAAAATATAGACATCATACCACCTGATAAATACAAAAATATAGACATCATACCACCTGATAAATACAAAAATATAGACATCATACCACCTGATAAATACAAAAATATAGACATCATACCACCTGATAAAATACAAAAATATAGACATCATACCACCTGATAAAATACAAAAATATAGACATCATACCTACTGATAAATACAAAAATATAGACATCATACATGTACCACCTGATAAAATACAAAAATATAGACATCATACCACCTGATAAAATACAAAAATATAGACATCATACCACCTGATAAAATACAAAAATTTAGACATCATACCAACTGATAAAATACAAAAATATAGACATCATACCACCTGATAAATACAAAAATATAGACATCATACCACCTGATAAAATACAAAAATATAGACATCATACCACCTGATAAATACACAAATTTAGACATCATACCACCTGATAAAATACAAAAATATAGACATCATACCACCTGATAAAATACAAAAATATAGACATCATACCAACTGATAAAATACAAAAATATAGACATCATACCACCTTATAACAAGAACTCTGCAGGGCGGGTTATTATATTTTATATTATATTATTATGTGCTGTCGATGTTTTGTTCTGTCCTATATAAAGTACAGGTGACCTTAACCTATGACCCTGGGAACTCAAAATAAATAGGTCACATTCATGACGGGAGGGTTATCCAAAGCAAAGATTTCATAAACCTAGGTACAGCCATTGGCAAGTTATCACCGGCATAAAGTTTCCAACATAAAATTCCAATGACCTTGACCATTGACACCAGGGTCTCAGAACCAATAGGGCACATTCCTGACCCAAGGGTAATCCACACATAAAGATTGGTGAACCTGGGTGAAGCTGTTGTTGAGTTATCAACCAAAAAAGTTTTATATTTTGTATCTCAGTGACCTTAACCTTTGACCCCTGGGCCACAGATTCAATAGAGCACATACTTGACACAATGGCTATACACATTTAAAATTTGGTAAACTTAAGTAAATCAGTTGTTGAGTTATCTATGTCTAGACAATGTTTTCCCATATAAAGTCTAAGCCACAGTGACCTTTGACTCCAGAATTTTCATTAGTTAAATGCTAGAATTAGCAGGCAATTTCGTTTTGGCCGACTAAATTTGCATATTATGCAAATTAATGAAGGATGACATGTTGGCATCACTTAGTTTCTTAATCAGCTTTGTTCAATAATAAATAAACTGCATCAAAACTATCCAAGCCTTAACAGTATGATAGAAAATGGCATAAATATACGTGACACCATGCAATAGAACAAATAGTGCAAATCCTTTAACTTATAATGTAACTTGAATATTTTGCATGTCATAAAGTCATCATTTACTGGTTTAGTATTATCATTTGATATATTTGTGTCTAAAACGTACAAAAATAACATAACATAACCAAATGTTACTCAAAATATGCAAGCAAAAACAAAGGACTTTTTAATGTATAGAAAACCCGAATATTGTATTCAGTAAAATACATAATTTGCATAAATTTGCATATTTAAATGATCTGATCAAGCTGAAATTAGTACCATATGATAGATAGACCATGAAAACATGGGTATGGAGGCTTATTTTAAATTTCTATCCAAGTTGGTTATTGTGTTATTAGGGAAAACGGAATTTCGATAATGGCGGACTTAATTTGCACATTATGCAAATTGTTCAAGTAAGATAGGGTGTCATTACTCAGATTCTCATTCAGCACCGTTCAAAGACATATAAACTGCAAAATAACTTTGTGGGGACTCAAGTACAGGGTTCACTTTGAATATGGCATTTTACTACAGGACTATATACAAAACTGTGGCTCGTAAGGGTTGGTTAGGAAGCTGGTATATGCTTATGTTTTATCATCAAGTATTTTTCTAATTTATATTTTTATCTGCATGGTATGGTCAAAACTTCCGTGCATTCGATTTAAAAAAAAATAATTTAGAACATAGAATTATTGACGTTTACTTACTTACTTATTGACGTTTGAAACTTATATCTCAGGAAATGGTAAAATGTGACGTAATCACTTGTTTTGATGATCAGTGCTTCCAGCACCCGATTATTTTCAAAACATTTACAAAATCTTATAGTCCAAGCATATCATAATTTAGAACCACATTTACTTGTTTGAAACATGACAAATAAGCGCGCAATGCGTTTTTAAAGTTTAAAGGCGATTTTTTAGAAATTAGTGATGTCATCGGTTTTTTGCCAATAGCATCTTCCTGCCCCAAAAGTTGAAAAATCACCTGGCAGATTCGTAAAAGAACACATTTTTTCTATCAAAAACCATCAAAATATTGCTAATATACCTATGAGTACAGGGAACCACTTTTTTAGACGCTTTTTTCAACTGGGCCGACATACTATTAAGCAATCTTGACTTTTGACCTTATTTTTTTGCCATGCCCTTCGAGATTTTAACACAATATTTGCAGGCGACACACAATCTTGTCAGTTTTAATATTTGTGACAAGTTTTTTTTCCAAAATCCATCAATCCATTGTGTATTTATTGCTTGGACAAGATTTGAGACAGAGATACGGACAAAGTGATTCCTATATAGTCCCTAGCCACTAGTGTTTAGGGTATAATAAATAATGAACTACAATAGAAAAACAACCATAAACCACTAACCTTTATTTCCTGTACCATAGAAAGCACCTAACACAACAAGATCAGCTGAATCTGCCATTTGTCCTTCATTTAAATAATCTTTCTTTACTTTTAACCAATGTCTTTTACCAGGCTCATATGTACTCTAAAATAAAACAAGGGTCAGTTTGTATTGCAGGCAATACTGAAGTCCCCTACCGGTAATCTAGGTCTAATTTAAGAACAGCAGGATGACCTTGACCTCAGACCAAAAGAAAAAAACAATTGCTCAAATGGGTGGGCATTTTACGCCTGTGTGCTGTCAAAGCCTGGCACTGTAGGAGATGGAGGCTATCCACAGTAAAGATCTGGTGACCTTTGACCCCGGGGCCTCAGAACCAATAGGGTCCATCCTTGAACAAATGGCAATCCACACAAAAAATTTGTAAACTTTGACCTTTGATCCCTGGCCTTATAACCTTAAGGTAATTCCATTTACCCAAAGGCTATCCACACATAAAATTTGGTGAACCTAGGTATATCCCTTGTAGAGTTACCATCCGGACATGCAATTTAAGTTACACTGTTGTAATACAACTGTTTTGGTAAATCTGAACTATTTCTGTATCCATAACAACTAGAATTTTGAACAAAAAGAGATAAGTCAATAATAAGCATAATCTACTCATTGCAACATATTCATGAACTAAGTTTTATCAATATAGCTTGAATAGATTTCGAGTTAGGCCTAATTACAAGTTTTTTTGTCAATGTTTTCTATTTCTCTATCCATAGCAACCAGACTTTTAACCAGAAAAAGAAAAATGCAACTATGTGCATAATCTACTAATTGCAACATAGTCAAATAACAAGTTTCATTGATATTGTTTGGATAGAGTATGTGTTACACAGGAATACAAGCTTTTTGATCATAATTTGACTACTTCCGTATCCATAGCGCCCAGAATTTTGGTCAGAAAAAAACGACAATGACGTGCATAATCTACTCATTGCAATGTATTAACATACTAAGTTTCAACAAAATAGCTTGAATACTTTTTTCGATATCGCAAGATCCAGATTTAAGCGGACAGACAGACAGACGGAGTGCAAACCTATAGTCCCCTCCGGTGTTAACACTGGTAGGGGACTAATTAGGAATTATCAACTAAGTTACAGACCTTTTCTATAACAAAAAAATCTGCACAGTTTAAATCCGTTAGTCCAAAGCCAGGGACTAGTAAAAATTACTTACATCATATTATCAGACGAAATGATAATTTGTCCTCCATTATGTAATTAATTTAAGGCTATGACTGCAATAATGAAATTTTCACCTTATAACTAAGCATGTTTTTGCACCAAAAAGGGCTGTAACGATTCACCGATGCATCGTGAGATTGTATTTGCGACTGTCTGATACGGGTGTATTGAATCGCATCCTAAAAAATCGCGATTCAGAAAGTCCTTTACTATACTAGAAATCAGTTAAAATAAAATATACTATATACGTTTGTATCTGTAGCATTTAACGTGCAATTGCAATATTTACTAAGTGTCCAATCTAGAGCGCACCATTGGCCCCTCAGGAACTCAAATGGCGCAATATCAATCGTCTATTGGGCCCGTCGGGCACACTCGCCGAAAAGATGGCTATATCGCGAATTTGACAACTTTTCGTATATTCTTTGCCATTTGGTTTCATCACATCCATTTTGCTAAATTAAATGGGTACCTCAGTCTTCGAATCTAGCTGCCGGGCCGAAGACCGAGTCCGTCTTAAACGCCGACGGCTAGTAAAAAAGATATGGACCGCAAGACCTAATGTCTGGTAGCAATGTCAATAGCAATATTACTAAAATGGATAATTGAACATAAAACTTGCAGTTACAATCAATTTATTATTTGGACGCTAGAAATCCTGCCGAGAGTACGCAATACACATATGACGGCTCAATAAAATTGATTATGTTATCAAACGGTTGCAATTAACAAACACGTGACAAACTTTGGTGAACATTGATTAAGGAAGATAACACTTTCTTTTATGATTGCCGATAAGCTGATACTTGTTATTAATTATTAGCGTGTTAAGTTGCGGTTAAAATAGGCATAATTAGTTTATTTTTAAATGAACAAATTCGTTAAATTCCACTAGAAACAAACAACTTTGTCATTATCTTACAACAAATAAAGTTATCTGTATTTTATTATTTGTAATGTGGTATTCCATTTCGTAAAATTCCTCCAATCATTATTTCGTTATGTCATACATTTTCGAGACCCATGCTATCGCTTTTTTTAATTTTATGATTGTTTGATAAAAGTATCATAATTTGTCTATGCATTCATACCAATTTTACAATATACATCGTATCGCGATTAATATCGTAATCGCGAGTAATATATCCTGAAACGTATCGTATCGCGACCATGGCCACGATACGCAGCCCTAGCACCAAAGTATATGTATCATGGCATGATATCAAGGCTCACATTAATAATTGTCAACAAATCAACATACTGTCATTATTTAAACTTGTGATAAATTCATGTAGACATTAAACTTGTGATAAATTCATGTAGACATTAAACTTGTGATAAATTCATGTAGACATTAAACTTGTGATAAATTCGTATCAGAATTTTGTCTGTCCCAATACTATGCTTCTTTAGTTTACGTAAAATTAATGATATACGAAGTTTCAATGATAACTTATGAATAAATTTTTATTATCCATTACTTGTAACCGAAGTCTGGTGTATAGATATACTTTTTTCACAATTATAATTAAATGCAATTATCAAATGTGTTCCGAAACAAAGAGTGCGGACTACGGCATCATATAAAATCCAAGTATTAAAATGACACTTCAAGTGCAAACTGTGAAGAAGTACATTCTATACTAAAAGTTTTGACAGTTAATTAGGGGTCTTAAATTAAAGTGTTAGATTTGTAAACTGTGAAGGATAGTAAAATAAGGGTCATAGCCATTACATTATTGGCATATCACAGTTATCACAGGCACAAAGTCTTCCCATATGAACATCCAGTGACCTTGACCCTGGGGCCTCAGAACCAAAAGTTCACACCCTTGACCCGAAGAGTATTGATACATAAAATTTGGTGAACCTAGATAAAGTGGTTGTTGAGTTATTCTCTGGACAAGGTTTATCCTTATGATGTCCTTGCAACCTTGACCTTTAACCCAGGGGCCCCAAAACCAAAGGGGCATATGCTATACATTAAGGTTACCCTTACATAAAATTTGGTGAACCTAGGTACAGACATTATTGAGTTATTGTCCAGACAATGTTTTATTATAAATTTAGTCCCAGTGACTTTGATGTTTGACCCTGGGGTCTCAAAATCTAAAGGGAACATCCTCTACCAAAGGGCTATCAACATATAAAATATAGTGAACCTAGGTAAAATGGTTGTTGAGTTATCATCCGGCAAGGTTTTTCCATATGATGTCCCTGTGACCTTGACATTTGACTCAGGGGCCTCAAAACCGAAAAGGCACATCCTTGACACAATCACATGGACTATTATCACATAAAATTTGATAAACATAGGTACAGTGGTTGTTGAGTTATTGTCTGGACAAAGTTTTAATATAAATAAATCCAAGTGACCTTGACCTTTGACCTAGTGACCTCAAAATGTATTGGGGTCATCTACTGAGTATGACCAATCTTCCTACCAAGTACCATGACTGTCACTCAGAAACATTTCAAGATATTGAGCGGACATGATGTAGCTAATGGACGGATGGACGGAGGGTATACTATAATAGGTCCGTTTTTTTAAAACGGGCGTATAAAAATCCTGATTTTTTTGTTGAAAATATCCAATATTTGTATATTTAGAATTTTTGAAAAAAAATGTGTTTGTAGACATATTAAACTTGTGATAAAATCAGGTTGACATTAAACTTGAGATAATATCAAGTAGACATTGTGTTTAAGAATGTGTTCACTATTTCTATTTCCTATAATGTAGATTATGCATGCAATAAATCAACAAGTAATACATACATTAACATCTTTAAGAACTAATCCTTCAAGACCTTCCTGGAATACTTTAGTCATCATATCAGCCAAATCATCATCATCCTAATAATATAATAAAATACTTCAACATAACCTACAATAACAATAATTCATAGCATTTAAGGTGGGTCGGTACCTTACTCGGAGGGAAAACGAAAAAAATATTTTGTTCACCGGTTATGATAAAAGTTGGCAGGGAGATACCTTCATGCTTCTTGTTTGTTTTTCTTGTGACCTTAGCGACGATGTCGTTTTTTTCACGACGTCATGGACGTCACAATGATTCGCGCTAAAAACAGGCATGCAAGTTCATTAAACCCACATATTTGAGGTATTGAATGTCCGAGGTCAATAATAATTATACCAAAATGTTTCTGATATGTTGTTGCCTACAATCATTTTGTTACGATTATCCAAATATCACGTCAGTTGTAAAGATTGTACATTTCATCACTGAATTTAGGGTTTTCACGTCTAAAAGGTTTCACCAATTGCCAAGTTATATTGTTAATTTTCGTAATAAAGCAGAACGGTGGTCAAATTCTTATCACGATTTTTGAAATCTACGCACTTTTTGTGTCATTTTAATGAAATAAAAATAAAAAGTGAACATTCTCAGTTTTTCACAATATCGCGTTCAAAGTAAAATTACCTTCATTACAACGACGTTAATATAACGTTACGCTACGTTGTGATTAAAGCATTTGTTGCAAAAATAAGTAGAAGCGGACTTTGATTGAAATATGTTACATTAATTTTGAACAGATCAGATGCTGAGTGTCACAAGAAATTAATTAAGAACTGGAAAGAAACTACAAAATTAAATTTACAAGAAAATTACATACATAACCCAAAATCACAACGTCAGCGCAACGTAATATTAACGTCGTTGTTTTGAAGGTAATTTTACTTTGAAAGCGATATTGTGAAAAACTGAGAACGTTCACTTTCCTTTTTTAATTCCTTAAAATTACACAAAAAGTGTGTAGTTTTCAAAAATCGCGATAAGAATTTGACCACCGTTCTGCATTAATTTGAAAATAAATGTTATAACTCGGCAATTGGTGAAACCTTAAAGACGTGAAAACCCTAAATTCAGTGATGAAATGTACAATCTTTACGACTGACGTGATATTTAGATAATCGGAACAAAATATTTGTATGCAACAACATTTCAGAAACATTTTGGTATAATTATCTTTGTCCTCGGACATTCAATACTTTAAATATATGGGTTTAATGTACTTGCATGCCTGTTTTTAGCGCGAAACATTGTGACGTCCGTGACGTCGTGAAAAAAACGACAACGTCGCTAAGGTTACCAGAAAAACAAACAAGAAGCATGAAGGTATCTGCTTGCTAACTTTAATCATAACTGGTGAACATAATATTTTTTTCGTTTTTCCTTCCGAGTAAGGTACCGACCCACCTTAAAATAGACCTAATCCAGAATTCAAATTTATGTTTTTTTCCGTCCGTGCACAGGCGGTACAAACAAAGTTTTCTACACATAACACGAACTAAGGATTAAATCCTATTGTTCTTTTTACACGTGTTTTCATTGTAACAGTGAAAGTTTGTTTGTACCGGAGGGGAAAACCCAAATATTTGAATTCCGGATATAGTCTATTGAGTAAAATTCTGCTTTTTCACATTAAAAATGTATTTCATGACTAACTCCATTGAGGTAATTTGTCCGAGCCTTGAAGTCATATTAAACTGATCTATGGGCCAGATAATGTCACATTGAAAATAGAGAACATAAAAGGAATGAAGTAAAACAAATATCTCTTATACGTTATCATGTAAACTTTCTAATGGTTAAGGTTAAAGACAAATACAAATATACCCGATTAACACAGTATTACTTACAGTTATATGTTTCATTTCAGAAAACATTATTCTATTAGGAATTTCAACCATTTCTTTCTGTAATATTTTTCTTCTCTCTTTTATTGGTCTGAAACATAAGATACTTATAATATAAGAACATGAATTATAATAAAATATTAATGAATTAATCAAATAACTCTATAAATGTGACAGAGCTAAAAGAGCTGAAGTTCCACTTTAACAGAATCTTTTGTATGACAGTCACGATATACCGGTATATTGTAATACCCAGCTGTGCCAATACAAATTTAACTTACCAGTATTTAGTGATATTTTTTTAATTTCATTAGAGAATTCTTCCCATCACAAAATTAAAGTAGCGAAACATCAGTTTTTCCATGGTTCATTTGATTAAAACTTAAGTTCGGCAAATTTAACCAATTGGGTGGTTTGAATGGTTGTACCAAACATGAGCAGAACATGTTCTTGAATCAAATACTTAAGGACAGGAAGTTGTAAAACAAGCAAGGAGTCCAGGAGCTTGATTGCTAGAATGTTATGCAACAGAAGGGTGATTTTTCTTCCAAACCAAGCATTTTGTATGCAAAACCTGTACTGTTAAAACCCTCTAAACCAGAACTGTCCTGGACTGAGAAAAAATCATTTTGGAGAGGTTTCCTGAATAGACAAGTTTTAAATTCTGACTACATGTAGTACAAGATTCAACATGTGTGTTTGATGGTAGACCTTGATGGTATTTCACTATAAAACATAAAATAAGGTATTCATTTACCTGTCCATGATATTTTCACCATTGATATGTAAACAATCAAAAACAAATAAACAGACATTAGCATCTTTAAATTGTTCTTTCTGAAATAGTCAAAACACATAACAAATGTATATGTATAATAAACAATATAAGACATTACTATTAGGATTGGGCAAATTACTTGAGTTTTTTAAAAAAGACAGATTTTTGTAGTCAAATGATGCACGACTCCAAATATGACCTTTTATATAATTGACGTTTTAGGTTCATATTTTTGAAAATACAAAATTGTCATAAAATTGCTAATTTAGGTCACTCAGGGCTATATTTTTTTCAATATAGCTTATAATACCTAGGTTTTAATGGTTGGTAAATATGTTTGTTTGTTTGTTTGTTTGGGTTTTACGGCGCACCAACACAAAAAGGTCATATCGCGCCGATTGGTAAATATGATTATGAAAGTAAACATAACAAAAACACATTGGTAGATAATATGTACAATATTTGACTTAAATGCTAACTATTTTCAATTACATGTATTTTGCAAGACAGTCCAAAAACAAAATGACAACAGAATTCGCGTAACATCGTTTATATTGAGCGTAAATTACTTCTGGTTTGATGACATTCTTAATTAACTGCCTTAGTTGTTTTTAGAGAATAAATACATTTCAAACATTTTGAAATTAACTTTGTTAGTCTTATGTGGTAAACAAAATGGACAGATATCTAAAGCTGTTGTTGCTTGGAAGTTGTAAAACGATTTACTTTAAAGTCATAGATGATAACACCTTTTTAAGATCAATACTTAAGACATATTTAATAAGTTTATTTCATGGATAATAAGTGAAATGTTTTTAAAGCGAAATAGTTTTGCAATAGTTTTTTGCACTACATATATTGGTATTTGATCAGTTTTGGAAGTTCTAAATTGATTGTTGCCTTCTCTATTTTCAATTCCAAGCAATTCCATTGGTAGGTAGGTAGGAAGATTTATTTGCCTAAATGTTCATAAACTTTAACTCACATATAAAACCAAAAAATACGAGCAGATACATCTAGTACAATCTTGTCGTAGGTTTTCTAAATTTTGAAATTGTATCTTTATTGTAAAGGAACGCATTTGCATGCTGTGATTCTAGAAATTTGCAGTCAATATTGAACTAGATGCATAATTTATTTATGCATTAACTACGACACTTAGTATTTCATTTAGGACAACAGCGTTTTTTCGTCATTATAGCATATTAATATTTTGCTTTTGATTAACAATGCTAAAACAGTGACAAAAATATTCATTATAAAGTATAAAGATGTATCTGAAACTGATCACATGTCTAGTACATATTTTATTTAGGTAATTGGTTTAAAATCATTTATATACTTTATACGGTTGTATATAATGTTCATTTTGACTTATTGTAATAACCTGCACATTTCAGTCAATGTCTGTACATATTTATTATTTGTATTTAATTTGTTCCATTATACCATAAATTGTAAATCTTCAACTATCTTGGAGGCAATAAACTTGTATATATTCACTGTACTTTCTTCACAGTTGGCACATGAAGTGTCTTTTAATACTTTAATTGTATATGACGCCGTAGTCGGTGCTCTTTGTTTCGTAACACAATTGATAATTGCAGTTAATTATAATTGTGAACAAGAGCTCCGCTGGGCGGGGCATTACATGTATACGCCCGTGTGCAGTCATGCTGTGTTCTATCTCATATGAAGTCCCTGTGACCTTGACCAATGACCCCAGATTAGGTCCTATCCTTAACTGGAGGGCTATCCAAAGCAGATTTTGAGAACCTAGGTACAGCCATGGTTGAGTTATCACCACCAAAAAGTTTTCCCATACAAACTTCCAGTGACCTTGACCCTGGGGCCTCAGAACCAAAAAATCTCACCCTTGACCCAAAGAGTATTGATACATAAAATTTGGTGATCTTAGATAAAGTTGGTTGTTGGACAAGGTTTTTCCTCATGATTTCCTTGTGACTTTGACCTTTCACCCAGAGGCCTAAAACCAAAGGGGCATATGCTAGACATTTAGGCTACCTTAAATAAAATTCAGTGAACCTAGGTGCAATCATTATTGAGTTATTGTCCGCAAAATGTTTCAATATAAATTAAGTCCCAGTGACTTTGACTTTTGACCCTTGGGTCTCCAAATCAAAAGGGAACATCCTCTACCAAAGAGCTATCAACACATTACTCCTTGACAAATGGGCTGATCCACATAAAATTTGTTAATTTTGGTACAATCATTGTTAAGTTATTGTCCGGACAAGGTTTTTCCATATGATGCCCCTGTGACCTTCACTTTTGACCCAGGGGCCTCAAAACCAAAAGGGAACATCCTTGACACATGGGCTACCCTCACATAAAATTTGGTGAACTAATTTCATGTTACTTATTAAATATAGCATTATTTCCATTGTTTGCCATTATAAACATATTGATTGAACATTTGAAGTCACTGCTTGGTAATTTAATACCTTCTGGTTGAAGGTTAAAACTTGACCCAGGGGCCCAAAAACCAATAGAGAACATCCTTGACACATGGGCTACTCTCACATGAAATTTGGTGAACCTAGGTACAGTCGTTGTTGTTATTGTCCGGACAATGTTTTTCAATATGATGCCCCTGTGACCTTGACCTTTGACCCAGGAGCCCTAAAACCAATAGGGCATATCCTTGACACAAGGGCTACTCCCACATAAAATTTGGTGAACCTAGGTACATTGGTGGTTCAGTTATTGTCCGGACAAGTTTTTTATTGCTTGCCATTTTTGACTTTATTAACATATTGATTGAACATTTGAAGTCACAGCTTGGTAATTTGATATCTTCTGGTTGAAGGTTTAAACTTAAACCTTTTTCCCCAAAACTAATAATGCACATCCTTGACACATGGGCTACTCTCACGTGAAATTGGGTGAACCTAGGTACAGTCATTGTTGAGTTATTACCCAGACAATGTTTTTCAATATGATGCCCCTGTGACCTTGACCTTTGACCCAGGGGCCCCAAAACCAATAGTGCATATCCTTGACACAAGGGCTACTCTCACATAAAATTTTGTGAACCTAGGTACATTGGTGGTTCAGTTATTGTCCGGACAAAGTTATTTCATATGATGCCTCTGTGACCTTGACCTTTAAACCTGTGACCCCATAAAAAAGGGCACATCCTTGTCACAAGGGCTACCTTCACATAAAATTTTGTGAACCTAGGTACAGTGGTTGTTGGGTTATCGTCCAGACAAAGTTTTTCAATATGATGCCCCTGTGACTTGACCTTTGACCCAGGGGCCCCAAAACCAATAAGGAACATCCTTGACACATTGGCTACTCTCACATACAATTTGGTGAACCTAGGTAGATTGGTTGTTCAGTTATTGTCCTGACAAGTTTTTTGCCCATATGATGCCCGTGTGACCTTGACCTTTGACCCAGGGGCCCCAAAACCACTAGGGTACATCTTTGACACATGGGCTACTCTTATATAAAATTTTGTGAACCTAGTTACAGTCGTTGTTGAGTTATTGTCCGGACAAGTTTTACCTATTTTAAGTCCCAGTGACCTTGACCTTTGACCCTGGGGTCAATAGGGAACCTTCTCCACCCAAGGGCTATCCACACATAAAATTTGAGGAACCTAGGTACATCCTTTATTGAGTTATCATCCGGAAAAGCAATTGTCCACGGACGGACAGACGGCCAGATGGACGGACGGACAGACGGACAACATCATAACATAATACGCCCGTTTTTTCAAAACGGGCATATAAAAAAAGTAAATCTATACACCAGACTTGAGTTACAAGTAATGGATAATTAAAATTGACTCAAATGATAGCATTAAAACTTTGTATATTGTTAGTTCTACGTAAACCAAAGTAGCATAGTATTTGGATAGACAAATTCGGACACGAAAATCGAGACATAATGCATTGAAATACTTGCAGTATTTTTTTATTTTTTTTTAAACGAATATTCGAATATCAAAATTTGTATTTGTTCCAAAAGTAGTCAGGTCACGTTTTATTTTCACATGTTTGTTTGTCCGCCCTCCAAAAATCTTACGGGGGAAATGTCCGCTCTAAAAATTCTTAGGTTGGCTAATGTCCGACCTTTCAAAACATATAAGGGGGCAAATGTCGGCCTCGGCAAAAAGGGGGGGGGGTTTCGGTTCCCACATGCTGTAATTGGTAATGCAGGCGTCAGACTGTTGTGATAGACACAAAAAGAGCATACGAAAAGAAGATTTTCAAATATGATCGTAATAACATCGGGTGCAGCAACTTCATGAGTGATGGCACTACAAAGAATTATTGGAAAACACGCGAAGGCTCATTTTCATGTTGAATTTGTAATACCGTCAAACGGTGTAGTCTTTACTTAACTTCGCGTGATTATCTGTGCTAAATGGCATTTTCTCCTTAAGAAAACATTATGAAGGAAACAAGAAGATGCAGGATTGTCTTAAGAAGGCAACATGGTAAAAGCCCTGTAATACCGTCCAGTCATCATCAAATTTTGGTACGATGACACCGAGATGAAACCACGATGTGGACAAAGAAAGCAAATTTGAGTAAACTACTTGGTAAAAATTGCATCTATGAGGTGACTTTGTGTGTGGATTAGATGCGATTGCATGAATTTTGGTAGGAATCGTGTGTGAATCAGATGCAATCGCGTGACCAGTATGATTTGTACTTGCTTCGGGTGTTGATTGGTTGTCAACCAATATCAATGTCAGCTTTGCACAAAAGTCGAAATTTTATATTTGTATGCCCAGCTGGTGTCAATTTTGGACAGTGTGACACCTGAATAAACCTTTAAAACCAGGCTGGAGATGGATAGTTAATAGTTAGTAACTTTAGTAAATGGTGATGAATTAACATTTTCATCAACACGTACATTATCAAAAACAGAAAAAAGTATCACTATTGAAATAAGCAAGCCAAAAATCCCATAAAAGATAGATTGGAAACTGAATGAATTAAAATTTAGTCATAAAAATACAGAATATTGTTGACGGTCATTTTGATTTTTTGCAAAAAAGAACCTTAAACAACATCGTAGATATTTTGAAATGTGATTTTCAGACTCAGCACATAATTTAGCCATAAAAAATCCGATTGATTTGCACCTTTAAAATAGTTGCTATTTATTCATGCCTATTACTATCAGTTAGATAAAATGGACTGTGTTCCAGATGTCAGAACAACAATAGTAGAACAACTCACCTTCACAGTTTACAACTAAAATTATTACCAGACAATCTAACAATGTGTTGTTAATAAGGACTATGTAGGCCATGCAACTAGGCTGCAGCCTTATTTTTACTTCTCATACACAACATGTCAGAGAGAACATATTGCATAACCAGACAAGCTTGTCTAAACGTATTAAACATATCTTAAACTTGACACAAGAACATAAGATTACTTTAATAGTTAGTTCTGAAATATAAACAACTATTAAAATTTTGTCTACACTAAATGACCAGTGTCAATAAATATGAATATTAGTATAATACAGTATATAGTAAACTTGACAATAATGTCATCAATTAAGGAATGAATGTATAGACTTTCATCGAAAAATAAACGCCACTTTTGGTGATAGCTAATTTGCATAAAGGCCGAAGGCCTTTATGCTGAAATTAACTTACAACAAAATGACGTTTATTTTTCGATGAAAGTCAGTTTCTATACATTCATTCCTTATAATTACAACCATTTTTTGGAAATTTGTTGCCTGATTTGCAAAAGAAATGCGTAAGAAAAAGACCTATTTTTTTAATGCGTAGAACCGAAGTACGCAATAATGCGTAATAGTGCGCATTAATTTCATTCAGTTAACAGGTTTTTTATGCCAACCGTCGGCCATGTTTTTCTTCGATTGGATGCATTTTCATTGTTTTCGGACATAACGGCATGATTAATACATAGAAATGAACATGGATTGATTTTATTTTTAATAAAAGAACACAGGAGAGGTGTACGCTATTGTGTAACTCTTCAAAAACGGTTTAACAAGTTTCCAGTTTTTACGAAGAGCACGTGAGTTTATGATGCAAGTTGTGACCTAGATTAATATGTAAACTCGTTGAAACCACCAGTGATTACAAATGAGCGGTTGTTGGATGTACATTTCTCCATATTGAATAGCATCTGAGGCTTTGTTATTTCATCAGAATGAGAAAGTTTATTACTGAAATTTGGATCACTTGATGATAACTTATGCAGTCAGTCCGATTCAGGAAATTTACATGTCAAGACATTGGATGGACTATCTGTACTGAGTAAGTGAATGTTTATTATTTACGGAGATTATATTAAATATGGTTTATATGTTTTTATGTTCTCATGTACATTTTAAAATGATCTGTACTTAGGATAGATTCAAAGTCTGATCATATCAATCTGGAAGCATTTTCATTCCGGTCTGATTAAAAACGTTATAATTATTGACCTTGTTCACTACTCAATGCAGAATGTATATGCATGAAGTATAAAATTCATATGCACTTCTGCGGATGCTACATCAGAATGATTAGATACACATATTATCCAATGTACATATCATTATGTTATACGTTCTTTTTTTTTAATTTTTATTTGACTTGATGAGAAGCAACTTGTGTGATTTTGAAATGTTTGCCATGACATTTTTCTAAATTGACCAGCCCAAATACTGATTACTTATCTTATTGTGGATCATTTTAAATGTGTCGAACTCTTGGTATTTAAAGCTTTATTTATCTTCAATAATTGGTTGTTGTTTTTTGTTTTCAGACAAGAAAGTGAAACTAGATGCCTCGGAAACCAAAGGATTTATATCTATATGAATGAATACCAGTCAATTAGAGCATGCACTTCAGAAGGGCAATGATATGAAAATCATTTGAAAAAGAAGACTCATTCGCTAGAAATATAAATAAACGTTTAATGGTTTAAATGCTGTCTAGGAAGCTTAAGTTTATATTAAAGATTTGTTTTTAATTCTGCATTCAGCATATCATTTACTTCCTGGAACATTATATCTTATGAAATATTGATAAAGGACGGTATAAATGCACAAAATGTATTGTACATTATAATTCATTTTCATTTTTTCAATAAAAGTTTATCACTACATTCTTATGGGTTTTGTGTACATCATTTACTTTCCATTGACATTATAGTTATTGAACTGTACCGTGTACGTCATAGCGTGGGAACGCGCTAAAAATAGCTTTTGAGTCATGAAAGTAGTTCCGGCATGACGTCATTCATTCAAAACTGCAGTTTATACGAAAATGAAAGCACATTTTTTAGGTCACGTGTTCACTTTTGACCAATCGGATTGTGTTATTTCATTCGGGTTGTAATTATTTTGGTATAATTTATGTGCAGGTCATACCTTCCATCAACATTATGATAATAATGGGTTTTTCTCTGTATAGAGAGAATTTGTCCGCTTCCTCTTAAACATTTTAATTCTCTCATTTTCATATAAAAGAAAAGAATCAAGATTAAGCATAAATACCGCTCTTAGCTGAGTTGGTATTTGCACAATAAAGCTTCTGACCCAAATTTTTCTTTACGATTTAACTTAGTGACCTAGATTTTTGCCTCAAATTATGATAACTCGTTCACATTTTCATTGATATAACGGCTCTGACCAAAACAGATAAATATTGAATTTCAAGTAGGGAGAAAGATGTGTTAACAATGAAAAGTTGACAAACAGCACATACAGCAGGATGATAGTTAACACACAAGCGTAGTAGTAGCTCCAAGTGAACCTTATATGCTCAGATATGTAAATCATGTATTCTGAGAGCTCACAGGGTTTTAATTGTGTTATCACACTCAAAAGGTTTGATGAATTATTCTAATGTATTTTTGTCTAAGGAATTAAAAATGCAAGTCTTATAACTGGGCTCGAAGTTTGTCATTACTGAAAACATCAAAATGCACTCTAAACTTCATGCATTCCATTTGCATTACGGTACAAAATGTACGAAATTGGCGTTGAAACTTTTTTACAAGTGCTAACTCCTATGACAGAGTTAAGTAGTGCCCATGTTTTTAAATACATAATATCAATTTAATCATTTACCAATTATCTTTTCAAGTGAAAACTACCTCTACCAGTACTGCCTGCCTAAATACATGAATTAAGCACTTAAAACAAAAATAATACAGGTGTCATATTGTCAACAACCTGCCTAGCTCTGGGATGTATTAGATACTTACCAACATATGTAAGATTGTCAACATCATGCCTACCTATAACAAGTATTATATACTTACCAACATAGGTAATATAAGTGTCAGATTGTCAACATCATGCTTATCTATAACAAGTATTAGATACTTACCAACATAGGTAATACAAATTTCAGATTGTCAACAGCATGCCTACCTATAACAAGTATTAGATACTTACCGTATTTTGACGCATAAAATACGCATTCGTGTATAATACGCACCAAAAAAATTGACTAAAATCTGAAGAAAAAAACTTTTTGACGATTTTTCGGTAAAGTCGTAAGGAAAAATTTCGGCCGATTTTTCTACAAAATCGAAAGTTTCAAAGATCGCAAAATCATACTCTGTCGTGAAACACACTTAAAATTACTGTGTTACGGTCTATCAACCAAACAATCATTTATCTATAAGTGATTGGTAATTTAAAATTATAATCAATAAAAGGTAAGTTAATTTTAGATGTTCTCATTATCAAACAATTGCCAAACATAGTCAAACAGTTCAGTGTACTAACATTCTTTATATTTATATATATCCATAAAAATCTTGTAAATTTGGGCATATAATTCAATTTTAATCTGTATTTTAACCCATTTCATTCTATGACCTTATCAGATAAAGTTGCAATGATTTTTTTCAGTTAAATTCATTTATTAACAGTGCATTTTTTTTACAAGCATGTCTTTAACTTGTATTTTGTTTAAATTAAAAAATCGCAGTAATGAAATTGTTATCAATGAATCCATAATTTAATTGTCTTTCCAAAAATGTATATTTTTATACACTAATCTTTAATCTATTTCTATTTACTTAAAACCGACCAACAGGTCTCAATAATTAACAAAGACATCGACCGTCACTATATAATTAAGGTTGGCGGTAAAACATCAAAGAAGCCGATACGCCGTTACTAAGTTCAAAGATACAAAGAGCAGACACACATTGATTTAATTGTTGAACTTTTGTTAAATCACATATTAGAATTGAATTATATGCCTATTTATTATAAGATCGTTTACGGATATTTATAAATATAAAAAATGTTAGTACAATAAACTGTTTGGCAATTGTTTGATAATGAGAGCATCTCAAATTGACATACCTTTTATTGATGACAAATTAAGTTTACTCAAACTGTCAAACAAGGTGCAATTATCCGTCATAGCCTGACCATCTATGCATTTATTAACTGCCATATTGCAATGCTTTCATAATAACAATTGACATGTGTCAAGTTTGTATATTAAAAAATTTAATCCTTTTGTTTGCTGATTGTTTTTCACACATCATATAATATGACGCTTGGGAAGTAAAATTGAGTTATTGCTTGATTAAACATAAACCTTTTTACCCAATAAATTTATACAAACGAACACAAATTAACAACAAACACGGAAAGCAATTATTTCATATTTAACTTCTAAATTAAAATCTATTATGAATTAACAAACAACATTCACAACGTTACAATGAAAGAAACATCGGCAGGTCAAATAGCGCGATCGCTAGTTTTTATCATTAACCCGTACATAGTCCGGGTTTAACAGAATTACTTCCCTTTTTAAAAATACGCCATTTGCAAATTTTGACGATTTTTCGTCTACGACTAGGCGATTTTTCGTTGTTTACGGGTAAAACACGCATCAAAAAAATGAAGTCAGATTTGGAGGAAAAAAAGTGCGTATTTTATACGTCAAAATACGGTACCAACATAGGTAATACAAATGTCAGATTGTCAACAGCATGCCTACCTATAACAAGTATTAGATACTTACCAACATAGGTAATACAAATGTCAGATTGTCAACATCATGCTTATCTATGGCATGTATTATATACTTACCAACATAGGTATTACAAGTGTTGGGTTTCATGTTACATAAATGACATGTGAAAGATTTTATTAACATTTGATACTTTATTTTTTTAATGTACAGAGGATCTGCTAAACATATTTGAGATATTAATCATAAATTTTTAAGTATGCATACCCAAGATCTTGAGGAATAAGAACTCTGAAAATTGATATTTTGACTTATTAGTCCAAAAGTCTAAATCTTGTATTTAAACATACCTTATGTTTGCCTAGTGAACCAAATGGTAAGGGTGTTCCAGTGTTTGTATCAATTAACAATACTTCAGCATCAAGTATTAAATCATCACCAGATGGGAATGCTGTAGGAATGTAGTCTTTAAAATGTGATACCTAAAATATATGTTACATTGTACATAGTTTCATAGATACATAGTTACAATAATATTGATACAGTCACACAGTGACAGATATATTGTATAAATACCTTTAAGCAGTCAATATTGATACAGTCACACAGATATATTGTATAAATACCTTAAAGAAGTCAATATTGATACAGTCACACAGATATATTGTATAAATACCTTTAAGCAGTCAATATTGATACAGTCACACAGATATATTGTATAAATACCTTTAAGCAGTCAATATTGATACAGTCACACAGATATATTGTATAAATACCTTTAAGCAGTCAATAATGAAGTTTATAAAAAGTAACAAAGTATCAGGTGTAAATCTAGTTTTTTTGTCTTCTTTATTATGTTTTAACAACTGTAGCAATAGACTGTCATGGAACAATTAAGATGCTACACGTGATTCAACCTTATATTTTAATGCCACGACCGTTAGTTATGTGTGCCAATTACATCAATACATAATTTTAGTGTATAAAAGGCAGTATTATGGATTCGTAAAAGTGTGGATGCAAGTCGACATTATTCTCTGTTTTTCCAGATCAGCAATCAATTTGCTGACCCATTATAAGTTTGTTTACTCCCAAAAAGTTTGGTTCCAATAGGCAACAGATTTTGATAACTGTGAAATAATGATCAGCTTTAAGACAAGATATGTGTGTAAAAAATGATAAGTCTTACCTTATGTGGTAAAACAGGTTTTAAACTACGACTAAAATATTGAAAGTTAGATCCCTTCTTATGTAACTGTACTCTTTCACCATCATATTTGATTTCAGCATAAAAACCATTTGGACATTTCTTCATAGCATACTCAATAGATCTGCATGCTTCAGCCTATATTAAATAATATGACAACGAATTTAGTTACCGTATACATTGTATATACATATAGGATAAAAACAAGAAGGATGCACAGCAACCAAGTCAAATATTTTATCTCTGTACATATACTGAAAACAAAAAGTTTGGCAAGTTTTTCGAAACGTGCAATGTGTAGAAGCACCCCTACACAAATTATGTTTCCATATATCAAATGGTTACCCACAAGTCCAAGTTTGTTCATACCGCTAGATTTTCACCAGTGTGTTTACATACATATGTAATACCACGTTATTTAATCAAGTGTTTAGTGCATGTAGCACGTGCAGTTCTACTTCCGACCGATTGAATTGCACGAACATCTGTTATACCTGTCCAATTGCTTTGAAACTACGAAAGCCGCTTCAATAATTCATTTCAACAAGAATATCATGGGACACCGTCCAGAGCTTACGTTAGAGTGACGTCAACATGTTCTTGGTATGTTGGATGCAGGCATGAAGGCTAGAAATGTTGCAAGACAATTAAACATTCATGAATTGACCATCAGTCGTCTGAAGGCTAGATAGCAACAGACTGGAAGTGTATTTGACAGACTGAGGTCCGGAAAACCCTGAAAAACCACGCCACGGGAAGACCGCTACATCGTCACGATGGAACCACTTCATGTCTGGTAGTGTTATAGCTGCTCGCTAAGAACAGCAACAGGCTTAAGGATTTCTGTTAGTACAGTACGGAATAGACTGCGCAGCGCTAGATTACGTGCACGTCGTCCTTACGTTTGGTTGCCGTTAACGCCTCATAATCGTTAAACACGTCACTGATGGGCTCGAACACTAACATGCTGGACTCAACAACAGTGGAACCAAGTTCTTTTTCAGCGACGAATTAAGATTTGACGTTTGTTTCTCTAAAGGCAAGGTTCGTATATGGCGCCCACTGGGTGAACGTTACAATCCAGCTAACGTCAAACAACATGACCGATACGGAGGTGGAAGCGTTACGGTTTGGGGTGGCATTTGTTATCGAGGCAAGACTCAACTTATTACAATTCCTGGAACCTTGACAGCAGCAAGATACTGTGACAAAGTATTAGTGCCCATTGTTAAGCCGTTTATACAGGAAGGCAATGCATATTTGTTTCAACAGGATAACGCTCGACCACATGTAGCAAGACAATCCAGAGACGTTATACAACGTAACAATATTAACGTTTTGGAATGTCCTGGTAAATCTCCGGATATGTCACCAAATTAACACTTATGGGACGTTTTAGGAAGGCAAGTCCGAGGGCGCCATGACGTCACTAACGTTCGTAAACTAGAACAAGCATTGCATGAGGAGAGGCAGCAGATACCATTACAGACTATGAGGAATCTAATTCGAAGCAAGAGACGGGGATATGTTGCTGTTGTGAGTGCTCATGGAGGGCACACAAGATACTGACATTTGTGTGACTTATGGATATTGACCCTAATAACTTTTTAATGTAAGTTTTGATGTTTTGTTGAATGAACTTTTACTCACCAAGTGTGTTTATTTTGTTACCAGATATTTTACTCTAATGACTTGTACTAGTAACATGTCTGAATAAATTATATTCTAAAGTAAAATAATAAAAGACGTAAAAACTTGCTAAACTTTTTGTTCATAATATATTAAATGATTAAAAAATCATGTATTTTTGCTGGCAAGATCATACTCTTATGTTCCACCAGTTGATGCGAGTCTGCATACCCATTTTGAGGGTGTGACATGTATAAGATACTTACCAACGTAGGGTATACAAGTGTCATATTGTCAACATCATGCTTATCTATAACATGTATTATATACTTACCAACATAGGTAATACAAGTGTCAGATTGTCAACATCATGGCTACCTCTGACATGTATAAGATACTTACCAACATAGGTAATACAAGTGTCAGATTGTCAACATCATGCCTACCTCTGACATGTATAAGATACTTACCAACATAGGTAATACAAATGTCAGATTGTCAACATCATGCTTATCTATAACATGTATTATATACTTACCAACATAGGTAATACAAGTGTCAGATTGTCAACATCATGGCTACCTCTGACATGTATAAGATACTTACTAACATAGGTAATACAAGTGTCAGATTGTCAACATCATGCCTACCTCTGACATGTATAAGATACTTACTAACATAGGTAATACAAGTGTCAGATTGTCAACATCATGTCTACCTCTGTAATGTATAAGATACTTACCAACATAGGTAATACAAATGTCAGATTGTCAACATCATGCCAACCTCTGACATGTATTAGATACTTACCAACATAGGTAATACAAATGTCAGATTGTCAACATCATGCTTATCTATAACATGTATTATATACTTACCAACATAGGTAATACAAGTGTCAGATTGTCAACATCATGGCTACCTCTGACATGTATAAGATACTTACTAACATAGGTAATACAAATGTCAGATTGTCAACAACATGCCTACCTATAACATGTATTATATACTTACTAACATAGGTAATACAAGTGTCAGATTGTCAACATCATGCTTATCTATAACATGTATTATATACTTACTAACATAGGTAATACAAGTGTCAGATTGTCAACATCATGCTTATCTATAACATGTATTATATACTTACCAACATAGGTAATACAAGTGTCAGATTGTCAACATCATGCCTACCTCTGACAGGTATTAGATACTTACCAACATAGATAATACAAGTGTCAGATTGTCAACATCATGCCTACCTCTGACATGTATAAGATACTTACCAACATAGGTAATACAAATGTCAGATTGTCAACATCATGCTTATCTATAACATGTATTATATACTTACTAACATAGGTAATACAAATGTCAGATTGTCAGGTATTAGATACTTACCAACATAGGTAATACTGGTGTCATCAATGAAGCTCGTACAGATAATGTTTTAGACATTCCTGGTTTAGAATCTTTATTTTCTATAACTCTCTCAACAACATCACGTAAATCACGAGATGCTTGAAATGCTTCATATGCATTAGGATCTAATGCATCCAAGCTATAAAAAAATACATGTATATATTTCACAATTTGAATAAATATTCATCATAATTTAATTCCTTACGAAGTAAAAAGTCATTTATCCTAACTGACAGATAATGCCAAAATATCTAAATTGTTCAATGTATTATATTGTCTCATATTTTATTGAAAAATGGCTATAAAATATTGGTAAAAGTATGTCACAGTTGATAATGATAAAAAAGAAAGTAATGCAGAACTGAATGTAGGTAAAAATGCCCTAACAATGCCATATACTAAAATGTCTCAGGTAAAAATGCCATAGGTAAAAAATGCCATACCCTAAGTGGTAAAAATGCCATAGGAAAATGCCAGAGAAAAAATTGCAAGACCTTTTATATATATGTTAATTAGATTTTTTATATTAAGTTTGTTTTGTTTTTGTTGGGTTTAAGGCCCTAGCAATATTGTATAGGTCATATAACTGAGGCCTGTCAACCTACTCACTCCTCCTGGAAAGGCTAAATCTCAGGATTTAGCTGTTAACCAACTACTAAGCGCATAATTTCATCAGTGACTGACAACTACCCTACATAATTAAAATTCATTGGTAGGAGGGAGAATTGCCGAAGAAGTAATTTCATGACCAAGCTCCACGAAAGTATGCCCCACCCGGGAATCGAACCCACAACCCTTCGGTCAGTAGACTTGTGTGCTACCAACTGAGCCAGCCGGGTGGCTATTTTTATGTTAAATTTTTATGTTAAGTAATATACTAATAGACAAAAGAAACTGGACATCTGTATAAACCTTAACTTTTATGTTTAAGAAGAGGAAACTCCATATAAATTTGGTATCAAATTGAAGGGAACATTCTAAGCTTTACATTTATAACAGTTTTATTTGAAAATACGTTCAATGTAAAACGTAAACGTCTATAGAATACAAGAAATGCTTTTTAAAAAGTTGTAAATCAAATGCAATAAATGATTTTGATTTTAAAGGTATAATCTGTTCAATCTAGTTGAGTAGTTTAAAGCCAAATTGCTATTTTGTGTCCTTATAACGAGTGTGACAACCTCGCTGATGTCTTAACGTGGCCACATGTTGACGCATTGACCGCTCATACTTTAAAACATTGGCATTTGAAAGAGGTTCCCATTCCTTCAACAACGCGACGCAAGAGCACAGCCAGTCCATTTCGTGCAATTTATGTCTCTAGAACAGGTTACAAAATTTTGTCAACATATTTGTGTTCGTCATTCATTACGCAATTGACGTCATGAAAACAATATTTGCACCCGTCTATGTCACAGATGTAGCTTCTGTCCAATGTATGAACGTATATAACGTATGGGCCTAGCCGTACTTTTAGACATTGTCGTACCATCTTGTATAAGATCCCATATTGTAGAGCAGTTGCAGCTGCCGTTTGGAACGGATAACGGACGTGAGCCAACAAAGCTCGGTCATTTCTGACGTTCGTGACATTACGTCGACCAGACATAGCTTTGTCGTTTATGGATCCCGTGGTGTCAAACAGCTGCATGATATTCATTTTAGTCTTTCAGTTGCAGTTTAATGTACGAGCAACGTCTACTACGCTTTGTCCAGAGGCCAAGAGCATCAGACCTCGGATACGATCAGTTTCATTTAACTTTTGCAAATTTCATGCGGATAAAGCAATGAAATTGTTTTGATTTTTCAAAAGTCATGTTGAAAGGGTAAACGAAAAGCGACGTCAACACAATGACATGTTTATTTTCTTGACATGCTCGAGAAAAACACGTTTTTCAACAAAAGCGCAGTTAATTGAAATCGGTGTACACTGTGAAAGTAGTTCTGAGAATTTAGTTTGACAGCATTTGAGTGGCTGTGACTCTGTTTGCATGTGTCAAAATAATATATTTTTCACCTAAATTAGTTTTTCTATCCATGTAGGACAATATTCTGACCATTTTGTGTTTTCTTTTTAGGACTACTTCTTGCGGTGGAAGATCCAGAATTTAGTGTACTGAGGCCATTTTGGCTTTTAAGAATGGGAATTCCCAACTATACATGTGCACAATGTGAAATAGTGAAAAATTGAATCGTTCATGACCTATATTTATTGGACTTTGCAGGTCTAGTGTGGAGGATTCACAGGATACCAATCATTAGTTCTCAATATATATGTGAAAGTCAGCAGAGACACTCAAACCTGGCTATTTTATATAGAAATATTGAGCAAAATTTTCACAGTAGCGATTTTTAGGATTTTTTCACAAAAAAACATCAACCTTCTAAAAATCCAATCAACATTTTCCCCTAAGTACTAAACACGTTTTATTTAGCTAACTTCCCATTTTTTGTTCATGAAAATTAAGTTAATTAAACGTTCGAAAATCGCGGACTTTTACAAGACACATGCAAATTATTCACAATTAAAATTACCCTAGAAATCGTCTATTTCTTATAAATATTTGCTTTTCATTCCGTCCAAAATTATACATATTCTGTCTTAATTATAATCTAACTCTATAACTTAATGCTCAAGTAAACCTAGTATGTGACACTTAGTATGTGAAGAGGACAGCGTCATATCGCTGTATATTACATGTAAACGTCCGGTAAGTTTATTGGTAATATTCAAAAGGCAGTGGCTAGAGTTACGGTACCGTAACTCTAGACCCAGGTTCTAAAGTTACGAAAGTTCCGTTACTGTAGACAATGCTGCCAGGGTTGTCTAGAGTTACGAAAGTCAAATAACATGCATGTTAATTGTGTCACTAGCAGTTTGACATTCCAATATAAAAGATAAGATCAATTAACAAACATGACCATTTTTGCGGCTGTGAGAACAATATAGATAATAAAACATCAGGGGACCTGTCAAAAATTGAAATAATGACCTCTTAGTCTTATCACTGATTAATCAATGTTAATCCCTTTGATGATGATATTATGACTGATTTGTATATTTAACTTCAGTCTGGGACTTAAAAAACTAAACATTTTGAAACAGATTGGAGATTTTTTGTTATTTCTCTGAATAAACATTTTTGTTGTCAAAATCATCATTTTTGCATTATTAAAAACTTTTTCTTGAAATTAAAGTTCATTAGAAGATGATTTTTTATCACTAAGAAAGAATTATTTAAAAAAAAGTGATTTAATCATTAGCACCACCAAGGATTAAACATTACTTTAACCAGTCAGACTGTACAAACTGTGAGTGTGACATCTGGATGTATATCTGTATGTTTTAAATCAAATTTGTGATTAAAGTCAAAATATAACATACTATTTTTTTCTGAGCATTCATTAGGTAAGTGATTTATCTACAATATTCTGTAAAAAAATGTTTTCATTATTTAGTGGAAATATGTTTTTTGATAGCATAAAGTTTAGAGGGGACAAAAGGGGACAGTATTAGAATCACATACAGGGGACAAAAGGGGACAGTATTAGGTAAAGGGTTAAATAGAACTATTTTAAAAAACACAATAAAATTCAAGCATATTTTAAATTTATATCTAATTTACTCTATATTCATATGAGCGCCGCAAAATTTGTTCTGAGTCTATATGAGCGCCGCACATTCTACACTATTTCTATATGAGTGCCGCAAAGTTTTGTTCTTTATCTATACGAGCGCCACACTTCCACACTATATCTATATGAGTGCTGCACTATTTACCCTATTTCTATATGAGCGCCACAAAATACGGGCTGCAGATAAAACTGGTCCATGAAAAACGGGCCAGGAAAAATGGTATGTTGTAGCCGAGTGTATGTTATAACCGAATTTTACTTTACACATAAAGCAGTTGTCTAAGTGTTTTGTCTTTGATCATAATCTGAACTATTAATGTCATTTTGAAATCAAACTCCTAAGAATCAATATGTTGAAAACACATTTTGTTATATAAATTACCCAAAATAATGTATAATTTGTAATACATGTAAATATTTCTCATAAAATCAAAACACAACTACTAATTTGTGTACAACCTCTGGCATTTTAACCTGCAACATTTCTTCCTATGGCATTTTTACCACTTAGGGTATGGCATTTTTACCTACGGCATTTTACCAGAGACATTTTTGTATATGGCATTTTTACCTCTGGCATTCAGTTAACCGCACACCCAGAAACCACATTAAAGCCTGATTTTTTCCCTTATGGGATGAATAGAGAACTAGTTTACGGAAGAGTGTTAAAAGAAATTATATTTTGAAGAAGATGTTTAACCAATAGAGCAAAATAAGATTATTTAAAGTGTTGGACACATTCTGATACAAACCTTTGAATATCAGATTCTGATAACAACAATAAGTATGATACATTAGATCTGGGTATTGACAGCTAGATTTTATCACGATTATTTGATTTACGATAGTAACTTCGTATCACGACATGTATCACTATAGTTAATATGCAACCAGACTACAAAAATGGTAGTATTATTGCTCCAGTATTAACTCCACATATATGTAGAAAACAGAGGGTGAATAAACCAGTCAGAAGAACACCTTTCTCAAGAAAAAACAGTCCCATTTAAAAAAAATCTTATAAATGTTATTCCAACTAAACAATAACGCCGACTGCCGGGGCTTGTGAGGATGCCAAGTTACTATCGTCATGTATCGATAGTAAGAGGTACTATTGCGATACACTATCGTCATGTATCGATAGTAAGAGGTACTATTGCGATACACTATCGTCATGTATCGATAGTAACAGGTACTATTGTGATACACTATCGTCATGTATCGTTAGTAAGAGGTACTATTGTGATACACTATCGTCATGTATTGATAGTAAGAGGTACTATTGCGATACACTATCGTCATGTATTGATAGTAAGAGGTACTATTGCGATACACTATCGTCATGTATTGATAGTAAGAGGTACTATTGCGATACACTATCGTCATGTATCGATAGTAAGAGGTACTATTGCGATACACTATCGTCATGTATCGATAGTAACAGGTACTATTGTGATACACTATCGTCATGTATCGATAGTAAGAGGTACTATTGTGATACACTATCGTCATGTATAGATAGTAAGAGGTACTATTGTGATACACTATCGTCATGTATCGATAGTAAGAGGTACTATTGTGATACACTATCGTCATGTATCGATAGTAAGAGGTACTATTGCGATACACTATCGTCATGTATCGATAGTAAGAGGTACTATTGCGATACACTATCATCCTGCTAATACTTCGATGCATCGAGATATATCGCCCCAGCACTAAATTGGTTCATAACTACAGAAACTAGTGCAAGAAAAAATACACCAGTTAAATACCATCAGAAATTGAAATATTAACCAGTTTACTGTTACACCCCTAATACTTACATATGTTTAGCTCCAGCATTTATTCTTAAATCATGTTTTATCATTCTAACAAACATCTTGAGATCATTTCCTGTACATCTGGAATATACAACAATTATAATTATACATTCAGTCAAAGAAAGCTGGTACAATTAAATTTCAATTTAAATAATCTATAGTTTTACTTGATGTAAGTAAAATTAGACATACAGAAATTTAAACTTGATCAGAAAATCAGACAGTTTAATATACTTTATCAAATCTTATATAACTAAATCACATTAAATTCAGATCTAACATAGACTAACTCATGTACAGTAAAACTCGGTTATAACATACTCGCTGGGCCAAAGAAAAAAGGCATATTAAAACCGAGGTATGTTATATCCATATAGCATACTAAGTATGTTACATACAAAATATGAAGAATGGGCCATGAAAAATGGTATGTTGTAATCAAGTGTATGTTATAACCGAGTATGTTATAACCAAGTTTTACTGTACAATTTAATGGTCTTGTTTTGAATATTGTGCCAGTGTACATTTTCTAGTTCATCAATATGTCACTTTCACCCAAATATAGGTGACATTAGGATTACCAGAACTGTTTCCTTGTGTATCTGAAGACTGTTATTTTATATATCCATCCATATAAAAACATTACTGACAGTTGGTACCATGACAGACCATTAACCATAAAACCAGTATCGGAAAATCATTAATCGTTTTTTCAAAACGGGCATATAAAAAGCTAAGAACCCAGAAGTCTGATTTTACTGAGATCATGATCAAGTGACATCTTACCCATCTCACCTCTATAATGATTATCTTTTCAAGTTTCATGACATGTTTAAGTAAGCTACAGAATTAGAATCACAAGAGTCAAGTAAGTCATAAAATATGATAACCTTCCAGCATATCTACAGTGCCATCCAAAATTACCTTTACACTTTTAAAAAAGCTAGAGTTTCATTAACATTATAATTAAATCTTATTTTAGATGTATTTATGCATTGGTAAAGTTATAATAGATTGTAACATTTGAAAGAACAGTAATTGTTATACATGTACATGTATCTGAATATATGTTTTAAATATATCAAGTATTGAAAAAAAGTAAATACAAATCATACATTTACAAAAGTGTAAAGGTAATAATGGATGGCACTGGATATCATATATGAGCTTACCTTTTAGCTATAGCTTTAAGTATTTGTTCTTGATCGTCTTCTTTTGATACTTTAGATAAATGTTGTAGAAAATCTTCAACCTAAATATCAAAACTCACATTTATGGATCAGAACAAAACTTGTCTACATTCATCTTTATTAACATGTTCACAATGGCTCTAGTATTGTCTCAGTGAGGCAAATCTTATAACAAAACATGTCAGGAAGTACAGATATAAAACGTCAATGTAAAGAGAAAGCAAATGTTAACATTTTTGTACAAATGATACAAATTATGTTTGTTTGTTTTGGTTTTACGGTGCACCAACACAGAAAGGTCATATGCAGGGTGGAGAATCAAAACCATTTCGTATCATAATTATAAAACGTAAACAAACGGACGCCATTTTGGAAAAATTCGGGTATTTTTTCTAATTTACTCTTTTAATTGTCCACCAATGAAAAAACGTAAATTACCATAACACACAACTCACTTTTCTGCTTCTAATGATGTATATACCATACAGATTCAATTAGAATATCAGCAAGTTATCCAGGACATTGGAATCGAAGTGAGCAAGAAATGGGTAGACAGACCGAAAGAAAGATGGACGACCAGCCCCATAACATAATTTAACTTTATCAAACGGGCGTATAACAAGAGCAGTCCACAGACAGCGCGCTTGACTATTCAGGGTATTTGTGTAGACATGTGTGAAGTTACAAGTGAATCCCTTCAGTAGTTTCAAAGATAAATGTTGCACCAAAAAACTTAACCAAGAAATTTCTAAGTATAAAAGGGCAATAATCCAGTCAAAAGTCTTGATAGAGTTATGCAGCTTAGTAGTTGACCTCAAATAGTAATCCCGTAGACATGTGTGAAGTTTCAAGTGAATCCCTTCAGTAGTTGTAAAGATATAAAAATGTTGCACCTAAAAACTTAACCAAGAAGTGTTACGCCGACGCCACCACCGACGCCGACGCACAACTGAGAAGGAGAGCCCCACTATTCTCCGAATAGTTGAGTTAAAAAGGAAACATTTAGTGTTTTTTAGTTTTGTATTGGTGTTGATATGTGTAGTTCATTAGATATTCAGATATATTACATGTTGTCAAGATGTTATAAAATTGTACAATATCAAAATAGTACCAACCTCTTGTAGTGTTAAATTACATCTCTTTTGTGGAGGTATAACATTACTTTTTTCAAAGAATACTCTAATAGTCTCAGCCACATCACCTTGATCTAAATGATCTAACATAGATTTCTGACTCACACTAAAAACCTGTACAAAACAAATATAGAACATTGAGGTTAACAAGAACATCCATAAATGAACTGCACTATTTGAGGAATCAATAATCAATTGTTGAGAGGAAATACTTTTTGAGGTGATAATCCATCCTATAAATAGTAAGCTAAAAGGTTTTAGTTTGAATTATGTTCTGCTTCTTTATACACTTGTGAAACAAAAACCTTGATTATTAAAATCAATTTAAATACGGTGATCCTTCTATTTTTCCTTAACATACAAGGGTTGATCCAGAAGTAATGAGACAATGTCTATAACTTTCAAAGTTTGTGTAATAAAGTTATAAAATTATAACTATGCGTCACAATTTTTAATTATCTATTAACTCAACAAATATTATACTGTTTCTTCTATTATTGAAAAAAATATACAGCTTTATATTGGTCATGGTTTGGTATATCGCCGCACGCCATTATAGCATCATTTCTCAATTATCACTACGGTCTCTTTCAGCAACAGTTTTTATCAAATAGTACGCCAAAACGAATGAAACACATACAACGTGACGTCAAAAGTATATATTGTTGACGGTTAAAATTTGATTGACATCGGTGCAAACTTAACCTACGGAAGAAGAAAATATGGCAAAATCAGACAAAATGGCGCAACCCACAGTTATTCAATATTTTACAAAATAGGCGAAACGCCAAAAAAACTGTTGAAATGTTGAATCTAACATCGGTGAAAATGCCTGTAAGCAGGGTACTTGTCAACCGTCGGTTTAGGAGGTTTGAAGATGGTGAGGAAGATCTAGATGATAAAAATAAACCAGAAAGAACGTCAGAGAGTAGACAAATTTGTAATGTAAAGCGCGCATCCGACGTCATTAACGTTAATAGACTGATGACTATTTGCGAATTAGCAGACGAACTAGAAAAGAAAACGCAGTCTATTCAGTTGAAAACTCATCCTCAACTCTGCCGATAAAGGTCTAGGTATCTAGAAAAGTTGGTATGCACATGGTCATTGTGTTTCTGATATGCATGGTGTCCTACTCTCCCGTGCAGTACCAAAAGGTTATGCAGTAAATTTCAAGTTCTGATTCCATTCAAGAATTCAAATTTAAAGTTTAGAATGAATAACATAATGTAAGCCAACATGATTCTTTAATTAGAAAACGAATTTCGTAGATTGAATTTTACAAGTACGTCTGCCATATTGGATTTTATTAGCGCTAGCATAAGTTCTAAATCAAAGCAGGTGCCCGATTCCTTGCTTTCAAAACATTTACGGCAGCAATTTATGTGCATTTATTATGTCATCACTGGACTCAGACTGGTTCAATGATATGCTCTGCCAGTTCATACATATATTTGAACCGTGTATCCCAGCCAATACAACTCCTTTGAGAAAGAGTGACGCTATGTAAATGAAGGCTATTAAACTTTATTAAGACGTCGTTGACGTCAAATATCTGTGGCCTGCGGCGGGATACGTTACCCTACATAGATCAGGAAAGTATAGCTCGAGATTTAGAATACGCATATGCATGATTTTTCACACCCGTATAGAAAACTACTTTTTACACAACTGTTGTAATTTTCAAGTTTATTCCACGATCGGTTTGGGATTTATGGCGTTTGTCTCATTACTTCTGGATCACCCCTCGTATAATAGATTTATTGCTCAAAGAAAAAAGAAGTGCCCTTGGTGGGATAAGAAACCCAGAACCATTAAATCCTTAGCACATATTCTACCACTGGTCCTCTGCTCTATGAGTTGTAGACCAACTGTAGACTCAGCAAAAATTAAAGCATAATTAGACAAGAAAGCAAAACTCTAAAAATAAATCTATCAAGTAGTAGGAGCTGAGAAATTAAGTGGACAAGATTTTTTATCAAAAGATCATTACTCTGCAAAAATCAATGTACTGTAACCAAAATACAATAAAAACATGTTTACTTGATACTTATTCTATGTGTGTAGTTTGAATCAAATCAGTACAATAGGTGCTGAGAACATGAGCGAATAAAATTATTATATAGAAATTTCTGGAACAATCTAGGCATGTCTAATTTATAAATACAATGTATTATCAGATAGTGTTGGAATAATAGAATTAGTGTCTAAAAATAGTTTCCAAGTGTGGGATTATTGATAAAGTTGGTTATAAACAAATTAGGATTTTTAACTAGGATCAAGAAACCGTTGGAATTTCAACTAGGATCGAGAAACTGTTGTTGCAGCGGTCATGGCGTAGTGGTTAGCATGTCTGATTTCGAATCTGGAGATTGCGGCTTCAAAACCTGGTCATGGCAGGTCATACCCTATACATGAGTTGTCGACCTCGTGGTAGGGTAAGTTAGTACTGGTAATAGAAAAGTGTCCTGGAAACCTATAGTAGGAAGAGCTGGCCATCGTGTATATGACCTATATGTGTGTTGAATGTGACGTTAAAAAAAACAGAAAAATGAAACTGTTGGATTTTTAACCAGGATGAAAAGCTGTTGGATTTTTAACTAGGATCAAAAAAACCGTTGGATTTTTAACCAAGGTCAAGAATTTAGAAACTGTATGATTTTTAACGAGGATCAAGAAATTGATGGATTTTTAACAAGGACCAAGAAACTGTTTGATTTTTAACCAGGAACAAGAAATTGTTGTTTTTTAACAAGGATAAAAAACTGTTGGATTTTATACCTGGATCATGATATTTATTTATTTAATTGGATTTAACGCCGTTTCAACACATTTTAGGTCATTTTTCGGCGTCCAGCTCACCTAATCTAGCTTTCCTTGACCCTTGTCTATAACTAGTACTCACCAACCCTTCCACAAGGCCAGAAACTTTTCCATATTATCTTATCAATGGAGGAAAATTGACATAATAGTCTTAATTTCATGTAAGGGTATAACCTCCCCGTACGATATTCTGAATCCCGACGCGATACCAAATGCCCTATCGACCCGGGTTACCTGCGATCAAGAAACCGTTGTATTATTTACCAGGATCAAGATATTGTTGTTTTTAACTAGGATTAAGATACTGTTGTGTTTTTAACTAGGATTAAGATACTGTTGGTATTAAACTAGGATCAAGATACTGTTGTTTTTTAACTTGGATTAGGATACTGTTGGTTTTTAACTAGGATCAAGATACTGTTGGGGTTTTTTAACCAAGATCAAGAAACTGTTGGATTATTAACCAGGATCAAGAAACTGTTGGATTTTAACCAGGATCAAGAAACTGTTGGTTTTTAACCAGGATCAAGAAACTGTTGGTTTTTAACCAGGATCAAGAAACTGTTGGATTGTTAACCAGGATCAAGAAACTGTTGGATTTTTAATCAAGACCAAAAAACTGTTGGATTTTTAACCAGGACCAAGAAACTGTTGGATTATTAAACAGGATCAAGAAACTGTTGGATTTTAACCAAGATCAAGAAACTGTTAGATTATTAACCAGTAACAAGAAACTGTTGGATTTTAAACCAGGATCAAGAAACTGTTGGATGATTAACCAGGATCAAGAAACTGTTGGATTTTTGGGGCCACAGAGCCAATAGGGCACGCCCTTTAACCAAGGGCTATACAAAGACAAAATTTGGTGAACCTAGGTACTCTTCCTGTTGAATTATGTGCACGACTAAGTTTTCCCATATGAAGTGCCAGTGACCTTGACCTTTGACCTGGGGGCATCAAAATCATTAGGGCACACCCTTGACCCAAGGGCTATCCACACATAAAATTTGGTGAACCTAGATACATTCCTCATTGAGTTATCGTCCAGACAAATTTCCCATATAAAGTCCTAGTGACCTTGACCTTTGACCCCGGGGCTTCAGAACCTAAAGGAAATATCCTTTACCTAAGAGCTATCCACACATAAAATTTATTGAACCTAGGTACATCCCTTGTAGAGTTATCATCTGGACATGCAATTTAAATTACACTGTGATACAACTGTTTTGGTGAAATCATAACTATTTCCATATCCATAACAACCAGAATTTTGAACAGAAAAAGATACGTCAATGAAAAGCATAATCTACTCATTGCAATGTATTCACATACCAAGTTTCAGCAAAATAGCTTATATACTTTTTTCGATATCGCGGGATCCAGATTTATACGGATAGACAGAAGGATGGAGTGAAAACCTATGGTCTCGTCCGATGTAAACACTGATAGGGGACTAAAAATTCACCAACCAACTGACCCTTTTTGGGAGAGATGAAACCAGAAAAAGAACTCCAACTTTTATAAGACTCAATAAAGAGACAATATCTTACCTGACTGTATAGTTTGACTAATTGTTTATTATTCAAGTTATATACAACCTTCACTACACCAGGTAATAATAATTTTAACAATAAATATAGATTTCCATCATAACCATCTGAAATAATAACAAGTTGTCAATTGTAAGATAAGATCAGATAAGATTTTGAAGAAATTGAAGTCGGCAAGTCAATATAGCAACAAGAGCTCCGCTGGGCAGGGCATTATACGCCCGTGTGCAGTCCCTGCTGTGTTCTATCTCATATGAAGTCCCTGTGACCTTGACCAATGACCCCGGGATCTCAGAATAGGTCCCATCTTTAACTGGAGGGCTATCCAAAGCAAAGATTTTGAGAACCTAGGTACAGCCATGGTTGAGTTATCACAGACACAAAGTTTCCCATACAAACTTCCAGTGACCTTGACCCTGGGGCCTCAGAACCAAAAGTTCTCGCCCTTGACCCAAAGAGTATTGATACATAAAATTTGGTGATCTTAGGTAAAGTTTTTTGTTGGACAAGGTTTTTCCTCATGATTTTTCAGTGACTTTGACCTTTAACCCAGGGACCTAAAACCAAAGAGGCATATGCTAGACATTGAGGCTACCCTTAAATAAAATTTGGTATACCTAGGTACAATCATTATTGAGTTACTGTCCGGAAAATGTTTCAATATGAATTAAGTCCCTGTGACCTTGACTTTTGACCCTGGGGTCTCCAAATCAAAAGAGAACATCCAATACCAAAGAGCTATCAACACATTACATCTTGACAAATGGGCTGATCCACATAAAATTTGGTTAACCTAGGTACAATCATTGTTTAGTTATTGTCCGGACAAGGATTTTCCATATGATGCCACTGTGACCTTGACCTTTGACCCAGTTTTGACCCAAAACCAATTGGGAACATCCTTGACACATGGGCTACCCTCACATAAAATTTGGTGAACTAAGTTCATGTTACTTATTAAATATAGCATTAATTCCATTGTTTGCCATTTTGACTTTATTAACATATTAATTGAACATTTGAAGTCACTCTGTGGTAATTTGATATCTTCTGGATGATGGTTTAAACTTGACCCAGGGGCCCCAAAACCAATAGGGAACATCCTTGACACATGGGCTAATCTCACATGAAATTTGGTGAACTTAGGTGCAGTCATTGTTGATTTACTAAACGGACAATGTTTTTCAATATGATGCCCTGTGACCTTGAACTTTGACCCAGGGGCCCCAAAACCATTAGGACATAACCATGACACATGGGCTACTCTCACATAAAATTTAGTGAACCTAGGTACATTGGTTGTTCAGTTATTGTCTGGACAAGGTTTTTCTATATGATGCCTCTGTGACCTTGACTTTTGGGCCTGGGGCCCCAAAACCTATTGGGAACATTCTTGACACAAGGGCTACCTTCAAATAAAATTTTGTGAACCTAGGAAAAGTCGTTGATGAGTTATTGTCTGAACAAGGTATTTCAATATGATGCCCCTGTGACCTTGACCTTTGACCCAGGAGCCCCAGAACCAATAGGGCATATCCTTGACACAAGGGCTACTCTCACATAGAATTTGGTGAACCTAGGTACATTGGTGGTTCAGTTATTGTCTGGACAAGGTTTTTCCATATGATACCTTCACATAAAATTTTGTGAACCTAGGTACAGTCGTTGATGAGTTATTGTCGGAACAAGGTTTTTCAATATGATGCCCCTGTGACCTTGACCTTTGACCCAGGGGCCCCAAAACCAATAGAGCATAACCTTGACACATGGGCAATTCTCACGTAAAATTTGGTGAACCTAGGTACATTGGTGGTTCAGTTACTGTCTGGACAAGGTTTTTCCATATGATGCCTCTGTGACCTTGACCTTTGGGCCTGGGGCCCCAAAACCTATTGGGAACATCCTTGACACAAGGGCTACCTTCACATAAAATTTTGTGAACCTAGGTACAGTCGTTGATGAGTTATTGTCCAAACAAGGTTTTTCAATATGATGCCCCTGTGACCTTGACCTTTGACCCAGGAGCCCCAAAACCAATAGGACATAACCTTAACACAAGGGCTACCCTCACATAAAATTTGGTGAACCTAGGTTCATTGGTGGTTCAGTTATTGTCTGGACAAGTGTTTCATTGTTTGCCATTTTGACTTTATTAACATATTGATTGAACATTTGAAGTCACAGCTTGGTAATTTGATATCTTCTGGTTTAAGGTTTAAACTTAACCCTGTTTCCCCAAAACTGATAAGGTACATCCTTGACACATGGGCTACTCTCACATGAAATTTGGTGAACCTAGGTACAGTCATTGTTAAGTTATTACCCGGACAATGTTTTTCTATATGATGCCCCTGTGACCTTGACCTTTGACCCAGGGGCCCCAAAACCAATAGGGCATAACCTTGACACATGGGCTACTCTCACGTAAAATTTAGTAAACATAGGTACATTGGTGGTTCAGTTATTGTCTGGACTAGGTTTTTCCATATGATGTCTCTGTGACCTTGACCTTTGGGCCTGGGGCCCCAAACCTATTGGGAACATCCTTGACACAAGGGCTACCTTCACTTAAAAGTTTGTGAACCTAGGTACAGTCATTGATGAGTTATTGTCCAAACAAGGTTTTTCAATATGATGCCCCTGTGACCTTGTCCTTTGACCCAGGAGCCCCAAAACCAATAGGACATAACCTTAACACAAGGGCTACCCTCACATAAAATTTGGTGAACCTAGGTTCATTGGTGGTTCAGTTATTGTCTGGACAAGTGTTTCATTGTTTGCCTTTTGACTTTATTAACATATTGATTGAACATTTGAAGTCACAGCTTGGTAATTTGATATCTTCTGGTTTAAGGTTTAAACTAAACCCTGTTTCCCTAAAACTGATAAGGTACATCCTTGACCCATGGGCTACTCTCACATGAAATTTGGTGAACCTAGGTACAGTCATTGTTGAGTAATTACCCGGACAATGTTTTTCAATATGATGCCACTGTGACCTTGACCTTTGACCCAGGGGCCCCAAAATCAATAAGGCATATCCTTGACACATGGGCTACTCTCACATAAAATTTGGTGAACATAGGTACATTGGTGGTTCAGTTATTGTCCGGACAAAGTTTTTCCATATTATGCCACTGTGACCTTGACCTTTGAACCTGGGGCCCCATAAACCTGTAGGGCACATCTTTGACACACGAGCTACTCTTAAATAAAATTTGGTGAACCTAGGTACAGTCGTTGTTGAGTTATGGTCAGGACAAGGTTTTTCAATATGATGTCCCTGTGACCTTGACCTTTGACCCATGGGCCCCAAAACCGATTGGGAACATCCTTAACACATGGGCTCCTCTCACATAAAATTTGGTGAACCTAGGTAGATTGGTTGTTAAGTTATTGTCAGGACAAGTTTTTTCCCATATGATGCCACTGTAACCTTGACCTTTGACCCAGGGGCCCCAAAACCGATAGGGAACATCTTTGACACATGGGCTACTCTTACATTAAATTTGGTGAACCTAGGTACATTGGTGGTTCAGTTATTGTCCAGACAAGTTTTACCTATTTTAAGTCCCAGTGACCTTGACCTTTAACCCTGGGGTCTCAAAATCAATAGGGAACCTCCTCCACCCAAGGGCTATACACACATAAAATTTGAGGAACCTAGGTACATCCTTTCTTGAGTTATCATCCGGACAAGCAATTGTCCACGGACGGACAGACGGACAACAGCATAACATAATACGACCGTTTTTTCAAAACAGGCGTATAATAAACATAAGCTTAATTAAGCTTTTACAACTGACTATAACATATTATTATGAGTTAAACTCATAATAAATACAAGTTAAACAAATTTAAATAAGGATAAATTAAAATGGCATGATACAATTATTTTAAACTAAAATTGATCGAAGATCACAAACAACAAATGATACAGACATAAAACATAGTCATTAAAATGAATAAATATATAAATACATAGACAATTTAAATGTTATATAACAAATAATAAGATAAAATATATGATGAGGCTGCTGATCCTGACCTGTTGCTGGCCTAAAAACTGCCATAAAAAGGTTTTCTAAAAATCCTGACATTCACTGAAAACACAAAAGTTAGAAAACTATTATCCCCCCAAATCAAATTTGGAAGAAACTGATCAGCAGCTACATCATATCACATGAAGACATTCATAGAATTACAATGAATAAGAATAAGACTCAAAAATTTCCAGCTGCACACTAACATAGTTGACCAGAAATAAATATACATAAGTTGGAACTAAGACATGTTAAAAAGAATACTATCACAAAAAGTATAAGAACATGTAGACAATCTATTAAAATACAACATAAAACTATTGAGTGAAGATAAATACATAAATAAACAAGTAAATCTGTGAGCTAATGCTCACTAGTGATACCCCCGCAAAAATCTAAAAATATGCGACAAACAGGAAGTAGATGAGCAAGGAGCATGAAATCGCTTTACACCACATGGGACTATGGGATGAAGCAATATGCAAAGTATTAGGCTGCTGCATGTTATAGTTGCTGAGAAAACTGCGACGGAAGTTTTGTAACGGACGGACAGACGGACGGACAGACGGACGGACAAGGGTAAAACAGTATACCCCCCTCTTCTTCGAAGCGGGGGTATAACAAGAGCACCGCTAGGCTGAGCATTATATGCCCGAAAGTGTTGTTTTTTTAGTTAAGATGAAGCATTTGTAAGACATGAGAATATTTCATATGAATATCATATTATGAATAATTGCGGAAAACAAAGTAGAGGAAAAAGATCTGTTTTCAGTTTTAAAGCAATAGTGACCTTGACCTTTGACCTTGTGACCCCAAAATCAATAGGGGTCTTCTACCAGATATGGACAATCATTGTATGAAGTTTGAATATTGTGGACCAAATGGAACTTAAGTTATGCTCCGAAAACTGTTTTCAGTTTTAAGGTAATAGTGACCTTGATCTTTGACCTTGTGAACCCAAAATCAATAGGTTATAATATGTTATGCTCCGGAAACCAAATTGCTAACAGACGGACGGACAAACCGACGCCAGGGGGTATTACATAATATGCCCGAAATTCTTTCGGGCATATAATGAATGCATTGTATAAATCAATGTATGGCAAAATATATGGCAGTTCCTGACTATGGAGCTCCCAGATGGTTACAACATCTACATTTACAAGTTTTATCATTCCATGATAAAAACAAAAGTTTTAATTTGTGAAAAATTTGAACATTTTCTAAAGTAATCATGTAGGGAGTTCCATAGGGAGGGAGCAGCATATCTGAATGAAATTTTGACGTATGTTGTTGTGCGTAATTAGGTATATAGTTGTAAGTAAGACCACTAAATTAATCTGTGTTTGGTTTTACCAAGACAATTTCTAAAAAGAAGAAAAGTCAGGGCAACCAAAAATATCTTTTGGGCCAGCAAATATTTACAACTAAGATATAGTGATTGCTCTAAAATGACATGATTGAAAAAACATATCGTAAGTATATGTATGCTGGTTGTTTTTTAGTTCACTTCATTAGTCAGTCATATCAGGCTTACATTTCATTAAAACAGCTGATAAAGTTTCTACAAGGCTTTAGCATTCCTCCACAAAATATTTGATTTTCTTACAAAATATTGATAGGAGCTGGGCTCAAAACCAACAGTCACAAGTTACAAGAAATGAAAACAGCTCAACAACAAGAGTGTGTTTTGCATAACTGTATATCAATTGGTCAGCTCAAAAATAGTGTTTATTATTTTATTTACAAGAAGACTAGTTGAGTGTTGACCAGTAGATGTGGTTCTATATACATCTATAATTACCTTTAGTTACACATCTCTTCATTTGGGTTGTGTTTTTAAATTTTTATCAATACTTGAGAAATTTAAAAACAAGACTTTAGATACAGGTACCGTATTGTTCCTATTAAATGCCATTCTAATAATCGCACACACCCCTTTTCAAAAAAAGGAAAAAAATTTGGTTATGCAAAACTTAATTTAACTCTATTACTAATCCATAGTTAAACAAGAGCTCCGCTGGGCGGGGCATTATACGCCCGTGTGCAGTCCATGCTGTGTTCTATCTCATATAAAGTCCCTGTGACCTTGACCAATGACCCCGGGATCTCAGAATAAGTCCCATTCTTAACAGGAGGGCTATCCAAAGCAAAGATTTTGAGAACCTAGGTACAGCCATGGTTGATTTATCACCAACACAAAGTTTTCCCATACAAACTTCCAGTGACCTTGACCCTGGGGCCTCAGAACCAAAAGTTCTCGCCCTTGACCCAAAGAGTATTTATACATGAAATTTGGTGATATTAGGTAAAGTTGGTTGTTGGACAAGGTTTTTCCTCATGATTTTTCTTTTGACTTTAACCTTTAACACAGGGACCTAAAACCAAAGGGGCATATGCTAGACATTAAGGCTACCCTTAAATAAGATTTGGAAAACCTACAATGTAGGTACAATTATTATTGAGTAACTCTCCGGAAAATGTTTCAATATGAATTAAGTCCCTGTGACCTTGACTTTTGTCCCTGGGGTTTCCAAATCAAAAGAGAACATCAAATACTAAAGAGCTATCAACACATTACATCTTGACAAATGGGCTGATCCAAATAAAATTTGGTTAACCTAGGTACAATCATTGTTAAGTTATTGTCCGGACAAGGATTGTCCATATGATGCCCCTGTGACCTAGATCTTTGACCCAGTTTTGACCCAAAACCAATTGGGAACATCCTTAACACATGGGCCACCCTCACATAAAATTTGGTGAACTAAATTCATTTTACTTTTTAAATATAGCATTCTTTCCATGGTTTGCCATTTTGACTTTATTAACATATTGATTGAACATTTGAAGTCTCTGCTTGGTAATTTGATATCTTCTGGATGATGGTTTAAACTTGACCCAGGGGCCCCAAAATCGATAGGGAACATCCTTGACACATGGGCTACTCTCACATGAAATTTGGTGAACTTAAGTGCAGTCATTGTTGATTTACTACACGGACAATGTTTTTCAATATGATGCCCCTGTGACCTTGACCTTTGACCCAGGGGCCCTAAAACCAATAGGACATAACCGTGACACATGGGCTACTCTCACAAAAAATTTAGTGAACCTAGGTACATTGGTTGTTCAGTTATTGTCTGGACAAGGTTTTTCCATATGATGCCTCTGTGACCTTGACCTTCGGGTCTGGGGCCCCAAAACCTATTGGGAACATCCTTCACACAAGGACTACATTCACATAAAATTTTATGAACCTAGGTACAGTCCTTGTTGAGTTATTGTCCAAACAAGGATTTTCAATATGATGCCCCTGTGACCTTGACCTTTGACCCAGGAGCCCCAAAACCAATAGGGCATAACCTTTACCCAAGGGCTACCCTGATATAAAATTTGGAGAACCTAGGTACATTGGTGGTTCAGTTATTGTCTGGACAAGTGTTTCATTGTTTGCCGTTTTGACTTTATGAACAAATTGATAGAACATTTGAAGTCACAGCTTGGTAATTTGATATCTTCTGGTTTAAGATTTAAACTTAACCCTGTTTTCCCAAAACTAATAAGGTACATCCTTGACACATGGGCTACTCTCACATGAAATTTGGTGAACTTTGGTACAATCATTGTTGAGTTATTATCCGGACAATGTTTTTAATATGATGCCCCTGTGACCTTGACCTTTGACCAAGGCCCCCCAAAACCAATAGGGCATAACCTTGACACATGGGCTACTTTCACATAAAATTTAGTGAACCTAGGTACATTGGTTGTTCAGTTATTATCTGGACAAGGTTTTTCCATATGATGCCTCTGTGACCTTGACCTTTGGGTCTGGGGCCCAAAAACCTATTGGGAACATCCTTGACAAAAAGGCTACCTTCACATAAAATTTTGTGAACCTAGGTACAGTAGTTGATGAGTTATTGTCCAAACAAGGATTTTCAATATGATGCCCCTGTGACCTTGACCTTTGACCCAGGAGCCCCAAAACCAAAAGCGCATAACCTTTACCCAAGGGCTACCCTCACATAAAATTTGGAGAACCTAGGTACATTGGTGGTTCAGTTATTGTCTGGACAAGTGTTTCATTGTTTGCCGTTTTGACTTTATAAACATATTGATAGAACATTTGAAGTCACAGCTTGGTTATTTGATATCTTCTGGTTTAAGATTTAAACTTAACCCTGTTTTCCCAAAACTGATAAGGTACATTCTTGACACATGGGCTACTCTCACATGAAATTTGGTGAACTTTGGTACAATCATTGTTGAGTAATTATCCGGACAATGTTTTTCAATATGATGCCCCTGTGACCTTGACCTTTGACCAAGGTGCCCCAAAACCAATAGGGCATAACCTTGACACATGGGCTACTTTCACATAAAATTTAGTGAACCTAGGTACATTGGTTGTTCAGTTATTGTCTGGACAAGGTTTTTCCATATGATGCCTCTGTGACCTTGACCTTTGGGTCTGGGGCCCAAAAACCTATTGGGAACATTTTTGACACAAGGGCTACCTTCACATAAAATTTTGTGAACCTAGGTACAGTAGTTAATGAGTTATTGTCCAAACAAGGATTTTCAATTTGATGCCCCTGTGACCTTGACCTGTGACCCAGGAGCCCCAAAACCAATAGGGCATAACCTTTACCCAAGGGCTACCCTCATATAAAATTTGGAGAACCTAGGTACATTGGTGGTTCAGTTATTGTCTGGACAAGTGTTTCATTGTTTGCCGTTTTGACTTTATAAACATATTGATAGAGCATTAGAAGTCACAGCTTGGTAATTTGATATCTTCTGGTTTAAGATTTAAACTTAACCCTGTTTTCCCAAAACTGATAAGGTACATCCTTGACACATGGGCTACTCTCACATGAAATTTGGTTAACCTAAGTACAGTAATTGTTGAGTTATTACCCGGACAATGTTTTTCAATATCATGCCACTGTGACCTTGAACTTTGACCCAGGGGCTCCAAAATCAATAGGGCATATTCTTGACACATGGGGTACTCTTACATAAAATTTGGTGAACCTAGGTACATTGGTCTTTCAGTTATTGTCTGGACAAAGTTTTTCCATATAATGCCCCTGTGACCTTGACCTTTGAACCTGGGGCCCCATAAACCTATAGGGCACATCTTTGACACATGGGCTTCTCTTACATAAAATTTGGTGAACCCAGGTACAGGCGTTGTTGAGTTATGGTCCGGACAAGGTTTTTCAATTTGATGTCCCAGTGACCTTGACCTTTGACCCAGGAGCCCCAAAACCCATTGGGAACATCCTTGACACATGGGCTTCTCTCACATAAAATTTGGTGAACCTAGGTAGATTGGTTGTTAAGTTATTGTCAGGACAAGTTTTTTCCCCATATGATGCCACTGTGACCTTGACCTTTCATGCAGGGGCCCCAAAACCAGTAGGGAACATCTTTGACACATGGGCTACTCTTACATTAAATTTGGTGAACTTAGGTACATTGGTGGTTCAGTTATTGTCCGGACAAGTTTTACCTATTTTAAGTCCCAGTGACCTTGACCTTTAACCCTGGGGTCTCAAAATCAATAGGGAACCTCCTTTACCCAAGGGCTATCCACACATAAAATTTTAGGAACCTAGGTATATCCTTTCTTGAGTTATCATCCGGACAAGCAATTGTCCACGGACGGACAGACGGACAGACGGACAGACGGACAGACGGACAGACGGACAACAGCATAACATAATACGACCGTTTTTTCAAAACGGGCGTATAAAAACCAACAAGGTTTAAATTGCAACACACTGGATGCACACAAAAAATCTTCCCAACAGGGACCTTTAAAAGATTAGATTTCAAAAGGGTCATTACTAGGGCTGCAACGATTCGATTCGATACATCGAAACTCAATTGCAAGGGTGTCGATTCGATTTCGATTCGGGACCCGCGAGTTTCGATTCGATACTGACTTTTAAAAGTGTCTACATAAGTTATAACGATAAAAGCAAAGGCGCGCCTAAAAGACAAAGTATATGTTGACAGTGAAACTGGGTTTCACTTTGTTACATTTCTATTAAATTTCCATTACGATTTTATGTAGCATGATTGGAAACTCTGTTTCAAATATACATTCTATAGTACATACCCCGATCCTCCGCCAACTGGGTCGGTGTGATTGAATTTTACCTGTTCTGACAAACTGGAAGATTTTAGGCTCCGCATGAGCAATCCAAGTTTTGTTGTTAGTTTATTCAAATTTAAATAGTTTTGCATGTACAGTGTATGTTTAACTAATATGTATAATAGTATACCAAGAACTGCATCTTTCTACAATTTATGATCCATGCTATCTTTACATTTAAGTCGATATTACATTAGTAATACATTTTCCCGACTTTTACATTCGTACCCAATCTAGATCTAGGCTGCAGTGAATGAACAATAAGTGACATGGACTACAAAAATACAATTTCATTTTTTGACAAGGGGTTTTTGAAGGGTAGTATACCATATAAAGCAAATTGTTGGGAAAACTAGAATACTGATACTTGACATCCATCTAACAGAACTCATCACACACAAATTATTTAACTTACATGCAGTATGAGGAAACAGATACAAAATACACGATTATTATGTAAATAAGATACAATCAAACATACTCGACATGTTCAAATTAGAATGATTTGAAAAAAATATAGGAATGAGGGACAAAATATAGTATAAATATAGGAATATGGGACACTTTTGAAAATATAGGAATGAAACCCAAAATATAGGAAATTATAGGAATATAAGAACTGGTTGACAGCCTGCTTATCATTTTTAGAGTGACTAAAAGGGATTGTCTATTAAAATTGTCTATTTAAAATTCAAAATGTATATTTCTTGGTCTCAATATGACCACTGCATAAGGACACTTTGTAAACCTTTTCCTTTCCAATTTAACACAACTGAACATGCAATCATAATAAATAACTTTAAGAAGAAACTCTTTACTAACTTAAGACCATATTATCAACATACAACCAAACAATACATACAACCATATGTAGTGAAGTGGAAAGGATGTTGAATATTGAAAGTAAAACAGTAATTATTATCTATAAATTAACAATCATATAAGTATTACACATTACATATACACATTTTAATTATGCTAGAGTTGTTTCACATTCAGGTTGATGTTAAAAGAAACCTACTTCCATTAGCATCAAACCAGCCATAGCAGGTCCCAAGCCAAGTTGAGAAATAGTCATGCAACACATCAACAAGCAGCATAAAAAGGAATCCAGCACAAGATGTTCTAGAGAAATGTCTCTCAAGACAATTAATGATTAATTTCTAGACAGAGTCTGCACATAATGTATCCATGTGGAAGTTAAGTTAAACACATAACAAAAGAAGAAGTTACCTCCATTTGATCCTTTAGTTATAAATTTTTTTACTATAGCAGTTTTTCCTGTATAACTACTTTCTTCAGCTATATCAGCACATAGACGACGAAATTCTCTAAAACTATCATCTTTACCACTAATTGTACTAGAAGGTTTTGTACCATTAGAGGAGTCAGTACCTACAATAAACAAACAATTAACATGGGAATTTAATAAACACAAGAAATTCAAGAAATCTCAGTTCAATAAGTAATTTTGACACATATTCTCTCAAAATGTGGACGCATCTTTAACAAATTCTTATAAACAGAGTAAGTCTTTAATTGTTATCTATTCAAAATATTTACAAATGAAACAAACAAATGAAAACTCCAGTTCCATTTAGTATTTATGGTTTTTACCAAAAATATGTGATTTCACAAAATAGTTCAGCAGAGGACATTTAAGCAAAAACCTGGCTTTGAGCAAATCATATCTTTATTTATTTATGTCATAGATTCCCTGGACTAAAAAACAAACAAGAATGAAAAATAGTTAGAACTATGGCTTAGTAATCTTTGTAATGAATGATAATGAATAATTATTAATTCATTTATTGATATTGCCCAACAACAATATATATAATGCCGGTATATGACCTATACAATGTGTTGCTATGGCATTAAACCCAACAAAATAAATAAACAAACACTATATATTGTATTTTTCTTTTTTTACATTTTATACTTTCACTGCATGATCTATTATTCATAAGTATATGTTTGTGAAATAATTTGACTATAAAACTTGAGAGAAATTCAAATATTTACCATTAGAACACATTGGTTTAGGTTCTGTTTTATCAGATACTATTTTTTGTTCAGATTTTGGTTCAACTTTTATTGGTGTAGTATCTAATGTTTTCTTCTTGGAGGGAGTTTTCTTTTTACCAGGTGAGCCTGCTTTAGCAAGAAAATCTGAAAGACAATTAATGAAAACTTCATACACTTAAAACAACATAAAAGTTTAAACGGCATACAAAATTAAAAAAAACTACAAATAAATCACATACACTTTTAAACTACAAATAAACTACATACACATTTAAACTACAAATAAACTACATACACATTTAAACTACAAATAAACTACATACATATCTAAACTACAAATAAACTACATACATATTTAAACTACAAATAAACTACATACACATTTAAACTACAAATAAACTACATACACATTTAAACTACAAATAAACTACTTACACATTTAAACTACAAATCAACTACATACACATTTAAACTACAAATAAACTACATATGCTTTTAAATTACAAACTCATTGTTTGTTTGTTTGTTCCAGTCCCACGGCGCACCAACACAGAAAGGCCATATAGCGCCGAAAGCAATTAATGATACTATTAATTCTATCGATATTAATAATCTTGGTTTGTGAATGACTCCAGACCGGAACCTGTCCTCTACCTGTCGGGCATGAGTGAAGCCTGACAGAAGTACCTGTTAAAGTCCATGCGACCATATATTTGTCCTGTGTTGCATAAAACAATTTTGTCCGAGACAATAATGTAGATTTTATACATAATGTTGCATGAATGTTGATAGACTCAGGTAGAGAAAAGTATAACACCTGTAATACCGATACTGTTTGTGCATGATTTTTATCCTACTAAATAAAATCGAGAAAACTATAACTCATGTAAAACAATCTTACTTTTCACAATTTCTTTTTGTATGTAAGCAAGAATTCATTACTGCTTTACCGTAACAGTGAAATAATGCTGATTTATATTGCTATTTAGAACTCAAATTACTCATTTTCAGTTCAATTCTACTTGACCGAGTGTCAAAACTTATGATTTTACGATATTTATGATGCGTAAACTAATTTCATTTTCGGATTTTAAGGTGCGAGAAATCAGATGAACATAACGATTAATTTGTTGTGGTCTAATAAAACAATAATAATAAAAAAACATTTACGAAATTCGCTTCGCGCTGTCATTAAACCTCTACGGACACCCATCCAAAGATTAACCCTACATTTCGTTGCTTAACTTCGATAAATGTCCAGCGCTTTAAACTCCTGCTGTGAAAACCGGTCGTTAAAATTGTACTTATATACAAGCGTGTGGTAGATAATAATGCGCAATAATACAATAAAACTTCTCTCTGTGCACAGTTAGAATGTTGTTTGATTAATGTGTAAAAAAACCATTAAATATCATAATTTTAAGTATTTGTTTAAATTACTTTTATTCAACGTATCTACTTTTGATAGTACACATATTTTTCTGCTGCACTATTTCTTGGTGGCATTGACTCATTGATTTCTATTGAGTTGAGGATGTTGTTCGTTCTTTTTCAAATATTGCAGAGCGCTGACATAGAAAGGAATTGTTTGAAAACAATTCCTTCCAAAAAAATGTATAAGGAGTTATTAACCTTGTCACATGAGATGTGGTGGATAATATTAGAAACATATGTTTAAAACACCTAAAGAAATAGAACAGTAGCAGTGAAAACAAACATTTTTTAAAGAAAACTCTAAGTTCAAGGGGGGATAATTCAGAAAAAAATGTATACTGAGTTATGAACCTTGTCAAATGAGATGAGGTCGATAAGTAAGAATATATATTTAAAGTTAGAAGTCAATACCTAAAGAAATTAAACAGTTGCAGTAAAAACAACCATTTTTTTAAAGAAAACTCTAAGTTCAAGGACAGATAATTCCGAAAAAAATGTACTTCGAGTTATGAACCTTGTCATATGAGATGTGGTTGATGAAAAGGACCATATGTTTTAAGTTTTAAGTTGATACCTTAGGAAATAAAAAAGTTATAGTAAAAAATATTTTACTGCACAAAAACTTTAATCAGAAATGTGGACGCGGACGCTGACGCCAGGGCGAGTAGGAGAGCTCTTCATTTACTACGTAAGTCCAGCTATAAATGAGCAAAACTTTTAAGCATTCTCAAAATAAATGGTAATCCAACTTCAAATAACTACTTTTTAGTAAGCCAACAAAATGAAAATGTCTCCAATCTTTCAGTAGGCACTGTATTTGCAGTGTTTCTATCTAAGCCAAGTAATCTATATCTACAGTCTAAATGTAACACATGTAGCAAAAAGGATCTACCAGAAAATTGATTGGGATGTTATTTTACAGACCTTTGATAAGATTAAGTATTGTATCTTTGCCATCTTGATCTAAATCATTAAAACCTTCCACGTCATCTGTATCTTCTATCTTCTTTGTAGTAGCTCTAGCACGTACAAATGTTTCAAATAAACAACATGGATGAAACCATTGTTTCATATCACCACCATCCTATTAAAAAATCAAACAAGTACACAAGAGTTGTCAACATGAAATTTTGAAATCTTATAATAGGGATTAACCACTAATGAAAGCCTGGTAACTTTTAGTTCTTTTTTACTTTTATTCAAAGAATTTACAAAATCACATGACCACACTATATTTCCAATTTTAAAGCATACGCTCATGGAACTGTAAAGTTAATTTCATAATACTTTTTTAATAGACATAAATGTACAATAAGTCCACTAGTAGTTTATTCATTATTTCCAGTATTCACAATTTACTAACATGCTGCCTAAGTATACTTCCCTAGGTAATAAGGTCAAGAATCGAAAAGTAATAGAAATTTCCAAATTCCAACTTAATGTTTTATAAATGAATAAAACTAAAACTGCCACCAGAGGCAAAAAAAAACCTGCAACGGCAACATTTCAAGATGACAGCAAGTCAACATTGAGGAAGTCCAAAAGGGTAAATGTTGTAAGAAGCATAAAAACCATGAAAAGAACAGGATGCAAATATCAAATTGGAAATAAACAGCAAATTACAGTGTAATTCACAATGGATTAGAAAAGCAAAATGAACAGTAGTCGTCATATTTCAAATGTTTTTTTACATGAAAATGAACACCATTAAAATTTTGGTCATTTTGAATTAAAAAATACATATAAAAGTCATCAACAAGAATTTGTCAGCACAATTTTATCAAAATGGGCTGAGAAAAAAAAGATAATTGCTTCACAAGATATTAGAATAGAAAATTCAACATGACTGCTAGTCAGCTATTTTGAATTTGGATTTCGAAAAATGCCAAGCACATCAACAACAAAAATCAGAATGACTAGCAGTCAGCCATTTTGAATTTGAAAAAAATATCAGTACATCAAATAAAAAGCTCAACAATAAGAATTTGATAAAAACAAGAGCTGTCAGAGGAGACAGCATGCTCGACTTAGTAAGTGTTTGTCACAGGAGATGTGGTTGATGATAAGGAACATACATATTTTAAAATTTGAAAATATAACCTTAACAAATTCAAAGAAAAAATAAATAAAAAAAATAGAAAACTATAAGTTCAAGGGGGATAACTCTGAAAAAATGTATAAGGAGTTATGAATCTTGTCACATGAGATGTGGTTGATAATAAGGAACATATATCTAAAGTTTGAAGTCAATACCTGAAGAAATAAAACAGTTGCAGTAAAAACAAACATTTTTTAAAGAAAACTCTAATTTTAAGGGGAGATAATTCTGAAAAAATATTTTTGGAGTTATGAACCTTGTCACATGAGATGTGGTTGGTAATAAGGAACATATATTTAAAGTCAATACCTAAAGAAATAAAACAGTTGCAGTAAAATCAAATATTTATTAAAGAAAACTATAAGTTCAAGGGGGATAACTTTGAAAATAATGTATACGGAGTTATGAACCTTGTCACATGAGATGTGGTTGATAATAAGGAACATATATTTAAAGTTTGAAATCAATACCAAAAGAAATGAAACAGTTGCAGTAAAAACAAACATTTTTTAAAGAAAACTCTAAGTTCAAGGGGAGATAATTCTGAAAAAAATGCATTTAGAGTTATGGACCATGTCACATGGGATGTGGTTGATAGAAAGGAACATATATTTAAAGTTTGAAGTTAATATCTTAAGAAATAACAAAGATACAGAAGAAAGTATTTTACTGCACAAAAACTTTAATCTGTGCACAAAAACTTCAATCAGTTCAAGGGGAGATAATTCTTAAAAAAATGTGTTTGGAGTTATGGACCTTGTCACATGAGATGTGGTTGATAGTAAGGAACATATATTTAAAGTTTGAAGTTAATATCTTAAGAAATAACAAAGATATAGAAGAAAGTATTTTACTGCACAAAAACTTTAATCAGAAGTGTGGACGCGGACGCGGACGCCGACGCCGGGGCGAGTAGGAGAGCTCTACTTTACTTCGTAAAGTCGAGCTAAAAATAGCAGTACATAATAAACTCCATCAAAGAGAAATTGAGTGCAAAATTTCATCAAAATTAGTAATGAAATAAGCATACTATACAGTTATTCATAAAACCATGTCTAAGTCAACTGACTTGTGCGCAAAATTTTGCTAATATAGAGTAAGAAACAGCATACTATACAGTCATTTAAATAAATATTCAAGAAGGCCGCCAGTCAACCATTTCGAATATAAATTTGTGGAGAATAGTCATACTTGTTAACTGTAATAGTGAGTTTCTTTTCAAAATCAGTATGGAAATAAACATACAATACTGTTTAATAATTTAAAAAAAACTAAAGATGGCAGCCAGTCAGCTGCATAATTCTATCAAAATTAGTTAAGAAAAAAACTGTTGAGAAATAAGCATACTTTATACTTATCAAATATTTTTTTTTAAAACAAGATGGCTGCAAGTCTGACAATTTGAATTGAAATTAATATGAACTGCATGCACTCATCAACTGTAAGAATGTGAAATTGAGTGCAAAATGTTATTAAAATACATTAAGAAATAAACATACTACAAAGGCTTTTTTTTGACAGAACGCGCGACCAACCAACAAACCAACCAACCACCAGGGCAATTTCAGTATACCCCGAAAACTGTTTATTTCTTCTTTTTAATGTTGTACTAAATTCATATTTAGGTCATATATACAACGGCCAGCTCTTACTACTATAGGTTTCCTGGACACTTTTCTATCACCAGTACTAACTTACCCTATCACGAGACCATCAACTCATGTATAGGGTATGACCAACCGCGACCGAGCTCGAACCCGCGATCTCCTGATTCGAAGTCAGATGGTATAATTAGAATTCAATACTAGACTGTTCAGAAGTCAAAATTGTTATAAAGAAAAACTTTACCTCTGTAAATGGATTAGAGACAAGCTTCGCAATTCTCAAAGCTCCTTTTTCAATCTTTGTTTTACATTTCTTACAACTAGAGGTACCCAGTTTAGCATAACCAGTAAGGTATCTATTCTCAGCCATATTTACATGTATGGCTAAGTAGTCTACTTCTTTAATAGATTTCCAAGAAAGGTTATTACAGTTTGCCAACAATAATCCAAATCTTTGAGCATACAAATCAAGTATCATAGAACCTGTACAAACATATCTCTTGTAATCTAAACAAATGATGTTCTGGTATTTACTAGATTGTATATCTTGTAACGTCTTTAATTTATTGTAGGGATTATGGAATGAAAAAATTGTAGACAGCTTGATATACAATGTTGTCTGTTCTTGTCCAAATGAAGTTTTCTTTACATTTCTGAAGAGTAATCCAATATATTGAGATAAATACACACTCATTGGATGGTTATTCCTGATGTTAAAACTTCATTATCAAGGAACTGAAATATAGAATAAAAATTATAATCAGGTGACACCGTCACAAGTCTATTATGTGAGGGCAGTAGCTCGTACACTTCAGAGTAACTTTAAACAAGAATTATCTTTAACAAGAGCTGTCAGAGGAGATTGCATGCTCGACTTAGTAATTATTTGACACAGGAGATGTGGTTGATGAAAAGGAACATACATATCTTAAAATTTGAAAATATAACCTTAACAAATTTAAAGTAAATAAATAAATAAAAAAATTTAAGAAAATTTTAAGTTCATGGAGGACAATTTTGTAAAAAAATGTTTTTGGAGTTATGATTCTTGTCACTTGAGATGTGGTTGATAATAAGGAACATACGGTATATTTAAAGTCAATACCTAAAGAAATAAAACAGTTGCAGTAAAAACAAACATTTTTTAACGAAAACTCTAAGTTCAAGGGTACATAATTCTGAAAAAGTATATTTGGAGTTATGAACCTTGTCACATGAGATGTGGCTGATAATTAGGAACATATATTTAAAGTTTGAAGTTAATATCTTAAAAAATAACAAAGACTAGATGGGAGCCCGTGCAAGCACGGGCTTTAGGTAGTGATAGTTACAAAGATGAAAAAATATTCGGCACTCTGAGGGACAAATTTACTTGTGGTGGCAGTGGTTATTGATTTAATAAAGGGAAATAACCGCTGCGGGGAGTTTGGTCTATTTTTAGTTTTATCTATTTTTAGACACAAAAAACCCACTATTTTTGTTGATGTTTGGCAGTTTTTGCAAATATCAAGAGGCTTTGTCAAGAAAGAATTGTCAACTTGATATGCCTGTATATAGGTGCTCCAGCGACAAACAAAAGATTTATTCAAAGCTGCGCAGTTTCTTCCACAAAACAGGAAACTCGCAAATTTAATAGTATAGATATAGAAGAAAGTATTTTACTGCACAAAAACTTTAATCTGTGCACAAAAACTTTAATCAGTTAAAGGGGAGATAATTCTGAAAAAAATGTGATTGGGGTTATGAACCTTGCCACATGAGATGTGGTTGATAGTAAGGAACATATATTTAAAGTTTGAAGTTAATATCTTAACCCTTAACCGCTCAATCCCGCATTTTTACATGTCTTTCCCTCCCCTTCAAAATGGATGCCACAGCCTTGAAAATGGTGTTTTTTAACTGGAATAAGTGAATTTTACTTAAGGTTAGTTGTCCCCAAAAAATGAGCTTTTTTTTGCACACCTCCCTCACAAAAAGATGTCTCAGGGGGGTTCCAAAGGGGGGATGTCATGTGCTTTGATCGCCAGAAAAAAAATCGGGGTCATTGAGTGCTGAGAAATGGCGTCAAATGCTGATAAGAAAACACCTTTTCAGTATCTGAAAAGACCTGGCACTTTAGACCTCAATTTTGGAAAATATTACTGTTTGAAGTGCATTTTTTTTAATTTTTGCTCCGCCCCAGCATTGCCATGGTAACGGGGATCGGAGTTCAACTAGGTTTTTCTGAAAGACATTCACCCAGGTAATAACTTGGCCAAGTTGCATATCTGTATAATAATTAGTAATGAAACAAGTAAATCTGTGAGCTAATGCTCACTAGTGATACCCCCGCAGTGAGAAATATGACTATCATAATGTAACTTTCATTTAACGAAATCTAAAAATATGCGACAAACAGGAAGTAGATGAGCAAGGAGCATGAAATCGCTTTACACCACATGGGACTATGGGATGAAGCAATATGCAAAGTATTAGGCTGCTGCATGTTATAGTTGCTGAGAAAACTGCGACGGAAATTTTGTAATGGACGGACGCACGCACGAACACACGCACACACGGACAAGGGTAAAACAGTATACCCCCCTCTTCTTCGAAGCGGGGGTATAATTAGAGCATCTTGAAACAGCCCTTCCAGTAATGGTGAAAAAATGGCTACTTTTCACACATGTCGCAGCCAGTAAAGGGTTAAGAAATAACAAAGATATAGAAGAAAGTATTTTACTGCACAAAAATTTTAATCTGTGCACAAAAACTTTAATCAGAAATGTGGACGCCGACACCGGGCCGAGAAAGAGAGCTCTACATTACTATGTAAAGTCGAGCTAAAAAAGATATTCGGCGCTGTGCAGGGTTCATTTTGTTTTAAGTTAAAATGTTTGCCAGCAAATATGACTTCAAATTACTATAAAATCTCAATTTCACAAAAGTGAAATGATAAATCAAACTATGGAAAATTTGGGACCAAAAAGTTAACTTAGTATTCGGAACCCGGATATAGAAATATGGGGAGGTGACTTAACGTTTTTCGGGATCTGCATATTAAAATATAGGACCACAAAAAGCTTATCTGTTTGTTTCCCTTATTAATGATGCTTAAGTAAGTGACACACTCAATTTTTTAAACAGTTTTTCGCCCATGTGCAATTAAAAATAAATCCTCGTATAGAGATTGTTTTTTAACCACATTAAAACTGGTTAAATTTTAAGCTTTTCCGTGCTTTTATCGGCATAAAACGTTGTTTTTGCATTGTTTGTAACCATGTTGTGTATCTAAACATTTAAAATACAAAAACGTTTATTTAAATCATGAAAATTGTTTGAAAAACAGCTACTTTTTCTGTTTAACTATGAAAATGACATTCAGCAGAGAATCATATAATTATGAAAATAAATCTAAAAATGCTTGAAAACCAAAAAATTGTCATTTTTTCCTTTGTCTTGATTTTCATTCAGTCTGACAAATTTCAATTCGGTCTGACAGATTTTTAGGGCATGTCAGACCGAATGTCCGACACTTTTTTTGAACTTTCGGGAAGACTGGTGAGAATTAACCTTATTATGGATTGTTATATTGAAACATTATATCATTTAAAAGTATCAACTGATATTTTTTAAAGCATGTTTTTATACAAATATTTTGTTGGTTGTGATGTGTTTAATCAAATCAATTCTAAGTGAAAATGGTTGCTCTTATTTGCACTTGTTAAGTACATTTTTTTTCATCATTTATTTTCAATAAACAGTGGTAATTAATACAATTTTCTTAGTTTATATAATAATTTTCCTTGAAATAACTCTAGCAATTTCATATACAGTGATTTATACAATTATTTCCACGCATTGCTACTATAACCTTTTATCAAAACTAGATGGTTAAAAAGACAATGAACAAATTGATTTATTTCATTTTATTTATTTACAAGCAAGATTATTATTCCTTTTTATATTTTAAATATTTCCTTTTTAGTCAGTTACTAAATTATATCATAAGTAATATACTAAATAACATACAAAATTACATTTTAATTTGCACTTCAATATTAATTAATTTCATCAAAATAATACAATTCATTTATCATAATATATACTAAATAAACATTCTAAATTATACTATTTTAGTTCAAAAATGAATATTATTTACAAAATTAACATGTACATAATTCAATTACATACATATATCTTTTATAAACCTATTATATATAAAAGTGGAGAAATGACTACTAAAAAGTGGAGAAATGACTTAGTGGAGAAACGACCATAAGCCACTACCATTTACCAAGGACCCTATATTAGGGTCCTTGCATTTAATTAATCCATGTACACAAGGACCCTATATATACTAGGGCCTTAATGTACATCAAAAAGAAAGAAACAGGAATATTAAAACAAGAGCTGTCAGAGGAGACAGCATGCTCGACTTAGTAAGTGTTTGTCACAGGAGATGTGGTTGATGATAAGGCACATACATATTTTAAAATTTGAAAATATAACCTTAACAAATTCAAAGAAAAAAAAAAGAAATAAATAGAAAACTATAAGTTCAAGGGGGATAACTCTGAAAAAATGTATAAGGAGTTATGAATCTTGTCACATGAGATGTGGTTGATAATAAGGAACATATATCTAAAGTTTGAAGTCAATACCTGAAGAAATAAAACAGTTGCAGTAAAACAAACATTTTTTAAAGAAAACTCTAATTTCAAGGGGAGATAATTCTGAAAAAAATATATTTGGAGTTATGAACCTTGTCACATGAGATGTGGTTGATAATAAGGAACATATATTTAAAGTCAATACCTAAAGAAATAAAACAGTTGCAGTAAAAACAAATATTTATTCAAGAAAACTATAAGTTCAAGGGGGATAACTTTGAAAATAATGTATACGGAGTTATGAACCTTGTCACATGAGATGTGGTTGATAATAAGGAACATATATTTAAAGTTTGAAATCAATACCTAAAGAAATAAAACAGTTGCAGTAAAAACAAACATTTTTTAAAGAAAACTCTAAGTTCAAGGGGAGATAATTCTGAAAAAAATGCATTCGGAGTTATGGACCATGTCACATGAGATGTGGTTGATAGAAAGGAACATATATTTAAAGTTTGAAGTTAATATCATAAGAAATAACAAAGATACAGAAGAAAGTATTTTACTGCACAAAAACTTTAATCTGTGCACAAAAACTTCAATCAGTTCAAGGGGAGATAATTCTTGAAAAAATGTGTTTGGAGTTATGGACCTTGTCACATGAGATGTGGTTGATAGTAAGGAACATATATTTAAAGTTTGAAGTTAATATCTTAAGAAATAACAAAGATATAGAAGAAAGTATTTTACTGCACAAAAACTTTAATCAGAAGTGTGGACGCGGACGCGGACGCCGACGCCGGGGCGAGTAGGAGAGCTCTACATTACTTCGTAAAGTCGAGCTAAAAATTCCCCTATTTTCATTTTTGTCGCTATTTTCCCCTGTAAAAGGGTCCCACCACCTTTCCCCTAAGAATGAAAAAAAAAACACTGGTCAGGGATAATAATCTTTACCGATTAGTTAGGGATCATATACCTTAGACGAATGGGTGTTATCCTGGTGAGGTTTTATAACAGGTCTTTTAATAGCTTAAGGTCTTCAGCGAACCCGTGCTTATACTGTCAATGAATGGGTACGCTGAAGACAAGTGTATGATATAAGTCCACCAATAATCGTGCCAGGAATCTGCCACGCTCGTATACATACATCGAGTGTGCAATGGAGAAAATTGAACAATATCCCGTTAAAATAATGTATAATCTTTTAATTTGACAACTTACTACCTAACAAGTTCCCATTCCGAACATAAAATACGCTAAAGTTTCCAATAGGTCTTAAAATTCAATACTCTGCCGCAATCTTGACAAAATGTGGACCACGTGACGTCGAGATCGACCTTGACCAACCTTGACGGTCATGATAAGTTAACAATACCATGTGCTTCAACCATGCAACATTTATTTCCAAATATGTATGTTGAAAATAAACATAAAATGTTATATTTTTTCTTTAGTTTTACATAATTTATAGGATTTTATTTACATACTTTTAGTTATATAAAAAATGAATAAGAAATAAAATCTTATATTGCTAGAAATCAAAATGTCTTTGTTAACAAATAAATTCTAAAAATAGATTTTTATTTGGAATTCTCGGCATCAATCAGAATTACTCTGCTATGTTCGTTAACGCTCATAACCGAGAATTCCGGTTGAAATGAGATCTTGCACAGCTTCAAGGGCACGTTTCGCAAGAAAATCGCTAGCTAGCGATTCGTCCTCTGGTATCTTTCTTGCACGTAAAGTATTTACCAAGTGACACCAAACCGAGGGTACCAGGGGACGAATCGCTAGCTAGCGATTTCCTTACGGAACGTGCCCCAAATGTCTGTTAGACGATGAGATTGAATGTTTCCTAGCGAAAACGGCTATTTTATTTAATTCTTTGATATTTCAATGGCCGTTTTGGTGTAAAATGATGTTTAAATGAATGTTTTATTGAATAATGCACACAATCTTATTACCAAATGGGTATTTGATTAGAAAAATGAGTTTAAACGAATGGGTGTTATTCTGGTGAGGTTTCATAACGGGTCTGATTCAAAACTTTAATGCCGCATCTGACGAAAATCAAAATGTTAACAAAAGCGGCTTATAAAGTTTTGGAAGCCAGAACTAACCTGGGCCTGGGGTCGAAATTTCTTTGGGTCGAAAGGTCTGTAAACCCTTTCATCAACCGTTATTATTATATATCAAAGTTTTTATTATGTAAAACCAAGGATATAAACAAAAACAAATGGCATATACCATGTTGTGAAATATTTCAAGTAAAACTTGGCTTCTATCAACTTGATTAAGAATTGAAATTATTGATGTTGAATTGCCTTCTTTGCGGTTTCAAATGAGTTATCGATCTTGGTACAATGATAAACTCCAGCTTAAACCGTGATAGTTCGCATAGTGTATGACTAAAACACGGAATGGACATTTTGAGGCGAAATGGACGAAATGGAGATTTTATGGCGAAATGGAGTTTTAATTGTTTAATAACTCTTTTATTCCAATGATGATATTTATTTTGATGACTGAAAATGAACATAGGTATAATATACTACACAAATATCGCTAAACATTTAAGAAATGTTTTACTTAAAATGATTTATTGCCGAATTCCTACAAATGATCGTACCAAAGTCCATTTCGTACACGAATTGGAGACGAAATGGAGTCTAAATCGTTTAATAATTATTTTACTCCAATGATAATATTGATTTGGTTTACTGAGAATTAACATTAATATAATAAACTACACAAATATCGATTAACATTTTTAAAATGTTATATTAATTTGAATTTATGACCTAATTCCTAAAGATTTTCAACCAAAGTCCATTTCGTACTCAAAATGGAGGCGAAATGGAGTCTTAATTGTTTAATAATTATTTGACTCCAATGATAATATTTCTTTTGTTAATTGAGAATGAACATTAATAAAATAAACTACACAAATTTCAATTAACATTTTAAAAATGTTCCATTAATTTGAATTTATGACCGAAGGCGAATTCCTACAAATTATCAAACCAAAGTCCATTTCGGGCAGGTTTATTCCGCGGATAAAATATCGAATTCCCCGGATAAAATATCAAGAATGTTAAAAGGGCTATAAAAGCATTATTATTTATTCAATTTTCATAATTGTTTGTGTATGATATTTCAGACACATCCAATTTTACATAAAAGTAAAAAAAAATGAAATTATGAATTTAAATGAGCTCTAAATTTACGTCTAAAGTTTGGTCAATTTTACATAAAAATTATCCGCTAAATCCAATTTGAATTCCCCGGATAAGATAAAACTACCTACTACAGCATTATTTGTTGATAAAATCTTACTTTTTTTCTTTCATAATGAAGATATTATATCAGACTTGAGATATAAAATTTAAAAAATCAAATATTTGGATTAATTTAGTAGTAATTGGCATTTCAAAATACACTGTGATGTCAAAGATATTTTATCCGTGAAATCCAGTTTGGATTCCCCGGATAGGATAAAAATCCCTTCAAAAGCATTATTATGTGTCCAAACGTTGTATTTTTCATTTTATTTAACAGATTTTATATCAAACTTGATGTACTAAAAGAAAAATGGAAAATTTTAATCAAATAATAACAAAAAGTAACCTTCAATATACCGTATGAAATTCTATAATTTTTCTCAGTTGATATATATGAGTGGACATTTTCATATATCTCAGATATCATTGAACTACATATAAAAACATTATTATGCGTCCAAATGTTTTGTTTTTTGCTATTATTACAAACTCATTACAACAAAAACTTCATTATACAACTTTAAGCAATAAAATAATTAATGTCTTGTTGATAAAAATGCACCTCTAAATTACAGCAGAAAATTCTTTGGTAAATATCCGTGCGGATAAGTTTTGATTCCCCCGAGAATTTAAAACTTAAACAAACGCATTTTTATAGGGCTAAATAATAGTTGTTACTTTAATATTAGAAATACTAGTTTGAGATACACCAATCGCTATGTGCAATTATTCATAGAAATATACTAAACATTATATGGATCGCTAGAAATGTATCATAAAACAACATACAAAAGTGCAATTATTCGCCCAAATGTTAATTGGTTATTCTATAATGAATTTTATAAAATGGTTTTTTAAACGCATGCTAAGATTTGAAATTAGCAAATATATTCCGATTTAAAGGAGGCATATATAAGTAATATTGTTAATTAGAGATTAACGTGAAACTATGAATTTGAATTTGCCCAATATACCCAATTTCACGAGTTCATTTTATTTTGTTTGCCATAAACAATTTTTAAATGTTTCGGCTTAAAAAGTTATTTTTGATGTTGTATACAATAAGTGAACATTTTAAAAAGGTTTCCCAAGCATAATTGAAACAAGAACAAATGTGTGATTAGTTGAAATAATGTATGTCACACTTCATGCTTTAACGATGACATATTATAACACGTATTTATTTCATTTTGAAGTACCAAACGAAAGTGCCGACAAAGAATTATTATCTATGTTCAACTTTTAATCCTATTGTGTTGTGTTTAACACTTGACAAAGACAATTATCAGAACAGAACAGAACAGAACATTTTATTTGCAGAACACATTGGTGTTCGTCGCCATTACAACAATTTTGGCGGTACACCTATATACATGTATAAATACATATGAATATAAGACGAGTGATAAATAAGCAAATTAGAGAAAAGTGTGAGTAATATTATACATATGGTTAGTATAATGAAACAATATTTGAGTATATAGATATAATACTATATTTACAAATCGAAATACTTCAAAAATAATATGACTGATATCAACCCCTTAACAACATAGCTTTATAGATAAATTTTGCTAATTTAATTGTAACGGATTTATTATTGCAATACAAAAGATTTTCAAATTTAATTAATGTAGGCCAGTGAGTATAATATTTTGGAAGAATTTCTTGTCGAATATTTCTGTAAAAAGGACATACAATAACAAAATGATATTCGTTTTCAACACACTTCATGTTACATTTTGTACAGATTCGTTCATTCCTTTGAATATTATTATATCTACCTTCTTCGACAAACAACTTATGAGCAGAACATCTTAACCGTGTCAATGCAATTCTATGACTTACATTCTTAACAAAATTTAGATAATTTTCAAATTCAAAAACGCGTTTGTACAATATATAAGACTTAAGCCGTGAGGATTCCTGAACTAGACATAGCCAATTTTGCCCCTGAAGATTAAATGTTTGGTCCGTATTTTGCCAGGTTTCACCAAAAAACAAGATATCAAAATTTTGTACTAAATTTAAGAACTCTTCATCGTCAATACATGGTTTTAATCCACCTACATTCCATGACAAAATACTTAAATCGTCACACTTTTCATGACGTCATCATTCAGACGAATAAAGTTGGTTGTTGATATAAAGTTTGTCTCTGACTAGGACAGCTTTTTTGCCCTGTTTACGAGCATCTAACATAATTGGAATCAATTCCTTCCTGCGTTCCTTAACTTCAGTTGGATACTGATCAGCCACATTATACACTGTATGCTTCAAATTAATACTCTTTAGAGCATGCTTAATAATTAATTTTGACTGTGAATCTAACTTAGCAACAATTGGTCTAACTTTTCCAGGTATTACACGACCAATTCTATGAGCACGCTCAATTAAAATTTTAGATTTGGCATTATTAATACCCAGAACTTTTTCACAAAAGACAATACACTTTTCAGCACAGTTTTCACTTAAACCACCATGTGATGCTGATTGTTCAGAGGGCTGTGATTCCATAACTATTGGCTGAGATAATATATCAATCGAAGGCGTGTCTTGTGACTCAGGTATAACATGGTTAGATGTTAATGACGTAGGGTTAAATGGTTCACCTTCGGGGATACCAAAAAATAGCAAATTGTCTCTCATAGAGCGACATTTCAAGTCAATGATATTGTCATTACATTCAACATTAGCCTTTTTAAGCTTTGTATTCTCATCTTTAACATGCCTTAAGTCAGTTTTAAGTTGAGATATTTCTTTTGAATTTTGGTCAGTGCTGGCATTAATTTCTTCATACTGCTCACTGAGAAATATATTAGAGCGTTCAATTTCATTTATTTTACTGTCCAAAGAGTTTAGACGCTCTGTGATTTTGTCAACTGTTGATTGTATTTTATTAAGTTGGTTCAGCTTAAGGTCCATGCTGTCTAAACGCTGAAGAATAACTTGCATCGTATCATTACTAACGACGCTTGTATTCTGATTAGTTTGTGTACTTGCTGGATATGGTATAGGCGATGTTTGATTAATATAGTACGGCGACGAAGGGTGATGATATAATGGTGGTAGTATAAATGATTGTCCAACATTTGCAGGTGTGGAGTTTGTGGCATTATTTGAGGGTGTGTTGGATGCCATTTTACGTTTTGATTCAACTTTGTCGTTGTTGGGAGAGATAATATCTTTCTTCCGTTTCCTTGTCATCGGACGAAACTAAATTGGCATCGGTAATATAAGTTCAAAAGTTTATAAAATCATCACTGCATGCCATAACAGCAGAATCATAAATCAGATGTAAATATATTTATCACCGTATACGCAACTGCAGATAATGTTTATAGAAGAGTTAACTGACTAGTACTCACCAATCTCGTGTGTAAATACTTCGAGCACTGGAGCGTGATGATTTTTCCATCATGACCTCTATACAACGTGTAATTGAAGATTTCAGGTACCCCACCCGTTGACAACGAGAAATACAAAATTAGTCAATAATAGCAGATTTCAGTTTAACACAAGTAAATTGACAGTACCGCTAGTGTTAAAAGTCCAGGTGTACCGCAAAATATATTTATAAAGTCCGTATATAACTCGAATAAAACTCTTGTTTACAAGATCTAAATTTTAGCGTCCATCTTGATTTAACGCATGCGCAGATGAATCATTATATTTGTAAAAACAGTAATTAAAATTTGAAACATTTTTTCTCGGTAAGTATTAAAACTAATTTACACCAATCTATTTATATCATTATAATTATCTTATAGATAATGTTTGTTACCAACAGCTTTTGTAAAAAAACAGTTTTACAATACTTTACATTAAACATTATCATTGATTTCTTTAATATTAATTGAATTATTATATTACATACCTGTTATGAATATACAATTCTAAAATGTATATACAATTGTTATCGGATTATCGCGATAAAAAACAGTAGCATTTTTGACGCGTGTCATATGTATACTCCAGAACACGTGTACTATAATATTTTTATAGCTTCTGAATGGAGTCAAGCTGTTATAATAATTGATTTGATATGGTTGATTTGATCAGTATTTTTAATGCGTTGACAATAGGTATATGCTACAGATGGTAAAATTGTATTAAAATTATCTAATTATGTGATGAGATTAACATATACTGTCAACATTACTAATTGATATTATCTGTAGAAAACGGTTTCACAATCATTACAAAATTGCATAATTGAATGTCTTTAATAATTAGAATATAAAAGCAAAGTACTTTAAGACATGCTTATAAACCTTATTAAATTTGTACATTATTTAATTACCAATCCGATGTTTTCATAAAGTCTAAAACTGCTCCCATTCATGCATTAAATTGTTCAGCTTATCTTTTTGAATTAAAATGAAAAAATGAATTGATCTGAATATATTAACAATTAACATTAATAATGCATATTAGTTTTATATATACCAACTCTTTTTAATTAAACATTGTAATTTTGATGATTCTTTTACCAAAATATAACATTTTGAAAATATCTAACTTTTTGTAAAAGTCACTCGAAATTATACAAAACACTTTGTATCATATATATTTTCTTCGCAATCCCCGTGTGATCATTTTCGTGCAATTTTTATTTGAGACAAAGCGTACCAAAATACTTACAATATAATTTGTATAGTAATATTTGCTTACTTTAAAAAAATGTGATAACTATAATATTTAGACTATCAGGGCAGTTTTGCTGATATTTTTGATATCTGGGAAATCTGAAGTTATCTGCATAGATAGTTTATTAAGGATTTTCTGATGGTTGATAGCATACATTGACATTCTATTTGTATTAACTTGACAGTCATTACTCTATTTCATTTAGCTGTGTTCCTGCTTGATCATAATAATAAAAGCAACAAAAAGCAACAACAAAACATCTCTACGTATAATAAGGTTTTTATAGGTAGTTTTATGATATCTGAGGTATATGAAAATGTCCAGTCATATATATCAACTGAGAAAAATCATAGAATTTCATACAGTATATTGAAGGCTACTTTTTGGTATTATTTGATTGCATTTTGTTCAATTTTAATTTTAGTATTTTTTTAAGTATGATATAACATCTGTTAAATAAAATGAAAATTACAACATTTGGACACATAATAATGCTTTTGAAGGGATTTTTATCTTATCCGGGGAATCCAAACTGGATTTCGCGGATAAAATATCTTTGACATCACAGTGTATTTTGAAATGCCAATTACTACTAAATTAATCCAAATATTTGATTTTTTAAATTTTATGTCTCAAGTCTGATATAATATCTTCATTATGAAAGAAAAAAAATAAGATTTTATCAACATATAATGCTGTAGTAGGTAGTTTTATCTTATCCGGGGAATTCAAATTGGATTTAGCGGATAATTTTTTATGTAAAATTAACCAAACTTTAGGCGTAAATTTAGGGCTTTTTTGAATTCAAAATTTTATTTTGTTTACTTTTATGTAAAATTGGATGCGTCTAAAATATCATATACAAAAAATTATGAAAATTGAATAAATAATAATGCTTTTACAGCCCTTTTAACATTCTTGATATTTTATCCGGGGAATTCGATATTTTATCCGCGGAATAAACTTGGCCGTCCATTTCGTACTTGAAATGGAGACGAAATGGAGTCCTTATTGTTTAATAACTATTTTCTTCCCAATGATAATATTGATTTTGTTTACTGAGAATGAACATTAATATAATAAACTACACAAATTTCGATTAACATTTAAAAAATGTTCCATTAATTTGAATTTATGACCGAATTCCTACAAATTATCAAACCAAAGTCCATTTTGTACTCAAAATGGAGGCGAAATGGAGTCTTAATTGTTTAATAATTATTTTACTCCAATGATAATATTTCTTTTGTTAATTGAGAATGAACATCAATATAATAAACTACACAAATATCGATTAACATTTAAAAAATGTTTCATTAAATTGGCGTTATGACCAAACTCCTACAAATTATCAAACCAAAAGTCCATTTCGTACACGAAATGGAGGCGAAATGGAGTCTTAATTGATAAGTAACTATTTATTTCCAATGATAATATTGATTTTGTTTACTGAGAATGAACATTGATATAATAAACTACACAAAAATTAATATCGATTAACATTTAAAAAATGTTTCATTAAATTGGCGTTATGACAGAATTTCTACAAATTATCAAACCAAAAGTCCATTTCGTACAAGAGTGGAGACGAAATGGAGCAGACATCGACGAAATGGAGATTTTATTGTTTAATAACTGTGTTATAGCAATTAAATTACAGATTAACTTGATTGATAATGAAAAGAAGTACAATTTAAATTTAAAGATAATAAAATACATTATATATATAAATCAGGAAGCCAAATCACTGGCAAAATGGACAACGAAATCAATATTTCATTATTTGAAACTCCATTTCGTAGCCGCAAACAAATGGAGAATCTTGGACAAAATGGAGGAGTCATTGGCGAAATGGAGTTTTATTTGTTTAAAGCAACTGCACTACTTATTTCGTTTACTTATAATGAAAAATGATATCATAAATCACGCAAATAGCTATAAAGATCTAATAGAAATATCTTTAAGAATTGGATGTATTACCGAAGTCTTACAAATTTTCAAACTTAAGTCCATTTCGTAAGCAAAACAGAACCGATACTTTTTCAGGGAATGAGCAATACTCATCATCCAAGTAAGTGGGAGATCTTAATGATGTCTAATAATCAAACCAATCTTTGAACTTGAGATATAATAGGTAATGTTGTGTACAAAAAAAAATATTTTAATACATATTAAATTGTCTAGTAAAATATACAAAAATACATAAGATATATGTACAATTTCTCCATTGCGTGTTTTAGTCATTGGGAATTTTGTCGGAATGGAGCAGACATTGATGAATTGTTGTAAGATATAAATTGAATCGATTTATTTCAAACATAATTAAGTTTACAGATACCAATTACAGTAGATAATATTCCTGTTATATAGTTTGAACGAAAAAGAAACGTTGGCCAATCATTCAACAAAACTACTTAACTTATTCTGCATTTGCGAATATGTAAATAATATAATTTGTAAGGATTCAAAATGTCCATTTCGTTGGCAAAATGGAAAACTAATTATTGAAAAAAAATACAGTTTCAATTGAGTGATTATAAAAAGCCACAAATAAAAATACCTTAGTCATGAAGAATAAAATATATATACTTATTATTATATATATTTTATATATATTATATATAAATTATTGACATTAATTATTATTAATAAATATCCATTTCGCAGACAAAATGAACCACGATCATTTTAATCATTATTAGCGCTGATTGATTCGCTTGTTATCACGTGACGTAGATATTATGTTTCATTCCCTGAACTAAACGTAACTCCGCCCACTTGTGTAAGCGCACTGAAGTGTTGCATCAGTTTTTATATGGAAACGCCTAACTCTGTATCGTAAGAAAATAATATAATAAATGAATATTTTCTATCGGCTCTTTCTGACTTATTTTACAAAAAGAATGGTCAACAACTTGGCCTAAACCAGTTTTTATGTAATTTTGCCTAAAATCACTAGGGCTGCAACGATTCGATTCGATACATCGAAACTCGATTGCGAGGGTGCCGATTCGATTTCGATTCGGGACCTGCGAGTTTCGATTCGATACTGACTTTTAAACATGTCTACATAAGTTATAACGATAAAAACAAAGGCGCACCTAAAAGACAAAGTACGTTGACAGTGAAACTGGGTTTAACTTAGTTACATTTCTCTAAAGCTTCCAATACGATTTTACAAGCATGGAAACTCTGTTCCAAATATTTATTCATGCCCCCATTTGCTACGCAAATTGGGTCGGTGTGATTGAATTTTACCTGTCAAGTTTCGATGTTAGTTAATTCAAATTTAAATATATTTCCCAACAAAGCGTAGGTTTATGTTAAATGTACGGAAGTATATCAAGAACTGCATCTTTCTACAATTTATGCTCCATGCTGTCTATACGTTTTTAGTCGAAATTACAATTATAATACATTTTCGCGAACTTTACATTCGTACCCAATCCATTTCGTACTTGAAAAAAGCAAATATAAATTTAGCAGATTTTCGAGTTTCGTGTTATCAAATTTCAGTAACACTTTTAGTATATCCATATTATTTAGTTTTAAGCTCAAATAAATGTAAAAATGCATATTTGAAGTAAATTATATTAATAAATGAATCGAATCGAAAAAAATCGAATCGAAAGAAAATGTATCGAATCGCATCGAATCGACTTTCCGGTGAATCGTTGCAGCACTAAAAATCACTAATTATGCATGATAATTTCCCGCGACTTCAAATTAAAGGGAAATAACTCAGACAAACTAATAATAATTTGAGATTAGTAAATTGTCTCCCTTGTTTCAAATATACGTTCTTAACAATATAATATTTATAACACTAGTTATCGTCTAGTAGAGACTGTTTATATGTCTATGAATACGATATTAAAATAATTACCCTGTTACAGCATTATTTTTCCAAAATGTAGATAATTAAAAATCTGAATCTGTATAACTCTATGCGAAATCTCTTGCAAGAATCATTCACGTTTCCAGAATCTAGTCAGATTCTCAATACTAGACTCTAGGAAGGATGGCAAAAATGTACAACTATCTATATAAAATTATAGGTGTTTATTTAGGCTCGCCCATATGCCACGTTGGGCTTCGGGCGTGCGTTGACTATTTTCTGCCCACTAATTAAAACAAAAATGGGTCATAATAACGACTGGTACACATAACTCAGGTGAGTGAGTGGCCCTGAAAAGGGCCGTACGCGTTCTACTCATATTATACCCAGTGACTTAAATGGTTAAACTGTACATAGTGCCCACTGATTTAAAGTATTCCTATTTTAAAAATAAACAATTTATTTACATAAATAGGTAAATGAGTGGCCCTGATAAGGGCCGTGCGTGATCTACTCAAATGAGTGAGTGGCCCTGGAAAGAGCCACGCACGCACTATTCATATTCTGTCTTAAAAATAATTTAATTCAATTTAAGAATTTAAATGTACAACGAAATGAATATTTTTTTAATTTACATCTCCATTTCGTCAGCGAAGTAATTGTAATAATCATCTAAGAATGTTCCGATGTAACTAGTAATAAATTGGTTTATTCGGAATCAACATCGCACGTTCTGGGTTAATTACAAACGATGTATGAAAGTTTGTTAATATAATACAAACTTATTCATCATACAAAAGAACAATCGTCAATATGCATGCAATTATAGTTGTAAGAGTAAAATTTCTTGTTATCCTCTATTATTTATAGTATTATGCATAAATCATTCCTTAATTTAAATGTATCTACACAAAAAAAGAATTTTCCTTGGATTTACAAGGTAAAAGCCATTATCAATAAATGTGGTTTCCCAGACATATGGAATACCCAGTCTGTGACTAAAGACAAATGGTTAAAACTAGCTATAAAACAAAAACTGAGGGATTTGTTTATAAATGAATGGTTTTCAAGTATTGAAAACTCTAATAGTTGCCAGTTTTACAAAGTAATTAAAACATCTTTTGGCTTTGAAAAATATCTGAACAAAATACCCAAAACTCTTCTACCTTACATCATCAAATTTAGAACACGCAACCATAAACTGCCCATTGAAACAGGCAGTTGGCATGGTTTGCCTTATAACCAACGTTTATGTAGTACCTGCAATATACTTGGTGATGAATATCATTATCTCTTTGAGTGTAGTTTATTTGTAAACGACAGAAAACTACTTCTGAAACCGTATTTCATAAGACGTCCAAATACGTACAAATTATATCAATTATTCAATAATTCATCAACCCAACAGTTTAACAATGTGTGTAAACTCCTTAAGATAATTTTATCATCTTTATGATAAAGAACTGCTTATATGTATAACATTCTTAGTTTTAGCTAATAATATTTACTAATTGTATAACATAATTTCAATGTACCATTATATTATTATGACTCTCCGGTGCCCTTAAGAGGACACCAATACATATATATAAATACATAACTTATTAAATTAGTTCCTGATTGCTACCCTAATATTCTCGTACCCCGAGGTTATCAAGATTCTCGATCTAGTATCGAGAGTCTTAATAGTCTCTGGGAACGAGAATGGTACCCTATTTGGTTTCATTTATATATACTTTATAATTATGTAACATTGTTGATTTATATCTGTACTTCTATCCTTACCATGTGCCTCGTAAAAATATTCATATCTATTTATGTACCTCATTTATTCATGTCTATGTGAAATGAGAGAATAAAAGAATTTGTATTGTATTGTATTGTATTGTATTGTAGTGAACCGTTGTTTGTTACACTTATTTACTAATGTATAAATATTTCTATTGTAAATATATAATTACTCTAAGGACAATTGTTTATTAAAATGTTTGCTAAATAAAAGTTTTTGTCATCAATAACTTACTGTCATTGATATAAAGATTATATAACATCATTTTGATTATTCGTTTGTTTGTTTTTTATCTGGGCGTGGATTGGTGCGATTATTATCGGATTATATCTAATTGATTAAATAATTTTTTCATTGGCTTAATTAATAGTAGTAACTCCTCCCATTTTAAAAGAGCGTTGATTCAATGCGTTGCCGAACTCTGTATCGTCATTAATTGGCCCATTACGGGTACGAAATTATTATTATTATTATATACCGCATTTGTATAGCGCTTTTTTCATATTGGTATGAAATGGACTTTCGTTTGAAAATTCGGTAATATATCGTACAAACTTAAATGATTATTAGATATATGCGTAAAATTTATGATATGGATTTTCATTAAAACTCAACCTAATATGTATTTTAATTGCTATAACACAATTATTAAACATTTAAAACTGAAAAAAAATAGTTATTAAACAATTTAGCCTCCATTTCGTCTCCAATTCGTGTACGAAATGGACTTTGGTACGATAATTTGTAGGAATTCGACAATAAATCATTCTAAGTAAATCATTTTTTAAAATGTTTATCGATATTTGTGTAGTATATTATACCTATGTTCATTTTCAGTCAACAAAATAAATATTATCATTGGAATAAAAGAGTTATTAAACAATTAAAACTCCATTTCGCCATAAAATCTCCATTTCGTCCATTTCGCCTCAAAATGTCCATTCCGTGTTTTAGTCATACCGGTTCGCATATGTGAACGGTACGAGTTACTGAACGTTATTTCACTAGTATAATAATGTATTAAGTATCAATTAACAGAATTTAACAAAAGCATAGCACTAGACTTCTCAAGTGGTTTGCTCATGGCAAGGTTTATCTTACTTTATCAAACAAAATAAACCAGTCAAAGAATTAATTTAACACATTTTAGGGTCATGTACAGCAGCCATCTCACCAAACCAAAGATTATTCTGGACTATTTTCTTTAACCACAAGGAGCTGACAACTTCTCATTTTTGGATATCAATGGGTATTTTTTAACGAGATCGTTAATATTTTCGTTAAAATTTTAAAGATTTGGTGTGGAATGACAAGCTGCATTTTTTCACAAAAAACATCGACTTTCTAACAATTCATTTAAGGTTTTCCCCCAAGTACTAAGCTCTTTTGCATCACGCTACATTCCCATTTTTGTCCACGAAATTTAAGTCAAATTAACGTTTTGCACTTGCAATTTATTCACAATTAAAATTACTCTAAGAATCGTCTATTTCCTATAAATATTTGCTTAAAATTCCGTACAAAATTATACATATTCATTCCAAATTATAATCAAACTCTATAACTTAAAATCGCTCAAGTAAACTTTTAATGTGACACTTTGAAGACGACAACGTCATATCGCCGTATATTTAACACCCGGTAAGAGTATTAGTCATATCCAAAATGGCGGGTGTAATAACAATTGGATAAATCACGTCGGTAAATATTTGTTTATTTCGAGTAATAATGAATTTAAACAAGTTTTTCGACGTTTTAAAGTTGAAACATACGCATGCTATTTGACTTCCGTAACTCTAGCCAACCCTGGCAGGGTTGTCTACAGTTACGGAACTTCCGTAACTCTAGAACCTGGGCCTAGAGATACGGTACCGTAACTCTAGCCACTGCCTTATTTGTAACGTTGACGTCGTGTTTTAGATATGCACAGAACGGTGCGCACAAAAACTACCAAAATCGTCCTTAATGTATTGACATAAGTATCATAATATAATACGATCATTTAATATTGTTTATAACTATCGAATGATGTAATTATGCTACGCATATAACAGGCATTGTCAAAAACATCGTAGGCCCTTTTTACTCCAACAAGTAATCTTTGCAGTTGTCACGGTCTGAGTTGTCTACGGGTTGAGTTGTCCCGTCTCCATTGCAAAATCTGTATGTCCTGAGAGTAACCTCCCTTTTCCTGAAGAGTTTCAAGAACGACAACACAAGCCAGCGTTGTATTACATTTAAATGAGATGTTAATGAGTTTCACGCTTGAACTACACCTCTTTGTCAATGTTGAAAATTGTTGAAGCGTGAAAAGAGTAATCTTATACTTTCTTGTTACCATTGGAACGATGTCTTAGGACATCGTTCCAAAAACCTTGTAGTTCACATCAAAACTTCTCGTTTTCTGTTCATAATAATATCAGAGACATATATTGTATCTAATTCCCTGATAATATATATTTATAATATGACTAAGGCAAAGCCTCAAATCGGGCTCGATGAATCTCAACTTATATACTGGGGCCTAGCCAGCTTTGTTCAACTTGTGATCCATGAAAGCGGGAATTCGGAAAACAAATGGAAATTAAAAGGAGCAAAATGTACTTTCCAAAGGAATTCTAATTCTTAGGCCAATTTTTAAAACACTAATTCATATTTATCAGTATGAATGTAACCATTCTATGTGTTATACTGTACATCAAATAAAGCATTACAATAAAGTAATGGATAATAGTTTTACACGTGCATCATCGCAATTTAAATATCATGTTCTCTAAGATGCAAATGCAAACGTAAAACATTTGATTCGACTATACGACTTAGACCTACTATCACCACATCCTACTGTACTGTAACCTGGTACTTTTGGAAATGTCATTTTCTTGTAAAAATAGCACATTTGGATTTTTATGCAAGTAGAAAAAGCCACAAGGAAGCAATAAAATTGTATAGCTAATGAAAAGACTCCAATAGCATCAGCCTATTTTATCATTTCCCGAACGGTCCAAAAATTAATTTCCGTTAAATTGTTAAAATACCATACTGTACAGAAACATATTCGCGTCACCGTAAAGTTCGCTTTTCGAGAGGGCCCCTCGAGCTCGCTATAATTGTTACATTTGATATGACTAACGCAAAGCGACAAAGCGAGATCAACCATGCATGTGTATATCTCATCGAGGTAATATCACAGGAACGTTTAGAATAAGCTAGGGGCGATCACTGCGTAAATCATTGCATTAAGAACAAGTATTAGCATTTCCATAAATGTTTGAAATCGTCATTTAGCCATGTATGACATCTCTTTTAGTAAAGCATTGAAGCAATATATTTACTATACTTCATGAATAAATACTTTATATAGAAACATCAAGCACGATCTTGATACCATACCAAGATGTACTTATCATTAAGGTATACAATCCTGAATCCAAAAATTTATGACAACTAAAGAATTCTGAAAATAATTTTATTTGTGTGTAAATTGTATTCATTAACTTTTTACCTTTTAGCCCTATGTAACTTTAGAACTTTGTTTGTTGGCTGAACACGAAAGTTTATTCATTGTTCACAACTATAGATGGACGTTTACAACTCCTGATTATTTATCTTTGGAATTATGTCCCCTAATTTTAATGTTAAAATTTCTTCAAATTATAATACATTTATGTATTCTTAATACTTGAGACATATAAATAAAAGTAGGTATGCTTAAGAAATAACTTACAGTTGTCTATATTTTGTTGTCTAATAAAATATAGGCACGAGTTGTGATGTGCGTATGATTAAATCACGAGTGCTTTAGCACGAGTGATTTAATAAGCGTATCAAACGAGTGCCTATATTTTATTAGACAACAAAATATAGACAACTGTAAGTTATTTCGATTCTAACATTGTAAAATACATCCGTAGAAAAGATATATTTATAGAACTATTTTTAACTGTCAGAAACGTCATGCTGTTGAAATCCACCCCAGTGCAAAGGCCGAAAATAGCATTTATTTACACACTTCTCACAGATAGGCGTTTCTTATTCCGAACAAAAAATATTAAAATCTTAATTATAGAATAGAAACCAGTTTGTAAAAGTCAACCCTTATTAACTCGGGCGCCATTTTCGGCTTTGCGCATTTATCGTGGGGAGTAAAATTTCAACAGCCGCCACGAGCTATATTTTGTTGAATAATAAAGCATAGATAACGTCACTTTAATTAAAGAGTGAAAACGCACGTGCCTATGTTAGAATTATTTATTGATGATTCTTCGTCTTTACTATAAAGGGCCGTTATTATGGATGTGTGTTATGGGAGTAATGCCTCTTTTATATTTATATGAATTGATAATTATTGTTTTACTTATTTATTTCCTTTAACAAAGTAAGATAAACCTTGCCATGAGCTAAACACTCGAAAAGACTAGCGCGCTGTACTTTGCTGCTCTTTTTAACTTCTATTAATTGATACAAAATGAAAGTATTTTATGGATAATATTCCTGTACAATTAGATATTTGGCATGATCATAATTTTTATTTAAAAATTAGGTTAAGGTCATCGTTCCTCCAGCACTCCAGTGCTTTGATTCTTCAGTACCTTAATGGCGGATTTGAAGAGTAGTCAGGGCAGAAAACTAAATCTAAATCTCTGGGATTTTCTATAGGTTACATACCACTAAATAAATCCTTCTTTGTTGTGTATAAAAGGTCTCATTTTCAATGTCAAATTACAGTATGACCCAGGGATGTTAGATACCCCAAACCATATATAGGCTGAAAGATCTACCTATGTCCCTCAAAATGACCAGTATTAGAAAAAAGTTACGAACTTATAAGAAAATAAATTTCGATTGAAAGTTCCTGTCCTGGTTTTTAAGTCTTCACCAGCCGTACAGAGTCATCTCCCCTTTTAACCAATTTTCGCAACTAAACAAACCAGATCCTTTAATTTTTTGCATACTTTCATAAGCAAAGCACTGTCAAAGACATACATACTCTTCAATATTAAAAAGCACCACAGATGAGGTATCCATGCACTCTCAAAAAATAAATACACACACTTTCTATTTCCGGTAAATGCTCACTTCCGGTGACCATTTAGTGGTATGTAACCTCTATAACAACAAATAAATGTACTAACTCAGAATTATTGTTGTCACTTTAATTTTACTTCTTAAACTGATAAGCTAATATACACAGCTGGGGTTGCTAGGTAAAGTAATGAAGCCCTTCCAGCTCCTTCAGTCAGTAGCTCACAAGTCTACTGATTGAGTGGCCATAGGTTCGACTCCCAGACGGAGCATACTTTCGAGTGGCTTAGTCATGAAATAATTTCTAAAACATTCTTGTTCCTGCTCCTGATTCTAAATCATGAAGGGCACTTCTGTCAGTCACTGACAGAAGTAAGCCCCTAGTACTTAACAGCTAAATCCAGAGGTTTAGCCTTTCAGCATCATGTTGATGGCAAGTCAACTGAAAAATGAAACGGAATTGTTGGCATTATTATATATCTTCATAAGTCAATTGTGACACTAAACTAATGTACCTTTTATTCCAAGCAGAAATATATGAAACTGATGGATATTAAAATGCATTTTTACATAAATTTACCATTGGCTCTCAGTTGGTGGCAAGTCGGCATAATAATGTACTTCTATGAATGTTATTTACTACTACCTTTATTAGTCATTACTGTGGCATTATAGATCATAAATATGTAAAAGAAATATTACATATGAAGCTGAGATGCATTTTGGATAGAAATATTTGGTCCATTTTCAGTCCTTTCCAAGTTTGCTGGGTAGGGTCTATATGACATAAGTTCGATCAAAATCAAATCCCGGGCTGTACTTTCTGGATAAGACTGATGTAGTTCCAACTTAGAAGTTCAGATAGGTTCGACATAGAAGAGATGTGAAATGTTGTAAGTAATTTCTACATGTAGATGGATGTGTGGATTGCAACAGATGTACTTTTATTGGTAATCAACTTGGCTGTTAATGCCTTATCATGAAAATTCAACAAAATGTTGATTTAATCCATTTATAAGATATCAAGAAGTTGTCAGTCTTGTGGATGGTATATGCTTGTATAAATACTTGTGTGTCCTTTGAGAGTGAATAAAACTTACTTCACGAATACAGCAATGATTCTGAATAATTATTCAATATGGAAATGGATTTTTAAGTTTGAATACAGTACATAATCATAGGCGGATCAATCGGGGGGTGAGGACCCCCATCCCCTAGAATTTCCGTGTAAAATATACCTTTTCATTAGTGTATTTATTGACAGCAAGCCATTTTTAAGTAGCACAATGCAATTTGTCTCGGTGCTTAACACAAATTTAATGGTTATGTAGTTTTATTATAAATATGTTGCATTATTCTACAAAATGAGTATAATGTGGTTGTGGTTCGAAAGTTTGGACCAACCCTTTAGAGTAATTGTATTCATTAATTGACTTAAAACCAAGTACAATATGTCGACAAAACAGCTATTTTGATATTGCTATAAAAGGCCGATAAGTCGAAGAAAACAAGAAAATATCATCTTAAGGACTAAGAATGTCAAAACACCTAAGTAAGTAAATCATGATTCGTAAGCGAAACAGTATGTGCCATTTATCAATTAAGCTAATCGGTTTTCATTTGAGAGTAATGTCACGGCTAAACTAAACCCTTAAACGTTCTCCAAGTATCTATAAATTATATCTCATTGTCAACTAATATTAGACTGAGGAATCATTTTATGAACAAAATAACACAACAGCGCAACAGTAAGTGCGATCGAAAACAATAAATGTGAACAGGTTCCCGTACATTTTCATAGCGTAACTAAGGATGCATGTCGAGTTATGCCTTGCTATATGGCGGCCAATTGAGCGTTGGAAAAAAGTAACGCGTCCGGTCTATCTTTATTATGTCTATGCCTGAGACCATCAGTATAATAATTACATAAGTGTTTTCAGTGGTAGATAGGTAAACTTAGCTCACGGACATTTATAGTAAGAACAAATGTTCATTTATAGTAAGTGATTTTAGCCACTCGATCATATGTTGGATAAACAAACTGTATTGACTTAGATGTACAGTAAATAATTATAAATAAATACATAACACTAAAATTCATGTATAATAAAGTACTCGAGTTTATTATTTTAAGGTATTTTATTTATTTTCTCTCATTACCCAATCAGCATGCTTGATGCTTGACTCTTGATGGCTGAAAAAAAAACAGGTAAACTTTTCTTAATTTTCTAAATTAAAACAAGAGAAACAATTACTAGCTCAAGAATTAGACCTATACATCTTTTTAAGAACCATTTTAAATTGCTCGTGACAAGTCATCATAAGTCATAATGTTGTTGTATTGGAGTCGTGACGTCAGAAATTTTTGGAAGTCGACGAAATACCATAACCTTTGTAAGCTTATCAAAATCAGACGTGAATCCAGTACGATTAACAGCAACTACGTTTCGACAGCATGACCACCCGGGAGTCGAAACCAATATTTATGGATTCGAAGTTAGACTCGTGACTGACTGAGCTAATCGGATGGATATATTAAACGAAAGGAAACAAATTATATTGACAGAGGACCGGTTATACAGTTAGAAAATGTATGATATTGACAGAGGACCGGTTATACAGTTAGAAAATGTATGATATTGACAGAGGACCGGTTATACAGTTAGAAAACGTATGATTTTGACAGAGGACCGGTTATATAGTTAGAAAATGTATGATATTGACAGAGGACTGGTTATATAGTTAGAAAACGTATGATATTGACAGAGGACCGGTTATATAGTTAGAAAATGTATGATATTGACAGAGGACTGGTTATATAGTTAGAAAATGTATGATATTGACAGAGGACCGGTTATACAGTTAGAAAATGTATGATATTGACAGAGGACTGGTTATAGAGTTAGAAAATGTATGATATTGACAGAGGACCGGTTATACAGAAAATGTATGATATTGACAGAGGACCGGTTATATAGTTAGAAAATGTATGATATTGACAGAGGACCGGTTATACAGTTAGAAAACGTATGATATTGACAGAGGACTGGTTATATAGTTAGAAAACGAATGTTATTGACAGAGGACCGGTCATACAGTTAGAAAACGTATAATATTGACAGAAGATCGGTTATACAGTTAGAAAACGTATGTAATGACCACTGGCACTGGAGTCCTCACATTCTTTAAAATGCACGCACATATAATATTTTGTCAACAAACACAATTCGCTCCCGTATTCATCACCGTGTACGAGTTATGACTATCATTATAATATTCCCATGGTATTGAACCATTTTGACAGTAGGTACGGTCTGACAGATTTATTTTACCTTAACCAATATATTTGGATGCAAATATCGGTCTCGTTTTGTAGATTAAACATTTCCTTGCAAAACTGACCATTCAAAAACTTTATATCTTAAAAGGTTATTATGAAATTAATCGTAATTTCAATACTATCATTATGCAGAGATTGAGAGTCACTGTTCACTTCCGGTTTAATCATGACGCGTTTACCGGCGTAAACTGATTGGTTGATAAACTCCTCGAGACTTTTCCCGTACCTTGTCAATGAAGCGCGCAAAATTTAAACCCAATCGGAGCGCACTGCCTAGGTGTATTTACGTGTCCCGAGTTCTATAAATAGAATATACACGTAATCAATGATATATGCTGCGTCTGTGTACGTAATCATTAATATCCAGGGAACCAGGTTAAGTTAAACCGGAAGTCAGTATTGACGTTGAATCGCTGCAAACTAGTGATTCTGAAATTTCATGAAAACAGTATGAGATACAAACTTGTAACTTTGCATGATGTTAGAGTAATGTTTAGTCTTTAAATTGAGACCGACATTTTCTTTCAGTTACAAGTCGAATGGAAGAAAAACGGTTTGGGCCGTATGCACTGTAGAAAACGTTCAATACCATGTTTATTATATATGTATGTACAGAGAACTATATATAGTGACGTACGCATTATAATCATAAGATATGGACTCTGGTGCCAGTGGTAATGACTGAGGACTGCATACATAGTTAGAATTCATACAATTTTGACAAAGGACTGGATATACGGTTAGAATTCATACGATATTGATAGAGGACTGGATATACGGTGACAATACATACGACAGTGACAGAGGATCAGATATTCGGTTAGAATTCATACGATTTTGACAGAGGACTGGATATACGGTTAGAATTCATACGATATTGTAAGAGGACTTGATAAACGGTTAGAATACATACGATATTGACAGAGGACTGGATATACAGTATCTCCGAATAAATCGGGATCATATCCACCACATGGCATATCATCCCATCTTCCATTCTCATATGGTATAAATATAACACAATCTTCTTTGTTATGACCAAAGAAATTTCCTCTATGACCTGGTACCCAATTAACGTAGCTTACTTCTTTTCCTGAATATTAAACAATACACTATGGTCTAATCTATCAATCTCTCATACAGAGTTGTCGATCCTTACAGTGATCTTTATCTCTGTTAACGTCTCGAAAGGAGTCCCAAATACGTGATCGTTTAAAACGATCATGTGACAATTTTTGAATTTTGTCCAAACGCAACAGACAAACTAAATAACAGATCACCTTTCTTGTCTTGTAGATGTTCAAAGGCTTGTCGTTGACAGTCCCTTAGCACAAAATTTTTGTCATAATTTTTAGCAATATCATCTATTGTTGACATTTTTTGCGGATGAGTAAAAAAGCCAAATTACTCAGAATAGGAAGACGTTTCACAAGAAAATAGTTCTTGTAAATATAACTCTTTAAGAATTGGATTTCGCCTGTAATAAAATTATATTTCACGTAAAAATTTGAGATAATAAGACGAATTACGCTTTAGATACAAAATCTAAATTATATTACTATTTTACAAGAATCTTGTAAAACCCAAGACGTTTACAGAGTTATAGGGTGCGTTGCTTAAGCAAATCGCTACGTTTCGCTTTGTGTCCTGGTACCCAAAATTTGATGTCACACAGTCATTCCTTTTGCTGTAAGAAGGGTACCAGGACTCAAAGCGATACGTAGCGATTTGCTTAAGCAACGCGCCCATAGATCACTGTAAGGATCGACAACTCTGTATGAGAGATTGCTAATCTATGTGTTTACAATGCACAGAGGTTCCCATCATCAATGTACAAAACTTTAACATGTTTGTGTATGCATCAGCTTGTACTAGGATTTTTCTTGTATCCAAAGTTGAATATTCTATAGATTATGAGTTCAAAAGTTTCTTTACACATTTGGTGTTTTCATGTTTTCTTTGAAAACTTGACACTTTTATAGAATTAGATAAGTATGCAATAAAAGTCATTTTTTATTAAAAACTAAATTTTGACAAAAAAGGAGATACTACGAAACATCATAATTGAAGACTTGCGTTATAATTTATATTAGTTTAATATTTATAACTAACAACATGTAAAGTATATCTAAGTATAATCGAAAATTTTACATAATAATAATATAATAATAATAATAATGTCTTTATTTAAAGATGAGAACTCCAGAGTATGTTAAAAGTTTGAATATAACTGTATACATAATTCTATAGTGCTCCATAACATAAAATTATGTAGGATGCAAGTTTTATGGTTTTTATGTTATATGTAACATTAGCAAAAAATCTATAAAACATGTTCACGAACTTTTACATCAAGTATTTTACATCAGCTTAAACTTAGTTTAGACCATTGACAGTGTTCCTACCTGATGTCCATTCTAGCACATCTTCTTGATTTGTGTCATGCAAACCAATCCATACAGCATGGTTTCTATAGTGACGATTCATAAAACCTTGTATAAATGCTTGATCTTTAGCATTACTGATATATGCCAGGTGACCACCGTTGCGTACACATTTAGCCTCGCCATTAAACCAGTTTACTTTGTTATTTCTGATCAATTCATAACAAGAATCCCCATGTTGTCCCATTACATGACTAGCATGATTTGAAGCATATGAAACTTTACTAGGTCTACAGAGATTAAGATTTCCTGAAAATGTTGTGAAAAGTCTATATTAAGAAGCTTGACATTCTGTATCGTACAGTAGTTTGAAAAATTCCCTCCTTATAATGAAAACTACTGGAATGCAACATATTGAATCGCCCTACGGCGGTAGTAATTATGAAACTCGCACTAAAAAATCTTAAAAAAAAATTATTCACAAAACTATTTATCCATTTGATAAACAAGACATTAAATAAATATACATGTAACAATCGATAATTTTCAAATCGACGTTTCTATGAAGCAAATTTATCGTCAATTTGTGAAAATTTTCGAGCATTTTTGACGTAACAGACAATCTATTTGTGGCTGTTCCGTGACGTCTTTTTTTGCACCCAAATGTTTAAACACGCTTAAGTTCCGAATTGAAATATACGACTTAATCCAGTGTGTAAATTTAAATATACCTGTCAATCCCGTATGTTTTTTCTTTTATATAAATATTTTATTATACTTCATCGGGTCTGCGAAAAAATCTATATACACACCCTAATAAAGAGTTCATATACACCGTGCCCCCCAGGAAGCCTCTCGAATAATTCATATACTACATGAGCGATCTCGTTGTTGATTAGCTGAAAATACGTCAAAATCCAAATATGGAACGCATTAATTCAGATTGTTTATGTTTAAAAAGAAAGTCAGTAAAAAACATTCAATTTTCGGCCTAGCTGTCGAAGATGACTTTCGAAATAGCCAGGGATTTTATATGTTATATTAAATGTTATATAAAATCCCTGGAATACCCAAATGTATTTATAAAAATCTCATTCTATAGGACAAATGCAAAATTTTTCAAGGCAACGTAGGAGACCCTCCCCCCAATATCGGTTAAAATAGCAAAAAAATAGAATACAAAAACTGAAAAGAGCTTTTCTCCAGATTTTGATTTTTTTATTGTATTGAGTTCGCGTAGGTTTTAAGTCCTCAATAATAAATGTTGCACTTCAACGGGTCGTTCAATTAACAGTTCATAATGTTAACTGTGTTTGGCTAACACTAACTGCTAACTGAACGCCCTTATCTTGATGTGTGACGTCATATACGTGTCTTTGTTGTTAAAAAATATGAACAAAGATCCATAGACAAAATTTTACATTCTTTTTAATTTTGATGTCCCAAAATTACCTATCAGGCTTGATTTTATTCTTGTGGTATTATTAGACATTATTAGCATAATTTTCAAAATATAATTACATTTTATCCACATAAAAGGGGCTGGTCCATTACAAGTTTAGTGTGGCTCTGATAATTGATAATTTGTGCTTCCTAGTTATCTAGTATTAATAAAAGTAATACCAAAGACAAATGAAGTTCTCTTTTACCTATGAATTCATGAAGGTGTAAACCTCTTCTACCCTACTTCTAACTAGTTTGAAATTCAAATGAATTTGCATTTGAAGTAATTGTCGACTTGCTTTATTTAGCATAGAACTACTTATACGTGATTACGCTATAGTCTATGGATAGTAAAACTCCATGGCAACACATTGTTTAGGTTACATCGTGGCCATTAATCGACCTCTCACTGTTCCTGAAAAGACTCAATCTCTGAATTACAACTAGATTCAGTGACTGAATACTGCCCTATTAAAATGATTAGAATCAGTGGTAGGAGGGAGAATGACCGTGAAAAAATATTACATGACTTAACTCCACGAAAGTATGACCCGCCAGTAAATCGAAACTACAATATATCAATCAATAGAATAATAAATTGTAAAATTGTAAAATGAAATATGAAACACATTTGATTATGAATAATAAAGAGATGATAATGATAAACGTAAAGTAAACAAAAATTCCTTCCAACAGTACTTTCAGTACTTAGAATAACTTTGAATGGAAATATAACAAGTTTTGTATTAAACAACATTTCAAAACTATAGAGTGTTTTCCTAAATGCAAAATTTACACGTAGACTGCGTTCAATTGGAACGTTCTATTTCACGTGGTTCTTTTTTCGAGTTGATATCTAAATATTTGTCGTGAATGTTGTAGCGAATTTGTAATATTCACTCACGTGAAAAGAACCACTCTCTGAAAGCTTTACTTTTATTCGGTCAACAAAGGATGCGGTGTGAAATACAATATTATATTTTACGTGAAAAACCCCATTACCTATTAATAACGTTAGAAAAGCTAATATTTGCAAGCATTGAAGAGGCCCCTTCAGAGGTACATGTATTCAAAATACAAAAGGAAATTAGTAAGCTTTAGAAAATACCCCCTACTATGTTCATGAGCAATTTTCTAAGGATATTGTGGAGACAAAAACGCTTTATTCCAAAGATGAAGGAAGCTAAGATGGAAAAAATGAAAAGAAAGCGTGGATCTCTTATGATAATTTATATATAGAAATAAAATTACAAAAATAACAACCTGTGTGGAATCAAACCCGGGGTATTTCGATTGACAAGTCAGTACTATACCAATGCACTACAAACCGTTTGATATAATACAATCGTTACTTTTCCACCCATATCTTATAGTGTCATCAAGACCCGGGTGTCTCTCATTTAAGCGACGAAACTTGACGAATGTGTACGAACTAAGCCGTTAATCGATACGAATACTAATGAAGTGCACGTTTAATGTTGTCAAATAATACATGCCTGTAATGAATAGGATGACCATGCCCCTATTGTGATGGTAAGTATTATGAAAGTATCAAATGGTCTGATAGATTGAAGTTTTTTAATCTGCTATTATTGTTAACGATAAAAACTGGTTTGCTCGTGAATGTTTCCCTGCGAAACAACGTTATTCAGAAGCGAAACGTATTTTTCAAAGGTGTAAATCTGAGTACAGTAGAATCGTATGATGTAAAATTAAAAAAGAACACAGAATGTTGATTAGAAATAATAACGAGGCAACACAACTGAAGAAAATCGAAAAGAATTTTAGAAACATTAAAAAAATAGCACAGAAAAATAGCGACGTTAACGTTTTCGCTTGATGATTTTTTTAAGCATTTATCTGAATTAAGCAATGATGTTTTTATAAACCATAATCAAGAAGCTGATTATTTTGATTATAAATGATGTCTGTCAAAAGATGGAAGCGATATAAGTCATGTGGCATTGATTTATTGATGAATGAGTATTTTATTGAATCTATTGATATATTGCCGTCGCATTTAGTTAGTATTTTAATGCTATTTTAAATTGTAAATACTTTCCAGATTCTTGGACTGAGGGCGTAATAGCCCACTTACATAAGGGGGAAAACACGACGTAAAAATCTACAGGTTTTTTTAAAGAAAATCCTCAATGTTAGATCAAAAACCTCAAACATGGCTGTATATGGTGAATTGAGAAATTATCCGTTATAACTCAAACAGTAGCTTTCTTCACATATTTTTATTTGTAATACAGGGTATATTTTTTCATCAAATTTCTCGGTATGTTCACACATGATGATGTGTTAAAATTTCTCATGCGGTCACGCTTGGGTGCACAGCACCGGTAAATCCGCTTTACTGAGTTTCATGAATCCGTGCAAGCACGTTAGTGTCTACATAAACATTAAAGGTTTGCTGAGAACTCTAGAGACCGCGTGACATTGTATCACTCTAACGTTACAGGTACAGGAAAACTCAACCCGAAGACAACTCAACCCGCGGATAACTCGACTCAAAGTTGTGAAAACTCAACCCGTTAGTTGGGGATTTAATATTCTCGGTTTGAGTTGTCTTTGGGTAAAGGTAACTTAACGGCACGTTACGGAGTTGTTGATCAGGGGTCATACACAGTTAATTGTGGCGTGATATTGACCATTCTGGCAAGCTGGGTTTTGTAGTGATAAATGGGAACCACAACGTCCAACGCTACCAGGGTGAAGTTTTTAATAACGTTGCTGTTTAATACGCCATCGGACTTCCGGTCTTTTTCTCTAACAAGGTATTGCCAGTCCACATTCTGCCCGGGCAACAATTTAATTTCTCCGGGCTTATAACATTAAGATTTTAGACCTGTCGTCATTTTTAGTAGACAAAAATCAAAATGAAAATGAACGTCTTCGGGACGTGTTCGACAGACGCATGCGTCACTGTCTTGAACAGTATGTGACGTTACCGGAACTAAAAATTGCTTCACATAAGGAATGGACAAGCATCCCACTACGTTTTTACGACGTCATATTTGGTCTTCAAGACTTAGAGTTTTAGCATTAGTGAATTCAAATTAGACGCTTGTTCATTATTAAATTTTGTTAACTTTTTTTCTTCTTCTGAGCTTTTGATTATGTGAATATTTTCTTCTAAAAACTCGTTAAATAGTGTTTTTCTGTTGAATACTCATGACAAATGATTGTTTTATTGTCATGTTAAATTGCATATTATTAACATTAAAACTTAAGACAATATTTACGTTTCTGTACCTATTTGCGTTATAACTTTTGCTCAGTATATATTACAAGACGTGTATAAATGGTAAAACAAATTGGGTATTAAATGTAGGAAAAGTATTATCCGATTTTGGTAATAATCAATTTCTATAAAGTAAACAAAGAATGTATTATACAAAGAATGATAGTTTTCTTCAAGACTGATAGTTCAATTTTACTAATTCAAGACCATGTTTTGTCTTTAAGTTACGGAAGTTTTCAAGATGACTATTCTTGACTACATGTATTCTTGTTCATTAGTGCTTAAAAGATACAAACCGGTAGCTATGGCAGTAACAGAATCTCTAGAAATGAACGGTTACAAGTGTATTGTTTGTAATTTAGAAAAAAAGTTTATTTCATTTCACGTATATTGATACTCATTTTTATAACAACTCTTTCGTCAATTGTTTCAATTGTATTTGTGTATGTATTATAAATAGAGTTTTGTCGTGAAATGTTTGTGTTTTCGTTTTGGGTTCCTTGTTTTTGTGAAAGGTACCTAAGCATGGCCTAAGTATATTCACTGAGCTGCGATGAGAGCGTATTGGTACTTAATTGAAATTGACAACTCCGATTTCTTATATTGGGGACACGATTTGCGATGCAATTTACTATGAACTATGAACTGAAAATCAACTTGATGGACAGAAAAAAGAAAAGAAACATGCAATACAGAAGCTAAAATCAAGATGTTACTTAAATATGTAAGTTGTTTACCATCTGGATGAGTATGTGTTAGTCCTGACGTTGGTTTACTGGTGAAATAATTGATGGTCCATGGATATGGTTGTGATGGAAAATAATCTGTAGTCCAAACCCATGGTTGTGATGTATAGTAATCTGTAACCCATACCCATGGTAAGCTTGAATATACATATGGTGACACTGAACCATGTGACCCTAAAATATTAATGTATATTACTATAATATTTTGTCATACAATAACGAAGGATTCACGTACCGTATCATTATAAAAGTGTTCGTTGCAGTTCATTTAAATCGTTTCGTTATAGGGATGTTTTGTCTGTTATGTCTGTATGAATAGTTATGTTACGTTAAACCTGGAGTCACTAAATGGAACTGAGATGATATAATTATTAACAATAATGGTTACCAGGAATCTAAATCATTTCTATAATACAAAAATAGAGATAATTTTAATAATGACTTCGTAATCCAAACAAATTCAGTGCTTTAGCGCTTTGATAAAAACCCTTACAAAACACATTAAGATATGAACCTGTCATTTTACTCGGATAAATTTACTAAAGAAATCGTGTTAATGTTGTTACTCTATGTTAATACGATTCCTGTAGCTGAAGGTCTTCAGCGTATCCATGTTTGCATAAACATATTAATTGAACGTTTACAATAATCAAGCCAGGAATCTGCCCCACTCGCGTTCATCCATCGATCGTGCCATGGAGCGAAATAAAGGTTGTTTCATCTTTATACTTGTAAAATATCAACTTAAAGCTTATTCCGAACATTAAACCTTGCCAATTTTTTGTTGAAATCAGCATACAGTGTATTAATACTATAATTGTTGTGATGATATAAAATTTCGATAAAATAATTGTTTTTTTCTATATAATGTCCAATATTTCGTTGTTTGAGAGATATTTGTGATGTAATGCGATCAGAAACGTACGGGTGTTATTCTGGTGAAGTTTCGTAACAAGTTTGGTCCAAATACTTTAAGCCGCATCAGATGAAAAAATATGTTTAAAAGCGGCTTAAAAAGGTTTTAAAAGCCAGATATTCTATTTTTTTGATTCTATCAATGCCATGTTAGTTATAGATACAACTGCTTCTCAGTAAATAGGTCTCGAGTACTGAACAAACACTTAAATTTGCGAATGGAAGTAACACCTTTAATGTTGATGGGTTTGAACCAACGCTGTACTGTGAAATGAAAGATTGCCTCTATCAAATAGCCAATTAATGTACTTGGGCGAAGATAAAAACTGAATGTTTGAGTTGACATAAATTCACTGTGTAGTACGTGATAAGGTGTCAATTTTGCGTGTCACAATGTTGTTACAACAAAATGTACATATCGTTCTTTGCATGATATTTTTTAGAAATATAAGACTTGAATATTTCTAAAAATATCATGCAAAAAAACGACACGCACCTTTTTGATGATTGTCTGTCCCGCCTTTAGTTTTGACTGTACCGGCATCGTCTCACGTACTAGACAGTGAAGTTGTACGGGGTTTTAATGTACTAACCATAAGAATAATATGTGGTTGGTTGTACAGTAGACACTATTGTTGAATCATTTCCTGAAGCTGGTATCGCCGCTGAAATGAATGATAAAAAGAGTTCAAGTGATACTATTTTTATTTGACAAAATTAAAGATGCACTATATGCATAGTCATGAATTTCCGTATGAAATCTCCGTAAATAGATAACGTAGAGGCGTGTAACGATTTGGTGTAGTGGTATAACGAACCACCTTACAATGGGGTTCGATCCCACATAAAACCTTTTGCGATTTAAACATAATTTAACATACTTTACAAATACATGTGTAAGCGACGGCGCACGGATTCTGTGATTTTTTGTATTCATTGTGTAAACAATGAAAACTCTGTTACCAATAGATTAATAGTGGTATTCCGATCGGAGTCCTGTATTGACCTATATTTAATAAACGAGACCTAACAGCATCCACATCCGGATAATTCCGCTACAATAAAAATAGTTCATACTGAAACTGGTACTTTATGTATTTCTGCGCGAGAAAATGACCAGACGCTCAATATGACGTCACAGAATATACTTGAAGCAGAGATAAGACTGCCCATAATACTCGTGAGAGGCGTATGGCAGTACTATTAGATAGATGTACACTCGACGGCCTTCGCGGTCTATTTATAGAAAGTCACACTGACGAAGACACTGTGACTGACACTATAAACAGAGTAGATTTATCAGACCATCACTGACAATGATCCTTTTATATATTGTACATTTATATATTAAATTATCAAACATGGTTGGTTTGATTAACGGTTAATAAACATTTTTTTAAAGAATTCTAATGCCTCAAAGAGATAAAAGGCGTAAGCAGTACTTTCGTGCTATTGATTGTTTAGGGACCTTTGATGCTTTGCGTCAATATTTTCTTGTAAAGAAATATAATCTTCGTTCGATTAGCCGTCAGAATATGGGACAGAACATGTTCTTGAATCGAATAATCTGGATTGGTTATCAATAAATATAATTTCTTGCCAAATGGACAGGTTAATTATAAAGTATACCATAAAAATGAGTTTGTATGTGAACGGTCGGAACATGACGAAATTGTTAAACTCTGACACATATATTGCGTAAATGCTTTACTAAAGGAGATGTCATACATGCATGGCTAATCGACGATTCAAGCATTTTTGGAAATGCTAATACTTGTACTGTATACATTATTATAAGTGCTGATTCCCGCGTATTGAGTTTGTTTTAAAGATAATTATTTCCGGACTGTAACTGTTCGGGTCGTGTGCAATTAAACCCGAGGTGTGCTCAACAATGCGAGCGCTCGAGCGAGCGCCCGCCTAGCAAATTGTAAGGCTATTGAACGCATGCGCTCATTCCATAAATAGGTGTAGATATTGGTCAGTCAGATTTGTGTACAGAATGTCGAGCGCTCGCTTTAAAATCCAAGATGACGTCAAGCAGCACATTATTGAAAAAGCAGGTGGGGAAACAATTATTTCTGCTGATACACGAGATCTTTCATATTTTTTACCAAACATAAATCATAGAGACAATTTACTGTACCAAATAAAGGGTACATTTAGTATATTTTATGCATTGCGTGGATATTTTATGTGGAACAAGTAACACACAAGTTTGCGTCCCACTTTTCAGAAAAATTCTTTGATATAAAAAATGTTCCTGTCACCATCTTTGGTACCTGTTACAATATATATTTCCAATGATATATTAATACAGTACCCACCTAAAAAAATACAATACAATTAATTTTGATGATTTTTTTGTAGAATTACTAGTTTTTTATATTTAAATATGGTTGTGACAAAATGAAAACAAATTTAATTAATGCGGCACATGCATAATATTCAGCATCTGACACCATAGCTTAAGCCTGTTTATTGTAATCATTTTCTATAAAGTATTTTGTTTGGTTTTTTTGTAGACTCAGTTAAAAGTAAAGTGATAAACAAAAAAATATAACTTAAGAGCTTTTATAAGTAATCAGTTTTCAAAATTTTGGACAAAAGCTATTTAGTAGGCCTGCAAAGTGAAAATGTCTCCGCACTTTTGGTGGGTATTGTATATAAAATCTAAACCAACATTAATAGACAAGTTATCACCAATGAACCTTATGGCTAAATATGTTTGAGTTAGTAAAGAAAATAAAATTAATTGGCATGTGAAGTCACATTTGCTTATTTTTTGTAATATATATATATAAGATATATATATAAGCTTTATTCTTTACGATATATAAGTATAAATTCATTATAAAATAGTGTTTTAGATCAAGGGAGGAAACTCATATAAACTGAAATCTATTTATATAACAATTTTTAAGCGAAACACCTTTCGAGCTGTATCGCGGCGGTCAGAACTTGGGCGCTCGATGTCGCCCTGAGCGCTCTCATTGTTAAACGCACCTCTGAATTTTACGGCGCATTGGATGCAAGTCCTTAGGTGAAATAAATTTAACAAGGATAAAATCATCAATATACATTTTGTCAATGAGTATCACAATGGATAAAATACTTGCAATAAAATCCATCCATGACTATATCGGGTTTAGATACTTACAAGTCAGTAAATTTGGTAAATCCTCTGTTTTAATTTTTTTTTATTTTGGGGGGGGGGTCATTTAAAAATCTTGTGCAATAAAATAGTGTGAATTATCATTGGTAAAGCCACACTATTAGTGTTGACTTGGATACTGGAGTATCAAACCCTTTCAAGAAAATAAAAATTGATATAGATTTTTATCTTTGTGAAGGTACATTTTGAAGCACTGTGAGAGCTAAGGGATTATAAAATCTATAAAATCTTTTCAATAAAAAATAAAGGCTTATGATGGAAAAGTTTCATTTCACCAAAGTGTAATCTGCCAAGATCTGGAGAGATTAAGGAAAAGTTCCTAAATAAAAATGCTAATAAAACATACTCATTTAAAAAATACAATAACTTTATTTAACTTAAATATATTAATAATGTGAATGATAACTATTATAATATCAATTAATGTATTGAATATATTATTTGTACTAGTTGAAATCATCAACATAATTAATGTTTGGAACATATATCACTTTTTCTTCAAAATAACTAGTTTGTGTGTAATAATGAACTCGGGTATTAAATCTAAGTATAACACTTTGAATCTTCACCTTTGTTTATTTTCTTACAAGATATAGATAATTTGTGCATATAAAACACTTTCAACTATTTTCCAAAAAATAATCCCATTCACTTGACTACATTAACCTCTTTGTTAAATCAGGTAATCGAATGAAAAAAAGAAACATAATTTATCAAACAATTAATTCTTAATTATATCTGTAAATTTAACCTTCATCATTAAACACCATCAGTGCAGGTAAAATTAATTTCTAAGACATTTATGATAAGCAGAAATGGGGTTTAAATACATTATTTTCTGTTCAGTCACTACATAAATCATAGAATAGCAGCAGGGTGTTAGTCCAACTTTACTCAAAAATGTGTACTACGTACGTCGCACACATAACAGATAACAATGACAAAATTTTTAAATATCTCCTATATTAGAGGTTTTTTGACGCACAGACTAATTAAACAACGTGATAGCTTTGACTAATTACAACAGTAGTCATAGTGCACCTAGTAGTTTGTTAACAGCTAAATCAAGAGATAAAGCCTCTTCAGGAACAGTGAGTAGGTGGACTGACCGCTGTGATATAACCTTTATAAGGTGTTTCTACAGCATAAAACCCAACAAAAAAAGGAATAAATCTAAACACAATAAATACCCCAGTACTTTCAGTGCTTTAATTTAAGTTACATGCCGGGAAATTGGCGTTTTCATTTATGAAATTCTTTCAGTTTTTACCGATGTCACAAAATTATTATACTTATTAATTTTCTCTTCATTATCTCTAAATCAAAATACCTTTTTCTTTATTCATATTTTTATATCGTAAAATAATATAAAATTAATATTCAATCAATAAGTTAAATAAGTTAGTGTTTGCGAAATTACAAAAAAATAACCTATGCGGGAGTTTCGATTAACAAGTTCATAGTATACCACTGCACTAAAAAACATTAACGGAAATGAACCGTGAAATGGTAAATTTTATAAGTTTATGTTGCCATCGTTAACCAACGGCTTTTGATGTCAATTACGGTCTTGATAATCAAACATTCCGCTACAAGCACTTCAAAATTGACTAACAGAAGTATAGGATCGATCTAATGAAACAAATTGGCATTATATGTAGAGTATTAATATCTACGAGTTTCATGACAAAACTTATTTTTCGGATTAGCTGATTTCGGATATTACTATGAGAAATATTTCACGCTAAAATCTATCACTGCTCATTTTGCATCAGTCATGAGCAATGATCTTCTCAAAAATGACTGGGTTATTTAGAAGAGACTGGATTATTTAACGTGGTCAATTGTTCAACATATGATCTAATGTCTATGATTATTGTTGATCATGAAATTCCACAATTAAGTGATTGTGTAAATAAGCCAGTGTTTACTGATTTGTGCTGCCATTTATTTATGATAACCTTATGAGGAGAGGCTCATATGAACTTTTGTTAGTTTGTTTATAAATTATAATATAGTCACTATAGGCATGAATTCCCATTTATTCTTTATGCTGTGCTACTAATGTAAAGGGCTAAATTGTTGGTCTAATGGTTGTGCGTTAAGTTAAGTTTGACGATTCGTACGTTTGACGAGTTGACTGTAAGAATATATTGACAGGGTTGAATTCGATGAAATTGTGCAGTGCTCCAGTTACAACTAATAAAGCTAGAAACTTGAAACTTGTAACTTGTTTTATTTTCTTAAACGCCTATTTCTACGTTTAAGAAACATGTTCAATGGCATTTTACAATTACAACACATATTAAACATAGTTTCAATGTATACATGATTGACTATTGAAAATATCAATAAATGGGTTTTTAATCTTTATTTGAAAACATCGATAGAATTACATTGTCTCAACCCGAGAGGTAGATCATTCCAAAGCTGTGGGTCTTGCTGTCATTATATGTTTTTCTACTGTTATGAGGAACCTCATAGCACCCTACTGACGATGCTGAGTTCCTTAGTGTTCGTATGGAAGTCTTAGTAGACAGGAGTTCAATCAGATACCCAGGAGCGTTTCTAACTGAGCAGTTATACATATTTGTCAATATTTTAAATTCAATTCTTTGTTTTACAAGCAGCCAATGTAAATCAAGCAACGCCTGTTTAGAGCTGTCACGTCTGTTACGACCAAGTATTAACTTGGCACACATATTCTGAACGCGTTGCAATTTAGCTAATTCACTCTGAGTTATAACATACATTGCATTACGATAATTTAAATGAGAAATTACCAATAACAGAACCAACACTTTAATTGCACCTTTTGTAAGAAATTTACGGATACTTTTAATCTTAAAATTGCGTTTCTTAAGTTCAATGTTTGATCAAGAAACGCGCCTAAGTATCTAATGATTTTCTCCACTGAGCATACATTGCATTAATTTCTTTAGTTGCATTCAATAGCGTACGGGACAATGTAAAATTGTTTAAACATGTATTTTGCCAGGATAATTTGATGGTAGTAAATCACATGTTACATCACTACTGTTTATGCGTAAGTTTGCTATGTTTCTATGTTTAACTTTTCTCAAAATAGTTGCATTCTTGGAAGAATGAAAATGGTTCGCTTAATTATTGTAATTGCTAGGTATTATTGAAGTTTGATATGTAAAACACACGTACATTGAATTGTAAAACAAAATAAGTTGTATTCTTGCTGTTTAACTTAGCAACCAATAATTAGATGACTAAACTGAAGTATGTAACGTACCGGACAATTTTTCTAACGTACGAGACATCATTTTTTTTCTTTATTGGTTGTTTTGTGGTGGTTCATATTCAAACAAATTTTTTAATATAACGCTAAGACAATGGTATTAGATCATTTTTAACAGTTTTATTCTACTCATAAAATACGGTGACTGATATTGTTTTCATTTTGCTAAAACACAAGCAATTCAATAGCATTCTGGGTTATTTTAAAAGGTGACACCATTATAGATTTAAACTTGATCTGCATGTTCATGAATCTTTTTAAATTTCCATTCTTTTTTGAGTATGTATGATGATACACAGGTGTACTGTTTTGTATATGTTGTATTGTCATTATGATATATTTTTTATGAGATAAATTACGTACCAAATTCACACAAGTATGCATAATAATTGTTACAATTTCTATCATCCCAAAAACCAGTTGTAGGATCTATGGCAACACAGTTCTCTAAACTATTAACAGACATATCAGAACGCCCTGGACTCCAGTTAGCATACATCAACGGTTCACCTGAATTATATAAATATTCTAAACTTTTTTAAAAAACAAAGTACTGAAAGATATTGTCACTTTTAACGCAGAACTCTCATTGTATGAAATGTAACTGCACAATGGTACCGTTTGTACATATGACCTTCGTTATTGTACATGATAATACAATATTTATTGGAATATCAGAAGAAGTTACAATCCAACCTCTTCACAAACTCACTTTCCGAAAATCCATAAAACTGGTTTTGTAAAGAGGGTGGCTTTGAAGGTTTAAGTCAACCAATGATTTATGTTGATAGCATGCGTTGTTTTTCAAGTAAAGTACTGTTCTATCATACTCATTGGATGCTTGATATACATCCTTGTAGAATATTCGATCTTTCTTAGTGCATCTGTAGTTTCCTGGTTTTACAGATCTGTACATATTTTCTTCTATAAACCAACTCACCATCTCACTATCAATTTTGAACGCTTACAATAAGTTTAGTGGGGTGCTTAATACTGGTAAGTTTCAGATGAACCACAAATACTTAACATTCCAAGCACAAACTGTTGTTTTAACATTAAAGTCAACTTTAATAACGACGCCAGGCCTATGAATTTAAAGGCATCGTACATTAACATAATTAATGTCCAAGGTTTCGATTAAACACCGGAAATAGATCAGTAATTATATACATACACTTTTTGTTGTGTTTTGTATAGCATCAAACAAATATATCAAAGTAAGTAAGCTACCTGAAGACCATTGAAAGTGTTCATCATTAGATCTTTCTATCAGTCCAATCCAGACAGGACGTCCATATGTTTGTATATGTTGATGTGTCAAAGTGTTCTGTGTAACAGAGTTAATTGTTGCCAGATGTCCTCCATTATGTTGACATATCTCTTCAGAGTAAGACCATGCATGATGAGTTGCCACAAATTCAAAGCATTTCCCATTGTCAATAAAAACTTTACCTCCATCAGTTCTAGTGGTTTGTAAAACATTATCTGGACATGTCATAGGCCCTAATCATATAGATCAACAACATTAATTATATTAAGTGAATCTTTTTTATCATGGACGATATTTAAAATGAAGCCCAGAATACTTATCGCAACTGTATTTAAAACAGGTGGATTGCTATATTCAAGTGATCGCAGAACACTTAGAGTATGGTTTTCCTTTTTTAATTCCTCTTTCAGACCGCTGCTGTAACGTCTCATTCAATTCTAAATGGTGATGATAGGCAATATACTAAAAACAAGCCAAGTGTTGGATATTATAGCTTATATCTGTATTTTGTCTGATGATGTCTTAAATATTATCCTATAAGTCTGGTTTAAATAATTTAATCGTGTTTGATCCATCAACGTATATTTTGTTGCAATGCAAGAATAAACATTTAAGTCAACGTACCATTATACACTGTTCCAGTGGACGGTCTTTGAGTGGTTATCTTTTGAATGGTGGAAGTTGTATTGGTTGTCGTCGTTGGTTTTTGAGTTGTGCTGGCGGTCGTAGTTGGTTTTTGAGTGGTGGTGGTGATCGTCGTTGGTTTTTTAGGTGCGCTGGAGGTCGTCGTTAGTTTTTGAGTGGTGGTGGTGATCGTCGTTGGTTTTTGAGTTGTGCTGGCAGTCGTCGTTGGTTTGTGAGTGGTTGTTGATAGAGTAGTAGTTGAGGTAATAGGTTGATGAGTTGTTACTTAAAAAAATATAAAAAATGATGCTCTATTTATAAATATTGATTCAGTATTTTGTATCAATAATTCAATTACTTTCATGTCGATATAATTAAGTAAGAACGTATCTATTATTTACTATTAGAAGTTATGTATGTAAATATATCATAGTGGTTCAATTTTATCAATTAAGTTATTAAGTTATTATCACATGTGATAGTAATAACTCATTCTTTAATAAGATAGTCCAAGTACTAGAATGATAGTACATGTAGATAAACAGTACAGCCACTGAATAAAAAAGTTTTTTTCACATCAGTACTGTACACGCGAATCTGATACTAGAAATGCAATGTGTTTTATTCATACAACACCGAACGTTATAAAAATAATAACTAAACCAGATGAAAACAAACACAATAAGTACAACAAAAAACGATGTGTTACCTAAATCTTGCTTCGGAGGGGATCCAGAACATAATTGTATGACTGTTGATGCATCATTGAGTACATAACCTATCTTTTATAGAAAAACATGGTATATTATGTCATTTTTTATCATAATGCTGTCTATTCGCACATTTTTTCGAGCAATGAATGGTGACTGACTGGACAAATTTCTTTTTTCAGTGATTATTTATCATAAGATTTCAATTCTTTAATATAAATCATATAACTTTTACACTATATCTTTCATGTGACCACAATGTCTTTGACCACAATGGAAATAAGAGTTTCCATTTTTTTGTGTTATTGATGTGCCTTTGTTTTTCATGATTAATTGTATTTGATGAAAAATTTGATGTATATTGTTAACCGAATAAATCTACTGTATGATATCAAAGCACTGTAATAGCAAATTAAGCGCATTCAATTTTGGGTTTAGTCACAATTATATACAATATTTAGATTTTAAACAATCCGAAATTTAATTGTTTTGAATACCTCAACAGTCTACTGCAATTTGTCTGCTGAGCTAAGTGTACATATGGAGCGGTCAAAATCTATACATAGCTTATTAGTACAGGGACCAGAGGGGTCCACCGTGCACTCCCTTAACAAACTCAATGAAATTGTTAATTGTTTATACTACCATGTTTGTGTAGAAGTACAACAAAACCCTTAGACTAACTTCTAGAAAAATATCCATCTTTAAATTTTTTATCAAAAAGAGATAATATGTATAGATACAAAGAATGCCTTCCATGCAAACAGCACATAACAGGGCACCTGAGTTATTACTATACAATTGTATTATAGCTAAATTTAAGACAAACCATCTGATGCGTTTCGCAATGTTGATATGGGAGCATTACCACCTTGTAACAAGTGTTTAGCACAGCAAATCAAGACGTCAAAAACAATTTTAAGTATTCATTGTCATGTAATTGTAAAAAGCAATGGTGTAGTTTTGTTTTCATTAATATATCTATGTTCGATAAAGTCAAAAATGCCGAAACGTCAATAAAAGTAGTAAAATAACAGAAAACTTTTTTTATTTGCAAGTATTCAAAGATATAAAAAGCACACTTAAAACAAATTTGATATGATCACTTGGTCATATGTTTCTTGACCCAATAATGAAAATGATAAAATTGGAAATAAGGGCTACGGACTCATACGGCTACATACTGGCTTAATGGTATTTAGTAAATTGAACGTAGTCATAAATTGACCTGTGGAATGATACTCTTTTGAACAAGTTTTAATTTTCTGACTTTTAAAAATGAGCAATAATAGAAACAATTTCTTTACTTTACTTGAGAAAACATGAAAAATACATGTATATGCATCCCAGTGACTGAAATGTCAAACCAAAACGAAGTCCTGAATTTTCAACCTGTATATTTCAACAAAAATATATGTAACAAACTAATTTTCTCAATACATATACAAGTTAGGATGTAAAAACGACATGTATGAATAAATATAGTAAAAATTAATAAGGGGCTACGGACTACACACTTAATATCTTTTTTTCTATCACATAATTTAAGCTGTTTGTTTGGTTTCAAGTGCTATTATTTTTTACAAAACTACTTACTTCAAATTACAAATATGTATATTAAGAATCAATCTAAATCTCTAATGTATCAGTTTTAAAATTTCAGAATTTATTTATATTTAACTTTTTTTCAACTGAATGAAGCTAGTCAGCACTAGAATGAAACAAAGAAAATTGGAAAAATGATCCTGTATTAAAAAATATAGAAATATTTTAAGGGCTACGGACTCTACTTGGCTTTATCGGCAATCATTTGTTTTAGTTATTTTTGTTCTTCTTCTGATTTAATTCCTTTTCTGAATAGAGTATTTGGTATAACCCAAAACAGAAAATGTAATCAAACAGCAGCCATGTTTTGTTTATATTCAGTCAGCGCACAGTTTAAAACTGGACCGACAGACTCTACATAAACTTTCGAAGAGTTTCAAGAGTTTATTTCAATATATACATGTAATTTTCAAATAATGACGGAGGAAAATTTGCTAACTCATACATATGTAAGTTGAAAACGTTTTAACATATATAAAATGATACATTTTCATGCTGTCAAAACAAATGAAATATATAGTGAATTGATTTATCATTTCTCCTAAAAATAGTCCATTCAATACAACTTTTGACCTGGACAAAATTGCAACAGAAAATATTTTTATACTGAGCGAAAGACCATCAATACAATAACACACAAAAAAAGTTGCACTCCAAATAACGAGGGGATAGTGATTAAAAATGAATTTAAAATAAAGCATTAAAATACCGTTTTTTGTGACGACCTTGAAAAATAGAAATATTTAACTACGGTAGCGCGTTAGGACCAAAATTGATCATGTTTAGTGATAAATTTCGTGTCACGATATTTTTAAAAGGCGCTGCAACGCTTCCGTACATCTGTCCCGCAGTAAATATAGCTGTTGGGTCACAAAAAGTAATTGATGCCGGTAGTATTTAGATTTTGAGTTGACTATCGATGTGAACCTATATATCTCCATTTGATTATTTTTTGATATGGCAGTAAATTCATTAAAATACCGTTTTTTGTGACGACCTTGAAAAATAGAAATATTTAACTACGGTAGCGCGTTAGGACCAAAATTGATCATGTTTAGTGTTAAATTGCGTGTCACGATATTTTTGTTGTCTGAGTGCCGAGTACGAAACTTTGAACTCACCAAATTAACGTTATCTCTTAGAATTGTTTATAAAAAACGAGATGATAACCAAGTTAAGCTTAATTCACTTGATATATCATTTGTTTTAATAACAACATCACACTTAATATTTGAGCTTAAACGATTTCTAACTTTCTTGTGTATTAGTTACATGTAGCAAATCTTCCTTCGTCATTATTTGAAAATTATAGACTGTTGTTGGTTTTGTTTTGACACCGTTGACACCGTTGTAGTAATAACCCGAATTGTAGTAAATTATCTTAAAAAGAATTTAATCAACACCTTGAACTAAGAAAATAAAAAGTTGTGATGTTAACATAGCATTATTATTAACATAGTTAACATGTTAGTTTTGAGGTCAAACCAGTTTTCAGGGTAAGGAATTTGACTTTGATGCACACAGAACATAAAGTAGACCTACATACTGCACAACAAAAACTTGACTATTTAGAAAGTAACATGAAATGTACAACGCTTTTAAAACGTATGAGTGATAAAGTTAGAATATACCATCTACTCTTTATGAAAGCCGTTTAAAACGTTTTTGAAACGAATCTCTTAAGCCCTTATTATGTGTTTTAGTAAAAATTAGTACAAAATGTACTAACTACTTGATCAATCAGTAAACGTATCACTTAAGGTTTTGGAACTGTAATGGTGACTTTCCACAATTCTTCTAATGATTATCGTCGGAATCTGTCCGACGATAATAACAATTATCAAGATTTGAGCATTTTTGTGTCGACACCGGCTGTCTTTAGCCAATCAGAACGTTGCATTAGAGGTCACGTGACCAAAACGATGACGTCGAGTAGCAAAAAAGGGGTGCGTGTATGGAATCGTTCACGGCGTGTATTATACGGTTACCTGCTAGTAATACAAGAAAATATCATTATCGATATATGAACGGGTATCAATTTCAAGGAGTAACAATATAAAACCAAAAAAAAAAAAAACATTCATGCCTATTCGTAACATGTTCATTTATTGAAGAAAGCTCGCTTTTGTTGAAAAACAACAACCTATCTTCCCTATTCGAGTTTATTAGTATATATGAACGTTCGATTAGCTGGCGGAATGTAGGGCAGAACATGTTCTTGAAACGAGCGCGGTCGGAATATGTCTGGACAGCACATGGTAATTCGATGGTTTTTATCTGGCCTTACAGTGTGTAAAATTAATCAAACGCTCTGTAGTCTATAAATAGACTTGGAACGGTTTAAAGCACTGACGAATATCTGAAATCTGTGGTAATACGTCAGATGACCACTGCTGGTATATATCCGACGGGAATGGAGGCGCTGTAGTCGAGCTTCTGAAGGTCTGATTTAAAGCCCTCTACTGTAAAGACATGCACTGTTTGATCTGCATATTGCTTGAATCTTTATTCTCTATGGAGAATACACGGCTAAACGACGATTTCAAGCATTTTTGGAAATGCTAATACTTGTATTGTTTCTAATATCTATACTAGTAGACATTGAATAGTGAACTTTTAAAGAAATTTACCGTTTGTAACTTAGTTATGTGCATTTTTCAAGATCCTCGCAACCAGATTTCTGATGTTTTTTAAACGTGGCTAATTTGACGTACATTCTAATCCTTAATAAAGAAACATCCCCTAATCATCCCCTTGTAATTAGCGCATTTTCATCAAAATTAGTTGGGAGAATAGTCTCTGTCTGATCTATTTTTAGACAGGGATTTCTCCACTAGTGGGCGGACCTTATTTATCACGTGACTCATGTGACGCATTAGTCAAAACATTCAACATGTCGGATCCTCGCACATAAGTCGACAGAGTAAGTACATGTTTGTTTTATATTCGTCATTAATTACATGAATCCCAATAAATGCAATTATTCTCACATCGACGAGCAAGTCCATGGTCAAATACGACTGATATGAACAGTACGATATTATCTGTCAGTGGATAAGGAAAAATTGAAGTTTTTTGTCGTGATAATTGTGAGGCTTGTGGGTGTTATTGTTAAAAAGTATAAGTATATCCAAAAATGCTTGAAATCGACGTTTAGCCGTGTATTACATCATCTCCTTCCAAGTAATAAAAGTCAACGCTATTAGCCGTGCCAAGTCTATTTAGAGAATATTAGGATTTGAGTGACTCGTTAACGATATGTAAAACATTTAGACCTTTTTATTCATTGTATGGAACCTTCCGGGCTGATGAAAATACATCGAATGAACAGGTGTTGCCCAGGACTTGTTCGGACTATGCACGTAAAACAGCATTATGGTAAACTATAGAATTGTTCCTGACTATTTGGCATATAGGAACTACATTCAACTTTTTAGCAAACCAAAATATTCCGGCGAACGATTACCGATATGAATCAGTAGGGCGTTCCCAATGGTTAACGTTAAGCGAACAGCGATATTCATGAGGGGCGTGACTTAAACTTGTCTCAGTGGACACTGGTTACGCCTCTCGGCTGATTGGATACAGATAATCTTCTCCCGTAAAAATAGATTCGCCCGTTAGTAGGGAAGATAAGTTTGCATTGTTTCAACAAATGGGAGTTTTAAAAAGAAAACAAACATGTTTCAGTTAGTTTTGCATTTTCTGAGTCTTAAATTGTAGCTTTCTTGAAACTGGTACTCATTCCTATTCTGATTATTGTATTTTCTGGCAATACCCGACAAAACATGGCGTCCAAATGAGTCAATTCACGTGCCCCTTAATTGACAATTTGCCGTCCATTTTTCTATCATGTGACCTCAAATGCAACGTTTTGATTGGCTTAAGGCAGCCGGTGTCGACTACAAAATGCTCAAATCTTGATAATTGTATATATCGACGTTACAGGAACGTCGATAAAAAGTAACCGTTGTAGCTTTACTTTTTTCCCTTCACAACAATTAAGCTCGTCACTTAGATCGATCTTGTATAATGTCCTCTTGTTAAATTCTGTTAATTGATACTTAATACATTAGTTTATAGATAATATCTATATTTTGACACAATTATATATTCTTCAATCAATAAATAAGTTCAGGACATCGTTCCTCCAGCACTCCAGTGCTTTGATTATAATCAGTTGCTTAATTTATGAGGTACAGAATAGATAGCTAATTTTAGGTTATTCCAGAATATGTCCAGAACTTGGCCTTTATGTTAAACAATGTATTAATATGCTTTTCTGCACAGAAGGATTATCTTCAAAATTGAATAACAATATTATTTCTAAATAGACTGAACACTTTTTATCAACACATATTAGGGTCATGTATAGCAGCCAGAACTTTCTGGACACTTATCTTTAACCAGTACTGCTTAACCTTATACAAAGAAGCTGACAACATATCAAAATATAAAATCTTTACATAACTTTGAATATGCGAGTTATAAGGTCAAGTTGAAATTAGTGTCATGTATAACATTGACGCTGAAAAAAGGGTGTTGAACACTTAGGGTCTTTTAAATGATTGTTTTTAGCTATTGGCATATATAAATCGAATATCGGAAATGGCGGATTTCATTTGCATATTATGCAAATTGCTCATAGATGACAAGTTTGTAAACTTTGTAGGACCTCAAGCAAAATAAGGGTATTATAAGCGGATTTAGGATTTCCAGTTATCGGTGGAAGGGGGGTAGGAAAATTCAAGCAGACTTGGGTACAAGGGCCGTATCTACATTTATAATTGTATATTTTCCTACAAATATCAAATTTTATGATAGAATAAATTAGGGGGTCTTCCGCCGGGTCCGCCCTCTTGGATCAGCCTATGGATATACTCTGCAGTTCCCTCATAAGGGTTTGATAATAGAATACAATTTTATGAAAAGATTACAACGTGCTTTAGTTATAAACTGGTAACTTATCTAGCTTCAGTACGCTTTTATCTTAGAGCTAGGACAAAACTATGTACATAAATTCAAACCTGGTGTAAATAAGCAACAGCATGCCATGTTTCTGGTGTAGAAATACTAGGTAGAACTTGTTTACAATCAAACTCGTATAAATATCCTATAGGTGTATGTTCATTCTCTGATATCTACAATAACAGTTATAACATTTGTTTACTATAAAACTTCTGACCGACAGAAGGTAAACAATATGACATTGTTATATGTCAGTATGATGATACTGTTATATGTCAGTATGATGATATTGTTATATGTCAGTATGATGATACTGTTATATGTCTGTATGATGATACTGTTATATATCAGTATGATGATACTGTTATATGTCAGTATGATGATACAGTTATATGTCAGTGTGATGATACTGTTATATGTCAGTATGATGATACTGTTATATATCAGTATGATGATACTGTTATATATCAGTATGATGATATTGTTATATGTCAGTATGATGATACTGTTATATGTCAGTATGATGATATTGTTATATGTCAGTATGATGATACTGTAATATGTCAGTGTGGTGTTACTCTTATCTGTCAGCATGATGATACTGTTATATGTCAGTATGATGATACTGTTATATGTCAGTATGATGATACTGTTATATGTCTGTATGATGATACTGTTATATATCAGTATGATGATATTGTTATATGTCAGTATGATGATACTGTTATATGTCATTATGATGATACTGTTATATGTCAGTATGATGATATTGTTATATGTCAGTATGATGATACTGTTATATGTCATTATGATGATACTGTTATATGTCAGTATGATGATACAGTTATATGTCAGTATGATAATACTGTTATATGTCAGTATGATGATACTGTTATATGTCAGTATGATGATACTGTTATATGTCAGTTTGTTGTTAATGTTATATGTCAGTATGATGATACTATTATATGTCAGCATGATAAAACTGTTATAAGTGAGTTTGTTGTTACTGTTATATGACAGTGAGATGATACTGATATATGTCAGTGTGATGACACTGTTATATGTCAGTTTGATGATACTGTAGTATGTCAGTTTGATGATACTGTAGTATGTCAGTTTGATGATACTGTTATATGTCAGTGTGATGTTACAGTTATATGTCAGTTTGTTGTTACTGTTATATGTCAGTATGATGATACTGTTCTATGTCAGTGTGATGATACAGTTATATGTCAGCATGATGATATTGTTATATGTCAGTATGATGATACAGTTATATGTCAGCATGATGATATTGTTATATGTCAGTATGACGATACTGTTATATGTCAGTGTGACGATACTGTTATATGTGAGTACGATGATACTGTTATATGTCAGTATGATGATATTGTTATATGTCAGTATGATGATCCTGTTATATGTCATTATGATGATCCTGTTATATGTCAGTGTGATGATATTGTTATATGTCAGTGTGATGATATTGTTATATGTCAGTATGATGATACAGTTATATGTCAGTGTGATGATATTGTTATATGTCAGTATGATAATACAGTTATATGTCAGTTTGATGATACTGTTATATGTCATTATGATGATACTGTTATATGTCAGTGTGATGATATTGTTATATGTCAGTGTGATAATACAGTTATATGTCAGTTTGATGATACTGTTATATGTCAGTGTGATGATATTGTTATATGTCATTATGATGATATTGTAATATGTCAGTATGATGATATTGTATTATGCGTATAGTAATATGTCAGTATGATACTGTAATATGTCAGTATGATGATATTGTTATATGTCAGTTTGATGTTACTGTTATATTTCAGTGTGATGATACAGTAATATGTCAGTTTGATGATACTGTTATATGTCAGTGTAATGATACTGTTATATGTCAGTGTAATGATACTGTTATATGTCAGTTTGATGATACTGTTATATGTCAGTATAATGATATTGTTATATGTGAGTTTGTTGTATCTGTTATATGTCTGTGTGATGATACATTTATATGTCAGTGTGATGATACAGTAATATGTCAGTGTGATGTACAGTTATATGTCAGCATGATGATACTGTTATACTGTTATATGTCAGTAAGATGATACTGTTAAATGTCTGTGTGATGATACAGTTATATGTCAGTGTCATGATACAGTTATATGTCACAGTATGATGATACAGTGTAATGATACTATTATATGTCAGTATGATGATACTATTATATGCAAGTTTGTTGTTACTGTTATATGTCAGTTTGTTGTTACTGTTATATGTGAGTGTGATGATACAGTTATATGTCAGCATGATGATATTGTTATATGTCAGTTTGTTGTTACTGTTATATTTCAGTGTGATGATTCTGTTATAAGTCAGTATGATGATACTGTTATATGTCAGTTTGTTGATATTGTTATATGTCAGTTTGTTGTTACTGTTATATGTCAGTTTGTTGATGCCATTATATGTCAGTATGATGATACTTTTATATGTCAGTTTCTAGTTACTGTTATATGGCATATTGTTGTTACTGTTATATGTGAGTGAGATGCTACTATTATATATCAGTGGGATTATACTGTTTTGTGACAGTATGATGTTACTCTTACATGTCAGTGTGATGATACAGCTATATGTCAGTTTGTTGTTACTGTTATATGTCAGTTTTTTGTAACTGTTATATGTCAGTGTGATGATACAGTTATATGTCAGTATGATGTTACTCTTACATGTCAGTGTGATGATACTATTATATGTCAGTTTGTTGTTACTGTTATATGTCAGTTTGTTGTTACTGTTATATGTCGGTGTGGTGATACTGTTATATGTCAGTATGATGTTACTGCTATATATCAGTGTGATGATATTGTTATATGTCAGTGTGATGATACAGTTATATCATGTCAGCATGATGATACTGTTATATGTCAGTATGATGATACTGTAATATGTCAGTATGATGATACAGTTATATGTCAGCATAAGGATTTTGTTATATGTCAGTTAGTTGTAATTGTTACATGTATGTGTGATGATATTGTTATATGTCAGCATGATAATACTGTTATTTGTCAGAATGATGATACTGTTATATGTCAGCATGATGATAATGTTATATGCCAGTGTAAAGTTACTGTTATATGTCAGTTTGTTGTTACTGTTATATGTCAGCATGATGATACTGTTATATGTCAGTGTGATGATACAGTTATATGTCAGCATGATGGTAATGTTAAATGTCAGTATGATGATACTGTTATATGTCAGTATGATACTACTATTATATGTCAGTATGATGATATTGTTATATGTCAGTTTGTTGTTACTGTTATATGTCTGTGGGATGATACTGTTATATGTCAGTATGATGATATTGTTACATATCATGATGATGATGCTGTTATCTGTCAGCATGATAATACTGTTAAATGCCAGTTTGATGATACTGTGATGCGTCAGTATGATGATACTGTTATATGTCAGTATGGTGATACTGTTATATGTCAGCATAATGATACTGTTAAATGTTAGTGTGATGATCCCGTGATATGTCAGTTTGATGATATTGTTATATGTCAGCATGATGGTACTGTTATATGTCAGTATGATGATACTGTTATATGTCTGTATGATGATATTGTTATATGTCAGTATGATGATACTGTTATAGGTCAGTATGATGATACTGTTATAGGTCAGTATACAGTTACTGTTATATGTCAGAATGATGATACTGTTATATGTCAGTTTGTTGCTAATGTTATAATGTCAGTGTGATGATGTGATGATACTGTTATATGTCAGTTTTTTGTTACTGTTATATGTCAATGTGATGATACACTTATATGTCAGTGTGATGATACTCTTATATGTCAGCATGATGATATTGTAAAATATGAGTATGATGATATTGTATTATGCGTATAGTAATATGTCAGTACGACACTGTTATATGTCAGCATGATGAAACTCTTATATGTCAGTATGATGATACTGTTATATGTCTGTACTAAGTGATACTGTTATATGTCAGCCTGATGATACTTTTATATATCTGTATGATGATACTGTTATATGTCAGTTTGTTGTTACTGTTTTATGTCATTGTGATGTTACTGTTATTCGTTAGTATGATGATACTTTTATATGTCAGTATGATGATACTGTTATATTTCAGTGTGATGATACAGTTATATATCAATTTGTTTTTACTGTTATATGTCAGTGTGATGATACAGTTTCATATCATTTTGTTTTTACTGTTATATGTCAGTTTGTTGGTACATATATATGTGAGGGTGATGCTACTGTTATGTGTCAGTGTGATTTTACTGTTTTATGTCAGTATGATGTTACTGTTATATGTCAGAATAATGATATTGTTATATGTCAGCATGATGAAACTGTTAAATGTTTGTGTGATGATACTGTTTTACGTCAGTTTGTTATAACTGTTATATGTTAGTATGACGATACTGTTATATGTCAGTATGATGTTAATCTTTTATGTCAATGCGATGATACTGTTATATGTCAGCATGATGAAACTGTTATATGTCCTTGTGATGATACTGTTATATGTCAGTATGATATTACTATTATATGTCATCATGATGATACTGTTATATGTCAGTGTAATGTTACTGTTATATGTCAGTGTGATGATATTGTATTATGTCTGTGTGATGATAATGTTATATGTAAGTGTCCTGATATAGTAATATGTCAGTGTGATGCAGAAATATGTCATTATTATGATACTGTTATATGTCAGTATGATAATACTATTATATGTCAGTATGATGATACTGATATGTCATTGTGATGTTACTGTTATATGCCAGTATGATGATCCTGTTATATGTCAGTATGATGGAATTGTTATATGTCAGCTTCTTGTTACTGTTATATGTGAGTGTGATGATACAGTTATATGTCAGTATGATGATACTCTTATATGTCAGTGTGATGATACTCTTATATGTCAGTATGAGGATATTGTAAAATATGAGTATGATGATATTGTATTATGTGTATAGTAATATGTCAGTATGACACTGTTATATGTCAGCATGATGAAACTCTTATATGTCAGTATGATGATACTGTTATATGTCTGTACTAAGTGATACTGTTATATGTCAGCCTGATGATACTTTTATATATCTGTATGATGATACTGTTATATGTCAGTATGATGATACTGATATGTCATTGTGATGTTACTGTTATATGCCAGTATGATGATCCTGTTATATGTCAGTATGATGATACTGTTATATGTCTTTGTGATGATACTGTTATATGTCAGATTGTTGTTACTGTTATATGCCAGTATGATAATACTATTATATGTCAGTTTGATGATACTGATATGTCATTCTGATGTTACTGTTACATGTCAGTATGATGATACTGTTATATGTCAGCATGATGATAATGTTATATGTCAGTTTGATGATACTGTAATATGTCAGTGTGGTGTTACTCTTATCTGTCAGCATGATGATACTGTTATATGTCAGTATGATGATACTGTTATATGTCAGCATGATGCTACTGTTATATGTCAGTGTGATGATATTGTAAAATGTCTGTGTGATGATAATGTTATATGTAAGTGTCCTGATATAGTAATATCTCATTATGATGATACTGTTATATGAAATTGTTATGTGTCAGTTTCTTGTTACTGTTATATGTCAGTGTGATGAAACAGTTATATGTCAGCATGATGATACTGTAATATATCAGTGTGATGATAATGTTATATGTCAGTGTGATGATATTGTTATATGTCAGTATGATGATATTGTAAAATGTCTGTATGATGATATTGTATTATGCTTATAGTAATATGTCAGTATGATACTGTTATATGTCAGTATGATGATACTGTAAAATGTTAGTGGAATGATATTGTAAAATATCTGTATGATGATATTGTATTATGCTTACAGTAATATGTCCGTCTGATACCGTTATATGTCAGTATGATAATACTGTTATATGTCAATATGATTAAACTATTATATGTCAGTGTGATGACACTGTTTTATGTCAGTATGATGATACTGTTATATGTCAGTGTGATGCAGTAAAATGTCATTATGATGATACTGTTATATGTCAGTATGATGATACTATTATATGTCAGTATGATGATACTGATATGTCATTTTGATGTTACTGTTATATGTCAGTATGATGATACTGTTATATGTCAGTATGATGATACTGTTATATGTCAGTATGATGATACTGTTATATGTCAGCATGATGATACTGTTATATGTCAGTATGATGATACTGTTATATGTCAGTAAGATGATCCTGTTATATGTCAGTATGATGATCCTGTTATATGTCAGTATGATGATCCTGTTATATGTCAGCATGATGATACTGTTATATGTCAGTATGATGATACTGTTATATGTCAGTATGATGATCCTGTTATATGTCAGCATGATGAAACTGTTATATGACAGTATGATGATACTTTTTTTGTCAGAACTTAGTGATACTGTTATATGTCAGCATGATGATACTTTTATATATCAGTATGTTGATGTTGTTATTTGTCAGTATGATGATACGTTTATATGTCAGTGTGATGATTCTGTTATATGCCAGTATGATTATACTGTTATATGTCAGTTTGTTGTTATTGTTATCTTTCAGTGTGATGCTACTGTTATATGTAAGTATGATGTTACTCTCACATGTCAGTGTGGTGATTCTGTTATATTTCAGTGTGATGATTCTGTTATATGTCAATGTGATGCTACTGTAATATGTCAGTATGATGTTACTCTTACATGTCAGTGTGATGATACTGTTATATGTGAGTGTGATGATAATGTTAAATGTCAGCATGATGATACTGTTATATGTCAGTGTGAAGTAACTGTTGTATGTCATTTTGATGTTACTGTTATATGTCAGTATGATGATACTGTTATATGTCAGAATGATGATACAGTTATATGTCAGTATGATGATACTGTTATATGTCAGTGGAATGATACTGTTATATGTCTGGATGATGATACTGTTATATGTCAGTCTGATGATACTGTTATATGTCAGTTTGTTGTGACTGGTATATGTTTGTGTGATGATAATGTTATATGTCAGTGTGATGATACTGTTATATGTCAGTATGATGATATTGTTATATGTCAGTATGATGATATTGTTATATGTCAGTATGATGATATTGTTATATGTCAGTATGATGATATTGTTATATGTCAGTATGATGATATTGTTATATGTCAGTATGATAATACTGTTATATGTCAGTATGATGATATTGTTATATGTCAGTATGATGATATTGTTATATGTCAGTATGATGATATTGTTATATGTCAGTATGATGATATTGTTATATGTCAGTATGATGATACTGTTATATGTCAGTATGATGATACTGTTATATATCAGTATGATGATACTGTTATATATCAGTATGATGATACTGTTATATGTCAGTATGATGATACTGTTATATGTCTGTATGATGATACTGTTATATATCAGTATAATGATACTGTTATATGTCAGTATGATGATACTGTTATATATCTGTATGATGATACTGTTATATGTCAGTGTGATGCTACTGTTATATGTCAGTGTGATGATACAGTTATATGTCAGTGTGATGATACTGTTATATGTCAGTATGATGATACTGTTATATGTCAGTATGATGATATTGTTATATGTCAGTATGATGATACTGTTATATGTCAGTATGATGATACTGTTATATATCAGTATGATGATACTGTTATATGTCAGTATGATGATACTGTTATATGTCTGTATGATGATACTGTTATATATCAGTATGATGATACTGTTATATGTCAGTATGATGATACTGTTATATGTCAGTGTGATGCTACTGTTATATGTCAGTATGATGATACTGTTATATATCAGTATGATGATACTGTTATATGTCAGTATGATGATACTGTTATATGTCTGTATGATGATACTGTTATATGTCAGAATGATGATACAGTTATATGTCAGTATGATGATACTGTTATATGTCAGTGGAATGATACTGTTATATGTCTGGATGATGATACTGTTATATGTCAGTCTGATGATACTGTTATATGTCAGTTTGTTGTGACTGGTATATGTTTGTGTGATGATAATGTTATATGTCAGTATGATGATATTGTTATATGTCAGTATGATGATATTGTTATATGTCAGTATGATGATATTGTTATATGTCAGTATGATGATACTGTTATATGTCAGTATGATGATACTGTTATATATCAGTATGATGATACTGTTATATGTCAGTATGATGATACTGTTATATGTCTGTATGATGATACTGTTATATATCAGTATGATGATACTGTTATATGTCAGTATGATGATACTGTTATATATCAGTATGATGATACTGTTATATGTCAGTTTGATGTTACTCTTATTTGTCAGTATGTTGATACTGTTATATGTCAGTTTGTTGTTACTGTTATATGTCAGTATGATGATACTGTTATATGTCAAAATGATACTACTGTTACATGTCAGCATGATGATACTGTTATATATCAGTATGATGATACTGTTATATGTCAGTATGATGATACTGTAATATATCAGTATGATGGCACTGTTATTAGTCAGTATGATGTTACTTTTATATGTCAGTATGATGATACTGTAATATATCAGTATGATGTTACTGTTATATGTCAGTATGGTGGTACTGTTATATATCAGTATGATGATACTGTTTTATGTCAGTGTGATGATACTGTAATGTGAGTGTGATGATTTTGTTATATGTCTGAGTTATATTAATGTTATATTCATACTTGTGATCCTTATTTTCTTATACTTTATAATAATCATGGTATATAGAATAAGAAATCATGAATTATTGACTCATGAATTATTGGACTTTATCTATAAAAAAACTAAATGCATAAAACAAAATAATGATGAAATTTTATTTGGTATCCCCCTGGTCATATTAAATTAACTTGTATTATTGTGTTCTTGTAATACAGTCAGTGTGATAAGTAATAACCAGGTTACTTACTGTTTGATATACTGCTTTTCATAGCCACATAAACAGTCATTGTGATAAGTTAGAACCAGTTTACTTACTGTTTGGTATACTGCTTTCCATAGCTATATACACAGTCATTGTGATAAGTAATAACCAGTTTACTTATTGTTTGGTTTACTGCTTTCCATAGCTACATAAACAGTCATTGTGATAAGTAATAACCCGTTTACTTATTGTTTGGTATACTGCTTTCCATAGCTACATAAACAGTCATTGTGATAAGTAATAACCAGTTTACTTATTGTTTGGTATACTGCTTTCCATAGCTACATAAACAGTCATTGTGATAAGTTATAACCAGTTTACTTACTGTTTGGTATACTGCTTTCCATAGCTACATAAACAGTCATTGTGATAAGTTATAACCAGTTTACTTACTGTTTGGTATACTGCTTTCCATAGCTACATAAACAGTCATTGTGATATATATATATACCGCATTTGTATAGCGCTTTTTCCATATTGAATATACTCGTATTTTCAAAAGCGCTTCACAATCATAAGCATAATTAGGAAAAAACAAGTTTAAATGAAAATGAAGTGAGTAATAGATGATAAATATAAAAAAAACCACAAACTGAAGAGTAATATAAAACTAAGAATTAGTGATCAATAAAGTGCTCATAGTAGTTTAAAAACAACAACAACAACAAAACCAGTGAATTTTTAACTGTAAAAAATAGTGAATGAGAGATAATGGATTGTTGGTAGAACGGCAGCAAAATGGTCGATGGGGAATCAGGCCAATGCCCCGAAAATCCATGATTGCAAGGTGCAAAGTTGGATCTTAATCCAAGGCTCCTGCCCGAACATCCACCAGCATCATCGCCGCACGTCGCCAACAATGCATTAAATAGTGATAAAGTAAAAGTGATAATAGTTATAATTAGAGTATGAGAAAATGCGGTCACCGACCAATAGGGAATCCATCCCGATGCCTTGAAAAATCCATGATTGCAAGGTGCAAAGTTGGATTCTAATCCAAGGATCCCTCTGGAATATACATCAGCGGCTGTGCCTGATTGGTTAGATAAGGTATTAATCTTAAAGGTAATGATTATATTATTGGTGGAAAGGCAACTCCTAGCCAATGGGGAATCTGGCTAGATGCCCTAGAAAATCCATAGTTGCAAGGTGCAAAGTCCGATTCCGATCCAAGGCTCCTGCCAGAACATCCATCAGTGTCAGCGCCTGATTGGTTAGATAAAGTATTAATCTTAAAGGTAATGAGTAAATAAACTGTAAAAATGCAACCCCCAGCATATGGGGGAAATTGGCTGGATGCCCTGGAAAATCCATAATTGCAAGGTGCAAAGTTGGATTCTAATCCAAGGATCCTGCCAGAACATCAATCTATGTAAAATTTCTTTAATTATAATGAATTTTAAAAAAATAAGTTTTTAAAAGTTTCTTAAAACTGTACAAAGACTGAGCTTGTTTTATTTCTAATGGGAGATTATTCCAGTAATGAGGTGCTGCCCAGCTGAAAGATTTGTAACCAAATGTAGCGGTTTTAACTTTTGGTACAACTAAAGATAAGGAATTGTTGGAACGCAGGTTTCTAGCAGGAATGTAGATGTCAAACATGTCTCTTACATATTTTGGAGCAAGACCATTCAATGCTTTAAAAGTATGCAATAAAACTTTGTATTGTATTCTATAGACAACAGGGAGTCAATGCAATTCTTTTAATATAGGAGTAATATGATTATTAAGAGATATCTTGGTAATAATACGAGCTGCTGTGTTCTGCACACGTTGCAGTTTTTTTAGACTTGAATCTGAGATGCCAATAAGAAGAGCATTGCAGTAATCCAAACGAGATGTGACCAATGAATTCACTAGGATTTTTGTCGCATCAATAGACAGATATTTCCTTATTCGACTTATGTTTTTAAGATTGATGTATGCAGTTTTTATCACATGATTTACTTGGCGTTCCATGTCCATGTGTGATGTAAAGTATGTTCCAAGATTCTTTGCATAACTAGTAGATTTGATCAGAGAATCACCAACTTTGATTTCTACACTGTCAACATGTTTAATGTTGTGTCTTGATGAAAATAGCACAACTTCAGTCTTATCAGTGTTCAATTTTAACATGTTTTTGTTCATCCATAGGATGACTTCATTCAAACAGTTTTCGATACGATACAAGGCTTCAGTTTTGGACACATTGTCTACAGGTTTAAATGAAATGTATAATTGTGAGTCGTCGGCATAAAAGTGATTCAAAAGACCATATTTCCTACAAATGTCACCAACAGGCTTAGTATACATTGTAAAGAACTTTGGGCCTAAAACAGATCCCTGAGGAATGCCATATTTAACAGAAACAGGTTCAGAAAAGTCACCATCTATGCAAACAGTTTGAAAACGATCATTGAGGTAAGATGAGATCCACAATAGAGAATTATCCACAATACCATAAAGGGAGCGAAGCCGATTAAGAAGTGTCTCATGATCTATCGTATCAAAGGCAGCTGACAAGTCAAGCATAACCAGAACAGCAGCATTATTACTGTCCAAGGAGGTTAATAGATCATTTTGAACTTTCAACAATGCTGTCTCTGTTGAATGATATTTACGATATGCTGACTGATGTGGTTCATGCAACGAGTGTTCAGCTAGATGACTTTCTAAGCGATTATTTACCACTTTTTCAAGTATTTTACCAATAAACTGAAGGTTTGAAACTGGTCTATAGTTCTTTAAGACAGCAGAATCTAGTCCAGGTTTTTTCAATAAAGGACGTATATTGGCACTCTTCAAAGACTTTGGTACAGAGCATGAACTGATTGAAGCATTTATGATTTGTGTAATGATAGGTACTAGCTCATCAATACAAGCCTTCAGTAACCAAGTTGGCAGTGGGTCAAGTTCACATGATTTATTTGGTGCAGCCAGTATCAGTTTTTTAACCTCTTCTTGAGATGCAAGAGACATAATGCTTAGCTTTGTTTCTAAGTCAAATTCACAGGTAGTCTCAACAGTAGTTCCAGTATTTTGTTCAACAATGTCACTTCTAATAGTATAATAAGTAATAACCAGTTTACTTATTGTTTGGTATACTGCTTTCCAATGCTACATAAACAGTCATTGTGATAAGTAATAACCAGTTTACTTACTGTTTGGTACACTGCTTTCTCCACATCATAGCTACATAAACAGGCATTGTGATAAGTTATAACCAGTTTACTTACTGTTTGGTACACTGCTTTCTCCACATCATAGCTACATAAACAGGCATTGTGATAAGTTATAACCAGTTTACTTACTGTTTGGTACACTGCTTTCCATAGCTACATAAACAGTCATTGTGATAAGTTATAACCAGTTTACTTACTGTTTGGTACACTGCTTTCTCCGCATCATAGCTACATAAACAGTCATATTCACTACATACCAGACCAAACAATGACAATAAAACAAGAAATAACATTGTAAGAACTGCAAAGAGAACATTTGAATAGATTAGGAAACTAGCCAAACAGTAGACGAGTGTGCAAATCGTAAATGAATCTTTTATGTACTACCCAGAAAGTTTGACATTTTTTGACAAACTGTGTCTGTTTTTGAGTAATTTAAAGATCCAGGAGTCTCAATTACTCTATTACTATAGCTACATCAAATTATCAAGCAAGGGATCAAGGAAATTGTCGGATATAAACTTCACATAGCTGACTATCCAGATACCAACTCTCTTCAACATAGCTTGAATAGACTTTAAATTACACCGGAATACAACTGTTTTGTGATTTTTTCCCTTAATCATATCTACCCGAGTTTTGACTGGAAAAAGACATTGATGTGCACATTGTATATATTGCAACATATTCATATACAAAGATTAATCAGTACAGTATGAATACCTGTTTTCATTTTAGCTGGGTCCAGATTTGAGCAGACAGACCGACAGACCTGCGGATGGCAAACCAATAGACCCTATAGGGTAAACACTGGTAGCGGACTTATAATAGCCATGTGAATAAACTTAAGAATAATGAGAAGTTGTGATATTTATAAGTTAAAGACTTGCTACGTCAAACTTTTATGGGCAATAAAAGTGGGTACAGTGGGTAAAATCCAGAGGTGGGTACAGCTTAAAGGTCGACAGACTCCAATGTCGAACACTATAGGTTTCTAAATGACCATCGCGAGCAAATCCTGACTATAAAAATGTCATAAAATCGGGTTTATTATAGATCTATGTCATATGGATACAATAAAGAAAACAAAATTCTGAGGTTGCTGTTTGTAGTAATTTTGTTATAAACAAATATTACAATCGTCGTGAAATAAATAAAACTGGCTTATGAATTGTTTATGAACGATGTCCGACTCATCTTACCAGCTTTTATTGGAAATTTTCTTTAATCGTGAATCCTTCAATATGGAACGAACCTACACATTCTTCTTATATCATGGTCAAAAATTCAAGGAAAACCATGACCTGTGTCAGAAAAATACCACAACAGTATAACTTATATTGAAGTAATATTGATACCATTGTAACACGAAGGTGAATGCATGCCTTATGAATGTTCGTTATAATTTATAGAAAAAAAATGAAACTTACATTTAAGTACAACTGTTCCACATTTAATACAGTGATGAGTATCCTTATCAATTCCTTTGTAAACATTAAATGAACTTATAGAAACATATATATACAAATATACAAATATACATATATATACATATATTATTCAAACTTTATATACAAGTTCGTAAGTATGTGGTTACAGAGAATTTATGACTTAGTCGTCCTGTCAATTCATAGATAATGATAAATTTAGTTGTCTTATATATGAAAGACACGTTTTTTTTTCAGTACAGGTCATCATGCATGGAAGAATAGTAAATCATTTCCTTAAGTTTTATTGGTTTTTAAAAGAAAATTTGAAAAGAAGATTTGAAAGGAGTTACTGACGGACAGACTCAGTGTGAACAATAGCTTAACCTGAGCATTTAAATTAATTTTGAGTTAAAACTGTTTATTTTCCAAATATAAAAATTTCTTTTTCTTTTTTGTCCTATTTTGATTTTTATCTTAATTAATTCATACATAATTAAGGACCGTTGATAATTGAAATATTTGTTACTGATATAGGTCAGGACCGACCTCAATATGTGATTACCATGCCTAGTTTAAACACAAGTACAAAGTCGAATAGTGTCAACAAACAGAAATCTACGTCTTAATAAAAGATAATAACTTGTAACTCGTTATGACGAGATAAAGGAATCGTAATGAGAACATGATTGTCACCGCACCAGTATGGCGACATATACAATCATTAAGATTTGAGTATTTTGTAGTCGACACCGGTTTGATTGATTAAGTCAATCAAAACGGTTCATTTTGGGAAGGTATAAAAAGCTGACACATATTGCTTGAAGGTTTTAACTCAAAGGAGAAAGGGTCATATACGGCTAAACGGCGATTTCAAGCATTTCTGGAAATACTAATACTTGTGTCATGAAACGTTTGTATGGCGTAACTGTCTAAGCTGGCTTTCGGAATACCCAATTCTATTTATAAAATCTCATTCTATTGGACAAATGCAAAATTTTGCATGGTAACGTGGAGAAAACTCCTCAAATATTGGTTAAAAATAGCAAAATAAAGACCAAGAACTGAAAAGAGCGGTTACACGTGTTCTTCAGATTTTGAAATTAAAACAATCTTGTTTTCATAAGCTTTATGAATGAAGTAATGTGCCGCCAAGATTATTCTATACGAACATAGTATAGTTAATTAATAAATTAAATGATTGTGTGACATGTTATAGTAAATATTTTTTGCATACCTCAAGAATTTATCACTGGCCTTTATGTGAAACAAACGGTAGATAAATGACTTTTTTAAAGTTAGGGCACACCTATATTTATGTTCTTCATCATTATATTTAGTTATTATTTATTAATATAAAACATACTTCAGTCGTTTAGTGAGTGGTTTAAAGAGTAGAAAGAAGGAAAAAAACCCAAATGTAGTCAACCTAAATGTATAAAGATACAATAAATGGAGATCGATTTCCCATACCGTGTTCGGTGAGAGTGGCCAGCGGAGTCCAGCATTTATTAAATTTACTTATGTTGAAAGATTTTATCGCATTATATTTTTTTCTGTTTTGTACATAAAAAACATTTTTCTTTTTTTAAGAATCCATGTCTGGAAGTCTAGAATTCATTTAACAATAATATAAATACTGTTTACCAGCTAGAATAATCTTGTATTAATATAATATAATAATTATATATAATTATAAATATATATAATTATAAAACGAATATTCCAAAAGACAATATCGTTTGCATTGTAGATAAAATGACTTCGTTGAGAGGAGTTTCCGTCGACAAACATTATGTCAATATTCGTCGTAGGTGGCCTTTTTGACAATTAAAATAGTTTGAAGTCGGCATGTATATATCATGTAGACATCTATACGTAATATATTTCATAATAATTACGATTTCCTTCAATTTTTGACCTGCATCGAAACAAGCCTCGTGCCAAGGATTGCAAAGATAATATTGATTTCCAAACTTTTTTGGACAAAAATATTGAAAAAGGAATGAAAAAAATATGTCAACGCACTGATAAGAACTAGGTATGTCAGGGAAGATGGATGTACAAAATTAGGTGGATAATGTTGGAAAGATTAGTTAATTAACTTAGACAACCGTACATTCCATTTTCTTTTGTCGACTAACCTAAAGTAGACTTAATCATATCATCAGGGTGTACCATAAACTTTCCATAGCATTTAAGACAAAGAAAGCTTCATTACTTGTAAGTAAATTTTAGGTATTAAAGGTACTTAAACTTTATGACCTATACATGTATAATTAAAGGTACAATAAGTAATGTAAATTAAAGTGTTTTACTCCGAGTTTCAATATACTTTTAGTCATATTGCGTCGGCCAATCTCAATGCCATTATTAAGGCTTAGATCACTAGATCCAATTCGTAACTGAATACTTGGTGCTCACTCAAGCCAGTGGTAGATATATGTTCTTCTTGATACAGATAGACGAGAGAATGGTCGTGGAAAATGTTTCATGACCAAACCCTATGAGAACACGTGGCTAAATATCTAAGTAGTACTTTTCTTTTCCTACTAATACTACATTATCTATATTTTGAAGCTCAATTACAACAATAGGACATTTACAATGACTTGTTTTCTGAAATTTGAGGATCACTTTTGATAAGGTTACTGTGTAACTAAAACATTACTGATTATACTGCATATTAGTCCAGTCAAATTAGCCTAAAAATGACCCGAACCTAAAACAAATTGCAACAGAAATAATTTTACCACTATTGTAAAGTACAAGCCTTCCTACACCACAGAAAAAAGTCCTCAAAGAAATTCGGAGTAAAAGTTTACTAAATTCTTTCTTACATTGATAACCTGTAATAGCGATTGATATAACTGTAGTAAGTGACTGAAGTGGGTCTTAAGTCTGTTTACACCTTCTAATGAACTTTTTAGTTGTTTTTGCACAAATAACTACCATAGTTGATAGAAAAGGCTGCTTGAGTATAATTGTTTGTAAAATAAAGAATATTCTGTGTAGTTTTCTAAATAGAATCGGAAATATTGTTATCTGCTTACCCCATCCAGAGAACCAATAGTTACTACAGAAAATAAAAATATATTTCATATTATCTTGTTTTATTTATATGTACATATGGCAAATATAAAATATAAGATTAGGATTAATGAATATTATATGATAATATTTTCACTGTTCAAAAATAATTGGAAATTAATAAATAGTAAAACATATTGAACACTCTAATTAAAATACCATGCATAATAGTAGAGCAGTAAAGTGTCATATTTTTGAATTCACAGGACCACAAAAAGTCACAAAACGAGTCATATACCAAACTGTTCAGGACAGTCTGAAGTTTATCAGACTGCCAGCATAAATTAAAAAAATTTGGTGCGGGCCCGGAAATTAAAGATGGCGTCCAAAACGGCCGTCTTTCAGCCGGTAGTAGGCTTATAAAAAAACCTTGTGTAGCATTTTTATCATTTTAAAATAAGCCAAAGGCAAAATAAACACGCTCTAATGATTCAGTAGACTCTAATAAGCATAAATATAACAAATAGAAAACATTCTCATATCTATGGTCATCATTTTCGTCAACAATCATCATCATCTTACACAGAGCTATATCGTAAGAAAAACATATGTATGTAAATCTAAACTTGAATCTTATCTTGAGTACTTAAACACACGTATAGAACTTTTAGAACATCAATGATAAATTCATATGTTCATTTTTTAGCAGCGGTATAATACCCCACTTGTACTTCCTTGCCTTCAAGCTAACTTTCATGGCGACGTGTTCGCTTATGACTCGAGAGGTCGTGGGTTTGAATCTCAGTTCGGACCATTTTTTTATCGCGTTATATTTGGTGCCCAATATAAGTACCCACTAACAGGTGTGTGATTGCACCCTTAGATATTCCCACAGACAATCAAGCTCCAAGAATTTGAGATCAAATTCTGTACAGGAGGGGTGTATGTAGCTGAGATATAATATGGTAATTTTACTCCCTTGCATTCACGCTAGCTTTTATGGCCACGTGGTAGTGTGTTCACTTACGACTCAACAGATCGTTGGTTCAAATCGCAGCTCAGAATGATTTTTATCGGGTTACACATGATCTAAACAACGTTGAATGTTTTGCAATTAACACAAATTTAGATACGATACAAAGGCTCAAAGACCTGTCTGCGTCTCACTCCATGAAACTTGGCACAAGCTGGTAGTCCTACAGGTTCATCGCTTTGTATCACATTAACTGTTTTGTTTGCAACAACTGCATATTATCTAGTACTGTCGGGCTATTGGTACTTTGCGAAACGGAACGAAACAGAACGAGAGGCACCACACGGGGGAAATTAGGAAATAAAATGTAAATTCTTAAAATCAATTTACAGTAATCATAATAGTAAATTATACGAACTCTGTATAATCTTAGTCTATCCGACGAAACTCATTATACACAAACAATTATATATGTACTTATAATTGCCTACCCAGGATCTACAAGTCGCCTTTTTACATGTATGTTTTAAGATTGTAGGACAATTTGTATGTTTGTAAAGGGAAGGCTTTTTGCATATTTCCTTGTATGTGCACGCGTGATTATTCTTCAAACTACTATGTTTGCGCTGTTGTTGTCATTATACCAATTAAGCCCACACTCTCTTGTTTCGTTTCGTTTCGCAATGTACCAATACCCACACAGGTACTAGTACTTTGCGAAACGGAACGGAACGAGAAAAAATATCGCATTTTTACATGTATGTTATAAGATTATTGGACAATTTGTATGTTTTTAAAGGGAAGGCTTTTTGAATATTTCCTTGTATGTGCATGCGTGATTTGCGCTGTTGTTGTCATTATACCAATTTAGCCCATTCTCTCTCATTCTATAAATAGAAGGTGAAGATATCACCTCTATACTAAGACGCGCAACCGACCCAAAATTCGGCGTTTGGTACGCAACAGAATAAAGTGCGGCGCATGAAGACAAAATCGTTGGATTTTTTCGTTTTTTGACTAACTCGTTGTTGAAATGTAAAATAAATGATCACTCATAGCTACAGGAATATAAATCTATATATACAAAGTACTTTTAAACCTCTGTAGGTATAGGTGCATAGTTAAACCGTGTAACCTAGTTTCGATTTCAAATTACTGTGTAAAGAATGACAGATGTAAACACGTTATGATGAAGGTTTAACTACCGGTATAAAAGTTTAATTTAATGAGGTTAGTTGGTTGGATAGTCAAGTTTTATTTAGTAGACACAAAATTCATGCTCTTTTTGTTCAGTATACTTGAAGGGGGAATTTGATAGAATGTAAACATTGCCACGTGTTTTCAGGTAAATAAACAGTTTTACCCGTGATGCGCGGCGTCTCCGTACAGAGGTCAGTCAGACCGTTTGTGTACAGAATGATTCTCTCTTGTTCCGTTTCGCAAAGTACCAATACCCACATAGGTATTGGTACTTTGCGAAACGGAACGGAACGAGACTAAATATATTTATATCAATACATGTATCTTCATAAATGAGCTCGACATGGAATTTTGCCGGGTATATCAAATAATCATTTATGGCTTTATAGATGTATATATATGTAGTTATAATTGCCGACCCAGGATCTACAAGTCGCCTTTTTACATGTATGTTTTAAGATTGTAGGACAATTTGTATGTTTGTAAAGGGAAGGCTTTTTGCATATTTTCTTGTATGTGCACGCGTGATTATTGTTCAAACTTGACTACTATGTAAACTTTGCGCTGTTGTTGTCATTATACCAATTAAGCCCACTCTCTCTCTCGTTTCGTTCCGTTTCGCAAAGTACCAATACCCACACAGGTATTGGTACTTTGCGAAACGGAACGGAACGAGAAAAAATATATTTATATCATTACATGTATCTTCATAAATAACCTCGACATGGAATTTTACCAGGCATGTCAAATAATCATTTATGGCTTTATATATGTATTTATAATATAAGGTTAGATCCTGGGTCGGCAATTATAACTACATATATAAAGCTATAAATGATATAAATATATTTTTTCTCGTTCCGTTCCGTTTCGCAAAGTACCAATACCTGTGTGGGTATTGGTACTTTGCGAAACGGAACGAAACGAGAGGGAATGAGCAAATTGGTATAATGACAACAACAGCGCAAACATAGTACTTTGAAGAATAATCATGCGTGCACATACAAGGAAATATGCAAAAAGCCTTCCCTTTACAAACATACAAATTGTCCTACAATCTTATAACATACATGTAAAAAGGCGACTTGTAGATCCTGGGTCGGCAATTATAACTATATATATAATTGTTTGTGTGTAATGAGTTTCGTCGGATAGACTAAGATTATACAGAGTTCGTATAATTTACTATTATGATTACTGTATATTGATTTTAAGAATTTACATTTCATTTCTTAATTTCCCCCGTGTGGTGCCTATCGTTTCGTTCCGTTCCGTTTCACAATGTACCAATAGCCGATCAATGCCCTCAAGATCCTTCATCAGTTGCGAAGAGAGAATCCTTCAACAACATGCGCCAAATCATGGATCAGATCAGACTCCGTGATATGATGGACAGCTGGATGAAAGACAAAGCTGCCGAGATACAGAGGTACGCAGACATGCATGACACAAAACGTTTCTACGATGCTCTGAAAGCCCTATATGGTCCACAAGCTTCAGGAACATCTCCGCTGCTTAGTGCTGGTGGCTCATTACTACTCACTGAGCGCACACAGATCTTGGACAGATGGGCGGAGCACTTTAACTCCGTTCTCAATCTACCATCTTCAATAAATGACGAAGCTACATCTCGTCTCCCTCAGCTAGAGATCAACACGGATCTCGACCTCCCTTCAACTGCTCCAGAAGTTTTGAAGGCTATAAAGCAGCTGTCCTGTGGCAAAGCTTCAGGATCTGATGGCATCCCTGCAGAAATTTACAAGGCAGGTGGATCCACAGTTGAAGAAAAACTGCTAGAGCTCTTCACTGCATGCTGGAATGAAGGCAGACTACCTCAGGATTTCAAGGATGCTTCTATCGTCCACCTATATGACCTTTTTGTGTTGGTGCGCCGTAAAACCCAAACAAACAAACAAGAGGAAGGGCAACAGTGTTGCGACAACCATAGGGGCATCTCTCTTCTCTGTATCGCTGGAAAAATCCTGGCCAGATTATTACTCAACCGCCTGAATTCACATCTGGAACAAGGTCATCTACCAGAAAGTCAGTGCGGATTTCGTGCTGGCAGAGGCACTGTAGATATGATATTTGCAGCAAGGCAGCTTCAAGAGAAATGCCAAGAGCAGAACCAAGCCCTGATCACTACTTTTGTGGATCTAACCAAGGCGTTCGATACTGTTAGCAGGGATGGCATTTGAAAGATAATGGCCAAGTTCGGTTGCCCAGACAACTTCATCCTAATCATCCGTCTGTTCCATGATGGTATGATGGCCCGAGTCCTCGACAATGGTGAAGCTTCCCCTGTGTGTAACGGTGTGAAACAAGGATGTGTCTTGGCCCCCACGCTCTTCAGTATCATGTTCTCTGCCATGCTGTCAGACGCATTCAACGATTCTGACCCCATCAGCATGAAATATCAGCCTGAAATATCGCACTGATGGTAAACTATTCAATTTACGGCGCCTTGGAGCCATCACTATAGTCAAGAACACCATCATCCGCGACCTTCTCTTCGTCGACGACTGCGCTCTGAATGCCTGCTCTGTGTCGGATATGCAGTACAGCATGGACCGTTTCTCTGATGCATGTGACAACTTCGGTCTTACTATCAGCATCAAAAAGACTGAGGTCATGTTCCAACCCTCATCAACCAAAGATCCAGGTCCAAGGCACTGACCTAAATACTTAAATATCAACGTTTTATGAAATATCAATTTGTATAGAAGCATTTTTGGAAGCAGGAAAATAGTGTTAAGATGTATCATGCAGTAAAAACTTTCCCTCGTATGTAACAGTTATAGAAAATGTTGCATTTTTGGGACCTTAATTGTATATTTCTTTTAACCTATAGGTCATTTTGTCTTGAAGCATTAAGAATTAATGTTTTGGAACAATTACAGACACTAAATGATATTTTGAAATTACAGAAAAAATAACCAAATCTGTGTATTAGTACCTTTAAAGTATTGCATGATAGCATAACACAATGTTAAGACTTATCGGCTGGATAAAGTATTGCATGATATAAAAGCACTATGTTAAGACTTACCAGCTGGGTTAAAGAATTGTAAGTTTTTCATTACACTTAGTGACAAACAAGTAAAGACAAACCAGATGGGTTCAATTTTATTGTTGAATTATATACAATATAATAGAACATGTATATAAAATAGTTATCATCAGAGCAATGTATTTCACATTGATACATCCTCTCAACCAATAAGCACATTACTAGAATGCGTCACTGAAAATATATAAATAACTTAATTTTAATATCAGTGTCATATTTTATAAATGTTCACAAACATATTTTATCTATTTTAACCGAATGATAATATGATTAAAGATAATAACCAACAAATTTGATACAATTATTTTCAGATCGTTCATGTAAATAATGCGGGTGTATTGCATATCTCTGATTTTGTTTAAGTTAGTCTTATCTATGACTATCTATCCAGTAATAACAGTGCTTCGGCTTTGTTATCCTGTACAGTTAGTCTTCTGGTAGGATAATTAAAGTCAGAGTTTTTGCATTGCATCGAAATATTACCACTTAGTTATTAGAAATTCGGGCTTAAACACGATTTTTGAATGGAATTTGAATTGAGCGATAAACAATGTAATTATCTAATACATGCGAATGTATTTTCAGAAATAAAAATATAGTTATTTATGCGCGAATTATTTTCTTTTTATCATTGTCTTGAGAGGCTAGCGGAAGTTCATATGGTAGTACATACCAATATCACTCTACTTAATCACTAGTACTTCATTCATATTTTCTATAAAATTCCACTATCTAATTGATAAATAAGTAAATAAACGAATGTATTGTATGGTGTTTTGCTTAGTTTATTTGTACGTTTAGAAAGCTCTGATACAGATACATTTTCTGGTCCCTCAGTTGAAGGCTCCGATGAAACTCATTTTTTCGGATGATGACATTTAGTAAGATATTGAAATGAGCGTAACGCTTTGTTAGACCGCATAAGTCACAAAACGTATATGCCATATATATTCGGTCGAAATATCACAACCTTCAGCCGAATATGGGACATATAAAGTGACGAATTCGTTTGAAATTCGTTTTTCAACGCTCATCAAAACATATTTGTCACTTGTCAAAATGACTAAAAGATGAAAACAACAACGTATTTGTCACATGAGTATATATATAGAAGTACAACACAGAGTTCTAAGCAAATCAATATCAAGTGTTAACACATGACGAAAACTTAGCTTGGTGGAGTTATTGTGTCCGATCCTATCTTGGATGGTAATTATTAACTTTCTGCAGTATCGCACCAACTAAGTAAATTTTTATATTTACAGAGAAGCAATTTAGACAGGTTTTTATTAAACGTTTGTTAATTATTAAACATAACATATCCTTAAACTACTTTTGATAGCGAAATTGCGACGACCACAATATTTTTTATTAGTTAGAATGAACATTTAATGCTGTATCGCTCTTAAAAAACCAGAAGTTTAATCAAATGAAAAAAGGTTATTTTACGATATGACGTTTTTATAACTGTTCTTGTTAAGACATAGAGGATATTCGTCAACTTTATGCCCAATTTCTTTACATTACCCAAGTGTTATATCGTGTTTCCACAATGGAAATAAGGGCTTGCCCTTTTTTGTGCTATCCCTGGTGTTGGTGTGCCTGTCATAGCTTATTACTTGTCACATGCTATGTAATATGTTTATTGTAATTATGCTATGTGTACACTATGCCAAATAAATATTATTATTATTATTATTAATTAAGTATAATAACTAAAGATATATAAGTGACGAAATTAAAGAAAATTAATTTTGCAAAAAAACATTATTGACATATTGTATTTATATTTAAATAGTTTTTGACATGTTAAAAAAATTTAAAAAGTATCCGCCTCTTGATTTAATTCAATTATGAAATTTCATAAATATTTTAAGACATGCCATGTCCTAAAAGATTTAAAATCCTCGCCGAAAATTACCAATCGTTTCCGTAAGTCACAACTTATAAATCCTGGACATCAAAGGAAAATTGTAGTATAGTGGTTATATCATAATAGTCGTAAAAATTTCAAGTATTACATGTTTCATGACTTTCTCGTGTTTGCTGGCAGGTGAAATAAATTGAGGCCCGTTCAAAGGTAAATTTTGAATTTGGTTGTTTGGTAAATATAAATTATACATGTTTATGCAAACTATACATTTTTTATGAAATGATCATTGCTCTTGTATAAACTCATTTTATCCTACTATAAAACAAAATACAGTCAAGTAAAATGGCTAGAAGAAGGATAGTTATGTTTGTCACAAATGATCAACAGATTTCATCAGCGTGAGCTGATACCTGAGTGCGTACTTGCACAGTGCAAAACTTGGCTACCAAACCCGCTAAACCGTCCATATATGGGTCACAAATGGCGATAAAACAAGTCGGGAAAACATAATTGTTTATCCACTGTGGTATCAGCACTCGATTGCTTGTTTTTTTTTTTTTTTTGGATTTAACGCCGTTGCACACATTATGTAAGTTATATATCACGGCGGTCAGTCAACCGGCTCACTACTCCAGGAAAGGCTAAATCTCTAGATTTAGCTTTTAACCAACTACTAAGCGCATACTTTCGTCAGGGACTGACAACTGCGCTATATTATTAAAAATAATTGGTAGTAGGGAGAATGGCCGTAGAAATAATTTCATAACCAAGCTGCACGAGAGTATGCCCCGCTCTAAAATGAAACCTACGACCCCTCAATCAGTAGACTTGCGAGCTACCAACTTAGCTAATCGGGCGGCTGTACCCGATTGCTCGCCGTTTGTATTGACAGATTTAAATCACTTCAGTTGCATCAAAGATTTTAACTTAAACCCAAAACAGCAAATATCATTGTCAATTATGAATATTTTTCAAGTGTGTGATGAAACGATCATTATCAACACTGCATTTGAACTAGGTTCATGTAGTCATTGCAGGGCCTCAGAAAGTATGTTCATTAATCGTAACATAATGAAATACTACCGTTATACTACCGTTATATCTAGCCCGATTATTTATTGGATTTATCGCCGTATCAACACAATTTTAGGTCATTTCACGGCGTCCAGCGCACCTAACCTAGCTTTCCTTTGAAAAGAATTCCTTCCAAAAAGTGTTTAGTGACGAATGTCTGCTTCATAGTGAAGTCTATTTTGGAATCGTCGATTGTTACAGGTACATGAATGAGTAATTAATCAAATGGCTAAATGATTTTGTGATCAATCGATGTTTCGTTGCTTTTTTTAGGGTGAAATTGACTAGTAGGTGAGAAGTTGGAGATTAGACGCGTTGCATTCCTGGTGTTTTTATTATATATAAGAGGGAAATTTTCGTAGTATGATATAAAATGTCAAGCTCCTGTGATACTATCAACTTCATATCACGGTCGCCAGTATGACGTCATGAACAAACGTAGTAAAATGCAATTGAGGTGCGCCAGGGGGAAATTGAACTAAAATACTGCATTTGTTTTTCTGTACACTTTAGAGCTCCCGACCGATTTTAAAGGGATTTGAAGTATTATAAAATCGTAAAAAGATTTCTGACGGTGTATATGGGTCCTTATACCCCTCGAAGCTACATAACCTTATACCCCGAGAGCACATATACCCCGAGGCGTCAGCCATTCTCAGGCAAACCTTTCCAGGACCATCCTAAGGCCGAACTTCTAGGATCCACCCCCTTCCAATAGGGAAAACTACTATTCCAACATTGTCCCACACAACGGACCATGGATCCTCAGCAACAAAGCTGAGGAGCTCAGGGGAGCGGAACTCCCGCAGCAAGGGGGAGAACTACTCGACCATTATTTTTCATACAATGGGAACGGGTATTCAACTCGAGAGAGCTGAACACAAAAATCGCTTTAACTCGGTTGAAAACAGACTTAAAACGGTTCGAATAGAAGATCCTCAGTAAAAAGGGGACTACTCTTCCAAACTTGTCTCTAAAAGGGACTGGGTATTTAACGCTAAAGAGTCAAACGCAAAAATGTGCCTTAATATCATAAAAAACGTAACCAAAGCACTTAGGTTTGCACCAAATTAAAATATGAAATCCTTGAATTCTTTTTAACAATATTAATGACAATAAATTGGTTTATAGCAAAAACACACGTCTAAAGTTTTAAACATGTCTAGTATATAAAAACGGGCACTTCTTGTATCTAAAACTTCTCTGGAAACAAGAATATTTTTTATACTGTATAAAATATATTTTTATATTTATATCTTTGTTATGACTATAAGTATTTACTTATAGTCATAACAAAGATTTAAGTATCAATTACAAAAGATAAAGAAATGTGTGTAGAAATTATCCTCTCATACGGAAGCCCTGGACGGACATTTTATGTTGCTTGTTATGACTTATTTGTTATGACTTTTTTGTTATAACTTATTTGTTATTATTTATTTTCAAGTAAAACGTAGACTGATCGTTCGGTCATTTTGTACATTGTAAAATAAAAATGGCAAAAATCGTTTTATTTGTGTCCATTCTAGCAGTTTTTTTATTTCCATTCGTTGAAAGTGTAGTGCCCATTAGTCAATATATATTCATTAGCTGATACTTATTCCTTATTTGTTACTCCCTATTTAATTAAATAGCCGCATATTATAATGTTTGACTGATTATCGCAAATGATTAATACGTTTATATAATTTAACTCATTAACACTTATAAAAAGGCACAATGAAAAGACGAACTAAAATTAACTAAGAAAATAATGAATTTTCGAATGCAAAGAAGTTCATACACAAATAATTACAATGAAAACAGTTAGCAAACAGATCCGCCATCTTTGATTGTATTTTAATCGAGTTTGGAGCTTGATAAGTATGATTTCAGAACATGTTAATGATTCGATTAAAAAAACGATCGAATTACAATCATGATCGGTAATCAAGATTCGGTTAATAAACCGTGTTAATAAAACACGCCCCAATTTAACAGGCGGAGTTAATATACGAGGATTCATTTATAAATTCTTAGAAATTTGCCGTACCTTACTTCATTTATCTGCTTTTTGTTCATCAATATGCTATTTAAGTTACCATATATACAACTGAACAATTACTTTTACAAAATTTTGTTTCAAATATTTCTAGTATAATCATAGTCAATAGCAACACGCATACATAAGTACCGCATGTCAATTTTTATACCCCCGCTTCGAAGAAGAGGGGGGTATACTGTTTTACCCTTGTCCGTCCGTGCGTCCGTGTGTCCGTCCGTCCGTCCGTTACGAAATTTCCGTCGCAGTTTTCTCAGCAACTATATCATGCAGCAACCTAATACTTTGCATATTGCTTCATCCCATAGTCCCATGTGGTGTAAAGCGATTTCATCCTCTTTGCTCATCTACTTCCTGTTTGTCGCATATTTTTAGATTTTGGCGGGGGTATCACTAGTGAGCATTAGCTCACAGATTTACTTGTTGTTCTTGTTATTTTCAAAGTGATACAATATCTTATCAAATGCATTAACTTAGTTGTATTACCCTGAAAAGTTGAACCTATGGAAAAGCTGAGTTGCTGAACTACATATATATGATAAGGTTACCAAATATGTCAAAGTTGCATTTAGTTTTATAGCAATTCGGGCATTTGTTGATCGACCATCGAACAACTTAGATTAATCACTTTCGTGTCCGCTTCCTGACCCCCCTGTATTAAGCTAGCAGGATAAAGTTTCTTGCTCAAAGAAACAACGTGATAGGTTTTTAATGGGATTTGAATAAATGCGGGGCTGACAGTTCAATAATTACCAGTTCACCGTCGTAACCACTCGGTCATGATTCTTAAGTTGGCCAAACATTTAAATGGAAACAGGTTTAAACCGCACTTAAACTTATTTTCGTAAAAATACAACAAAATACTTTTTGTGTGAACGCGAAATTTCATCACATTATCAATATTGAAATTATTGTCGTTATTTTGAGGTTCTATTCCATGGGTGTAGGGTGTATTCTATTTAAGGCAATGGCACTGTGTCGTGTTTTGTGATATTGAGAGATCATTGACCTTACAGCTCCCAGCAAGACATTTACTTTTAAAAAAATGTCATTAATGGAAAAAATACATGTATTCAAATATGTATAAGAAATAAGGAAATATGTATGATATTTTATCGAAAATACAATGTAATACCTGTATACTCTGGTATGTTTTTTGTAGCAGATCAGCTATGACGGCAGATTTGTATCCTATGTGTTTAGAAGGCCATTCTTTGTTTCTATGCACAAGAAACTTTATCTTAATTGTTTAGTAATGGAGAGGGAAGCGTGCTTGAAAGTGATTAATATTAGTTGAAAGAATTTGTTTCACAATCGAGCTTGAATTTCTCAAGTAGCTGCGCGTTCTATTGAAATTTATCCATTGCAGTATAAATTTATGTGGGCAGCCATTTTTCAAACTAACAAAACTGATATATTTTCTAAAACTTGGCTCAACCCCTATCGCAGGTTTAATTTTCGTGGGGTGTTTGACTGAATATTAACTCAGGTTTCGCTAAAACTGCGTTCGTTTCTAACCCTATTTCAAAATATTTATTAATAATCCCATTTTTCGTATTGAATAGGGTAAATTCTTTGATTACATTAATAAATAGTAAAATAGAAAATGCTCTACCACTGTCATACTTCTATCAAGAGTAGTGTTTTATAAATCAAAGTGATACTTGTAATTAATTCAGATAAACAATGCTTTAAACGAAAGATGTTTTCACAAAACAACATCACCTTTTTAGATGAATATTTTATTATATGTTTTTTTCGTAATTAGCATACTAGCATCCGTTTGTACGTTTAATAAGACATACTTTGAGATAAAAACTACAGTTGGTGAAAAAAAAAGACAAAATAAGAGCTTTTTTACTACTATTTTGCAAAACCAAGACTTGACATGAATCTTAAAACATGTCTTTAGTTATCCTTTACACTAAATGAACTTTTTTGTGCCTTAGACCTCATCATGTAGATATGAAACGCATGCAATCCTCATTTTTGTGTTTTCAAATATAGGTACATTTATGTTTTCGAAACGGGACATCTAAAATTCAGACCTTACCCTTTTCCTCTGTTCACTTAATCATGGAAAACGCAATGATTCATTAACAAGGCATTTAACGAAGCCGATAAGTGCAGGGCCAATGAAGTGGTTAGCAAGAATCGGGACAACAATATGGTACACTCAACCGGTGACATGGTGGAGGAAGATCGGACATGATCGCTAGGAGGTGGTATAGTAATAGTGTGGGGTGGAATCAACTTGAACGGTCGGACTGATCTCGTTGCGCTTAATAGAGGTAAATTGACTGGTCAACGTTCTAATGATGAGATGCTGAGATCAAAGACTTTATGCTGGGGTATTGGGCGTTCAGTTTATCTTAATGGATTTGTCACAAAATCTCTGATTATTGAAATCGCGGCATTTTGAAGCAAATATATCTCGTAAAACCAGAAAGAATGTTGATTATGGCTACCTTCAAATTGACTGACCGTGTCTGCAAGACAATTAAAACGTGTTGTCGCTTTGGAAAGAGCTATTTGCGGGAGAAGAGACTTTCGATTTATTTTCTCTTGACATTTTTTCGGGTTAATACTTTATCATAGTTATTAAAATGGTGTGATTTATGTATGAAGATAAGCGATGTATACTTACAGTATTGACAAAGTACAGGGTAAGTCTGTCCTATATCACCAATAAGGAACATACTATCACCACAAGGTATATCATCCCAGATACCATTTTTATATGGTACAAATACAACACAATCTTCATCATTATGATTGTAGAAGTTATCAGCATGTCCTGGTATCCAGTTTGTGTAAGTTAATGAATTACCTGGTAAGAGTATTATGTCAAATATTAGTAGTTTATTTATTTTTTGTTTGTTTATTTTATACTAATAATACCAGTTTAGGTTGATAATATTTTAAAATGATTCCACATATCGACCTGTGAAACAGTCAAAATTATTCACGTACTCGTTATTATTTATCTTGGGACCTTTAGTACATTGAACGTTATTGCTAACTGAAAGAAAAACTAACTTTATAGAACAAAATGTATAACATATCGGAAGTATATTAGATTCTCTGACAGGCGACTCTACTGTTTGGTTGTGGCAGTGGTTATCGTCCAAATAAAGGAAGTAACTTCTGAAAGGAGATATCTTGTAAAGACTATAGAATGTGTTTACCTGAAGTCCATTCAAATGTTCCTTCATTTTTCATATCGTGTAAACCAATCCAAACAGCATGGTTTGGTGAATGACGCATCATAAATGCTTCAACAAAAGCTTGTTCCTTATCACTAGTTATATAAGCAAGATGTCCACCGTGTTGACTACATATATCTTCACCATGCATGAAGGATACTTTATTGTTTGTAATGAGTTCATAACATGCTTTACCATACTGTCCAAGTATACGATTAGTGTAATATCTAGCATTTTGTACAACTGGAGGTGGGCATAAATTAGTGTTTCCTGAAATCGTAAGAGTGCATTTTCTTCCATGTTTTCACCTTACATTAAAGTCTACATTTGAAAAAACGATCAACTAAAGTAAATCATTTCTTACGGAAATGAAACTATCTCATTAACAGATGATTTATGAGGGGTATTATTGAAACAATGTGTCTTGTTTTGGTGGGTGTTTTTATTTATTTTTATGCACTTACACATTGTACTGTTCATCGTGTGTGATTGAATTCATTCGACATGTCAAAACACAAAGACACCAAGATATAAAAAAATCTACAAGAACATCTTAAATTAATATATTAGATATAACAAATACCACCAGTGCTATAGTTTGATGAGGTAAGTGATGTTAGAATTAATATATTAGATAAAACAATAACCATCAGTGCTATAGTTTGATGAGGTAAGTGATGTTAGAATTAATATAATAGATAAAACAATTACCATCAGTGCTATAGTTTGATGAGGTAAGTGATGTTAGAATTAATATAATAGATAAAACAATTACCATCAGTGCTATAGTTTGATGAGGTAAGTGATGTTAGAATTAATATATTAGATAAAACAATTACCATCAGTGCTATAGTTTGATGAGGTAAGTGATGTTAGAATTAATATAATAGATAAAACAATTACCATCAGTGCTATAGTTTGATGAGGTAAGTGATGTTAGAATTAATATAATAGATAAAACAATTACCATCAGTGCTATAGTTTGATGAGGTAAGTGATGTTAGAATTAATATATTTGATAAAAAAATTACCATCAGTGCTATAGTTTGATGTTGATAGTGGTGTTGTTATTGTTGAACCAAAGCTTGATACAGCGCCTGGAAGTAAGTTGATTTTTACATTTTTAAAACATTAACGATAAACTGCGCCTGAATGTAAATTGTCCTTTTCATTTTAAAAACATTAATGATAATATGTGCCTTGAAGTAAATTGTTTCTTACATTTTTAACATTAACAATAATCTGCGATTTTTTAAACTCGCAAATAAAGTGTGTAAGGTTGCGATTATTAGAGTGTAACTTGTTAATGTTTTTCTAATATCTTATGCTTTTACATATTATAAATATATTTATAACATAACGTCATGTATACGCCTTTAAACTAGTAACCTTTAGAGAGATAATTCTGTGGAACCCAATCAGAAACGCATCTCGCTGTCTTTTTTAGTTATATACTTGATTCCAATTATTTTATACTGAATGCTCAAACCTAATGTTTATGACCGATATGATAATATGAATGTGTTAAAATGTCGACTTTTATTATATTGGTGATACGATCTCATGATATCACATAGTCGATCATGAGATTGGAACACTCCTATACATATTACCATATTCACAGATGTATGCATTGAAAGAAGAGCAATCTAAATCTTCCCATGTTCCAGTTAGTGGTCCCATAGCAACACAGTTCTCAAAACTATGAAATAGGAAATCTTTACGACCATCATGCCAGTTAATGTATGTCACTGGTTCACCTAAAACATATAGTTTTTCATATTGTTTCCAATATATAATTATACTTGGTATTTACGTGACTACCTAAAAAGTAGTTGATGTAATTGTTTTCTATAACATTATAAACTATTCATACACAACGACGTTAAGTTTCTGATACAATACTAGTGACTGTACGATAAACTATTTCGTAATTATCAATATTTACAAATATCATGAATTGAGCATTTTGTAGTCGATACCGGTTGCCTTAAGCCAATCAAAACGATGCATTTGAAGTCACATGATGAAAATGGACTTTGAATAGTCAAATTAGGTGTGCGTTAATGGACTCGTCGACGCCATGTTTTGTCGGGTTACCTATTTGTATATCTATGCCAATATATGAACGAGTACCAGTTTAAAAAAGTTGCAATATAAAACCTGGAAAAATGCAAACTTAATTGTAACATGTTTTTTTTCTTTTTTAAACTCGCATTTTTTTTTAAAAAATGCTAACTTATCTCACCTTGTTTCGAGCAAGTCTATTAATACATAATACATATCGGTGAACGTTCGATTTAGTGCCGAAATTTGGACAGAACATGTTCTTAAATCGAATATTTTGGTTAGCTAATGAATTAAATATAGTTCCAATGTGACCAAATAGACAGGAAAATTTCTAAAGTCTACCATAATATTGCTGTTATACGTACGCAGACGGAACATGTCCCGGACAGTGCCTGTTCATTCGATGATTTTAATCAGCTCGAAAAGTCTGCAAAACTAATTAAACGCGCCCGATGTTTAACATATCCTGAACACGGCACACCAATAGTGCACAGTTGAAAATTGTCCAGGACAGCGACTGTTTATTTCATGTATTTTTATCTGCACGGAAGGTTCAGCACAATGAATCAAATGTGCCCAAATATTTTACATATCATTAACAAGGCACACCAATAGGTTATTATGGCTAAATTCAGATCTCGGCATTCTAGACATGGAACGGTCTACATCGCTGACACTTATTGCTTGAATGTTTTCATTCAAAGGAAAACATGTCATACACGGCTGAACGGCGATTTCAAGCATTTTTGGAAATGCTAATACTTGTATATATTTGTCTTCAATCATTTTGTAAGTTCTACCAACGATGAATTGTTTCGCTACCAGTCACATAATAACGTTCCTAATACAAACAATACAAGTACATTTTACTTCATGCACCTAATACAAAAGTTATTTCATTAGACTCTCAGACCGAGTTTTCATTAAATGAAGGTGTCTTAAATGTTTTGTTACCTAACGTGATAAAATGCTACAACTGTAATTAGCAATAAACGAAGTATAAGCTCCAAACATATTTCTTATATACCTGATGACCATTCAAAGTGTTCTTCAATTTGCCTATCACTTAATCCAATCCAAGTTGGTTGACCGTAGCCACGTACATATTGATAGATCATTTGATTTTGTGACACAGAGTTGATAGTTGCTAGATGTCCACCATTATTCTGACAGACGTTTTCAGAATATGTCCATGTATGCCTTGTTGGTACGAATTCATAACATTTTCTTCGACCACTATCTACAAAAACTTGTCCTCCAGCAATGTTAGCTGATTGTACTACATTTGTTGGACATGACAATGTTTCTGAAAGAACGTTGTATTAAGAGTAAATTCAATATGTATTTTAACGTTACCTGCGTGCATACAATTACATAAACTTATAGAGACTTTCAAAAGAAAACGTGTATTAAATATAATTCAATTAGTCAATTACATTTTAGGAATCGTTCCAAGTCATACCATGGTTATTATAATATTAAGAACTTAATATACATGTACCTCCGATCAAATAAGTTGTATATTAAAGGATTTAATATATGTATTTTAAACAAGATATTTGCTATATTTATGAGAGAAGCAAGAAATCGCTCTTACATCTAGATACGATTGACATGCGCTTGGGCTTTCTTTAAAAGTCAGCAAAATGTAAGCATTTCAAATGCTGCAAAACACATATATGTGAATTTGTAGCATGTATGTAAAATTGTTAATACCTAACACAAAATTTTGACTTAATTCAATAGTTAAATGATTTGACGGAAAACCTGCGTCAATATATACATGTATCTAGATATGCAACATAAAAAACATCAAATACTCAAGTAGATTTCTCCCTACCATATGTACTGGTAAACAGAGATTGAGTAGTTGTAGATTGTGTTGTAGATGTTGTTGTTGGTATGGTTGTCGTCGTTGTTGAAGTTAAAGTAGTTGACTGGGTGGTTGTAGAAGATGTTGTCGTTGTTGGCTTCATAGTTGAAGTTGTGGGTCGAGTGGTTGTTGTTGTAATAGGCGGTACAGTAGTAGGGGCTGGTTGAAATGCCGCTGTAGACGGTGTTGTTAGCTGCCGAGCAGTGGTAGACTTGGGTGTAGTAAATGTTGTTGGGGTTGTTGCCTCAGTGGTTGTAGTAGGCTGGGGTGTAGTAGGCTGGGGTGTAGTAGGCTGGGGTGTAGTAGGCTGGGGTGTTGTATTTACTGATGTTGATGTAGAAGTAGTTGACGTTGATTGTGTTGTTGTTGTTACTGTAATGAAAGTGTAACGTGCTTCGAATATTAAACGTACAGAAATGGTCTATAGCCTCTGTCCCATAAAATCATGGCTTGTTGCGGGCCCGTACGTGCAAACAGCCGTAAGCCGTGTGAAACCTTGCGTATGTACGGTGTGTCTACGGGTTTGTGATCTCATAAATTTAGAGCCGTGCTGTCAATCGTTAAAGCGGCTGTACGGGCATCGTACGGGCTATTAACGGATGAAGAAGACTCCCGTGCGGCCGCCGCAAAGGACTATGGGCGTATACATTTTGTCTGATAAGATGATGACGTAAAGCCTGTTAAGAAAACAAAAAGAAACGGAATACGTATCGTATGTCCCGTACGAATGCGCAGGGACCCGTACGTCACTCGTAACGAACCGTACGACTGAAAGCGATTTCATTATAAGCCGTTAGCCGTAAGACCGCAAGAATGTGATCACAATAGCGAACTAATGTTGTTTACGGACATGTAAGGACTAGAATCGTAGATGACCGTGCGGTCAGTCGTGCGGGTGACGAACGGGTCCGTGAGAAGAATTGAATAAAAACGAGTCGTTAAGACCCGTGTCTTGAAGATGTGTATGCAAACAAAGAGAGCCGTGGACAATCGTACGGAGTTCTTGCGGGCCACCTGCGGGGTACGCACGATATCTTGGCACAATGTGTCAACGGCACTAAAAAATCGTAGGTTTCATGATTGTAAAATATTTATTGTTGACTAGTTGAGTTAAAAATACACGAATACGAACAGTACGCTTGTTGTTTTTGTTGAATGTTCAAATGGAAAAAAGTTGAGAAAAGGAATAGAGCAGTTCTATCTTGTCTGATAAGGTGGAGATTCCTGTATTACTGGTGTTCAAGGTTCTGTCTCCCCACCTTGCACGTTCTACTCAGTAGAAGACTCAGTAATGATAGTTTATGCCGCTCGCCTACCCTTGTGGCTTTCAATATAAATGTCATGTTGAATTCACCTAAAAATATTATAATATCCCAAACCTTTGTCAGCATCGGGGGCTACACCTGGACAAATTTGAAGTTCACCTTGATCATTCTGTAGCACATAACCTAACTAAGTATAAAAAATAGATAGATGGATTGATGGCTGGCTGGCTGGGTAGGTGGGTGGGTTTGGTGTTTGGGTAGATTTGGTGTTTGGGTGGATGGGTGGTGGTGGGTGGGTGTGTGTGTGGTTGTGTGTGTGGGGGGGTGTGAGTGTGGACGGACGGACGGACGGACTGACGGACGGACGGACGGACGGACGGACGGACGGACGGATGGATGGGTGCTATAGTAGGTGAGAGTTTGTTAAGATTCTTGATAATCCTGACACCACGAAAAATGTAAGACAATTTGATTTAACACACTTTGAGCTATAAAAAGTACAAAATATCACCAAATGGATTTACAATATTGGATTACATGAATACTGTGTTCCAGAGCAATCATTATACATTATATTTTTAAAATTCTTATGAGACTTAACTTTACACTTAACATAGAAATAAATAGACAAATTAGCGAACATGATGTTTGTTTCATAATTATTATAATGTAAGGCTACATAAATACGTTATTTGGTATTAACATAATTGTTTATACATGCACATGATAGAAATAAAATCAAACAAACCTGATGCTGAAATGCTATTGCTGTCCAACCGTTTGTTGTTCCAGGAACTTGTAAGACTTCTTTACAATCAAATTCATACAGATATCCCAATATAACACCACTATCAGATGGCTTTAAGAAAACAAATCTTAGATAACATATAGGAATGTAAAAACTAAAATTTATTCTAACTTCGTTCTGAAAGGTTTACCGACTTTACACCTATGTGTTCTAGGTTTTCGGCCACTCTTTATTTACCAGTTTCTTTTCTGTGTGTCTTTTTACTTAAATCTTTTTAGCATTTAAAAATGACACCATGGATATATGCTGCTGTCAAAGGTTTCAATTTACACATAGGTGAAGCAATTTCTGGTACATTTCTTACTCAGGAAAATAAAAGCGCCTATGGTGGGCTTCATTTTTATTCATTAAAGCGCATCCTATCCTTAGTGAGAAATATTTTAGATGGGCATAGGGTAGTTGACCGATGTTGTTTAGAGAATCCGTTTTTGGGACGGGGCTTATCCACGCTCCAGAGTTAACAAACCGTAATTTCAGCTCCGAGCATTGAATTTAAGCAAAAAACCCAATCCACTCCGCATATCATTCCTGCAAAATTTGATTCGGATTTTTCCGGTTAGTATATTATCATGATAATCGCTTGCGACTTATTTCCATAGATTTGATTTTTCATCCGGCAATAGAGCAACATGATACGACTAAAACACGCAATGGAGAATTTTGTGCAAATCGACAAAATTCTGTTAATTACCGTTTCGCATAATGGATTGCTCGAACAAGACTTCCGGGTTAAATTCTATATCACAATGACTGACGCTCAACATAAGAAATCGTCTCGTATTAGAGGACGTTATCGTGGTTATGTAGAAGATTTTTGTTGCGTACCTGGTTGCAACAGTTCAAGGAGTAAATGTGCTCGTGAAATGAAGAAAAATATCATTTACCAGATCCCTAAAGAATGAAAACGAAGACAACTTTGGTTGGATCGAATTCGCTGGGGTAGAACGAGGATGGAAAAGTTGGCGCTTTTGAACCAAAACATCCCTCTAGAATTTACTCAAAACGCTTAATTGGAAGTAAGCCACCTTTATTTGTTACTTTTGTATCATTTCAATCGGATTGAAAACGAATTGACGTATATTTCTCTAATTGGAACTGCGGGCGTCAACCACACAAAGCTTCATCAAAACACTCATTTCATGATTTTATTTACAATTTTACCACAGGAGCCAGATGAATTTACATTTTATTTACATACATAGAACATACAAGATGAGGGGAAAATTGCACTGGGCACTTGTGTGTAAACTTTTGGAATTTATATATCGAAACTCAGATGGTTGTGGATTTGATCCCATTTCAGTCCATACATATTTATCTGCTATTGATCAAATTGTATTGAAGCATTCGTTTTGATAGTATTGCTGTCATTGATTAAGCTCAAAGTGTATCAGCCATATAGATATATATCGTGAAATTAATATCAACGTTACACCGATATATATCGATACCTTCACTGCAGATCTATACAGACCATTTATGTTGTTATATACTCATTATAGTTGTATATTTATTATGAATAATATAGCTTGGGTTGACTAGATCTATTTCCTCAACGGGGATGCCGTCAATGTTTTAGACGTAAATTTATAGTATACCATGAATTATTTCAGAAATCAAGGTTGACTTTGCAAGTCATCCAGCATGTGTTCCAACTATTTCCAAGAAAATCAACAAAGAAGGAAAAACAAAGACACCAGTTATAGCAGGTGAGAATGAGTAGAATTGAAATGATTAGAATTAAATTTATTGTTTGTTGTCAAATCAAATCAATACATGAACTTATCAAAATTAAAGCATCAATCAGGACTACTTGATCACATTCTAATATGTTCAACTGCTTCATGTTTTTTCTTGTAATATAATAAGGATTGCATAATGCAAAGTTAAAATTTTCTTTTACTAGCTTGTATCACTTTTATTATTATCTTGACTAGGATGCGGCAAATTTCAACATTTGTCGGAATTGTCCATGGACAATTATTGCTTTTCTTAACATCTTGACCACTGTTCTTTTACTCATGCTAGATAACTGTTCCACAAGGAGTTGACAACTACTCCATAAACTGAGAAAAAAATTACAATGTCTCACTAACTTTTATAGAATAGTAAGACTTGTTGCAGCCACAAATAAAACAAATGTCACTTGATTATATGTCTAGTGGGTTAATTTCTCACTATTTCATGACTACAGCTTGTTGCAAAAATACAAAATATGTATTCAACAATAATTATTAGAATGTACACCCCAAATTAATGCCATTTATTTTATGTAAATTTATATGAACTTATGTGCAATTTTATTGGTTTAAAAATACTTGTGCTGAATGTTGATGTTTTTGTCTTTACTTTTCCAGGGGAGTTCACTCCATCACCACAAGTGAAGAAACCTCTTAATCAGAAATCAGAACTTGGCAGACAAAAAAAAACTAGATTACTATTCTGATAACCATAATGCAGTTAGGTGTTCAGACCATGACTATGTCAATCCTCAAATCCACCAACTTGAAATTAATTAGAACTTCCGGTTCTGGTTGTGCGTCAGAAATAGCTGGTTCGGGTATTCCATAAGTTGAACGTACTTGACTGTGTTGTACAGTTGGAACGAAAGCACCTGGACCTTCAGGAATTCCGAAAAATAGCATATTATCTCGCATTTGTCTGCATTTGAGGTCTAATATGTCATCGGCCATACTTTCATTCATGGATTTTAAGTCCTTATTTTCAACAATTAATTTATCCAATGAGCTATTCAGCTTGTTGATAGATTGTTTGTTCAAGTCAGTAGTATTTGATATAGATTCGTACTGTGTACTAATAAATTGTTGATTATGCTCTATTTCAGAAATCTTGGACTCCAAAGAATTAAGCCGAGTAGTAATTTGATCAACAGTTGATTGAATTTTGTCTAGTTGACCCAATTTACTATCAATACGAAATAAGACATTTAGAAAGAAACGAAAACATTTATCCTAACCTTGAAATGGCATTACGAACGTCAGTCCAAACACATAAAAAGTTAAAGTTAAAGTTCTTTTTTCGTAATTCCAAAAGATGTAATAGAATGTCCATATAACAATTTACAATGTCCTAGGGTGAATCACACAAAAGGTGTTTCCAAAATGTAAATTTGATAATTGATCACAACACACTTCACACATGATTTTATTTTCAATTTCACACAGGAACCCGATAAATTTTTCCTTCTTATTACACGAGGGCCTAACTCCGTCACAACGTGAGTGGATTTCTGTCGAGCTTATGTCACGGATGCCTGTCGATAGTGTTACGGATTTCTGACGAGCACTGAAGAACCAAACGGACAGAAAAAGGTAGTTACGTATTTTCCTATCGATAAGAAGCCAATGATAAGTAATATTTGTCAAGTGATGATTTTTAAACTCTTATCAATGTCTTTTTGATTGAAGAATCAACCAAAATGCAAAACCTAGATGTCACGGATTTTTCCCCTCATGTCACAGTTTATATGACAATACTTGCGTTAATGTCACAGAATTACTGACGGTAGTTTTTATTGTTTTCTGGCTTCCCCAGCAATGTGAAGATGTTGTCCCGAGTTGTTTACCTCTGAAACGGAAGCCGTTCATAGCGTGGCTTCATTTCATCCAACATGGCCTGTTTTCCATTTTGATCTTCAACGATGATGGCAAACTTAAACCAAGGACGAACAAGACAAAATGCTTTGACATTAACCCAAGTGAAAGTTGATGTTTTAACGGAAACGTTTAGGTGCAAACTTTAATGTCCGTGAATGTCCAGCTTATAACTGAAGATAAGCAATTCATCTAAAAGTGTTTATAGATAAGCATTATTATATAAGCTACCGAGTCCTATGTTCTTTCACAGATACATTTGACAAAGATAGTGTTGTGGTAGCTTTGACTCAGATTCTAGTGACACCACTTTATTAGTGATACTTATGATATTGTTTTCTAGATGAATAGCATGTGTCTCTAAATGTTGAAGTTTCTGACAACAATTACAACTTTACAAAGCGTCTGACACATATGAAAAATTTCTATACAGGCCACATTAAGTAGTAATTCAAGTAGGCACCATAGAGCTGTTCGCTGGAACCTTCAGTTTGAATATACAACAATGTTTTTGTTTATGATGGTTTTGTAATCATATGTTTCTTAATAAATAGATAATTTTGTTACTTCACATGTAGATTTTTAACCTCCTTTAATTTGTTTATCAACAGTTATTATTAAACATCTTTTGTAAATGAATGTTTAGTTATGTTTTATTAATCATGTAAAGGATACATGTATACTTGTACATTTTTGCCTTATGTTTATGTTTTACTATAAGTTAAGGTCTGAGATCATCTCGGAGATTATTCACATGGATAACTCACAATCATAAGTTATGATGAACAAAATACGGGCTTAGGGCTATTGAATGAGAATTGATTATGAATATCCTATTTATAGGCTTGGGTGACATTTTCTTACCAGATTTCAACATGAAAATATGTATACAATCATTTTTGTAAAGTGCTTCTAAATGTCAGTCATCGTAAATGAAATACGAATTTGAACATGTTACTCCAATTATCTGCATGAATGAACAAACCATGACACGTATCAGTTGCTTATTTAACAAGAAATCTTTTGATATTAGTCCATTACATGAATTTGTATTTGAATTCTTATAAAAACATGAACCAATTCTCAGGATACAAATTCCGGAAACAATTAATGTACATTATTTTTGGTGCAATTTCCGACCACTTGAGTTGATAAAAATGAATTGAATAGTTCCAGCTTTTTTCTTATTTAGGCAACTATGACTTATGTCTAAACATTTCTTGTGAAACAGGTATTATTAAGAAACAATAAACAAAAGTATAAGAAAGCAAAACTGTATGTAATCGCAGTTGTAATAAGCTGTAAGTTAAAATTAAAATTTTACAATAAAAAATTTGGGCTTACAAATAATATCAAATTCGAATATTGGTCAATTTATAAAGGACATGAGGCAATATTTTCGATGGGTCAACTTGATGATGGTCATTGATCGGCTGTGAGCCTTTTTCAGGTTCATGTAAGTAAAAAGTACAATTTTGAAACATAATCAATTTTTAAAAAATATACTTTTGTTTTGCTAGGTTTTTACTCTTTATATTCAACGCATTGAGTGGATCATCAAGTCCTACACTTGTTTTATATTTGGAAAAATCTGTGACCCTATAGACAGAAAACTGTGACATTAGATACAACATCGTCATAAATACCGTGACACATCGAATATTGCAAACGGATTTCACAAACTGCTATTAGTCGCTTACCGACTTGATCAAAACTTATTATATCATAAAACATTATCTAAGAAACAATCTTAGTATCAAAGAAACGTCATTTAACTGGTTTAAACAGTTCTGTATCTTATTTCTAGTAAAAATCCGTGACACTATCGACAGGTATCCGTGACATTAGCTCGACAGAAATCCACTCACATTGTGACGGAGTTGGGACCCCGTGTATTACACATAGAACATACAATATGAGTAGAAAATTGCACTGGGAACTTGTGTGTTAACTGTAATTTAAAATGTGTAATGTTTGTGTTGAGATGAATTATCAAATTTACATTTGGGAAATACTTTTTGTGTAATTTACCCTAAGACATTGTAACATGTTACATGGACAACCTATATCAACATTTGGATTTATGAAAAAAGAACTTTAGGCCATTCCAAATTGGAATTCTGTTAAGCGTCAACTCCAACCTGACAAACCTAGGTACCTATTCACAAAAACACACAAACCGAAAACGTAAACACGAATATTTTTTCGACAAAAAACATTATATATATCTTTTCAATGGAATTAAATCTTCATAATATGAAACAATGGTCTGAATTTAATATAAACTGACTAGTGTTTTTTAACTTAAAATATATATTGTATTAATGACGCGGATATGATAAATTGCTTACGACGAATAACGTCGTTGCCGAACACAATTTTCCCTGAATTAAATTGTCGTATCGAATCCTGGAACATCGGAATTATTTAAGAAAATTGTACCTACAATTTTGTTTTTTTATTTTGGCTGAGGACTCTAAAATTTACGCGCACGCGGACGCTTAACAAATTTCCGATGTGGCATGGCCTTAAATATGTGTTTGGATTGACGTTCGGAAGGCTATTCTAAGATGAGGTTAAATGTTTTCATTTCTTTCTAAATATCTCATTTGTTGATTTTTTTTTATTTTCGCTATCCCATCTATACATTTAATGCATCACTTACAAAATATATCAAAATTATTTTAGAATTAATGGATATATTAATAGTTTAGTCACCACACCCACTTCATAGTTTTTTTTCAATTTCAAATCCCGATACACCCTTAAGTGACTTATAGTGGTCGTGGCGGTTAGACACTTCGATTGCTCTTGTTACCCCGTGTTCGAATCCTGCTTGGTATCCATTATTTTTTTATCATTTTTTTTGCCATCATGGAAACGTACAACTCGAAATCTCTGTGCAGCTAGAAGCCAAATGAATATAAAATAGAACATGCATATTTGCCCGTGTTTGTGCTTAGTTATTACTTCGATGTTATACACTTAGTCTTAAATGTCTCGATCGTGTCTTACAGAAATGATTCTATGTACATGCACAGTATAAGAGAAACGAAATGGGATGCATGTCACTTTGGCACATTCGTCTGATTTCTATTCAGCCACTGCATTTGAAGCCGAATGTATAATATAAATGGATTATTATCATGTACAATGGAATTGCTGGATATAAAAATAAAGAACCAAGAAATTAAAACAAATAGAAAATAAACAAAATCAAATGACGGCACAACAATCATTATATGATACGTACAACAATTTATGAATAAAATAAAAAATACGGAGGCGGCGAGATTCGAACCAATGCTGTAAATGGATTGGCCATATGTTTCCGACTCGTTTTTATCGACTGAGTTATTTTGAACAATGATTTTGAACTATTATATCATGCATATATACTTGAGATATTATAGTTTGTATTGAATTCTCAGTGTATTATTTACCGGTTATACCCATCGTCATGGTTATGATTAGACTCATCCAACCTGTCACGGTTCACCGAATAAAATCAGACTAAAGATGAAGAAAAAGTGTCCAATAGTTCATAAAAAAATGATTGTTTAGGAGCCTATGCTATACACCACAAAGTATGGGTTTTGTCTTTGGGAGAAGCAAAGTTATCCATGTAGCTTCTAACTGGTTATGAAAAAGTTCATCACAAGAAATATGTCTCTGGATGTATATACAGACACCACCATCACGTCGATTCCTGTTGTTGTGTTGTACACAGGCTGTCGGCATGAAACAGCCCCATCAAAAATATTGTATACACACACACTCACACACACATATATATAGTAAAGGTATGTAACTCATCACCTCAGAAACCTCAAAAAATGACCTGTCTCATTTAACGGACTCCTGTGTTTTTATTTCAGGATCGATTTTCAAGGTCCTATTTATAAAAAAAATGGTTGGTCTGTCGATTGCTTATAAAAGCTTATTAATTAAAAAGCCATCGAAGAAAGTTATGTGACGTTAAACAGGAAAATTGTTTAGGTCGTTATAGTCTGTACCAACCAAAACCCGTTTCCTTCTCGAACGTAACTCATAGATGTGCACGTGGAACTCCGATAAAAATGAACTAAAAACAGAGAAAATAATATTTAAAGTCACTAGCCTCTCTCACAGTCGTCTAAGGCAAATAATTTGATCACTATCATAAAATTTCCTTGACTTGTCGTGAGTTTTTTTCGTTGGCCTCCATTTTTAGAAAGAAGTCTAGGCTAAACCGAACTCATACCGTTTTACGGATCATACAACTCTATTGACTATTTTCATAAATTATGAACCCTGGTGTTAGTGAAAACATTAAATTACCTAAAATTTAAAATATTAGTTAAATTAACACATTGACAACAAGCGACACTTATTGAGAAATATATGAATCTATTATCAAATACTTAACGACATCCGTTCTGAAGGAAAATCAAGTGACCGATACTCGTTCAAACATCCTCTCTGAAGATGTCTTGAGTTTCGAATACTTAACGACATCCGTTCTGAAGGTATATCGAATGACCAAGGGTCTTTTTTAGTTTGAATTGAGGGAATACTTTTGCATACTTGAGATAATACATGATATAAGTAAATTCGCTGGTGAACAGTGTAAAATGAATTGTTACAACTGCATCTTTTTTCTGAATTAAATGTTTTTCTATGACTAAATTACTCTTGTAATTTGACAGTACATGACTAATCATTATTCAATATGTACTGTGATGGCAGATTAGGGGTCTAGGCCCAACACCCTTAAAACAAGTCCCAACACGTTTGGCGAGAGGAGGGGATGAATGGCGAGTCATGGCTATATTAATTACTCATTAGGGTGCGGGGGTGAGTCAATGGATAATTAAGTATACGTCATAGCGTAACTCTAGTTATGTTAAGGATTTACCTTAAAGATTGGGGTGAGGCGCGTTAGTCAATGTTATAAGTAAGCTATTGGTCATAGGGTTACTGTAGTCATGTTAAGGATTGACCTTAAACATTAGGGTGAGGCGTGTGAGTCAGCGCAGTAATTAGGGTAGGGAAGGTGAGGGTAGGCTATAATTAGGGTGAGGGGATGAGTCAAATAACTAATAAGGGCAAATCAAATAACTAATTAGGGCAAATAAGTCATAGCGTTATTAGTCATTTTAAGGATGGACCGAGGGGAGGGGCTGTGACTCATTTCTAAAAATAACCATGGCGTCATCATATTAGGGATAGGTCATTGCGCAACAATGAGTCATTTTAGGGATGGGACAGTGTGACGTCATCAAGCAACAAAGCAACAAAAGCTGCCCAACTGTCCGAACTGTACTACTCATGTACACTCGACCTTCAGGGTCTTCGACGTCTGTTTATAGAAAGCACGCTCGTGTAGATCAGTTTTGGGTACGGTCTAAACCGCTGATGAAGACACTGACTCCATAAACAAAGAAGGATTATCAGACCTTCACTGATTATTATCCTATTATATATTGTACATTTACAATGTATATAGGTGTTTATGTTTTAGTTATCATAATTACATGCTTTAATTAGCGGTTAATAAGCAATATTTTTTAAAGAATTTTAATGTCTCACATGTAAAGAATCACAGGCTTAAGCAGTACTTTCATGTTATTAATTTTGCGCTCTATGATGCTTTGCATCAATATTTTTTGTATTATAAGATAAAGGACATAAATGTGTTTATTGACTTGCCGTTGTGTAGACAGTTTGTTCAACATTGTAGTTACAATAACAATTGTATTCTCCATGCACAACACCAAACAATATAACAAGTAAATATAACTTCATTTTTCACCTACAAAATTAAACAGTATGATAATATTATCTGTTCACACAATATTTAGGGATGTATACCGGTACCAAATACCGCTACCAGTATCAGTATCGTTTCGAAAATTTTCGGTAAATACCGTTTCGGTTTGGTACCGGCACTTAAGGTTCTCGAACTGTAATGGTGACTTTCCACAATCTCTATTATGATATTGTTTCTTGAATCTATACTATTTAAGACATCGAATGGTGAATATTTAGGGAAGTTTACCGTTCGTAACTTAAGTTATGTGCATTTTTATAACGTGACCCTTTTCGAAAAGACCATAAATTGTGCTGTGACAAAAAAATGAAAAAACAACATTTTTTCAAATTCGACAGTTTTATATTCACATTTTAATCAATTTTCCTGTTACACAATCATGTCATGATAAACCAGAGCAATCAGATTACGCTTTGGACAAATACTTGTAAAAATATCGTGCTTTGTATACATGTATCCCAAGCAAAAATCCGAGTTTTTGAGCGTGTTCAAAAAATTACTCTATCTTTAAAAGCTAATATTTCAAGTTTAAAGTAAGTTAGACACATGCAACCAGTTTTAAAATTTTCTGCAGTCTTTTCTGCCTATGATATAAAATATTAAAGAAATTTTACCGTTTCTAATTTTGTTATAAGAATCTGTATAAAATTACTATGATGAAACTGCCAGAGAATTTATAGCGAAAAATTACGTCAAAATGGCAAATTACAGATAATACTCTTTTATTGAAATACAAATCATCTAAATTGGTACTGGATACAGAAATATGAATGTATAACTGCATTATCATATGTAAATCTTCTCTTTACTGATTTTGGCTGGTTTGAGGAAAATATAAGAAACTTACAACTTAAAACGTTTCTTGTAAAACATTCTGACTGGTTAGGAATAACGGAGTCAAACACTTTTTTGTATTAGAGACTCTTGGTTGACTATCACAGTTTTGACTCATAAACACATTAAAAATTCCATTCTGACCAGCCAGAAAATATCAGAGGAAGTTTAGCAGGCGTGTTAAACCTTATCCATATCCTGCCGTGTTTTCTGCAATAGTTTTGCATACACATTTTGACACCAGACTTAGTAATGTTGGCATATTTTAGCCTTAGCTTTCAAATGATGGCGATTATTGTATCATTTACTTAGTGAAAAGTCAGAAAAGTACAACGATATTGTCATCATATGCCTTCATATGCCTCAAAGGAGGGGAGGAGGGGTCCTAGAAATATTTGTTTATCATTAGATGATATAGAAATATGGTGAAGTATTTGATAGTTAGATAATGTAGAAATATGGTGGACTTATTGATAGTTAGATGATGTAGAAATATGGTGGACTATTTGATAGTTAGATAATGTAGAAATATGGTGGACTATTTGATAGTTAGATGATATAGAAATATGGTGGACTATTTGATAGTTAGATGATGTAGAAATATGGTGGACTATTTGATAGTTAGATGATGTAGAAATATGGTGGACTTATTGATAGTTAGATGATGTAGAAATATGGTGGACTATTTGATAGTTAGATGATGTAGAAATATGGTGGACTATTTGATAGTTAGATAATGTAGAAATATGGTGGACTATTTGATAGTTAGATGATGTAGAAATATGGTGGACTATTTGATAGTTAGATAATGTAGAAATATGGTGGACTATTTGATAGTTAGATGATGTAGAAATATGGTGGACTATTTGATAGTTAGATGATGTAGAAATATGGTGGACTATTTGATAGTTAGATGATGTTCTCGTTCAGCATATATTTCTAGCATTAAACTGTCAACAATTTAACATTTAACATTACATCGGTGTTTACATGTTGTAAAATGAAATGTATTTGTGTTACCTTTTTATAGACATGTATATTTTCTATTCTTTATAACCTTTTGTGTATAAATTAATCATTTTATTCGCATATTGCAAAATATTGATTGATGCGAGGCCAGCTTGATTTAGTTAAAAGATGAAGTTTCATAGAATGACACCCATAAGTGTTTATATCCTTAATATGTCATCTTTACAGGGTCCGTTTCATTAACACATCGGTCGCCTGTTTTTCGGCGATATATCGCCATTTTTAATAATCGCGTTTCATTATTTGCGTTTCATCAAATCGTAAATCGGCGATATCGCCATTTGTTCTTCGCCATCGCCAATTTTTAACGCCGATTGCGTTTCATCAAATTATCGCGCATCGCCCGTGCACCTGTTAGAGGCAATAATGGCCTAAAAATCGGCGATCGCCAAATACATATCGCAAGGCAGCATATATTATCAAAAATGTATATACATTTGATCATAAAATAATTGTTCAATGAATCTCCCCCTTTAGGATTATAAATTGAACTTATTCTATTTAGGATATATGTATATACATATTATTTTCTTCTTGGTACACTTTTTTTAATACTAGGTAAAAGTTAATTAATTTTCTTTTTTTTAATTTGGATATTTCCATTAATCTCCACGGCTGCATGGTTTGTCTACATCCAAAAGTAACTTCTAAAGATACTGTCTGACGTCATCCTTATATCGTCAATAGTCGTGAAATAACATAGTGGGAATAGTTTGCCAAATAAATATTAATAAAACACTTGCGGAGGTCCTGTACAAACTATTTCCTTTACTTGTACAGTTCTGTCCATTCTAACCCTTTCAGTCTCTTTTCAGAGGGTTTAACATTATTCAAATTTTTAATGAAAATATGTTGATTTTTGTGCATGAAATCTACCGACTCTTTTCCCCTCCAAACCCTGCTAGCGGCTGCGCTACTCTCCATTTCGTTTTCGTCTGCAGGTGCGCGCTCTATGACGTCATTCAGTATTGGACTGGTTTTGATATTTTACATCGCCGATTTGCAAAAAGTAGCGAAAATGTTAATGAAACGCGTCGTAAGGAAATATCGCAAAACGGCAAGTTGAGATCGGCGATGGCAATGAACACAGGCGAGCGATTTTTAATTTTGATGAAACGGGCCCTTAAAACACAAAAAACTATGCTGTGCTTTTCAACTTAAGCAATAGTATTCTTAACTTATATACAACGCATATTTCGATACATCGGTGAGTTTCGTTTTAATTCCCTAATCTTCCGTTCAATATTATATCATGATAAACCAGGATTGGAGTTTCATTTCTAGGTAAGGAGGAAATGGTATACATGTTAAGAAAATAGTCTCAAAGGAAAGTTGTAACAAATGTTAACATAGACTTCAAGTTTTAGCATATTAAAACTAAGCTACGTGTGATAATACTAATAGGAACAACTGTTCAGTGTTAAGGTATTTTTTTCATATTTAAAAATCTTTTGTGAAATCGAGTTCTGAATGTAATTGTATATAAATGAAATCATCCACTATTTTACTATAATAATATAAATAATCTTAAGAATATTAGCCACATAAAACTTACGTGATATGATGATCGTATGTAAACCAAGTGAACAATAAAATATTCTTATCTTTCCTGAAGTCATTTATACTGTTATACAAATATTACATTACAGAACAATTAACTGTACTGTCATTATTTATATTTTAAGATGTAAACTTTTCTATTATTTTTATTCCTTCAATAAATCGATGAAAACACGTTTACTATAATGGCTACATATATATATTTATGAGATAGTCCAGATATGCCATTTCGGCTTGTATATATTGTGTATATGTTATGTTTTTATGGCATTTAAAATAAAATGCCCTTTTTCAATCAACCTGATTTCTGTTATTTTTTGCCTCATGCCCTACTAGTAGACATTTGTGATGGACAGCACATAAAGCAGTTATGAACAATTTACCAGCCTTCATGTGAATTGATCCAAATACTCAATACGGGAACCGGACATTCCCTCCCGGACATTTGTCCCACCGGACATTTACCCCCACCTCTTTTTTCCGAGGCGGTCATTTGCCCCTTCATTAATTAAAAGGGCGGATATTTGCCCCCCCCCCCTAATATTTTATATTATGATAATATATTATATTATATGAAGGGCGGACATTTCAAACTAACGTGTGAAAATAAAACGTGACCTGGCTATTTTTGAAACATATACAAATTATGATACAGTAAAGTTCCGCCATTGAGACCAATTTTCTTATTTCAAAATCATGCGATTTTTTACATTTAGTAAGACCCAAATGCTTAATTTGTGAATAAAAGGTCTCTATAATTAGACCGTTCCGCTAAGACCATTGATTGCTGGTCTTAATAGCGAAACTTTACTTCTATTATAAGCAAAGTATTAAAACACGAAAACAGAATTTTTTATAGCGCCTACGTAGATTTTAAAAAGGCTTTTGATGTTGTTTATAGGAATTGTATATTTCATAAACTTTTAGATATTGGTGTATCGACTAAATTTGTTAGCATGGTTCGTAAAATGCATGTAACTGTTATATCTTGTGCAATTTCTTTACTTTTTCCTGACGATACTGTTCTCATGTCTTACTCGAAAGAATGTCTTCAAAAATTGTTGGATAACTTATAAAAATATTTTTGTTCATTATGTGGTAATACTGATAAAATTGTTGTCATGGTCTGTAAGAGGAAAATATCGAATTATTTTATAATTGATTACGGCTGAATGTTGTCTCCAATTTTGAAAAAAAAAATATTTTATATATCTAGGAGTAGTAATACCTTCAAATGGTTGATATTATCAAGCACAGAAGTATCTTTCTATCTTAAATTGTTTTTAGTTTATAAAATAATTGAAAATAAATTGTTTGATAAATTAAAATTATTTGACTCTATAATTTTATCTATTTTTTATATAAAAAAATGGTCTTAATATCGGAACTTTACTGTAATACAAAATGCAATAAGTTGTACATTTTTATTTCTAAATACAAATTGAAATTGTTGGAATTTGTTTTTTATTTTCAGCCCATGTTCTGAGTTTTGTATCCAAGATAAAAGAAAAAAGTTTTGAAAAAAATTCTACTAAGACTTATGCCACTGTAATATTTTACATCGTTCAAGTCTCCCGTCTTGGGAATCGACACAATAATACCATTAGTCCAACGTTTTTGATAATACAATTTGTAGACATAAAATAAAACAATTTACATAAAAGTGCCAAAGTGGTGCCAATTGAACTTTACATTCAATAAACATCTCTGGGAGCAGTTTGTCAATTTATCAAGATCACCACCAGAGAGACATGTCTCTACCTTGCCAATATGAGTTCTCACCTTCCGATATACAGGGGTCGTTTTGCATGAAGAGCTACAAAAATTGAACTAAAACTCGCCCTGTTTCCGGAATATAGGGGTTCCGGAAAAGAGGACGTTTTTGTTATAGAATAGATGTTATATTTTATTCAACTTACGTTATTTTGACATATTGTTATGTACAATGACAATATTACGTTATGCATATCAAGTAATTACTTATAATGAGTTATTGCATGATGATCATAGAATAATGTGTTAATACATGATCAAAATTACTCATATGATAACTATTAGAAATTTTATATCAAATGTATATATATATATATATATATATATATATATATATATATATATATATAAAAATTATATATGATAACTATTAGAAATTTTATATCAAATGTATATATATATATATATAAAATCTGGTTTGCTGAGATTTCCGTATAAGAGGGGTTCCACTGTACTTGAACATAAAATACAGTTTTAAATTATCTTTGTAAGTAAAACTACTGATTTTTTAGTTTTTTTTACAATCCTTGTAAGTGAATTGCTGAAATGCTGCTTAATGAATTTACTACGATAGCAAATGTTTGAAGTAACTTTTTGATAACAGTATACGAGCACATATACATGTATACGAGTGTGTGTGTGTGTGTTAACATATGTCAGTGAATTACGTTAATATAAATGTAATTTATCTTTGTTCACTGAATACAAAGTCAGAATGGAAGTCATAACAATAAGTCATCTATTATTGAGGTCACTGATAACGTTGACAAATGTCCACACCTAGTTTCCGACCATATTGAGAACCTAAACTGTGCACTGTCTATAATTAGGGTTCTCTTTAAATGAGAGGATCATAAACATAACATAGTTTTGCCTATAAAATAGTGTTTGTTGAAGAAATGTGGTCTAACTTGCAATTTCTAAAAACTCAACTAAAATATTAATGGGGCAGTTTATATAACGGTACTAAAATTGGTTTGGGAAGGCATGTCATGTGGCGGTTACAAGCAACTTTATGCTGCACGGAATGTAACACTGATGTAATACTGTATATATAGTTACGATATTTATCCCTATGTGCGTCCTTACACTGGTTCAGTTGGTGGGAACTTTGTTCTTATGGATAAAAACGTGCACGACCACACAAAAGAGGAGTTGTTCAACATTGCCTTGAGGAGCAGGGGATTGTGAGTGTGAACTGGAGGACAATGTCACCTGATCTCAATAAAGTACATTTCAACTTATATGTTATTTAGTCGGTTGTAGAAGCTAAACATAAGCTTATGTTTATTGTTACATTGTCTTGCCGACTTAAAATAAAAATTATATTATCTTATCTCATCTTAGCTCTCAAATGGTTAACTGAAATAGTTTTCTTCGAAAGAAGGTTGATCTGTTCATTAGTACCTAAATAGCGTGTTTCTAAATAGTCACTCGTAAACATGCACACAACCTTTTATGTAATTTTTAAGACGAAGGTCTTTTCCATATAAGGTATCGCAAGAGATTTTGGTGGATTAATTTCAACATACCATCCAAACTAAATTTCGTGTCGATCACTTCCGGTTTTTGTTACCTCCCTTTGATCCTTCTATAATTCATATGCAGGAACGATAACATACCCTCGTTTTTTCGAATAAATTTGCACGTTCGGAACGCTCCCTCCTGTGTTGCAATGTAGGACGGTGAAGTTTATTCCCCGGATAAATATTTATTTATTTGTGGGACAGAATATTTTTAAACAAAATGGCGGCTCTTGCTCTCGATATAAATCACTTTTAATCAAATAATACAGTCTAATCTTGTAAGGGGCCTAAAAATCAGAATAATTACGGTAAAATGTTCGAAAGGGAAGTAACCAACACTACTTTTTGGTAGATGACCAAGCTTAGAATGACGTAATCCCTCATGAAATATTGCATCATCTAGACCACAGAGAGGCATGTTGACAACACAAGTTCAATACAGAAATTATCTGTAATGCTGGATTAAATCTTCCAATTCCCATACAAGGTAAGATTTCTTTCATTCTGTGTTGTATATTCACTGCAGATATTAACCATAAACGCGATTTTCAAAGTAATAAATAACAACCTAGTCATCGTCATAACATATCGTCTGTTGACATTTTCATTTTAATTCTTGATTTTTTTTCTGTAAAACACAGATTTATTGCTTACTTATTTGTATTTATGAAAAAAACAAATTGCAAGAATGTTGTAGCCTCAATGTAGAATCTTGTAGCAAAAGATGTGATTCGTAATGAATGAGAACGAACAAAAATTGATTTATGACATTCGTACACTAACCGACGAATCCGAAAATGACCTTTTGCATCAAGAACGTCCTTTGTAAATCTGTATCATCATAAGTATGCTGCACAAAACTTGTTAATATATGTATATGTATTGTTAAATCAGTTTTAAACATTTGTATGAAGGAAAGACTTGATGATATGAAAATGACATTAAATCATAACGAATAAACATACTTGCAGTATGTTGATTTTGTTTTCTGGCAATTGAATCATTTCACTGTTATTGGTTTTTTTACTGGCTTATAGTTATATACAAATTTATTTTGAAGTGTAAACACTTATGATGCACCAAATGAAATACTCTAGATATGTTCCTGTATTTTTTTAAAAGTTTTACATTCAAATTTGAATTATCATTTCTATTATTATATACGGTACTAGATAACGTTCCATTCAGGCTACTTAAGAATTAAATCGTTATTTAAATGATTTATAAAACTCTTCATCAAATTCACTCTTCAAAAATTATGACAGATAAAAATATCTTCACCCAGATGCTGAATTTATAAATCATGCATACAAGCAGTTGCAAGTATTTTGTGTTTGCTTTCTAAAAAGTATTTTGTATCTTTATATCCCTTTTTTCAAGCAATGGTGTTTTATATTTCAGGTGATGCTCAAGAAGCTGTAAATCATGGCAAGTTATGTGGCAGTTGCTGGCCTGCACTAAAAATAACATTTTTCATTTAAATTTATATATTTGTTGTAATGTACATGTAGATATGAGCAATAATATTAATCAAAGCATACAACATAGTTACTTCCCTTTCCACTTTTGTTATAAGGATTTATTTCTGTTCAGAATTCTGCCCTACCCTAGTCCTAAAAATAAGACCCTACGTAACTTTTTTATCATTTGGACATTTTTCTGTTCCACATGATATAAAGTTATATAGGGTCTTATATTTAGTACAAGGCTTGTACTACAAGCCTAACCCAGGTCGGTAGAGCAGATGGTAAAGTGCCTAGATAGTTAATCTTGTGTCTTAAATGATACTGGTTTGAATCCAACCGAGGAGGTTAAACCCCTTACATAAAAATTTTACAATAATGTTAAGTGTCCTCCATAAATATGTATATGGAGAAGTTTCCAGCCTTCCAGTTTAAGCACAAGAGACAATCGAGTATGTACAGCTTGCATATGAGAAAGGATTTAATTTTTTTATGTCTCACATCAAGTAGAAGAGACAAGACAAACAAGGGTGTATTAAACTGTAATCATGGGGAACTAAAACCTGTCATAGTGGTAGAAAGAGACTTTCTCATTGTACCAAGTAACCAATGTTACCATCATTAAAGCAGAACAACAACATAAATAGATAAAATACATGCAAGAAACATCGTCTTTTCCATCAATAAGCCGTGCCTATAATTATATTAAATTAGGAAATAATTAGGGGAAAAATCATTTTATTAACAGCAGAGGGATGTCAGTCGAACACAATATTGTAAACAAATATGGACCTACTTTCTACACTCGCTATGTATTTATCATTCATACATTTTTCAAATTAGACCTGTCAAACTTTTTTCAATTAATAAGCTTCAAAATGATGCTTAATATCACAAGATATTGTTTAATACTAGATGGGAGCCAGTGCAAGCACGGGCTTTAGGTAATGACAGTTCTCGAAACTGTTCCTCGAAACAGGCATGTTTAAAAAGCATGGGTGAGTATGCCGTTTATGGGTATTATTTCGAGAACAAAGAACGCATGCTTAGTGAATATTCAAAAAATGGCAAGAAGGTTGCACGTATTCTGGGTGATTCCCCATGATAATACAGCAGTTACAGTCATGTGACAGCGGCCTTACATTCGATTCAGTAAAGATCAGAAATAGTTTACTTCACGTCGAGAATCAAACTCGATTTTCCGGTTTGACGCCAAACTCCTAACAGTGCTTACGTCACGCTTTGCTACTTAATCACTGTCACCACGTAAATCACGTGACGCTAGTTATACTATCTATTTATAGAATGCCCAAACTTCTCACGGTGCTTACGTCACACTTTGTTATTTCTACAAATTGATACTTAAAACTTTTTTATCTTTATGTACTTTGAACATCATATTTTACTAAGAGAAGACTAAAATTATTGAAAATAATGAATTGTAAAAGGAAAAGATGAAAAAGGTTTTTCGGCTCTCTGAGGGACGAATTTTACTTGGGGTGGCAGTGGTTATTGATTTGATAAAGGGAGATAACCGCTGCGGGGAGTTTGGTTTGACGTGTCTATTTTTAGTTTTATCTAGAACTATTTTTAGACACAAAAAAACCCACTATTTTTGTTGATTTTTGGTAGTTTTTGCAAATATCAAGAGGCTTTTTCGAAAAAGAATTGTCAACTTGATATGCCGGTATATAGGTGCTCCAGCGACAAACAAAAGATTTATTTAAAGCTGCGCAGTTTCTTCCACAAAACAGGAAACTCGCAAATTTAATAGTATAGATTCTTTCTAAATCGATTTCGGAAATAGTCCTGTCACTAGCCATTTCTCGGTAAAAATCGAATCAAAATATCATTTGAAAAAAACCTAACTTTACACATGATCATATCGTTTTGCGAAGTTAGATCGAGTTTTTCATGATACCAAATACATACCAAAGGAAAGGTAGTACTATTGCCTGTCTTATTATGTGCATGAATTTGTGTAGATATCAGAAAAATACATTTTCTATTTACAGCAGAAATTGTCAGTCGTACGCAAGTTTTCATCCGAAAATAGGGCTACTTCATACACTCGCCATGTTGTTATTGTTTATTTATTTATCAAAATAGACTTTTCAAAACATTTTGCAATTAATAAGCTACAAAATGATGCACATTACAAGTTTTTTATAGTCTTGGTAAAAACTGATATGTTTTTACAACCTTGTTGGATTTTAATAACTGGCACAATTTTGCACAGCTGATGATTAAGCAGCTATGCTTTACGAACGAATGGGTGGTGGGACGAAACACCTATACTTCGGATACAACAGAAACTCAAAACGTACGTATATACGCATTGAAAGAAAACTACTTGGCACAGTTGATCAGTAATGTAATTTATCTATTACTATTGTGAAACGCTATTACGTGCGCACGTAATAGCTACTGCGTGGTCACGTAAAGCTATTACGTGGCCACGTAATAGCTACTGCGTGGCCACGTAAAGCTTTTACGTGGCCACGTAAAAAATAAAATATATTTCCATGTCACCTCAATGCCACCGTACAATTGTCATCCATAACTATATTTGTTAACAGAGAATCCTTTATACTGGTCGAGAGTTTATACCTCAAGATTGATGCTTTACTTTTAAAAACCTTCATATTTAAAATGTTCTTCCATTGAGACTTAGATGGAAACCAACCACTGTCTAGATAGCCAGAAAAATGGATTCAAGTTCATACTTGTGGAATAATCTGAAGACATCAGGTACAAATCCTCTCGTTTGATGATCACTATTAACAAATCGTATAAGTCTATGAATAAATATTTCTTTAGCCTGATAAAACCAGGGAAGTCTATACAGTTGACCAAAATATTTCAGATTTTTTATATTATTCATTACCTCAATTGATACAAAATTCAATAAGGAAAGAGCCAATGTAGTGTCTGTATTTCGTTGAAGTGACTGAATTAGTTTAATACAGAATCTATGAGCCTTTTCTAACATAATGATATCCTGTTTTGAGTAAAATAATCACAATTAACATCCATATAAAGCTTTAGGTATAACAACACTTTCATAGATAGATTTCAAGGTTAAAGGTGAAATTGACGTTGGATGCATTCCACTGTTAATAATGTTAAGAAAAGTTCCTCGGAGTTTGATGCTAGTATCTTTCATTGATTGTGACGAAGATAGATGTTGATCAATATTAACTCCAAGATGTAAATAGATTTTTTGACTCATTGATAGGTTTATCACCAAGTGAGAACTCAACAGTGGAACTAGTTGCTCAACTATTAAAATTGACAAGAGCACATTTTTCAACATTATAAAGGTATCTCCATTTACATGAGTAGTTGTAACAAATATTTAACATTTCATCCATGCCCAATTTAGACAATGATACAAGAACCATATCATCCGCCACTGACATCCTTAAAATTATAAAAACACATTCCAAAACCACTTTCTTCTAACTCTCGTATAAGACCATTTATAAACAGTAAATACATGAAAGGTGAACTTTTTCCACCTTTGTCTTGTACCTTGTCGAATGTCAAAAATATTAGTATGTTTCGTTTAAAAGTAATATTAGTATGCGCATATTAGGTCTAGATCTATTAAATCTGGAAATGAAGGCCAGTCTGAAGCGTGTATCATGAAGGACAGATGAAAATTAAAAAAAAACTCTTTATCAATAAAAGAACAAAAGTTGCACAATCCTATATATCAAGTACATTTATATAGGACATATTGTATCAAGTTTTATCAATTAACATGTATGATTATATATTGATAATTTGACTCTATGTAAATAAAACTGTCACATGATTTGGTATTATTGTAAACATAAACTTGTACATGGTCACTTTTATCAGGGTATTTTTTTGTACAATATGACCAGTCTGAGTTGGTTTGTCATTTAACCCTAGCAAATAAACTTGGACAACTAGTTAATATTTGGGTGCGAAACGCCTCATAATCTGAGGTATAAATCACAGTTATTCTTTAATATACAAAGATATAATGGATTTAAATACATCATCTGAATCATGGAGTTGGTGGAAATATATAAAATCATTTCCACTATCAAGTATATTAGTAGTTGTAGTAACATTTGTGTTATATAAGGTTTTAGTGTTCATATCATGCGTTAAAAAATTACGACAATGGTTCAAAGATACTCCAGGACCAACTGATAGACATTGGTTCTATGGTAATTTACATTTGGTATGTATTGATTGTCTTTTTTAAAACCAAAAGGCTTAAGTTATACCACAAATTGAAAACTAACGACGAAAATGCCCGACCAGTTTAACCCGCGGAGTGATACACGTGTCGCTGATTTACTACGCAATCAATTTCTAGGCGATAAAGTAGTTCTGTCATCTGACTCGTCATTGTTTCACTGATCAGTGACAAGTGTGTCCTTATTTTGCTAAGCGTGTGGGAGGGGCGTTGTCAAATCTCGTTAATACACCAAACAGTATAAATAGAGATCAATCTACTGTTATACTAATCTTTTGAAAATAACCACAGCAAATCAAAGAGTTACATTACATGTTGAAAAGTTAATGAAGTAAGAGCAATAAAATGATAAATATATTGATAGTGTCTGTAGCTGTTTAATTGAAAAATAAAAAAAACAACTGATTGATCGTACTGTGCCTGTTTTGTTTCATTTGCTGCTCAACTTTGTTTGTATCTGAAATATTTTTCAGATGGTCTGTGATGTTGTCACCAGACAGGATAATGATGAGAATAAAGGGATGCATAATCCTGACTCAATTCTTTTTGCATTTGATCTCTTCTTCTGGAGTTCATGTCATTTCTGGCTGACGAGGTAAATGCCAGATTGTCCACTAATAGAGTTACAACTTCCTCTTTATTCTATCTATCTAACTTTACTACACACGCTCATATATTCGCCGGCTCTGTGTTTTGTTGGGATTTAACTAAGAGATTGTTAGCCCTCAGCACAGGAACAGATGCTCTAAAAAATTGAATGTATTTTCCAGAGTTTTATGTCTTATGATCTTGTTTCTGCAGATAACACCCTCCATATTTCGGAATTGACTTTTGCGGTGTTTAGAGATGTTGTATTCTCCGGTGTCTGGTGTATTTTAACTAACCCGGCTTTTTTGCCCTCGTCTAGGCTTGTTACCATTAGTTTTTGGACAAATTTCGACATTATACCAGACACTGATAACGCTTTCACCTCTGATAGTGAAAGCGAGGCTGCTCACTGTCCCAAAATGCACTTACTGTTTTCTTCACCCTTTTTGACATTGAATCGGGTCACTTTCTAACCGGTCAGCAGAGTAACTTTCTGGGGAAATTCCACCATGCTCTTCATTTTCACTGGCATCATCCGCCATATTCCCATTAATCTGGCACAATTGTCTGTTTAATTGATGCAAATTCAGAAACCAAGTTTTTTAGCATATCAGCCTGTTGCCTTTGAAAAGTCATGATTGTTGACAATTCTATGTTTGCAGGGTTATTAACTGTACATGTAGGGCTTAGTGGTCTACCACTAGTGTCAGACTCTCTGGTATCATCTATAGAAGCTGTGAAAGTGGACTTTGAAATATAATACTTATCGCTTCTAGTTATAGTCTGGGAGGACTTACTGTCCCCCTCCATTTTTTCCAAACTGAATTCCGATCGCAGTCTTTTCATGATACCTTCCTGCGCCATGCTAATAGTGTCACTATCTCTGTCTTAAAATCTTAAATTTTTCTCTTCATAATTCTATCTTGATATTCTATTCTTTTTATTGCAAAGTTTTCATTAAATGTTGTAGTCCTTAATGTTTTAGAAACACAATGTCTTAAGTCCAATAATTTCGAATAAAAGTACCACAAAATCACTTATAATATGTCACGTCTGTACTCTACTGGAACTAACCTGCAATTGACCTACTGGATACTACAAGCATCTCTTACAGGGGCCACATCACGTGACCTTGTGCTGATAGGAGAATGTAATGATACTGCGATCATTCATTGTATTACTTGAAGTTAAAGTTGTTGTACAAAATTGTACCATATTTATCATATTTAAATATACTAATGAACCAACGAAAATTGTATGCAAAGTGTACAGGGTAAAACTGTACTTCAAGATTTTGTATGGCAAGAAGAGGAAAAAAAATCTTTATAATATTTGCAAGTAATACAGGGTAGAATAAACATTTCGTTGCAGTTTTTGCACTATTCGATTCGTACTTGAGTCTAATGTCTAAGGAGTAATCATTAGTACCGATTTGTTAGGTTTCAATGTGCACGAAAGTTGTTCTGTATTTCAATAATTTGATTACTTTTAGTTAGATGTACTCAGAACCATCCGGATTCGATTTGCAGCAGGTCACACTCTTCTGTGTAAATTTTAAATGTAAATTAATAACTCCACTACTTTCATAATTAATGGTCTTAATATTCTCAATATGGGAACATTTTGCTCTCAAACTCAACATTTGGGACTTCAAAGTTATAAACATTGCATGATTTCGCAATACCCAATGCTGTCCTTATAACACAATTTTACTGTAATTTCAATAATACAACTTTCTATACATTAAGTAGTTACAAGTTAACAGTCTCCAGGAAAGCTGATTAGTTTAGCTTACTGTCACCAAAGAATGAAACGCGTTTTCAAATAAAAGACATTCTTCATAAACCACCAACCAGAATCAGAAGTTTCAGATAGATGCCTTTATGTGTTACTATTTTTATATAAAAAAGACAAGCCATATTTCAAGTGATCATCTTCATCCAACTATTATAGTTATATTATTAGTATTATCATATTATGAGTATTACAAACAATTTAATAAACATATGCGAGCGAGTTATCTACTAAATTAACGTTAATATGCCATTACTCATAACATAAATAGCACAGTAACACTTTTTCTTCCAAATAATGAAAGGATTGCAAACCTTATAATTGTACATACAGATTTTACAGTGTAAATTGGCCAATAAATTAGTTTTCCAGATTTTGCACACAAAAAACGGACAATAAATAATTTGTAAACAGAACAAAACATATATTTTATTATCTGGACTTGAATATGTACATATCATTCATAAACAAAGTTTCGGGGCTGGATACTCGCCTCCATTGCACTTCCTCTTGTTGGAGTCCGAGGTGGCTGGGGAACCTGAGTGATGAATCATTATTAACTCAAACATGGATTCTTTAACTACTTCTAAAAACGTAAACTTCTGAGGAACCACCAAATAACATTTCTAATGAAAAAAACAAGCCATTCTTCCTTTTCACACTTCCTCATACTAGAAGCGATGGAGGATGAAAAATTGTCCGTACTAAATCCTTTCATTATTGAAAAGACAATATCATCTGTAATAGGTACACCAAAATCGGTCAAGAAGCTTCGCAATGGCGAACTCTTGATTGAGGTTAGTAGAAGGTAACAAGCCGAAAATCTGATGAAGCTCAAGTCCTTTTATGGTATCCCAGCGTTTTGTACAGTTCTCAAAACGCTGAATTCTTGTAAAGGCGTTATTCGCTGCCCTGACCTAACATACATGTCAGAGGCAGACATTGTACAAGAGCTGACATCTCAAAGTGTATCGAACGCAAAACGAATATTAACCACTAGAGACGGTAAACGTGTACCTACACACACTTACATTCTGACTTTTGACAACCCCATTCTTCCATCTTCACTTCGGGTTTCAACGTCCGAGTTGAAATGTTCCTACCCAATCATATGAAATGTTACAAATGTTTTAAATACGGGCATCATGAATCTAGATGCACTAGAGAGAATATATGTCGTAAATGTAGTACTTCTCATGCTGGTTCGCTTGAAAACTGTACTCTTGATGTCAAATGTTCAAATTGTGGGGGTAATCATTTTGCAACCTCCCGTTCTTGCTCTGTCTGGAAGACGGAAAAAGAAGTTCTCCGTGTTGAATATACACATAGTTTATCTTTCCCTGATGCTCGCAAGCTTGTAGAAAGTCAGGTTTCCAAGATTAAACCAGTTGAGATGGTTGATTCTGCAGTGCAGGTCAACTTAAAGTGTCCTCTTCTGGAAATTATTCCAGTACAAAAACCGTCTCCTATTCTTTCACGTAATACGTCTAAAGCAAGTACAAGTTCAAAGACATCAACATCTCCACGTACCTCATCTGTATCTCAGAGGCGGGTCTCACAGGCTTCTCCGTCTCCTGAGCGGGTGGTTTAAAGGCAATTACCCTAAAAGAAGATTTTCCTGACCGACAGGGTCAGGAAAACGGAGAGGGACCCTGTCCCGTCCTCCAGTCGATTCGACTCTCTTATGAATGACATCGAGTCGATGGAGGAGGAGAACATGGGTTCCCCGAGCTTCGGCTCGCAGTCCTGCTAAGGTTCCAAAGTAAGTTTTTTTTACTTTTCGTTGAACCATGAGTCAAACTATACTTCAATAGAATTGTCGTAGTCTTAAATCTAATTACAACGATATTCTTCCTATATTATCAAAATACCAAAAATATAAAATATCAATAAAGGACTATGCTCTTTACAATAAAATATGTACAGACACCATGAGAGCATCAGGAGGCTCTACAATTGCGATTGCAAATTGTGTCCCTCAACGACAAATTCAGTCATAAACTAATTTGCAAGCTGTAGCTGTTGAAGTAACTTTGTACAGACCTATTACAAAATGCTCCTTATATATTCCTCCAAACTTATCTATTTATGTTGAAAACATAGAAAATTTAACTAAACAACTCTCAGGACCATTCTTTCTACTTGGCGAATTTAATGCCAATAATCCAATAAAGGGACGTACATCTACGAATAATAAAGCAGCATTACAGAAAAATTAATTGATAATGTACAACTTTTCCTTCTGAATGACAAGTCGCCAACTTATTTAGAATCAAACGGTATTATAACTAATTTTCAATCTGATTTTCGAAAACATCTAAGTACAAATGATCATTTAGTTCGTCTCGAAACATTTATAAGAGAGGCTTTTGTCAATAAACAACACGTAGTTTCAATTTTTAGCCGGATTTTCAACGAAAATATTCGGCTAATAGTTTGGCGAAACACGGGCGGGTGGGCATTCGTCCGGTATCGTTAACAATTGCGTTAAAATTTCAAATTGTACCATATATTTCTGCCATTTAAAGTCAGATCTCTACGAAACTTTATACAATGATAACATACCATGTAATCAACAGAATAAGAAAGTAACCGCAACTCTACCTGGCTTAATTATGGACTATTGCCCTTTGTAATTTCGGGTGTCTGGTGTCATTAACAACTGCGTTAAAGTTTTAATTTAACATATATTTCTGTCATTTATTGTCATATCTTTACGAAAATTCATACGATGATAACATACCATGTGATAAACAAAATAAGACCACAACTCTACCTGGCTTAATAATGGATTGTTTCCCTTTGAAATTTTTGCGTTAAAGTTTTCAAATTGTTAGATATCTCTGCCATTTATGGTTAGATGTTTATGAAATTTCATACAATGATTGCATTAGATCTGTTAAAAAGAATTAGACAGTAACCACAACTCTACCTGGTTTAAAATGGATTATTTCTCTTTGTAAATTTTGCGTTAAAGTTTTCAAATTGTTGGATATCTCTGCCATTTCTGGTTAGATGTTTACGAAATTTCATACAATGATTACATAAGATCTGTTAAAAAGAATTAGACAGTAACGGCAACTCTACCTGGCTTAATAATGGATTATTTTCCTTTATTATTTTTTGCGTAAAAGTTTTCTAATGGTTGGATCTCTCTACCATTTATGGTTAGATGTTTATGAAATTTCATACAATGATTACATACCATCTGTTGAAAAGACTTAGACAGTAACCGCAACTCTACCTGGCTTAAAAATGGATAATTTCCCTTTGTTATTTTTGCGTTAAAGTTTTCAAATTGTTGGATCTCTCTGCCATTTATGGTTAGATGTTTATGAAATTTCGTACAATGATTACATACCATCTGTTGAAAGAATTAGACAGTAACGGCAACTCTACCTGGCTTAAATGCTGATTATTTCCCTTTGTATTTTTATGTTAAAGTTTCAGCAAGTATACTGGCATTTTCCAGTCATATTTTCGATCTCTCCAATAGCAAGTATTCTGGCATTTTCCAGTCATATTTTCCCGCAATTTTGTTTTTGACAATTTCACCATTTGCCGTACAAGATTTTATTTTAACAAAATTCTCTCACCAATTTCATACCATTAGTTTTGCATTATTTTCATCGATAGTTTTCATGTCTTATGCCATCTTAGTCAAATACCAACAAAATACTCAGATAAGATACAATAGGATACTAATATATGGTTACTGAAACTCTTTTTTCCGTCAAGATTCATTATTGCCCTTTGTATACCTTCTGATAAGCAATTTATCACATAACCTTCTTTTGTAACAACGTAAACGTGTTCTCAATGTTTCCATATGCAGAGAAATCCGGCTTTAATGTGGCTCCCACATTATCTTTCTTGTCTTCGATCTTGAGAAAGCTTACGATACAACATGGAAATATGGTATTCTCAAAGATCTAAAAGATGCCGGTCTAAACGGTAGATTACCAATGTTCATTTCTAGTTTTTTTGTCAGACAGAATTTTTCAAGTTAAAGTAGGATCAACGTTATCAGAGAGCCACGAACAAGAACAATGCATGCCGCAAGGCAGTTACTCTCTTTGGGCTAAAAATTAATAATATAGTTAAGGTTATAACTCCTGGTACAGATTGCAGATTATATGTTGATGATTTTTTGATCTGCTATCGATCTAAAAATATTCGAAGTACCGTACGTCAATTGCAACAGAACTGGGATAAAATTCAAAAGCGGGCAACAGAAAATGGTTTTAAATTTTCCAAGTCAAGAACACAATGTGTACATTTTTGTCGATTAAGAAAACATCATAATGATCCATAACTTTACATTTCTGGCTCTAAAATCCCTGTAGTAAATGAAGCTAAGTTTTTAGGCGTAACATTTGATAACAAGAGCTTCGCTGGGCGGGGCATTATACGCCCGTGTGCAGTCCATGCTGTGTTCTATCTCATATGAAGTCCCTGTGACCTTGACCAATGACCCCGGGTTCTCAGAATAGGTCACATCCTTAACTGGAGGGCCATCCAAAGCAAAGATTTTGAGAACCTAGGTACAACCGTGGTTGAGTTATTACCGGCACAAGTTTTCCCATATGGACTTCCAGTGACCTTGACCCTGGGGCCTCAGAACCAAACGTTCACACCCTTGACCCAAAGAGTATCGAAACATAAAATTTAGTGTACCTGGATAAAGTTGGTTGTTGGACAAGGTTTTTTCTTATGATTTTCTTGCGACCTTGACCTTTAACCCAGGGGTCTCATAAACAAAGGGGCATATGCTAGACATTTAAGCTACCTTACATAAAATTTGGTGAACCTAGGTACAGTCATTATTGAGTTATTGTCCGGACAATGTTTTAACATAAATTAAGTCCCAGTGACTTTGACCTTTGACCCTGGGGTCTCAAAATCAAAAGGGAACATCCTTTCCCAAAGGGCTATCAACACATAAAATTTGGTGCACCTAGGAAGTGGTTGTTGAGTTATTGCCTGGACAAGGTTTTTCCATATGATGTCCCCTTGACCTTGACCTTTGACCCTGGGCCTCAAAACCTAAAAGGCACATCCTTGACACATGGACTATTATCACAATAAATTTGCTGAATATAGGTACAGTGGTTGTGGAGTTACTGGCCGGACAATGTTTTTCCATATGATGCCCCTGTGGCCTTGACCTTTAACGCAGGGGCCCAAAACCAATAGGGCACATCCTTGACACATGGGCTACTCTCACATAAAATTTAGTGAACCTAGGTACAGCGGCTGTTGAATTATTGTCCGGACAAGGTTTTTTTATATGATGCCCCTGTGACCTTGACCTTTAACGCAGGGCCCCAAAACCAATAGGGCACATCCTTGACACATGGGCTACTTTCACATAAAATTTGGTGAACATAGGTACAGTGGTTGTTCAGTTATTGTACGGACAAGGGTTTTCCTTACAATGCCCCTGTGACCTTGACCTTTGACCCAGGGGCCCCAAAATCAATGGGGCACTCCTTGACACATGTGCTACTCTCACATAAAATTTGGTGAACCTAGGTACAGTCGTTGTTGAGTTATCGTCCAGACATGGTTTTTATATTTTAAGTCCCAATGACATTGACCTTTGATCCTGGGGTCTTAAAAGCCATAGGGAATCTCCTCTACCCAAGGGCTATCCACACATAAAATTCTAGGAACCTAGGTACATCCTTTCTTGAGATATCATCCGGACAAGCAATTGTCCACGGACGGACGGACGGACAGACGGACAACATCATAACAAAATACGTCCGTATTTTCTTTTATACTACACTTAAAGTCGCTTAAAACAAAATGTATCTAAGCTTTAAATCTACTTAAAGTACTTTCACATACTGATTGGGGATCTGATACCCAAACATTACTTAGATTATACAGAAGTCGTGTTCGTTCAAAACTAGATTACGGGTCAATAGTGTACGGATCAGCTCGTAAATCGTATTTACAAATACGATACATAACCAGGGCTTACGTATTGCCCTTGGTGCATTTAAGGGTGTATCAGGATTTGAAATTGAAAAAAATCAATGAAGTGGGTGTGGTTACTAAACATATTAAAATATCCTTAAATATCCGTAAGTGATGCATTGAATGTATAGATGTGACAGTGAAAATATAAAAAACTCAACAAAAAAGACATTTAGAAAGAAATGAAAACATTTAACCTAACCTTGAAATAGCCCTCCGAACGTCAGTCCAAACACATAATTAAAGTTCTTTTTTCATAAATCCAAATGTTGATATAGGTTGTCGATGTAACATATTACAATGTCTTAGGGTAAATTACACAAAAAATATTTCCAAAATGAAAATTTGATAATTCATCTCAACACTAACATTACACGTTTTAAATTACAGTTTACACACAAGTGCCCAGTGCTATTTTCCCCTCATATTGTATGTTCTATGTATGTGATAAGAAGGAAAAAATCATCGGGCTCCTGTGGTAAAATTGTAAATAAAATCATGTACTCAAATTTACATTTTGGAAATACTTTTTGTGATTCACTGTAAGACATTGTAAAATGTTATATGGGCATTCTATAACATCATTTGGAATTAAGGAAAAAAGAACTTTAATTATGTGTTTGGACTGACGTTCGGAAGGCCATTTCAAGGTTAGGATAAATGTTTTCATTTCTTTCTAAATGTCTTATTTGTTGAGTTTTTTTATATTTTCACTGTCACATCTATACACTTAATGCATCACTTACAAAATATATCAAAATTATTTGGAATTTATGGATATTTTGATATAATTAGTTACCCCACCCACTTGATAGATTTTTTCAATTTCAACAAATGATAAACCCTTAAAACTTCACCTATTGAAAGTCTTTATGTTAAAGCTAACGAGCCATCACTAAAATTACGTCGACAAAAGCTTTCATTACAATGCGCAACTCGTATATCTTCTAACAAAAGAAATCCAGCACGAAATGTTATTTTTAAACCTAATTACACCAGTAAATTCGAAAGTAAACCGAATGAAATCAAACCATTTAGCCTGTGCGTTAAAAACGACTTAGAAATGCTCAATATAAACACTTTGAAAATATCACTCCGTGGACCTACAACATTCCAAACGTTATTATTGATTTATCAACTTTTCGTAAATCTTTAATTAGCCCTGAAGCCTTTAAATCTGAATTCGTAAACGTCTTGGAAAAATACAAAGATTGTACTCATTTATTTACCGACGTTTCCAAAGTTGGTTGCGCCGCATACTGAAATTCTTTTGTTGCAAGAATGCGACTGCCTGACAAGGCATCTATATTTACTACCGAAATAAAAGCAATATATCTCGCTTTAACGTACATATCAAGTAGTATAAATAACAAGTTAATTATTTTCTCAGATTCTCTATCTGTATTACTCATAAAAATCGCAGTTAAGACAATATACTTTACTATATTTTAAAATCTAAAACAGTACACCTCTGCTGGATACCAAGTCATATTGGTATACATGGAAATGAAAAATATTAGACATTTTAGCTAAAGAATCTTTAAACCTTCAACCAGTAGATTTCAAATTACCAAGCAGTGACTTCAAGTGTTCGATCAATTCGTTAATTAAGTCAAAATGGCAAACAATGTGGAACAATGCTATATTTATTAATTTAATAAGTTACATGACATAAAGCCAACACTTGATTCATCTTCATCAATAATATTTTCTAATTGCCGAGATCGAATAGTGATTACGCGATGTAGAATTGGTCATACCAGATTAACACATTCATACCTTCTCAAAAGAGAGGTAGCACCTAAGTGTATACCATGTGACGAGCATTTCAATGTCAAACACGTTCTCCGAGACTGTCAGGATCTTAAATACATTCGTGACAAACATTTTAAGGTTAACTCACTTAAAGAACTTTATAAGTCTGTACCTTCACATGCGATACTTGACTTTTTGAAGGAAATAAATGTATATAATAAAATATAGGGCTTAAGATCATTAATATCGATTGAATTAATAGTATCATTAGTTGCTTTCGGGGCGATAGGACCTTTCTGTGTTGGTGCGCCGTAAAACCAAAACAAACAAACAAACAAATTTACGTCATATAGAAGGTCAAAAGTTAATAAACATGTACATTGTATATATTATGATAAAAACAAAAACAAAAAGGAATGAAGGTGAAAAAACAACAATATATCGTCATCATATTGATATACTGTCTAGACTTAATGGTTTATGACATTTTTTTCTAATTTTTAAGGCACAATGTAAATAGTTTATTAGTTGTTTTACCAGTCGGTCGTCGGTTGAGGAAAATAAGTCAATCAGTTTTGCATGCTTGGTTTATCATAATAATATCATGGTATATATAACGTTTTCTTAATACATTTTAAATTGGATTATCGCGTCCTACCTAATAACTGGCATCAATTATGTGCAATGTTATAGTAATCATTTCAATAAATCTTTAAATTTCTCACGCCATATAACTTAACATACATGTATTGGTTTTTTTGTTTGTACAGTTTCCCAAAACACCTGCTGGTAGGATAAAATTTATTTTAGAATTAGGATCGTCTTTTAGAAGATATTTCTGTTTATGGATAGGACCAGCTAGAGTTACAGTAGTGGTAAACCATCCCAGTACAGTGAAAGCTGTAATGAGGACATCAGGTAGGTGATTCTATTCTATTGAATAACTGGGAAGTAGGCGGTGTTTACGTACATTGTACAACCAGCGAAATTGGTTGTTGTCCGGGGCAACCACTTTTAAGTGCAGGCAACTAAAATTTTCTATAAGCAACCACAATACAAAACAATTATAATATGGCTAACATTGGTTCAAATCTCATAAAAACTTCTTTTATGTTTTTTTAAGAGAAAGGCACTTGAAATCTCCGACTGCTTAGTTCTATTTTCATTCCAATCATGTTATATGACATTATCATAACTTTTGAAATTGCCATATTCAAATACTTTCTGTTATTCATTTTGTAGAACCAAAACCTACCGGCTTTAGTGGTATGTACCGTTTTGGTGTACCATGGCTTGGGAAAGGTTTGTTGATTGCTGATGGTGCAAGATGGTCAAGATCTCGTAAATTGTTAACTCCAGCGTTCCATTTTGATATATTAAAACCATACGTTGCTATATACAACAATGCTGTAGAGAAATTGATGGTAGGTAAAAATACAGGATTTGTATCAAGATTGATGTTAGATCTGTAACCGAGTGAGCTCGAAAACATTATGTTTAAGAATGGATTTGCCTTGAGTGAACGAGAGCTGACTGATAGAGCAAGATTCTGTGATGCCCACCGTCTCAAAGTTAATAAGTTTATATCTTCTTTATCAAATTGGTCTAATTGTTATGCACCAGAATTGTTCTGCACTGATAAAATAGTGTAACCAATATCTCTAAAAACTATTGATTTGTGACAATTTTGTAGTCCCATCATGTTGACTAAATAAAAGGCCTATCTCACTCCTGACTTTGACTTTTAAATTGTTGAAACGAAAACGAAAGTAAATTCCAGCGACTCGATCTGTTTTGCGATTTATTTTTTGTGTGATTCATTTTGCCGTGCGTCCTGCGTCAGAGACACAAGCTTTTTATAATAATAGTGTATCAAAACATCGTCCCACGTAAAACACTTCTAGATAATTATTGCTTAATTTTTAGACTTTCGGCCATTTCGCCGAAAGGCTTAAGTTATACCACAAATCGAAAACTTTCGACAAAAATGTCTGACCAGTTTAGCCTGTGGAGTGATACATGTGCCTCTGATTTACTACGCAGTCAATTTCTAGTCGATAAAGTAATTTAGTCATCTGACTCGTCTTTGTTTCACTGATCAGTGACAGGTGTTTACTTATATTGATAAGGGTGTGAAAGGGGCGTAGTCAAATCTCGTAAATACACTAAGCTGTATACATAGTGATTATTCTTGTGTTATACTGATCTTTTAATATTAACCACTGCAAATCAAACGTTTACATTCCATGTTGAAAAGTTTATGAAGTAAGAGCTATAAACTGATAAATATATCGATAAGTGTCAGTAGCTGTTTAATGTAATGATACTGGGGTCATTCATTGTATTACTTGAAGTTTAAGTTATTTGAATGCAAAGTGTACTTCAAGTTTTTGTATGGCAAGAAGAGGAAAATAAAATTTTATGATTATATTCGCCAGAAATACAGGATAGAATCTAACACTTCGCCCGCATTTTTGCCCTACTCGATTCGTGCTTTAATGTAATTTGTAAGGAGTAATCATTATAGTATGGATTTGTTATGTTTCAATGTGCACGAGCATCTGTATTTCAATACTTTGATATTCAACTGTCAGTGGCACATACATTAACCCCACTAATTTGATATTATACATTTGTTCAATTATCCTGGCACGTAAATACATGTACTAGTGTCTATTTTTATCGATAACGAGTGAAAAGTGCTGTTATCAGTAGGGATGTATACCAGTACCGAGTACCGATACCAGTATCGGTATCGTTTCGAAAATTTTCGGTAAATACCGTTTCGTTTTGGTACCGGCATTTAACTCGATACTTTGAAAAAAGATAGCAGATTTAGAATAACCAAATACGAATTTTAATATGCTTTTATCTCAAAACTTTTGCGTTATCGTATTGTACAGGGATTTAACTCGATCTAAACAGTGATTAAGTACATATAGTTCCATTTATTACCGGCCCGTGTAGATCTACATTGATAGTTGATAAAAATGACAGTTAAAGTAATGACACGATGTTGTAGGAAATTATCATGCTACTTATACGTCAATTTTTAAAGACTATTGGCCGACGACGTCATTGTTTAGCTTAAAGGACTAAAAAATTGTTACCCACGGCCACGCGTCACATGCATGATTACATTTACCTCCGCAATAAAATTTACAGTTCTGTTATATTGTCTTCCGATTGCAAATTCTACATGTATAAGTTATATTGTTGTTTGTTTATTTTTGTTCCTAGCATTTGTACACTGTCGCTTATACATTGCGGTTTTTTTTTCTGACGAACATCCATGTTTATTTTTTTTAAAAATTGCACAGAATTACATTCCATTATTTTGTTTGTAAACGGATACCAAAAGACTCACTACAGTTCAAACTCTTGGTAAGGTATTCATCAGTATTTTATCTACTAAACATTTAGCTAACAGAATAGCACGATACTATTATAAGTTGTAGAGCCTGCATTGAAATACTCCGTACCGGGTAAAAGTATACCCGGTAAACGAGCGTTTTCACTGACTGGTGACACAATAAACCAGGAAATAGTATGTCTCGATTTGCCGAAAGATGATAATACACATAATCTTACATAAAATTGTTGATTAAATGATTTAAAACTAAATCGATATACAAAGTATTATGAGGTGCATTTTTGTTATTTGTATTTAAACGTTGTTATTTGTACTATATCTGCATATTGGTATCGGTATCGTTTAAAATACCATGTCGTTTCATTGGTACCGGTATCGTTTCGTCCCTAGCGGTATCCATCCCTAGTTATCAGTAAGTAAATATGGTAATCATCTATTTGAATTAACTGGGTTAATGTACGTATCACTTAATTAGCCTTATAAATACACTCTATATAATAATTACAGACAAATCTAGAAGTACACTCCCAACAACAAGAACCGTTTGAAGTATTTACAAATGTAAGTAGATGTACATTAGATGTTATATTACGTTGTGCATTTTCTTATGAAACAGATTGCCAGAAACTAGGGTAGGTACATTCTTTCATTTAAGAAATAACATACAGTTGTCTTTTCTTTGTTGTAGTCTAAATCATAGGCACGAGTTACGATGTGCCAAAATCAAACAACGACTATTAACGATTGCTTAAGCTTAAGTTATTTAATAAGTTGACTAATATGAATGCCTTTGTTTTATTATGCGGTATAACAAACTACAGAAACATTGTTGATTCTAACATAGAAAAATAAATAACTTGACTGTTAACTTTTATAAATACTAGATGGGAGCCCGTGCAAGCACGGGCTTTAGGTAATGACAGTTCTCGAAACTGTTCCTCGAAACAGACATGTTTAAAAAGCATGGGTGAGTATGCCGTTTATGGGTATTATTTCGAGAACAAAGAACGCATGCTTGGTGAATATTCAAAAAATGGCAAGAAGGTTGCACATATTCTGGGTGATTTCCCATGATAATACAGCAGTTACAGTCATGTGATTACATTCGATTCAGTAAAGATCATAAATATTTTACTTCACGTCGAGAATCAAACTCGAATTTTACTTGTGGTGGCAGTGGTTATTGACTTGATAAAGGGAGATAACCGCTGCGGGGAGTTTGGTTTGACGTGTCTATTTTTAGTTTTATCTAGAACTATTTTTAGACACAAAAAAACCCACTATTTTTGTTGATTTTTGGCAGTTTTTGCAACTATCAAGAGGCTTTTTAAAAAAAGAATTGTCAACTTGATATGCCGGTATATAGGTGCTCCAGTGACAAACAAAAGATTTATTCAAAGCTGCGCAGTTTCTTCCACAAAACAGGAAACTCGCAAATTTAATAGTACAGATATGAATATATATATATATATATATATATATTGAAATTGCATAGACATAGTAAAGATTTATAATTATGTCTATGTATAATTGTATCCTACGTCTCGTGAAATGATAACATGCTCGTTCAACCTTACAAGTTCTTAGTTGTATTGAGCAACAAAAGCTATACTAGAGCAACAATATAATGCAATGAAAAATACTAGAATATTTGTTAATTAATTCATCAATTTTCTTATTCAGACCTCCACATCCTTATCTTGTTGCTGTGAATGAATTATCTGAGATATGGTGGATTAGAGAAAAGTAAGTGATACATATATAGTGATACCTCTCTTGATTAACCCTGTACTTTACTGGTCAGTATAGTGCGGACACATTGACCCCGACCTGACCTTTATGCAAGAATATTCATTACATTTTAACACAGGGATTAATTTTAAAGTACATTTAAAGCGTACAACGAGTGTCTATAACACATAGGCCGGACAAGAGGATTGTACGATGAGGCTAGCTACCAATTCAAAGGTTGTTGGTTTTAGCCCAACAATCACCATCCCACACCCATTTTATTATTAATTGTTATCAAAAATGGAAGAACACGAGTTTCCCGTTTGAATGCATTTGAATCGTGAGTTGTTATACATGCGGGCTGTGTATACTCTATACATGTTTAATTATATTTTAAATACGTAACGAGTCGAAGTGTAGAGTAGGCGTGGTATTGATTTTCACCGGGATATGTGTAGGTGATAATTACATGCAAATGTGAAAGGTGAGGTCGGGGTCAAATTGTACGCACTATACATGAGTAATAATTTTTTTTCAGCTTATCGTAATAGGGCTCTTTTCAAAATACCCTTATTTTATTACTTTATGACTAACCAAAATGATTACCTTTGAACAGCAGTCTTCTGTGAGTTCAGTCATATATAAAAAATATGGGTTCAAACTTTAAAAAACTTTTATAATTAAATTATATATAATGATACTAGAAGAAATAAAGTTTACTTTTATTTTCTTGCTTTACATTTCTTCACATCAATGACAAATTAGGAATTATCAATTCAAACTTTACAGATGCTTATTTCACTGTTTGTAGTTCAGACACATCATGATAATCTAACCAGAGTAGCTGCACACTTCTTCCTTTTTGTGAAATTGCTGATTAAAAATGTTAAAAATTATTAAATATTTTCAGGCAACTTTTACTCTACCCTGATTTTATATTCAACATGACATCAATGGGTCGACAGTTTAGGAAACAATGTGACTATGTTCATGGTGTGGCTGAGGATGTCATAACAAAACGTAAACAAACATTGGTATGTTGTACACAAAGTACAATTTTACTTACATTTTTTAACCCAAATACATTCAATACTTACTTGCAATGGTTTCCGTGACAAAAATATCTAATATATTCATTTTAAATTTGATAACTGATTAAAGCCACTAAACGAAGCCAAAATCTTTATCATCTATTTAAAAACAAGTAAAACCATCAAAAAGACAATAGAATATAACTGCCTTTGGATTATAATAACTCCCTCTAGCGGGTTCCCTTTTAGGGGTCAAGTTATTCAAAATATCAATTTCTTATAAAAGTAGGGTACTTTTATAACATGCAAATTAGATTACGGAGATATCCTCTCAGCCAATCAAGTTGCTTAAAAGGTGTTTGATAAAATTTACACAAAATTGTGAAGTGTTGGATAGGTCATATCGTTTTTCCAGTGATTTACTCGAGAAATCAGTGCATGCAAATTTCGAGTACGCAAACATCTAAACTGATGCTAAAAAGAAACGCCTCATTTCTACTAGGTACATAATTTTCGTGATTAAGAATAAATAAGGAAACGTTTTTGTATAACGTAAGACTTAATGGGTTCTTTCCTTTTTACCGTCAGTATATGTTCATGTATGAAACTATTTACATGATTTCGTGAGTTTTAATTGGCTTTCGCACGAAATTCACTATACAAAACGTGTATTTATCAAAGCAGAAAATTTGTTGACTTAAGATTTTAAGTTGTAGTTATTTTTAGCCACGACGGGATGTTCCGATCTAGTTCGTTGAGTTCCGTGATTTTCCGTACAGTCATTACGTTGGGTTTTATCGCTAATTTCAAAATAATATTAGTATAAATTCTGGAGCAAATACTTGTGTTTTTTGTATCTTATATGCGTTTTATATATTCATTGAATGTTTGCATGAGTTTTAAGCAAAAGCATGATACTTGACAATTATCAGCGTTCTATTTAGTAAAGGGGCTTTAATATTTTTGAACAAATTTGAAAGATATGCAAGTTAACGAAACTTTGTCAAAACAGTTAACTAAAATAATATTTCTAAGAAGTACTTCTGAATCCTCCGACGCAATTTCCTTAGTTTTCTTATAATAAAGAGTCATGTTGATATTTGATGACTTGAATGAATGAAGTCCACAATTTAATAAGTTGACAATGGTTCTGGACTCAGGTACCCTGACTATATTTGCTTTCATCCACAGGTAGCTAGCTAATGTTACTCTTATTCATACGAATGATAATTTGTGACAAGGTTGCAACATACTGGTAGTTATGTCACATAATTTCTACATAATTTTATTAAGTATGAATTAGAGTATCAATAAGCTAGCAGCCTGTGTTTACATCTATCATTAGAGAATCTTCATGTCAAACTCATACAGTGGTTATTTCACTTTGTTTAATGAATCAGTTAAAGTAGCAACATTTGACGTAACCGCTGCAAGGCGGTTTCCTACATGTAATAAATCTGTGTTATATTTTACCCACAGGAAACATCAGTTAACTCAAATACTGATAGAAAATATTTAGATTTTCTAGATATATTGTTAACAGCTAAAGATGAAAATGGTGAAGGAATGTCATTATTAGATATAAGAAATGAAGTTGATACTATTATGTTTGAAGGTACGTGTGTTAGTTCCTTGTTTCAAACATGACACTAAATTATATGTTATTAAAGTAAAAAATATAATTTATATTTTCCTTGAAAAGGTGAAAGTTTATGCCAAGACGTTGGTATAAATAAATAGTATAGTTTAAACGTTATTGTTGTGAATTCATTGTTTTATTATGTCATTACAGTAACGGCTTTGAAATTTGTAAAATCAGCTATTTCAGCTCACCTGAGCACACTGTCAATTTAAATTCATACTTCTGTGGGGCATCTGGCATTTACTGACATCAAATGTTTGTTGCTTAATAGTACTTTATAGAAAACTTGTTATAAATTGTGAGAATTTGTTTACTTGTCTTTTATCCATGAAGGGATAGTTATACTAATCACTGTTCAATTTTAACTCTTTATTATAAAACGTTTCGGCCTTAGGCCTTCATCAGTTAATAAATTTTGCTACCGCAAATTTACATCTTTTAATTATGCTAACATACAGGAATGTTACTTCCTGTATGTTAGCATAATTAAAAGATGTAAACTTGCGGTAGCAAAATTTATTAACTGATGAAGGCCTATGGCCGAAACGTTTTATAATGAAGAGTTAAAATTGAACAGTGATTAGAATTTGTTTAGCTTAAGTAATTCAGCTTAAGTATATCTTCACAAACTTTGATAACACCCCAACTAGATGACATGCAGGCATCTTGAATCATTGCTCTGCTAGCCAAGTAGTTTGTCGTCAGAATATCACAGGTGAGTTCAACAACTAGGCTTACCTTTATATGGACACCAAAGTTATTGCCCTGTTATTGTATTATACATGAGTAAATATTGACAATTAGAGACTTCATTCTCAATATATTTGTATTAATTCTAGGTCATGACACAACAGCTTCATCTATATCATGGACATTATATGCTTTAGCTAAACATCCAGAATGTCAGAGTAAAGTACAAAAAGAAATAGATGAAATATATTCTACTAAACAAATTGAACAAATTGAATGGTATGTAATAACACAGGAGCTTGACGTTTGGTAGCATACTTTGTAAAATAAACATCTTCTAATAGAGCTTGACAGTTGATACCATACTTTGTAAAATAAACACCTTCTAATAGAGCTTGACAGTTGATACTATACTTTGTAAAATAAACACCTTCTAATAGAGCTTGACAGTTGATACCATACTTTGTAAAATATACACCTTCTAATAGAGCTTGACAGTTGATACCATACTTTGTAAAATATACACCTTCTAATAGAGCTTGACAGTTGATACCATACTTTGTAAAATATACACCTTCTAATAGAGCTTGACAGTTGATACCATACTTTGTAAAATATACACCTTCTAATAGAGCTTGACAGTTGATACTATACTTTGTAAAATATACACATTCTAATAGAGCTTGACAGTTGATACTATACTTTGAAAATTATACCTCCTGTAAAAGAGCTTCACAGTTGATACCATACTTTGAAAATTATACCTCTTCTAAAAGAGCTTCACAGTTGATACCATACTTTGAAAATTATACCTCTTCTAAAAGAGCTTCACAGTTGATACCATACTTTGAAAATTATACCTCTTCTAATAGAACTTGACAGTTGATACCACACTTTGTAAAATATACACATTCTAATAGAGCTTGACAGTTGATACCATACTTTGAAAATTATACCTCTTCTAAAAGAGCTTCACAGTTGATACCATACTTTGAAAATTATACCTCTTCTAATAGAACTTGACAGTTGATACCATACTTTGTAAAATATACACATTCTAATAGTGCTTGACAGTTGATACCATACTTTGAAAATTATACCTCTTCTAAAAGAGCTTGACAGTTGATACCATACTTTGAAAATATACCTCTTCTAAAAGAGGAATTGTTTTCACAGTATGATACATAAATCAAGCTCCTATGGGGATATACAGAGTATTAACACTAATTAGGAGCTGTAGGATCAGAGGTTATTGTACAAATTGTAATGTTGCATGGTTGAACATGTATATGGAAGCAAACTTTTAACTGCTCTTTTTATTTTTATTAAACTTTTGCCTATCAGAGTACAAGAGATATAGTGCTGTTGTGAAGACAGATTTTTCTGGGTTTATATTTTAGGTCCCCAACTCTACTATAGAGTCCTGTAATGTTCTTAGAAAATTACTTTGAAATGTGAATTGAATTAAGTCCTGAAACAGAAGTTTGTATGACTTGTAAGAGCATAAAAATCTTGGGTCTCTGTTAACTTCTATCAGTTCATTGTGTTTACTGTAAACATGTATTTATTCAGTAGATATCAGAAACCAACTTAATGACATTGGACCACCAGTCATCCATTTTAATTGTCTTCATGGTTTTCACACTTGTAAGACCGGAAATAAACTGGTCATGTTTATATGGGTTAAAGTGTTAAAGTTAAAAAAGTTTTAAGTTTGCTTCCAGTTACTAGTTTAGCATGTGATTTCTCACAATACCTATATACATCTGGGTGGAGTAGAAAAACTGTATGTAAATTTCTAGCTCAGGGTAATATGCAATGCTCCTTACCACAAGACTACTAATGTGTTTGTATGTTACCATACTATAATATGTAAGATCATAAACAATAACCTGACAGATAATTCTTACTGAAATGGCATACCTCTGGTAGAGTTGACACATTTTTTGCCAATACACCAGTGGTGTATTTGTTATGTTTAAGCTTTTTGTAGAAGCTGTGGTCCAGTGGTAGGACGCGCACTTAGGGATCGAGAGGTCCCTGGTTCAAACTCAACTAGAGACACTGCTTATTTCATTGAGCAAGAAATTTACTTACTATTGTTCCACTTCACCCAGATGTAAAAAAGTACTGTGAGGGATCACCTTCTTAAAGGTGATTTCAATGATCAGGGGTTATTGTACAAAAATAAATGGTAAAGTCAGCCATACGATGTCGTATGTATATAGAAGCAGATTTTAAACTGCACTTTAACATTGAAATTTGTTTAGATATATTTTATCCTCTCTAGGAAAGATCTATCTCAGATGGAATATCTTACAATGTGTTTAAAGGAAAGTTTGAGACATTATAGTCCGGTTCCCTTTATACAGCGTGAGTTTACACATGACTTTGAGATAGATGGAAGAACATTCCCAGCTGGTACCCCTGTTACTGTACATATATATGGTGTACATCATAACAAAGATGTCTGGAAAGATCCCATGTCTTATATACCTGAGAGATTTTCTAAAGAGAATGTATCAAAGATGGACTCTTATCAATATGTGCCATTTTCAGCTGGACCAAGGTATGATGTAAAAAGTTTCATCGACATGAAATGTAACTTTCAATATCATTTATTTTATAGCTTGTTAAAATTTACCCCAGGGTCAAGAAATACAATTCCAGTATCAAAATTCAAATTAACTTGAATGTCAACGAATGCAGATTCAATATAATTTACATTCATTAATTTAGCTACCCAATGGAGTGGTTACTGATGTATCTATATAATTCCACCACCGATCAATTTGCCTGAGGTACCACATGTTATATTTTCTACAAGGGTAAAGGATGTTCATTTATTTTACAAATGACAAGTATGTCACAATTGGCAAATGTTAGTGTAAAAATAAAGCAATGTTTGATGTTTTACACTGTATTTCATAAATGTTTATGTCATTTCATGGGACACATTTTAAATCAATTTTTAACATACTCTACCTATTTCTTCTTGTATTTTAGAAATTGTATTGGTCAACACTTTGCTTTGAATGAAGAAAAAGTGATTCTAGCTCGACTGTTAAGAAGGTAAGTAAACATTTGATTGTAATTATTATCTGTTTTACAGCTTTGTCTAAGTTAGATACGTTAGTGCTTTCTTCAGCATTAAATATGCATCAAAATTGTTACTGTGATACAATCTGTTAAAATATTATATAACGGAAAGTAAACATTGCATAAACATCAGAAAGGCTTCATATTTCTTCATACTTTGCCAATGTTGTTTGATTCCTATAAAAATATGATAAATTAAGCATTAAAAGTGTATAATGCGAAGCAAAAAAAAAGAAATGTGGTAGTCAATCAAGAAGCTCATTTAATGATTACTGTTATGTTTGTCTATTTCAGATACTATTTCTTTCTGGATCCAAGTCATGTAGTACAAATGAAAATAGCGGCAGTATTACGTACAGAAAATGGAATAATGATGTATTGTACCAAAAGAAATATCCCTTGATGAGAAAATACATACCATACACCTTGAAACAGAGACCACAAAAGTGTGGATTGGGCTTAAAATATGGGGGAGGGAATGGGTGTGTCCAGAAATAAACTTTGGATCAGTGATTGTAAGGAAATACTGTGTGGTTGCTTTTAAAGAACCTTTCTCAGATAATATTTATAAATAACATAAGAAGTATTTTAGTGTTCCAAGACCCATTTAGAAATAAAATGTATACATATTACATAAGAAACAAAACTAGTGATTCTACTTTTTCTTCACGTAAACATTTCCTTGATGGAACTTGTTGACTTTGAGTATGAAACAATTACGAGCAGTCTTACTTTAAAATTTCAATCACATCTTGTAAAATAGTTTTTTAAGAGATAAGGTGTTATTTGCAGCAAATTTCTGAATGAAAAGCTGACTTAATACATTCAATGTTGTTTCTTTGTCTAAACATTAATATTAAATGTAAGTTTTTATTGAAGTTAATTTACATGTAATAGTGAATCGTGGAATAATTTATTGTCTCCATAATTCTCTTTGGTATTCAGTGTAAATAAAGTTTAAAACAAAATACGTTTAATGGCTGGATTTTTTTCCAGAAATAATGAGTCAAGTGATAGAATGTTCATTGGATTAACTAACTTGTTGGCAAGAAATATACAAAAGGTACCTGTCACGGCTTCCCTTTATCCAGGTGTGACTGGGCCCAAGCAATGATATATTGTATGTCCTGATTTTTACTGCCGACAATACCCATCTTCAAACCCAAACCAATTTGAATGAATCATTGAAACTACTCTATACATAGACAATGTATACATCTTTATACTTAGCACAGGTGTGGAATTCCAAGTTTTATTCCAGACAGGAAATAGTTCGGTTCTCAGAGTGTAAAAGGAATTAAAAAATATGTGCCAATCATAGCAGACAATCTGATTCAACTGTTATTTATACGTATACTGACAGAACTTTTTGCAAATTCTGTATTGAAGGATTATTAGTCTGAAATTTTGGTTAATATTAGGGCAGGATCCAGAGGGATCGTTAGTGGGGGCGCAGAGTGTTTAAAAGTGTTTAGATTTGAAGAAAAAATCATTACATTCTAACGACATTCTAGTCGGAACGACTGAGTCGTTGATTGGGGCATTTCGCGAGGGGTATCCCTCCTGACGAAAAAATTGATGTCAACGAAGCAATTTTAGTGAGCACTTTCGGGCACACCTAAGGAAATATTGAGCGCTATAATTGAGTTATCATATCGTTCATGTGCCCGTTTTTGTTCTTTTAGATCTTATTTGTTGGCTTGATAAAATCCATCCTCGTACCCCAAGGTTTTCAAGAAATGAGAATTGATAAAATTCTGATTTACAAAAAATCATAATTTTTTCATATAAAGTGCCGAGTATTTTATAAAAAATGCACTTGGTAACTTGTATAAATCACCGAATGCAATGAGAAATTTTGCCGATTTTACATCCAAAAATCGCCGATTTATGATATGTTTTTTGTAAATAATGGGGCTTAATTTATTGTGTTGAAAATCAGCGTTATTGTGAGTTTTTTCAGACGTTTCAGCGGATTTACAAGAATGGTTGCTAGGACGATTCAAAACGTGGAAATCTGTCGATCCGCCGAAGGATAACACTTTTGGATTCCTTTGGAAAAAATCATAAGGAATACAAGTATTTAAAACTCAAATTGATAAAAATAAAAGCAACGATTTATAAATTAACGAAACACAAGCCTATGAATTTATCATTTGATAAAAAATGTTTAACCACTGATTATTAAGTTTAGCGCTTCAAAGCGCTAAACTTAATAATCAGTGGTTAAACTTATTACCAGCATCTGACAGCCGTTTCAGGTTTCGCCAACACAGGTCATATAAAAAGTAGTTCTGTTGAACTCTATTTTACCACAACTACTAAGTTTTCCTTCATAGTATGTACGAATTGTCTCTCTTTTACGAAATAATAGACCAAAATACATCATATGGAACATAAAATCATTTGAAATATGCTTTCCTAAAGTTTTCATTTTAATATTTTTATATTGGGCACCTTTCACGAGGCGAGCGCTGATATGCTACAAAAATCGCTTTCAAAAAGCGCTAGCTAGCGATAGCCTTGTGAAATGTGCCCCTTGATATGAATACGCGCAAGGATATCGAACTACTTTTCTATGACGTCACTTAACCCACGGAGAGGAACGAAGTTGCCGGAAAGAGTCGAACTCTATTAAAGATGTCTGCCGCCTGTAAAGTCAACACAATGAAATTATCGAGGGATTCCGTGAAATTAGACGAAATGATCGATATGCATTCGATCGCGATTGATTTGAATATTATCATAGATGTGTTACAATGATTTTAAAGCGTTTGATCATGACTGCATGGCTTTGTATGATGGGATGCGAGTCAACTCGTCAAACGTACGAATCGTCAAACTTAATTTAACGCACAACCATTAGACCAACTCGTCAAACTGATAATAAAGAGTGAAAATACATAGGAGGGGTGGAGGTATTTGTCTTATTTTATGTGTAAAATAAATCATTAGTTAATTATTTTGAATAAAATGTTTAGATAAATTATATTTTGTGTATTTTTTTATAGTATTACATAATGAATAAAATGTTGAAAATAATTATATTCTTTGTGTATTAATATTATAAGTAATATGGACGTATAATAAAAATAGCCGCATTCATATTTTCGCGTTATTTGAAAAAATCAAGTACTTAAATTAATTCTATTATTTTTGTATTAATATTATTACCATTAGTAATATGCGAATATTTTTATTAAGATAATAATATAAAGATTTATTAACAAAGGTTTGGTTTACATTGTTATATTATGTTACAAACGAATTAAGAAGATCAATAGAGTTTTCACAAATTGCAATTATCAATTTGATTATATGCTGATTATCCATTGGTAGTAATAATTCAGTTTGTGAAGTCATACTGTTATATTTAATTGTATATTAAATAGCACCACATATGTGTCACGACACTGACCTGTGCTGTGGGTTGTTAACATTATGGGAAGACCGATAAGTAATTATAAGCGGCCCAAAAGCTCAGTCAAGAGAGCACTCGCCATGTAAGCGAGAGGTCCTGGGTTCGAGTCCCGGTTAGCCTGCATATTTTTCAACCCTGTGACATTTTGCGCCCAACGTGGGACTGTGGCAATTACTTGGTCAGATAAGAAACGCTTGTAACAAAATAAATGCTCCTTAAATGGCCTGGAATTCTGAAATTCCAGACAAATTTCCAGTATGTCACGACACTCACCTGTACACATTATGGGAAGAAGGATATGTAAGCGCTCGGATAGCTCAGTCCGGTAGGCGGGAGGTACTGGGTTCGAATTTCGGTCAAGCAGTATATTTTTTCTTACCCTTAAATACAAGTGCATAGTGCACCCAAGTGCAGACTTCATTGAGCTACTCTAGTTACTCTTCTTGCGATTTTCCCTCCAAAGGACAATGAAGGGATGCAGAACAGGTACTCTCAGTGCACTCTGATCTGGCTTACGGTCATTTCTCCACTAACAGGAATGAATTGAACCTGTGGCCTCTTTGTTGCCTGACAGATACTCAGTTGATAATAATGTATACACATTAGTTGACATGAAAGATTGCTGTATATCCATATGTGAAGCCTTGCTTAAAACTAATCACATTGTTGTCTTAATTTCAGAAAAATACTTTGAAGTTTGTATGAATGGAAATCAATAAAGAAAAATGTTGCTTTAATAGAAATATTGCATTAAAAATTGATATAACTTAGTGATAGCCCTTTATTTCAGAGAAAATTGATAACCGCTTTGTACCGAAATTGTAATGCAAGTTATGGTACATAAACTTAACCATTATATTGAACCAAAATAACAAGCTGTTACAATTTTCATTTTAATCACTTACGCACAAATTATGTTTTCCAGGGTGCAAGCCACATGCTGAACTAGAAAAGTAAATTATAAATTTCTTGTGAAAGACGTTTAACAGTTGTCTCCAACAGAACCGACATGTGAATGGGAAGCCTTTCAAAAAGTTATATGTAGTTGGGTTCCAAAATCAAGTCATTTGTCATGCACTCAGCAATGGAAGCAAGGTAATGCAATGTGTAACTCAGTACTTAGAACTTACAAGAGCTATAAGATACTGATTTTAAGATCTGTAGTATTGTAATACACTTATGAAACATTAAGATTTTGTGTTTGATTAATTGAATTTGAATGCTTCTAAATCCTGTCTGGCTAGCTCAGTGGGTAACACACAAGTCTTCTAATCGGCAAATGCCTTAAGGAGGTCGTTGGCTGTATTCTTTATTGACACAATTTTACGCAGAGCTTGGTAAGGAATCAATGTTCAATTTTCCTCCAACCGCTGATTCTAAATCAAGATAGGCAGTTATCAGTCAACAACGGAAAAATGCACCCATTAACTGGTCAAAATCCTAAGATTCAGATTTCAAGGAAGGGCCGGGAGTTGACTGACCCTTGATTTTTTGCTACAGTTTAAAATCTAACAAAAACATGAGAATGTTTCTAGTATACATGTACATGAATTGCAATGCTAGCCGCATGGCTAGCTCAGTTTGTAGCACGCAAGTCTACTGATGATAACTCAACAAATGATGAAGCTAGATTCCACAAATTTCATGTGTGGATAGCCCTTGGGTAGAGGGTGTGCCCTATTGATTTTGAGACCCCAGGGTCAAAGGTCACTGGGACTAAAAATATGAAAACTTTGTCCGGATATTAACTCAACAACTTCTGTACCTAGGTTAACAAAATTTTATGTGAGAGTAGCCTATGTGTCAAGGATGTGCCTTGTTGGTTTGAGGCCCCAGCGTCAACGTTCAAGGTCATAGGGACATCAAATGGAAAAATTTTGTCCGGACGATGACTCAACCACTTTTCCTAGGTTCACCAAATTTTATGAGTGGATAGCCCTTTGGTAGAGAATGTGCCATATTGATTTTGAGACACCAGGGTTAAAAGTCAAGTTTACTGGGACTAAATTTGTATAAAAAGTTTGCTCTGACAACAACTCAATAACGACTGTACCTAGGTTCACCAAATTTTATGTAGGGATAGCCCTTATGTCTAGGATGTGCCATTGTTTGTACATCATATTTCTAGGACTTTTCACCATGTCAGATATATAAATTATGTGTAAGTAAACTTTTACGACACTTTTGAAATTGTTCTATTTCCATATGAATGGGAAGTAATAACTAATTCCTTCTTTTTCAGCAGAGTACATCAGATCTAATGAAAGCTGTTGTAAACCTAAGAGAGAAAGCTAGTTATAAAACTGCAAAGAAAGTATTTAGAAGAAGGACACTTACCCAGTATGCTAGCCCAAGTTCTATAAAGATATGAGAAATAAAAGCAAGAATTGATTGATTAACATGTAAGCAGTTCCAACAATATGTCATGAAGAATACCGAGTTGTACCAGTGTATCAAGACTATTTTTTATTACTTTGTGTTGTGATGAATATGATGGATCATGGAAGACACAATTACTTGGAGACATTGTTTTAGGATTTTTAATAATGTTAGATTTTCATATTCAAAATATCTTGATGACTTTCAGCACAACTAGTTAAAAGTTTTGAGCTGAATTCAAATTTTAATATGTATTTACACTTACTAGAATTTAGTCTGAACAAGCTTGGCATAGTTCTTAATGAATTTGTGAGCACACTTTCTGTAAAGATCTATATGTGTTAAAGTTTAAACTGGGTTTATTTAATGAGGTAATGAAGATAATTATTTTTGCTTTGGCATTGATGTAATCAATATGAAATCTGGATTATAGATTCCAATAAAATTTACAATATATTTATTCATAAATACTTCTATCAACTTGACATTTTATATTTTATGAAAATTAAGATTAATGATCATTTGTATTCTGACCGCTATGCTGATGTACATAAAAGTTTTGTTGTAATTAGTTGAATAACAATTATATTACTCTCCATATTTACGAGTATGCACTAATGAATAACAAGTTTTAATTAAATTTTGTGCAAATAGCTAACATCATTTAGAGTGTTTTTGTATTCAATCATACGAAAGTGAAAATAAAAACTTAATTTCACCATTTTCGGACAAATTATACATTGATTTCAATCATGTGGAGAATATTACGTACAAAATAGGAGTTCACTCCCCCTCGTAAGGAGTAAAAATTTGTGATTGGGTTTGTTCCCTTTACACCAGATTTTAGCGTTTAAAATTGATAGATAAATCGATAGTGTGCAATGTCAATATCCGATAGAAAATCGATATAATAAAGATGATGTCTAAAATATATAGGACACCCATGGTGTCACACTAACTGATAAGATCGGACAATAGATTAGTATATGTGATTGAGCAAAATATTTACATGATATTTTTGAAGAAAAAACTGGAAGCCAATGTTATACTATGATACATGTAGTAGTGTCGTTGACACGGGGGAAAGTTGGACGTTATGCTAATACTTTCAAAATACTGAAATATTCAGATTTCGTATTTCAATTACATAACTAGATCAAACTCAAAATACTGAAATCATTATTAATACTGAAAACTTTCATCAATGCGTTGAAGTTTGTGCTCTAAAAATAAGACATGTATACCCAAACGAAAAAGAAACGCAGGGTAAAATGATATGGAATAATTTTTTATCGCCTTTGTGTAAGATGATGAAAATTGGTCAGATTATTATCTAGGCATCAATTTACTCAACACATAATGAAAAGTTACTGAAGCATGAAACGTTCAGTGTCACGTGATACAAGCGAAGAAATGCAAAAAATTCGTGCAGAATAAATTTGATAATTTCTTCAACACATCTTTTCATATCATCCAATACTCTAGACATTTATACACTGTTTTCCGCATTAAAACTCCGTTTTAACTTTCTACGTTAATGACAATGCTTACTGACGTTCAGCGGGATCAGGTCATTACGTTGCTAATGCAAGGTCAAACGCAACAGCAGGTGGCTATGCAGTTTGGCGTGAATGTTTCGACCATAGTGCGACTTGTTCTTCGACTTAGGGAAACTGGAAGGCTTGCCGACCGGCCTCGGACAGGGCGTCCGCGCGTCACGACACGACGTCAGGACAGGGCTATACGTCTCGCACACCTGCGTAATCGTTACGTTACTGCCACTGAAACTGCTAACAATACAGTAGGCAATCATAGCCGTCGTATTCACTCCCAAACTGTTAGGAACCGATTACGTGAGGCGGGTCTTCGTTGTAGACGTCCATGCATTGGTTTGCCTCTTACTCCTCAACGTTGGGTGCGTCGAATGACTTAGTTAGCGGCACATTCCCCTCGGGAATAACACAAAAAGTAAAGGTCAAAATCCAACGAAAATTTCCAAATTTAGTTCACGAAAGATAGTTTTTGATAAATCAATATCCCAATTTTAATATCATTCTTATAATTCACCATAAATCATCACTGAAGTTTACCCTGCGTTTCTTTTTCGTTTGAGTATATAATTCTACAGTAAATTGTACCAGGGATTTTGTTTGATGCGATGTAATTCTCTGGCTTCACCAGACATAAATATCTATAAGTTAATTCAAAGTAATTGACTGGCTAGATGATCCAGTAAAAATCTGTTACTAGTCCCTTTATTACCTGGAGTTTTATTGATAAGTAAAAATTCATGATGTTCGTTCTCAATGTAGTGCAACCTCGTTTATCAAACCAGAATTTTTCTCTGAATCATGAATCATGATTTTAAAAAGCGACAAACAATTATATTTATGAATAAAACATACTTTTCAGGGAGTTAAGTTTTTGGTTATAAAACGGACATGTAAATTTTAATCAATAATCGTGGTATTAATAATACACATGTATTTATGCAATGTAATATAGCCGGGGGGAGACAGTAATCCTATCAGTGTCATCCTGTATAACTAAAGTTTTATGGTTGGTGACCGCTGTATAATGACCCCTTTATCATTAACACTATCAACATTAGGGGTATGATCACTGCATAATAATGATATAATTAAAATATACAATCAATCTTATAACCTTTTCATCAATATACATGTGTCTACAGTATTGTTTTAAGTGAAGCATGAATTTTATAAGGAATCTCGGGTATAAAAATATGAATTCAAGATTCAGTTATTTTTATTTTGAAAGGGGTCTGCATATATTGCCCCTTCGAGGCGGCTTATCCCACTTTTCAAAAATCTAAACAACAAACACACGAAGAAGAAACACGAATGTTAGTATGAATCAGAGTATATCTGTCCAATTCCCAAAATAAAAGTAATTTCTGTGTGAATCAAAAATAGATAAATGATATTGCTTACACGTTGAAAAAATCGTGCTAAAGAACTGTAATTAATTATCGTGCTTCAAACATCCAGACCACAATTAAAACAAGAACGTATATTTTTCTTATTTTACTTAAAAATGCACTTACAAGCAAATTTATAATTTGTGAGTATCACACATATATTTGCATGCCTGGGTATTTTCATCGAAGTGTTATTTGAAAATATTAAATAATAAAGCTGTCGTATTTCATTCATAAAAAATATTATTAAATTCAAGGAATGAACAAATTATTCAAATAATGGTTACATCAGCCACTCTTATATGTACATAGTTGTTTAGGCGAGTACATAACTTCAGAGACATAGATATTATCTTTGTCTGATCGCCTACACAACAATTAACGTTACCTGTAATGACCCAAGTGCACATGTACTTATTCGCCAGATTTTCTTCAATTTTCCATTTTCAACGATTTTGTAACAAAAATGGAAGCAAGAAGATAATATTTTATTTTAGATTTAAAACTACCATCTTAAAGCTTATTACCCATAGATTGTGTGTATAGGAGGAAAAAAATCAAATTTAATGCAAAAGTGCGCTAATTTTTGATTGAAAATAGAAAAATTGCTTGTCAGCAATATTTTTACTCTATTTTTAATATGACTCATAGTAGTCAACTTCAAACTCAAATGGAAGCAAGAAGATGTAACTTAAACTCATTGAAAAATATACCAGATTAAAGAGGATGGACTAAACTTCGTCTCAATAGGAGGAAAAATATTGACATATTTCAATATATTGTCGAAAATGATGACTATAATATTTCTTACTCTATATTCTATATTAGTGATGTTCCGATGATCGTAAAACATCGATTAGCGGCGTGTTGAAGCTCCCGATTATGATGATCGATTAAATTTAGTCAAAATCGATCATCGGCATGAAATTGTCCCGGTGCCATCCGGTACCGAATACGGCTTTTATACAGGGCTTGGCCGCGAGGGCGATTCGGGCGATAATGTCGCCTTGTGTGTTACCATTTCGCCCTATCAAAACATCAAGAAGAAGTCCACTTCGCCGAGTATTTCCGATTTCGGCGATTGAATATTAACGTGTGGACGTCAATTACTGATTACGCTCCGCCCAGCGAGTTTTTTACATGTCCCCAAAACAATGAACGTAAAGTTGGCAGACTCAGCAGACACAGCAGACACAGCAGAAGGAACGATCCTTCTGCTGTGTCTGCTGGCAGAAGGATAAATCTACAGCAGAAGGAACGACCCTTCTGCTGTGTCTGCTGGCAGAAGGATAAATCTACAGCAGAAGGATCAATCTTTCTGCTGGGTCTGTTGGCAGAAGGATTGAATTATAACAGAAAGATGTGTCTGCTGGCAGAAGGATTGAATTATAACAGAAAGATGTGTCTGCTGGCAGAAGGATTGAATTATAACAGAAAGATGTGTCTGCTGGCAGAAGGATTGAATTATAACAGAAAGATGTGTCTGCTGGCAGAAGGATTAAACAACAACAGAAGAATCAATCTTTCTGCTGCGTCTGTTGGCAGAAGAATTGAATTATAACAGAAGGATAAATCCTTCTGCTGGGTTTGAAAGAAGAATTAAAAAACATAACAGCGGTATGGTAATAAGTATATGCAATATAATCATACAATCGTTTAGAGATGGCCTCACATGTCACGTACAAAAAGTATATCGGAACACCCGAATAGATATTCATATATACACCGGAGTTCAAAAGTTTCTTTACAGATGTAAAATTAGCAGAATATGCTAAGATATAGGCTGCTCCACACGTTGATGTAAATTTAACAACTAATATACATTTTAACATGAACCCTCAGTTATATAATTTAATAGTATTTCCATTATTGTTAATATGTAGTTTTTAATAAAACATGACCTATTATTGTATACTGATTAAATTCTCTACAATAATTCAAGTGTGCAGAAAAAATATGAAATAATTAATTGTGTAAAGAAATGTTTGGACCCCAGTGTATGTATATATATATATGGTGCCCTCCAAAAGTTACTGGACAAATGAAATTTTGAGAAAAACTTGTTATGCCTACCGCATATAATAGGGCTGTGGATCGCCGAGCTAGTGGCGATCCTATCAAAACCACGATTCATGTGTAGCGATTCACAAATCGAACCACGAATCACTTGTTTATGGAGAAGCATACAGGAATTCATGTAATAACAAAAATAAGTGAATAGTTACAGATGCTTTTACTACATGGAAATCCATGAACTCTAAACATTTCTATTATTAGATCTTTTATGGATATTTTTAGTGATAACATTTTAGTTTAAATGTGTTTCAATCGAAATTTTGACACAAGATATTACGTTCCCTACATAAGTTACAGTTTTCATTAGTAGTGCGGCTCGTTTTCAGTGGAAATTAAGCTTAAAATGTTCTATATATTTTTTCATCAAAAGATCGCGATCCGACGATTTCGGACGTGACGAATATTCGTACTCGATTTTCTGGTCGAGATCGCGAATATCCGAGTACTCGGATACTCGCAGCACCCCTACCATATAACTTTACTAGTAGTTAAGCATGTTTTTGTAAAAGAAAAGAGTTTAAGATCATAATTATATTGATAAACTCTTTGAATTATCATTTTGGAGTTTGCTGAAAAGACTCATTGTTTCTTTCTTTAGGAGTAAATATGAACCTGTTTGTTCTAAAAACCAGGATTTAGTCCAAGGGCTATTGGAGGGCACTGTATAAATTATAGTTGTATATTAAATATGGTTGTATCGATGTACTCAATTACAAAACTATTAAAAACTCAGAGTTGTATAGGATTTAAACTAGCGCAAAATAAATTGTTTTCGTGCTGGAACGTCGACTCAACTACCTGAGATATTTTCATATACATTCTTGAATGTTGTCAACAACCTATTACTGTGTTAAGAGGATTCTGCTAAACGGATCAACTTCTGGCGGTGTAAAATAATGTCTATACCTTCTGAAATTTTCTTATGAGTGGTCTCAATTGTGTCGTTCGAACTTTCCTCGAAATACCTTTAAGGGATCACTCCGCTGCCCTTATATTTTCATTTTGGTTGTTCGAAGAACAACTATATACAACAATTTTGAGAAATCAGTATAGCTCACTTCAAAATCTACTTTTACAGGTAACTGAATGGACACAACATTTCAAACATGTGTTAAACAAAGAAAAGTTTGAATACAAAATAGTGTTATAATTACATATAATTAACCAAATTCTAAGAAATACTGCACATGCAATTTAAGAAGCACAGCAAATTATTATGATATCGGGAATAAAAGTTTTTACAGCGGTGAAGATTAGCAGTGGGAGCCCTATTCAAATGGTTCCACATTTTATTACTCTAATTATCGTCGGTCCTGACCAACGATTTAGACAATTATCAAGATTTGAGCATTTGTGTTGACATCGGTTGCCTTAAGCCAATCAAAACGATGCATTTGAGGTCACGTGATGAAAAAAATGACGTCGAGTAGTCAAAATAGGGGTGCGTGTATGGACTCGTCGACGCTAAGTTTTGTCGGGTTACCTGTTTGTATTACCAGAAAATACCATTATTGATATATGAACGAGTACCAGTTTCAAGAAAGTTGCAATGTAAGACCAGAAAACATGCATAACTAATTGTAACATGTTCATTTCTTAAAAAGAACTCGCATTTGTTGAAACACAAAAAACCTTTCTTCCTTACTTTTTATTGTTGATTGTTTAATTATTTAGAGAAACGCATATTGAAAACCAAGTCTCATGTTAGAGAAACAAAAGTTTTATTGCACAAGAAATTGAAATGATACAAAAAAGACAATTAACATTGTTTGTTACATAATGTTATTCATTTTACCAAGTTATCAGCATAAGTATTAGTAAGAGATTGTGATATGTAATGTGTTGACAATTAAGGAGTATATATATATACATGTATATACCTCATCTCATTAGTTTGTAATAAGATGTGAGCATTAAAAACATATTGAAAATGCTAAGCATGTATTAAGCATAAAATAAAACAATAATTTAAAGATTTAAAGAACTGAAAACAAATAACAAGAGAGCCATGATGGCCCTTACTCGCTCACCTGAGCCTAATTACTCAAAATTATCTAAACATAGCATTCTGATAATATTTGCAACAAACTTCAAGTGTAAATCATTAAGATAAACATTATATGTTTGATTAATATCACATCAAAAAGAGAAATGCAACCAAATGTTGTGAACATGTAAGGTTTCCCAAAACTTTCTCATAAAACAGTATTTAGCAATTAGCTTGTATGCTGGACCTTTGAGCCCAAGATGAACTTGTAATATGTTGCTCATTCGTTCGGTATAAGCATAAAATATGTCTGTATACCTGGTCTTCCGGGGTCACACTTCACCGTTTGGGCTCTTCAGGGGTTCGAACCCACTATAAAACGTTTAGAGTACATATATTACATGTATATGGCTAATTTGAGGTCAAGCCCCCGCTTTCAGCCCCAAGATAGACTATTATGGAGGGGCTCATTCGAATAGTATTAGCATAGTGTGCGTCTGTATACCCGGTCTTCTGTGGTCAGATTTCACCATTTGGGCTCTACGGGGATTCGAACCCACTTAAAAAAATACATAGTAAGTATATCTATTATATGGCTTTTTTTAGGTAACACCCCTCCTTTTAGCCCCAAGATGGACTTGTATGATATTGCTCATTCGCTTGGTATTAGCATAAAATACATCTTTATACCATGTCTTCGCCGTTTGTGCTCTACAGGGGTTCGAACATATAATTGCAAATGTGGTTCAATTCAATTGTTACAGTGTCCTGTTTAACAGTGTACATTAGATTAACTTACATTTCCAGTAAAACTATCTGCTATTAGGGAGTAAGAAATGTCATCTGGCGGCCATAAGTATATCTCAGAGGCGGATACAGAACAGGGCTGCCTGGGGGCTGGTAGACCCAACTTGGGGTGGGTACGGGAGGGGTTTCCCGAAATTTTGAAAAATGAAGGTCTAAAATTGAGCATTCGAGCACCCCTCCCGTACCCCTTTAAGGAACAGTTAAATTACTTGTTAGTGTTTCTAATATTTCCATCACATTGAGTCAACGAGGTGTGTCCAGTAACCTTTTTACGGTATGTAATCACTTTTAAAGCATTTACTTCTTTTATTTAATAAATGCTCGTTGATTTTATTTACATACTATTTTTAAAAAACATCATGCAAAACACTTGCTTTTCCAAATGTTAACTACATGTGTATGTATTTTTCAAAACTCGCAACAATATTGAACCCAATATTCATTATGTTTTTTTTTCTGTTTAAACATTGATGAGAATATCCGATAGTTAGTGAAATTATACTTCAATTCATGCTGTAGATTTATCATGCATTATATTTGAGTTTGGTCAAATTTAGAAGAAAAAAAAGAAATGTTGTTATATGGTACTTAAGAAATTTTGGATTCGTCGATAACCATATCATACTAAATAGTAAAGAATGTTTTTCTTCATTTAACATATTGCGGAAATTTATTCTTCCATCTTATAAACCTCCTTAATTAACATACAAAAACATATACTTGACAGGGAATGGCTTATATATATTACAAAGGAATTAATTCTATGTCATTTTGTTTTTAAATATAGGGTAAAATGTTTTATTTTAAAATAATTACACAATTTACAACTATGACCGTGTATTTTATTTGCTTTTTGTTTTGACAAGATACTGCTAATCTGGTTAGAGTTATCTTAAATGGGCGATTTTTTTTGTAAAATCGACAAATTTTCTCACCGATTCGGTGTTTTATACAAGTTACCAATTTTATTTTTATAAAATTCTTGGCGTTTTTATCGTCACTTGAGCACTAAGTGCTCAAGGTGAGCTATTGTTGTGGTCTGACCAATGTGCGTTAGTGCGTGAGGGGGTGCGAGGGTGCGTGTGTGCGTGCGTCCGTCGTCAACAATTTCTTAAAAATATTCTTGTCAAAAACCATATGATCTACAGTTATTAAAATTGGCATGTGGCATCACTAGAAGGCGCTTTACAAAAAATGTTCAAATTATACCCCTGGGGTTTAAATTGACCCCACCCCAGGGGTCACAAAATAATTTAGAATTGCATGGAAATTTAGATTTAAAGAAATTTAGTTTATGGAAAAAGTGGATTTCTAGTCCATGGAAAGAGTGGATTTCTAGTCCATGGAAGGAGTAAATTTCTAGTCTATGAAAAGTTGATTTCTAAAAATGGGTTTTTAATCTATATAAAAAGTTGAATTTTACTCTATTTGGTTACGAAAAATATTGGGGACGAATCATTGTTTACATCTTGATTCGTCTTCAAATTTCTCGTACCAAAAAAGTTGATTATGAAAAGTATTGGGGACATATCTTTGTTTTCATTTCGATTCGTCCTCAACCATTTCCTACTAGCAAAAAAGTTGGTTACGAAAAGTATTGGGGACGAATCTTTGTCTACATTTCATTTCGTTCTCAAACTTTCGTACCATAAAAAAATGGTTACGAAAAGCATTGGGGACGAATTTTTGTCTACATTTCGATTCGTCCTCTAACTTTTCGTTACGGAAAAAGTTGGTTACGAAAAATATTGGGGACGAATCTTTGTTTACATTTAAATTCGTCATCAAACTTTTCGTTCCCAAAAAAAGTTGGTTACGAAAAGTATTGGGGACGTATCTTTGTCGACATTTCGATTCGTCCTCAAACATTTCGTACCAAAAAAGTTTGTTACGAAAAATATTAGGGACGAATCTTTGTTTACATTTTATTTCGTCCCAAAACTCTTCGTATCCGAAAAAAGTCGGTTACTAAAAATATTGGGGACTAATCTTTGTCTACATTGAATCTGGGGATTCGGCCCTGACCATTTCGACCCAAGTTTTTTTTGAGTACTAAAATATTTGGGGACGAATCTTGGGGATTCGGCCCCTGACCATTTCGACCCAAATTATTTTGGGTACGAAAATATTAGGGGACGAATCTTGGGGATTCGGCCCCTGACCATTTCGACACAAGTTTTTTTGAGTACGAAAATATAAGGGGCCGAATCTTGGTGAATCGGCCCCTGACCATTTCTACCCAAGTTTTTTTGAGTACGAAAATATTAGGGGACGAATCTTGGGGAATCGGCCCCTGACCATTTCGACCCAAGTTTTTTTGAGTACGAAAATATTAGGGGACGAATCTTGGGGATTCGGCCCCTGACCATTTCGACCCAAGTTTTTTTGAGTACGAAAATATTAGGGGACGAATCTTGGGGATTCGGCCCCTGACCATTTCGACCCAAATTATTTTGAGTACGAAAATATTAGGGACGAATCTTGGGGATTCGGCCCCTGACCATTTCGACCCAAGATTTTTTGAGTACGAAAATATTAGGGGACGAATCTTGGGGATTCGGCCCCTGACCAATTCGAACCAAATAATTTTGAGTACGAAAATATTAGGGGACGAATCTGGGGGATTCGGCCCCTGACCATTTCGACCCAAATAATTTTGGGTACGAAAATATTAGGGGACTAATCTTGGGGATTCGGCCCCTGACCATTTCGACCAAAGTTTTTTTGAGTACGAAAATATTAGGGGACGAATCTTGGGGATTCGGCCCCTGACCATTTCGACCCAAGTTTTTTTTAGTACGAAAATATTAGGGGACGAATCTTGGGGATTCGGCCCCTGACCATTTCGACCCAAATTATTTTGAGTACGAAAATATTAGGGGACGAATCTTGGGGATTCGGCCCCTGACCATTTCGACCCAAGATTTTTTGAGTACGAAAATATTAGGGGACGAATCTTGGGGATTCGGCCCCTGACCAATTCGACCCAAGTTTTTTTGAGTACGAAAATATTAGGGGACGAATCTTGGGGATTCGGCCCCTGACCATTTCGACCCAAATTTTTTTGGGTACGAAAATATTAGGGGACGCCATTTCGACCCAAGTTTTTTTGAGTACGAAAATATTAGGGGACGAATCTTGGGGATTCGGCCCCGGACCATTTCGACCCAAGTTTTTTAAAGTACAAAAATTTTAGGGGACGAATCTTGGGGATTCGGCCCGAACCATTTCGACCCAAATAATTTTGGGTACGAAAATATTAGGGGACGAATCTTGGGGATTCGGCCCCTGACCATTTCGACCCAAGTTTTTTTGAGTACGAAAATATTTGGGGACGAATCTTGGGGATTCGGCCCCTGACCATTTCGACCCAAGTTTTTTTGAGTACGAAAATATTTGGGGACGAATCTTTGTTTACAATTGATTCGACCCCGAACCATTTCGACCCCAACTTTTTTGAGTACGAAAATATTTGGGGACGAATGTTTGTTTACAATTGATTCGTCCCCGAACCATTTCGACCCCAACTTTTTTGAGTACGAAAATATTTGGGGACGAATCTTTGTTTACATTTGATTCGTCCCCAAATTATTTCGACCCCAACTTTTTTGAGTACGAAAATATTTGGGGACAAATTTTTGCTTACATTTTGATTCGTCCCCAAACCATTTCGACCCAATATTTTTGGGAAGTTGGGGTCGAAATGGTTCGGGGACGAATCAATTATAAACTAAGATTCGTCCCCAAATATTTTCGTACTTAAAAAAGTTGGGGTCGAAATAGTTTGGGGACGAATGAAATGTAAACAAAGATTCGTCTCCAAATCATTTCGTACCCAAAAAAGTTGGGGTCGAAATGGTTAGGGGACGAAATAAAATGTTAACAAAGATTCGTCCCCAAATATTTTCGTTTTTTAAAAAGTTTTGGTCGAAATGGTTTGGGGACGAATCAAATGTAAACAAACATTCGTCCCTTAATAATTTCGTATCCAAAAATGTTGTGGTCGAAATGGTTTGGGGACGAATCAAATGTAAACAAAGATTCGTCCCCAGATATTTTCGTATTAAAAAAAGATAGTTTGGGGACGAATCAAATGTAAACAAAGATCCGTCCACAAATATTTTCGTACCGAAAAATGTTTTGGTCGAAATAGTTTGGGGACGAATCAAATGTAAACAAACATTCGTCCCTCAATTATTTCGTACCCAAAAATGTTGTGGTCGAAATGGTTTGGGGACGGATTAAATGTAAACAAAGATTCGTCCCCAAATATTTTCGTACTCAAAAAAGGTTGGGGTTGAAATAGTTTGGGGACGAATCAAATGTAAACAAAGGTTCGTCCCCAAATCATTTCGTAACCAAAAAATTTTGGGTCGAAATGGTTGGGGACGAATCAAAATGTAAGCAAAAATTCGTCCCCTAATATTTTCGTACTCAAAAAGTTGGGGTCGAAATAGTTTGAGGACGATTCAAATGTAAACAAAGATTCGTCCCCAAATATTTTCGTACACAAAAAAAGTTGGGGTCGAAATAGTTTTTGGACGAATCAAATGTAAACAGATTCGTCCCTCAATAATTTCGTACTCAAAAATGTTGTGGTCGAAATGGTTTGGGGACGAATCAAGGTGTAAGCAATGATTCGTCCTCAAATATTTTCGTACTTAAAAAAGTTGGGGTCGAAATAGTTAGGGGACGAATCAAATGTAAACAGATTCGTCCCCAAATCATTTCGTACCCAAAAAATTTTGGGTCGAAATGGTTGGGGACGAATCATAATGTAAACATAGATACGTCCTCAAATATTTTTGTAACCGAAAAATTGTTTTGAAATTATTAGGGGACAAATAAATTGTATACAGATTCGTCTCCAAATGCTTTTATTACCGAGAAAGTTACGTTCGAAATTCCTCAGGGACGCATCAAAATGTAAACAAATATACGTCCCTAAATATTTTTGTAGCTAGAAAGTTGGGTTCGAAATTACTAGGGGACGAATCAAACTGTATACAATGATAAGTCCGATAATTTTTCGTAACACATAAATTTAATTAGTACGAAATTGCTCGGGGACGAATCCTTTTTGATTAAAAAAAACAAGAACACAATTTTTTTTAATTTACTTGGACAACAAGCATCCCAAGGACAAAAAGTCCAGGACGACTTGTTTAATTTCAGCAGGACACGCGTATATGGACAACAAACATCTCAAGGACAAAAAATCCGAGATGACTTGTTTAATTTCAGCAGGACACGCGTATATGGACAACAAACATCTCAAGGACAAAAAGTCCGAGATGACTTGTTTAATTTCAGCAGGACACGCGTATATGGACAACATTCTTCATCTGTAGTGATCATAAGTTTTACATTCACCAGCTTGATATGCTTGATTAACACTACTGTTCATAATGTTCAATCTGAAAAAAAACAAACAAGAAAATTTAACTGAAGTGTGATATTTTGACAGATTAAACTACAATTTTTTGTTGTTTTTAAGCACCCATTTCAGAATCAAAAGATTAAACACACTTTCTCTACAACTAACGTTAATTTTGTTTAGTCCGATAAAAAGTCTAATTCATGATAAATTACTAAGTCAACAGAAGGGCTAGTCTCAAAATTTCAAATAAATTAAGTATACTATGAAAGCATTCACATTCTATACATCAACCAAAGAGAGTTTTGTAACTACCACTTTTAATTACTGCAAGTTAGTTCAAAGTGAAATGTAAAACCATATTTTTTAACACTGTTGAGTAGGTTCACTAACAACAGCATTTCCTAATTCAAGATTTATAATCATCTAATGCTTTAACAGATCAGATGTACATAGCTTGCAAATAACTAGATTTAATATTGAATTTTTTTTCAAGTTTAATAAACACTAAGCATATTAGAATTGAAACTTATCATTACAATTTTTATTGAATGTATGTGAAATCAGCAGTAATATCAGCAGTAGGGTTTCAAAATCGGGAAAAAATCATGATCGATCATCGGAAATAATCAAACGACCCTTTTCAATCAATCATTGATTTTATAATCGATACATTTACTCAGGGTTTTTATTCTGAAAATATATGATAATATATATTTTTATATACATCATGTATATGGCAATACCTTGGAATGGTTTAAGTGATGTTGTTTCTTATAATAGAATATTAAACCATGTATAATAAACCTATAACTAGTGGTTTAGTGGTTGTTTATGTTTAATAATAAAATCAATTTTCGGACATTTTCAGTACCCATACAGTATAGAAAAGGGACTATATATTGTCCAGTAATGGCGAATTTAATGTCGCCGACCAAAAATGTTGACACTGATCTCAATAATTTACAATAACAAAGTAGTAGTAAAATGTAATCATCATGTTTTAATTGAGAAGAGTTTTATTCCCATGAAATACTGTTTTTCTAGTAATATTAATAAATTAAAACTTGACTGTCTAATTGTCAATAAAAATGAATAACTGATATTAGCGATAATCGATTATTAAACTTCATAATCGATTGTCTCCCAATTCTAATGAAACGATCGATTATCGATTATAATCGATCATCGTTAAATCCCTAATCAGCAGTACAACAGTAAACCTTTACTGCTACAATTTCATGCATATTATTTATTATTATTTTCCGTCAGTTAAATGTAGAAATGTTATTCATTTTAATGTTTAACATTGAAGCTAGATGAAGTCGACAGTAACATTTAGAACAGTACCTAAAATTTACATTCTGATTATATTGTTTCTTCGAATTTGATTAATATGATAATATGTATTCAATATTTCAACTTGACTATCATCATAGCCGTCTTAACCATAACCATTATTATTGAAAGTTGGAGCAATACAACCATCATTTTCGAAAGTTTTACTGCTGTACTGCTGAAACTTTTAGCAGAAATTTTTTACTGCTGAACTACAAACTTTCTGGCAGTAAAGTTACTGAAGTTACTGCTTTACTGCTGACTTCACATACTCTTCTACTATTCACCTTGATTACACATGTACATGTATAATTAATTATATTGAAGAGACTAGCAACTAATTGCACTTGGATATAAAAATAGTAAAATACTTTGTGAGTACAGTGCCAACCAAAAGTTTGGAGTCATGGAAATTTAATGTAAAAATTCTTCAATTTCATTGCTTGCTTTTGTAGAAACATTATTTTAAGTACATTTTGTAAGGTTGGTGATAAAATGAAAACAATTTAAATAAATGCATCATATTTATAAGACTCAGCATCTGACATAACAAAGCCTCCAAAACAATGATCAATGTAATGCTTTTTCTTATAAACGAAGTTTTATATTACTTCTGTAGACTTAACTATAAGTAGAGCCATAATTAAAAAAAAACATTCTTTAATAAACATTTTCACATTGTCAATAAAAGCTACTAAAAGGCCTAGAAAAAGAAAATATCTCCAAAAATTAGGTTGCCACCTTATAATTATATACTGTCTTTGACTTCAAACCATTCAGTTCGCAATTGTACAATACTTAATCAGAACAACTCATGTCGCCAGTCGGGACAACTCAACCCGAAGACAACACAACCCCAGAACAATTCAATCTGTATTATATATTATTATTGTAATTAATTATTAAATCTTTATTTAATTTAATAATTAAATTTAAGCTCAGATTAAAATTGATTTTAAATGTTAAATTCTCACTTTTAAAGAACTATGAATATCAAATAATCATTTATTTTATTCCTCAATATCTTCAATACACAATAAACTTAGAATTATGAATAATACAGGATCAGAGTTGTCCACAGGTTGAGTTGTCCCAACTTCAGGTTGAGTTGTCTATGAGTGGAGTTGTATTGGACCCTGACAAAACACAGTTCATTTAATATAAACCAAAGAAAAAAGTACCTGTTCCTTACAGTTGAAATTTCTTGAGATGAAGGTCTAAAGAGTAGATTCATTGTTTTATGGTCACCATAACCATTCATAACTTCACTAAAAACATTCTAGTTCTGTAATAACAAAGGGAGATACCTATCAAGTATCAATGTATAAACATAAATGAGCATCATTTCATTGTACATGTCGTAAGTTTAGGGCAAAACGGTCATAACTCACTCTTTACTTAAATTGAGTTAAGCCATTTTGTGCTAAAACCCGGGATAATATGTTCAATTTTATTTGTCTGTCAGAGACGTATACATTAACTCCACTGATTTAAATCTAATTTTATCAATCAAAAGTACAGAAGTACTGTAATGAATATTCAAGTCAATGGGATTAATTTATGCACCACTGAAAGTTGAATAAAACTGAACAATAGTTTCCAATTATATGTATTTACAGTTCAATTTTCAAAATTGTGGGATAATTTTATAAATATATCCACAGCCTAACTAAAAAACGTTGGTTATAAGTAAGTTTATTCAGAGACATCTAATTCCCTGGTTTATTATACAATTATCATTTAACACATGAAATTATTCATATTTTGAAAAACAAACAATAACATTTAAGGTAGAATTCCCATAATGCTATTTTACAATCATTCATATTTTTTAAAATCATGATAAATTATTGGATATAATATTTTTCATTCCTTACATTATATTATTAATTTAGCATGAATAAGATTCATCAAACAATAGTCTGTTGTAAAGTTACTGATATTTTTTTAATCTAAGTGAATAATTATCTCTGTTATATATGAAAAATTGTGCTATCTTAAATTTGCCGATACTAGATTCTAGTTTACATAGTATAAAAATTATTTGATGAAAAATTATCTCCCTTTGATATGGAAATAGTGTAAGTTTTAATTTCTCTATATAAAAAATAATAGTAGATAAAATTTAAGTAAATGACAAGGAGAAAATATTGAAAAGTAAAATTAGATAGAGTCAACTACCTATGCTCGGTCACCCCATCTAAATTTCAGTAAATAAAAATAGAAACCTCATGATTTTGTCTATATTTAGGGCTATCTGTCAAACCCTCGCGGAAACCCAAAATCATGATCATCTAAACGCTTGATTGTTTTTGCAGACAAAATATGCGGATAGCACCTGCTGTTGTCGCTAGAAAATCGTGTGTGAACAGCTCCATCTTATTCACTAATAATAAGTATAATAATTTAAGAGATATCATAATTTACACAAATCCATAATATTCAATCAATAATTTACCCGTTTACAACAAAACTTTCACATATTTACTTCTATTGTACTAAAAACAAGGTGACCGAGCACTGGTCCGATTTTTTCTAAATATGCCATGTTTTACCTATGGTGCTCCGCGCAGATTTTATCCAACATCCGGGTTCTTCAGATGCTTGTTTTTTTGGAAACGAAAGTTAGCAAACATGAAGATGCTTTTACCATAGGAACTTTGACTGAACTATTTGAAATCTGTATACCAAAATCAAATTTGAAAAAGTGACCGAGCATAGGTAACGTCACTCTACAAGTTTTGTGAAAAATTTACTGTAGATAGAATATTAGTGTTTTATTAGGGAAACTCTAACTCTAACCTAAATTATCACATTTTATTTCAAGTTATGATTGAAGTTTTTTCAATTGATTCAATTAGAAAATTTATTAGTTTTTAATAAACAAAATCTTGAATTTTAAATCAACTATATAATTCCATGAATCTTATAGTTGACAGTTGACTCACTTATCATAAATACATTGTAGAATGTTATCTAAAATTATATAAAATTATTTTCTTTTAAAAAACATTTTACAAAGTATTTATAATGTTTTTCTAATTAATGAATTTCCAAAAGAGTAAAATTAAACATAACAATTAAATAAATAATTACCATAAAATGGTTATGTAAATTTATCTTAATATTAAACTACATTGTATATATTAAAATATTTTAGTCAGCAAAAAATAAACAATGTCTTTTTATGCAATCATGATCATCATATTTCAAATATTTCTCATTTTACAATCATATTCTAAAGTGTTTTTATTTCATAAATATTTTCACAACACGCTAAACTTACACTTTAAAAATCAATTGAGAACTTAAACATGATTTTAATAACTTTGATAACTCAAATAACTAATAAAATATTTTAACAGGGTCAAATCTAGTTTTATTTAATAAGGGAGATAATTCTGACTGTCTTGTTTAAGTCAGTTTTTAATAATACTACAGTGGTCTCCCTTGTTATAATTAATCATTATTGAACTTGTTGAACTGTAAAGGTATTTTGACTCTAGCAAATATTTCTTGTCATAAATTTTTGCGGCCTTTCCACCAGTGTATATAGTCATGTGATCTTCAAAATGAAAACTAACACTCAATTTTCATTAAATTCTTGCAGCAACCAAACAATATAGATGATGCAAATAAGGCATAAAATAACTATTACATTTCCAATTCCAAAATGATCATATTATCCTATGAGTTGTAATTGTTAACTTTAAGTTTGTTACAAAAAATTAATTTTGCAAAAACCTAGTTTACTCTCTGTTCAATTTTTGTGCAAAGGATTTTATCTTATGATCAATATCTATAGGATCAACTGGGAATTCCTGGGGAAAAACATACCCTTGTTTCACAGGCACTGGAGTCCTTACATTCATTAAAATATTTATATTAATGATTAAAAATAACATTGTTGAAAAAAACACCATAAAACGGTCCTTTTATAACTATCGCTTTTGAGTCGTCACAAATCTTATTATAATGTAAATATCTATATGGTATTGAACTGTTTTGGAAATGATCCACAGTCAAACTGATTTTTTACATTTTGGGAAATGACTGGACATTAAAACCGGTTGTAATTGAAAGCTGACACATATTTTTACAAAATTGGAAAGTATCAACAATATATCTTATATAATTATCATAGAATTAAGCGTTATTTCATTAATTTTATTTTTCAGCGATTGAGAGACACTGCTGACTTCCGGTATAATTTACCGAGTTGTAATATGCGTTCTGATTGGTCTAAAACTCCGCGAAACTTTTCCCGTAATCTGTCACTGTAACGATGCGATTGGTCTATTGGTTTCTTAATTACACGGACATTTTATAAGTTACACGATAGATGTATTGACGGCCAAACGATAATGCGAATTGAAGAGAAATTGCCTGTGTAATGTATTTATATAAGCATTTAGATCTTGGTTTGTAAACACGCCATTTCTGTAGTGTACAAAAGTGCTACTTTGCGTTGTATTTTATTTCTTCATTAATGGATTTCAATATTTGCCAGTGCCAGTGCCTGCCTGACCGCAAATCAAAATTTAATGTCCCCATGTAGCGGCAACAAGAGTCGCAGATTGATCTAAATTCAGCATGACGCTTTGTTGATGTTTGCACTGGCTTCGTTTCAATGACAGATTACAGGAAACTTTCGCGGAGTTTTAGACCAATCAGAACGCATGTAACAAAACCTTAAATTATACCGGAAGTCGGCAGTGTCTCTCGATCGCTGAAAAGTGAAATTACTGAAATAACGCTCAATTCTATGATAATTATATAAGATATGAAGTTGATACTTACCACTTATGTAAAAATATGTGCAAGCTTTAAATCAGAACCGGTTTTTATGTCGAGTCATTTTCCGAAAAATGAAAATTCAGTTCGACCGTGGATCACTCCGAAAACGGTTCAATACCATGTGTATATTATAATAAGCTGTGGCACGACTTTAAAGCCATAGTCAAACAGGCACCGTTTTTCTACGTTTCTTCACCCATGTTATTTTTAATCATAAATATATTAATAGTTTATCCAATATAAGGACTCCAGTGCCAGTGCCTTGTTTCCGTAGATTACATGACAATAGACCCTGTATACTAAGGGTTGATTTGTTCACATGTTGAGTTGTCTTTACTTACAGATCCAGTCACCTTACTTAGAGTCAAGTTGTCATTGGGTCTGTTGCCTAAGCCAATCGCTATGTATCACTTTGCCCCCTGGTACTCTCTATTTGATATCACATACTTATTCCTTTTGGTGTAAGAAGGGTACCAGGGCACAAAGCCCTACTTAGCAATATGGTTATGAAACTGGCCCCATGTGTTGAGTTGAAGCAGAACAGCCGAGAATCTAATGTTTCATGATCTATCAAATAAAACAACTACAATAACCAAAAAATACCTTCATATATCTTTTTCTCTTGTCACTACATGACATACATCTGATCTAGAATGTTTCTGTCTCAAGTTTGACCATAGCCTAAGTTAAGTGATATACTACATGCAGCAGACATCCAAGGATGATCCTGTAAAAAAAAGACGAACAAATTGTTAAAATACTTTAGCGATTCTGTTTCTTGTTTTATGTATATTTAGTACTTTATGTAACTACAGTTAAATTTCATTCAACTGTCGGTGGGGCATACATAGATAACTATTTTATTGATCATAAGTACAGAAATATTGTAGTAGGTACTTAAATACAAGGGGTAAATGTATGTGCGAGTGAAATAAAATTTAGCCATACTCAGTTTGTACAAGTACAGATTTTCCCTTTTATCTCTTCAAACAGATTTTTTTTTAACGTCGTATTCAACACATATTTAGGTTATATATACAACGGCCAGCTGTTCCTTCTATAGTTTTCCTGGACACTTCTATCACCAGTACTAACTTACCCTACCACGAGGCCGACAACTCATGTAAAGGGTATGACCTACCGCGACCGGGTTCGAACCCACGATCTCCGTATTCGAAGTCAGACATGCTAACCACTACGACACGGCTGCGTTTCTCTTCAAACAGATTTGCCGGTACAAAATTTGAAATCTACAGTGACAGATATCACCATTTTTTCTTAGACAAAACAACATAGTCTATAGTCATTGTCACATACAATTACAACTAAACACATAAAAAATAAAATTCTTTTTTCGTCAATTTCTCTTTCCAGACGAAAAATTTAATGACAATCAAACAGTGCCTTAAACATGATACTTTACTTTCCCTAAACAATTCAAATTAATCTTGTGAGTTTTTACCATTAGCTCTAAATCCTTTGTGCACAATTTATGTTAAAAAGAAAACTGAGTCATGTGAAATATAATTTGTACAGAAGATTCAGAGTAAACAGTAACATCTCACAGGCTCATTTTCAGACAAGAAATGTGATGGTTAATTTATGTGCTACTTGATTCTTTCCTTTTCTTATTTATTTAGCTGTTGCATAACCTTGATGAAAAACATATATGATGATAATTTGTTTACAAACTGAAGACTATACCCCGAACAAAATTAACCTTGATCGTACAGGTTTAAGTTTCACATAAAACTTAGTTCTAATAGGTAAAGGATATTAACTGAGTGCGAGGGTTTTCTGAGTTAGAACAACCTGGCCGTGGACTTCTCGTGAAAATCTGAAAAAAATTTGAGAAGTCCAAGACCAGGTTGTTTTAACACAGAAAATCCATAGCACGAGGTTTACACCTGACTTACACAACAATTCGAATGATTATAGTTACACATGTTCATTGATTGGGCATGGACAACAATTTTACAAAGAATTTGATTTGCATGTATTTTTTTCTCACACGCGCATTACCCTGACAAATTACACAATTGTAGGTCTTACATATCTGTTGGATATAGTTATGAGCAGTGTTATCTTACATCCTTAAATTCTAGATCCTATTTAGTTTGGTTGTAATATTGTAAGTCAATCAGCCAGAATTCTAAGTATTTAAGGTGGTTTACGTCGCTACTTAATCATTACATGAATAAATACAACATATACATTTTGTTTCTTTTGAAGACATTCAAAGTTCTGTATATATTTTCGAAATGATCTAAGTTTTGTTTAAACATTTCATGGAAATACAATAAGTTTTGTGGTAAAGACAATATTTCAAAATTAATCAGTTCGTATTTATAATGTATTTTAAATTCTAAATTTACACGAAGACTACGAATTAACATTTCACGATGGCAGGTTATTCTTTTTCACGTGCCCGGGTTGATATCTAAATATCAACTCGCTCATGTGAAAAAGAACAACTCGCTCATGTGAAATCTTTTGTTTTACAAGGTCGTTCCAAAATAAATCAACCCATGTTAAACAAAAGAAGCGGTTGCCTTTTCTGATAATCAGAGTGTATCAAATGATAATGTGTCATACATTCATATCAAACTCAATAAAAGATTCATGATGGCTACTTATCAAAGTTACTAAAAGAGGACTTCAAATTTTTCCTGTTTCATACCACCATGTATATTAATAACCCAAAAGGCAGGCCATAGTGTAGCCTAGAACACTCCTAAATGATGCTACATAAAAATTCTACATGCACTAGGCCACATGGTTTCAGACAAGATTATTTTAACAATTTTTCTTTCTTGTTAAGATTGTTAACACTGTCATTTTTTATCTCCCTATTTGAACATTGTAGATGACGCATGCATGAAAGTTCAAAATATAAATTACTCAGAAGATATTTTTATCAGACTTCTATACATACATTGCAATTCTATATGAAAATTAGTACTCCTAAATAGTGATTCCCTTTTTCAAAAGGGTGTGATTTAAATGATGTTTCTATACTTAGTCTAATAGACAAAAGAAACTGGACATCTGTATAAACCTTAACTTTTATGTTTAAGAAGAGGAAACTCCATATAAATTTGGTATCAAATTGAAGGGAACATTCTAAACAAGAAATGCTTTTTAAAAAGTTGCGAATCAATTGCAATAAATGATTTTGATTTTAATGGTATATATTTTCAATCTAGTCAAGTAGTTTAAAGTCAAATTGCTATTCTGTGTGCTTATAACGAGTGTGACAACCTCGCTGACATCTTAATGTGGCCACACGTTGATGCATTGACCGCTCGTACTTTAAAACATGGGCAATTGAAAGACGTTCCTACTCCTCCAACAACGCGATGCAAGAGCACAGTCAGTCCATTTCATGCAATTTATGTCTCTAGAACAGGTTGCAAAATCTGGTCAACATATTCGTGTTCGTCAAGATTGACATTTATTATGCAATTCGTGAAAAGAATATTCGCATCCGTCTATGTCACAGATGTAGCTTCTGTCCAATGTATGAAGGCATATAACATATGGGCCGAGCATTACTTTTAGACATTGTCGTACCATCTTGTATAAGATCCCATATTATAGAGCAGTTGCAGTCGACGTTCGGAACGGATAAAGTACTTGAGCAAACATAATAGCTCGGTCAATTCTGACGTTCATAACTTTACTTCGACCAGACATAGCTTTGTCGTTTATGGATGCTGTGGTGTCAAACAGCTCAATGATATTCATTTTAGTCATTAAGTTACAGTTTAACGTATGAGCAACATCTACTAGGCTTTGCCCAGACACCAAGAGCCTCAGACCTCGGATACGATCAGTTTCATTTAACTTTTGCAAATTTCATGGGGATAAAGCAATGAAATTGTTTTGATTTTTCGATGGTCGTGTTGAAAGCGTAAACGAAAAACGACATCAAAACAATGCAAGTTTATTTTCTCGACGTGCTCAAGGAAAATGCGTTTTTCAACAAAAGCGCTATAAATTGAAATCGGTTGAGTGATAAGTCGCAAAATCATGGGTTATCTTATTAATACATGACATGAAACTTTCAAACGGTTTCCTAATTATAAAAATATTACACAAAATGTAAGTGTCCAGTTTCTTTTGTCTATATAATGTATGCCAAATATGAAGGTTTTTTGACATAATGGTTACAGGAGAGTTTTTAACAGGAGTGTTTTTTATGTTTTACTATAGTAATGACAAACTTGTACTATATTCATAGAGGGGAAAATTATGCCCTAACAAAGCTAGTTTATAGCCTAGGGCTAAAATTTTGACACTCATAGTCATTTAAGGGGACTACCAGACTATGTTTTAAGACCACCTATATAATATCTAGCCCTGCCAGTTTTGAAAAACAGATTCATTGGTTTATTTCCTATCAATAACCATGTAACTTTATTTCTGATGAAATACAATGAATGAGTAGAAGGATGCATGTCTACAGTTTGAGAGGTCTCTAAATGCACCAGAGGTACTGCTTATTAACTACAAGTAGAGTAAGAAATTATGATATACCCTTGCGAAATTGTGATGTACCCTTGCGCTTTCACCAAAGTGTATTATAAATAAGCAATGTTTGTTATAGGTTGCAGTGAATGTGCAATGTGACATGGACTACAAAACAAATAGGTTGAATACAACACTTTGAAAATTTGAACAAGAAACATTTCTTCTAAAATTTTTCAAGAGTGGTTATTGAATAGCAGTATCTGAAGCAAATTGTTGGGGACACTTAAATACTGACACTTTACAGCCATATAACAGAACAAACTCATCATAGGCTCTTTAATTATTCAACTTATAGGCAGTATAAGAGGAAACAGATACAAAATACTCAATTATATATGAATAAAATATATTAAAATAAATTAAACATGCTCAGCATGTTCAAATATGAATGATTTAAAATATAGGAATAATGGACAAAATATAGCATAAAATATAGGAATATATGACATTTTTGAAAATATAGGAATAATTCCCAAAATAAAGGAAAATATAGGAATATAGGAACTGGTTGACAGCCTGCATTCAAGCTAATGATCGTCATGGAGGCCAGCATGGTTTTGAGTAAAAATAACACATTATTTTGCAACACGTATGTATAAGGTATGTGCTCTTTAAATTTGTAAGTCTTTTCCAAGTTTCTTTATAACAAACTACATTATATAGTTAATGGCTAAAATTTACATGGAATTAAGCATTAAACTGCTTCTTTGGCTAACTATAAACTACATTAGTTTGCAAAGGTTTAAGGTGGGTCGGTACCTTACTCGGAGGGAAAAACGAAAAAAAATATGTTCACCGATTATGATAAAAGTTAGCTAGCAGATACGTTCATCCTTCTTGTTTGTTTTTCTGGTAACCTTAGCGACATTGTCGTTTTTTTCACGATGTCATGGACGTCACATTGGTTCGCGCTAAAAACAGGCATGCAAGTACATTCAACCCATATATTTAAAGTATTGAATGTCCGAGGACAAAGATAATTATACCAAAATGTTTCTGAAATGTTGTTGCATACGAATATTTTGTTCCGATTATCTAAATATCACATCAGTCGTTAAGATTGTACATTTCATCACTGAATTTAGGGTTTTCACGTCTAAAAGGTTTCACCAATTGCCGAGTTATAACATTTATTTTCAAATCAATGCAGAACGGTGGTCAAATTCTTATCGCGATTTTTGAAAACTACACACTTTTTGTGTCATTTTAATGAAATAAAAAAGCAAAGTGAACGTTGTCAGTTTTTCACAATATCGCTTTCAAAGTAAAATTACCTTCAAAACAACAACGTTAAAAATTACGTTGCGCTGACGTTGTGATTTTGCGTTATGTGTGTAATTTTCTTGTAAATTTAATTTTGTAGTTTCTTTCCAGTTCTTTATTATTTTCTTGTGACACTCAGCATCTGATCTGTTCAAAATTAGTCAATCAAAGTCCGCTTCTACTTATTTTTGCAAGAACTACTTTAATCACAACGTCAGCGTAACATTATATTAACGTCGTTGTAATGAAGGTAATTTTATTTTGAACTCGATATCGTGAAAAACTGAGAACGTTCACTTTCTTTTTTTATTTCATTAAAATGACACAAAAAGTGTGTAGATTTCAAAAATCGCGATAAGAATTTGACCACCGTTCTGCATTAATTTAAAAATTAACATTATAACTCAGCAATTGGTGAAACCTTTTAGACGTGAAAACCCTAAATTCAGTGATGAAATGTACAATCTTTACGACTGACGTGATATTTGGATGATCGGAACAAATGATTGTAGGCAACAACATTTCAAAAACATTTTGGTATAATTATCATTGACCTCGGACATTCAATATCTCAAATATGTGGGTTTTATTTACTTGCATGCCTGTTTTTAGCGCGAACCATTGTGACGTCCGTGACGTCGTGAAAAAAACCGACAACGCCGCTAAGGTTACCAGAAAAACAAACAAGAAGCATGAAGGTATCTGCCTGACAACTTTTATCATAATCGGTGAACAAAATATTTTTTTCGTTTTCTTCTCCGAGTAAGGTACCGACCCACCTTAAGCATTCACTTATAGCTAAGACTTGCCTCTTTTGGATGACATCAACTTCTTTTGCATACACCATATAATAAATTTGTAGGCCAATTTCAAACAACACAACCAATGAAGATTTTGTTTAGTCAACACAAAAGCTGCAAAATCAACAAACACATTTGATGACAAATCTTGAAAAATAATACTTCTATTTGTTTTGTGTATCTTAAAAAAGCTTGCTTTAAATAGTGAGACTAAGTAAAATCTGCATTGACAGAGGTGCATAAAATCAGCCTATTTGTTTGTTTGTTGGGTTTAATGCCATAGCAACACATCATATAAGTTTATATAACGGCGGGCAGTCAACTTACTCACTCCTCCAGGAAAGGCTTAACTCTGGATTTAGCTGTTAAGCAACTAAGTGCATAGTATTACTTTCGTCAGTGACTGACAACTGCCCTACATACAGTCAAACCTGCATTAGCGACCCTCTGTATAATGCGACTATCTGTCAATTCCGACCTAATTTGGCGTCTCCCGTGACGTTTTCCTATATATTAAACCTGTATATTACGGTTCTCTGTCTAATGCGACAAGCAACCTATGAAATCGAGGCTTAAAATGCATCCGACTCTGTGTATTACGACCGTGTCAAGTCATTAAAAGAAACAACATTGTGTTTGGTTCTCAGAGTGGGGAGGGAGGTGATTCAATCTAGACTGTGAATGATTGGAAAAACAAAAACTTCCAGATATTTGTAAGGAATACTCATATTCAAAGATTGTAAACATTAACCTTTGTGTTGGATACACTGTACTTCTGAATAGCTTGTTAAATAAACAGTGTACACAAAACTTGAGTTGTATTTGTACCCTGCGTATTGTGACCCTCTGTGTAATGTGACATGTTTGGCAAACTCCGAGTAAAGGTCACAATACACAGGTTTGACTGTAATTAAAAATCATTGGTAGGAGGAAGAATTGCCTTGGAAATAATTTCATGACCAATCTCCACGAAAGTATGCCCCACCTGGGAATCAAACCCACGACCCCTCGATCAGTAGACTAACATAGGCAGATCTAACGGGGAGGGGGGGTCAGGGGGGTCTGGAATTGTACCTGTCCATATGTGTATTTCTTGGCTGTAAGTCATTTTTAAGTAGCATGAAGCAAATTTTTATGTGCTTAACATAGATTTAATGGTTATGTAGATCTTTATCATTGATATACGGCACTATTCTGCAAAAAGTGTATAATGTGGTTGTGGTTCGAAAGTTTGGACCCCCCCCCCCCTCTAGAAAAAATTTCAGACCCCTCCTAGAAAAAATCCTGGATCTGCCCCTGACTTGTGTGCTACCAACTGAGCTAGCCAGGTGGCTCTGAAATCAGCCTATGAACTTACCACTTGGTGTATGCAAAAGATGTAGGGGGTTAATTACATTTATAATAGAGTAACAGGCCACCAATCAAACTGCGGTAAAAACCCATTTTTTTTCTTAGTTAACCATTTAAGTACATTTAAAATACTATTCTTTAAAATTCAGGAAAATTCATAAGAGATCTATGCTACTGACATTTTCTCCTATACATTTAATTTAAAATCACTTGATTTCATGAAATCCCATTTTTCTCAATCAAAAGATTTCAAAGTTTTTTTTAAGTCTAATGCCACTTTGAAAAATTGTAATTCAACTTATACTACACTGTCTGCCTATAAAATTCAATTATTTGTCTGGCAAGAAAAATCTGTGAAAAACTAATTTTTTCCCTCATAAGTTGTTGTTGTAGATCACATGATTACAGACACTGAGCTAGGATACATTTGATAATATAGTACCTTGTCATGGTCAAAACACCATGAAAGCAAGCATTGATTAATAGAGTATCCTTAAACTATGTATCACAGACTCTTTATAATTGTGTACATATATGTTCAGATAAATTTCATCTAGGTCTATAGTGTAGGGCTGCAACAATTCACTGGAAAGTTGGAAAGTCGATTTGATGTGATTCTATTTGTTTTCATTTGATTTGATTTATTGAATAGTATAGTTCATTCCAGATGTGCATCAATACATTCATTAAGCTTAAATAGTTTATCAGAGGAACTAAAAGTATCTTTTGTAGACAAGTTTAAAGGCTGGTATCGAAACCAAAGTTCCAAAATCAAAACAGTGCCCTCTCAATCAATTTTTGATGTATTGAATCGAATTGCTGCAGCCCTACTATAGCTAAGTGATCTAAACAGTTAATAATGTAAACAAGAGCTCTGCTGGGCCGGGCATTATCAGCCCAAGTGCTGTCCAGACAGACGGACAGTCAGACGGACAAAATCATAACATAATATGTCCTGTTTTTCAAACGGGCGTATACGAGGGTTGATAAAAAATAAACCGGATTTTTACTCTCAAATAATAAGTATTACTTCAAATGAACATTTCTATACATCAATAAAACTTTCAATGTATATACAAAATGTTGATTTAAAATTTCTATATTAAAGCTTACAATTTTCTTCAAAATTACGTTTCCAAAAACCATGGTAACGCTGCCACTACACAGCAAATTTTTTAATGTTTTATTAATTGTTTAAAGATGCTTTGTGTTGTTTACAAAAATGCAGCGTACATAAAAATCTGGGAAAACGTCACGTCTTCATTTATTGACGTATTTGCAAAACTTTATAAAAATATTATAACAACCTCAGTTTGAATAACGTTGGCACAATAAAACCTAACGTAAAAATGGCGTTCACGAAAAAGCTTGAAATAAGAACAATTATTAAGTTTTTCCGGCATAAAGGCAAAACTCTCTCTAGAACTTGTAAAAAAGCATGGAGATAGCAGAAAAGTTGTTTACAATTGCCATAGGCGATTTGGAGAAGTAAATATTGGCGCCATCATCAAAGAAGGAAGAGGGAGAAAGAAGATAAAACACGACGTTGATAACGTCAGTGGCCACACAGACTGGCAAATGACAGACAGTTGTCCATTCGGGAGTTAATGGCAAATTGATTTGAGCTACGGTATCATACAGACTTTTCTTGCAAGGGATTCAAAATGAAAAATATTTTGCACACATTAATTTTCTTTTACTATGCGATGTATTTAATAATGATAATGACCATGAAAAAATATAACATTTTCTTTTTTATAATGAGACAATTTTAGTTTATGTTAAATTCTAATTATTCAACTAAATATTATCAATAAATGATATTTATTTCATATGATTATCTTATATGTTATTCATTTCAATGTTTCTGGCTCATAAAGTCATATTTACTTTAATCAAACTTGTTTATTGACAACAGATGCATGCGCCTTGTTCCCACACCTCTTAAAAGACACTGAGTTGGTCCGCCACGTGCAAGAATCACGAGTCTGCCTTCTAGAGTGAATCAAGAAAAGGGATTAGTTCCTTAGACGTATCAGAACAACAGATGAAACCTGGTCATAGTCCTTCATCCCGAAACCAAGTCACAATCAGCAGTAAGGAAGCGAAGGAGATGGTGTGATAGAGCGCAACGTCAACAACGTTATCAGTGTCGATTTACCGTGCTCCGTGACTTAAGACATATACTCATTCAAATTACTACCGGTATATCTTCATTTTTTGTCAATATTTTTCAGTACCATTTTCAGTATTCTATTGCAGATGAACTCCCAAAACTTTTATATACATTTTTATTTATCTTATTTCACAATGCAGCTTAAGGTTCAAACAATCCAGTTTATTTTTTATCAACCTTCGTAAAAAGCACATGATTTACGCTGATTTCTGGGTAGGTATATTTTGCGGACCAGCGGACCAACGGACCAGCGGACCAGTTTAGTATACGGATACAGTATAACAAATATGCGGATCATATATATAATAAAAGTATTGAAGACGTTCGCAAATATTTTGTTTGGGTATAGTTCAAAGATAAGATTGATAGAGTTTTGGGAAATTACATTTTATAATTTTTCATCTGAAAATATATACATATATAAGTACCAATTTCGAGTTGTTTTTTTTTTAAATAAACTTTATTTCTACTACAAATTGCTTCATAACAAATTGTTACGCGTGTACTGGATATAATATATTTCAACTGTTAGAGACTGTTAGAGACTTCATCATTTGAAAACAATTTAAATTCAATTGATATAGTTTAATGATATACTATGTAAGTCGTTTAAGCGGACTTTGTAAATAAAGAAACATAATCGTGTTTCATTGACTTTTAATTCTTAATTTTGCTGAGTTACGTTTACGATCTCAAACTACGATTAACTGTAGCGGACCACTTACTTATAAGAGCGTTAAAGTGACGGACCAGTTGAAAGATCTAGGAAATGTAGATATAGATTTTCGTACTATATTGACGGATTATTGATATGAAGTTTCACTGTAGCGGACCAGTTAATATAAAGTGCATAAGAGTAACGGACCAGGTAACAGATCTAGAAAATTTAAGGTTTTTTTTGGCGGACTGAATTAATTATGAAGAGTTTCGTACTATATTGCCGAACTATTGATCTGAGTTTTCACTGTAGCGGACCACTTAATTTAAAGAGCATAAGAGTAACGGACCATGTGATAGATCTAGAAAATGTAAGAATTTTTTGGCGGACTGAATTAATTATGAAGAGTTTCGTACAATATTGACGGACTATTGATCTGAGTTTTCACTGTAGCGGACCACTTAATTTAAAGAGCATAAGGGTTACGGACTAGGTGATAGATCTAGAAAATGTTAGATTTTTTTGGCGGACTGAATTAATTATGAAGAGTTTCGTACTTTACTGACGGACTATTGATCGGAGGTTTCACTGTAGCGGACCACTTAATTTAAAGAGCATTAGGGTAACGGACCAGGTGATAGATATAGAAAATGTAAGATTTTTTTGGCGGACTGAATTAATTATGAAGAGTTTCGTACTATATTGACGGACTATTGATCGGAGGTTTCACTGTAGCGGACCACTTAATTTAAAGAGCATTAGGGTAACGGACCAGGTGATAGATCTAGAAAATGTAAGATTTTTTTGGCGGACTGAATTAATTATGAAGAGTTTCGTACTTCACTGACGGACTATTGATCTAAGGTTTCACTGTAGCGGACCACTTAATTTAAAGAGCATAAGGGTTACGGACTAGGTGATAGATCTAGAAAATGTTAGATTTTTTTGGCGGACTGAATTAATTATGAAGAGTTTCGTACTTTACTGACGGACTATTGATCGGAGGTTTCACTGTAGCGGACCACTTAATTTAAAGAGCATTAGGGTAACGGACCAGGTGATAGATATAGAAAATGTAAGATTTTTTTGGCGGACTGAATTAATTATGAAGAGTTTCGTACTATATTGACGGACTATTGATCGGGGGTTTCACTGTAGCGAACCACTTAATTTAAAGAGCATTAGGGTAACGGACCAGGTGATAGATCTAGAAAATGTAAGATTTTTTTGGCGGACTGAATTAATTATGAAGAGTTTCGTACTATATTGACGGACTATTGATCGGAGGTTTCACTGTAGCGGACCACTCAATTTAAAGAGCATTAGGGTAAGGGACCAGGTGATAGATCTAGAAAATGTAAGATTTTTTTGGCGGACTGAATTAATTATGAAGAGTTTCGTACTATATTGACGGACTATTGATCAGAGGTTTCACTGTAGCGGACCACTCAATTTAAAGAGCATTAGGGTAACGGACCAGGTGATAGATCTAGAAAATTTAAGATTTTTTTGGCGGACTGAATTAATTATGAAGAGTTTCGTACTATATTGACGGACTATTGATTGGATGTTTCACTGTAGCGGACCACTCAATTTAAAGAGCATTAGGGTAACGGACCAGGTGATAGATCTAGAAAATTTAAGATTTTTTTGACGGACTTAATTGTTTCTGTTTGTTTCTTTTGTTCTTTCAAACTGTAAGTATTTGCAACAAAATATATGCGTGTGTTGAATAAAAGTATTGAACTTTTTTCTATAGAACTTAATACGTTAGTTTGGGCGCGTACTTAATTAATAACTTCAAAGGGTTGTAAGTAACAAATAAACCAATTAGAATTTGCTGATATCAATTCTAAGTCTTCTTGTTTGTCATTGAGCAATTATTTTTCAACAGTAATTATGATAGTAACAATAATTATACGACAATTATGTATTTATTTGTTACATTTAAAGAGCAAAATACAATAAAAACTAAACGTTTACAATAGCCGTAATAGTTTGTTTTACATCATAATTAAAAAGCATGTTGCAAACATTGATAATTATATTCCTGAAATTTGGCATTTTTTTAAATACCGTCATTCATTAGAAAGTTTTTCTATGATAAAGATATCTCATTGCCTCATTCAAATCGTCATTTGTGCTTAAATATATTGTTTTTGTGTTTTAATATACTTTATCCATAATTAGAGTTTGACAAAGTGTCCAATTCTTAAAAAAGTGGGGCACTTCTATAAGAGCAAACAATATTCATGTATACGCTGATGTTTAATATATATGATCCAAAATAGTTTAAAAGCTTAATTATATGTATAGCCATAAGTTAATTTGTAATGTTTTATTTTTACTTGCTATGGCAGACTTACCAATCCATCGAAATAGGGTTCTTCATTAAGTAGTTCCGTAGTTATTTATACTAGATAATGAGTGTAGGTTAGTTATACGTATGTCTACTTGGTCATACGCCATTGCTATCATAGAGATTATATATTTATGTATATTTATGTATATGTGTTTATAATATTTGTGTATTTGTTCTGTTAAATTTTGCATAATGTTATAAAAACATGTGAATGATATTAAATATGCTAATCTGTTCAGTTCTCTTTTTTATTGGTTTGGTCCAGATGCAAGTCGATATCTTTATTTGTTATTTTCTTTAAAAATATAATAAATTAAAGATATAATCTTGTAAGTGAACGCCCATACACTAATTATCGACTATTTCTGCCCCAGTTGGACCGTCGTGATGCTTAATTGCTAATAAAGCATTGGATGAAATTATTTTGAAATCCCGCCCACTCTATCCAAGATGCATGGGGATTAATTTGATTATAGACCAAGATAATAAAAAAGTATCACCTTCATTGTGATGTTATCGCACATACACTCGGCGATAGCTTTTTAATTTAATTTAATAATAAGTAGTGTTATCTGCGCGACTAATAAGATGTCATGCAGCTTTAACTTCTCTCTTCTTTTTCTCTCTGAAAATTAAGTGGCCCGTTACAGTAATATCCAACTCGTTGGTCCGTAATTTTAACGCTCTTATAATACGATTAATCTTCTTTATTAATTCAGTACGCAGCTCCGTAATTTCAACACTCTTCATTATTAATACAAACCGCAAAAATTATCTTATATCTTCACAATCTATCAGTAAGATTCCGTCATTTTAACTGTTTTAAAATCATCCGGTCCGCTACAGTGATACCTTTCATCTGCTCGATCTATAACCTGGTCCGTAACTCAAACGCTATTAAAATTAAGTGGTCCGCTACAGTTAAACTTTGTTGTTAAATTCGTCATTTAACTATATAAGAATTATCCGGTCCCTACAGTGAAACCTTTCATCTGATCGATCTATAACCTGGTCCGTAACTCAAACGCTATTAAAATTAAACCTAAGTGTAAAAGTCCGTCATTTAAACTCTATTAAAATAACCCGGTCCGCTACAATGATACCTTACATATTCTCGATCTGTAACCTGGTCCGTAACTCAAACTCTATTAAAAATTAAGTGGTCCGCTAAATTCCGTCATTTTAACTCTTTTAAAATTATTCGGTCCGCTACAGTGAAACCTTTTATCTGCTCGATCTATAACCTGGTCCGTAACTCAAACGCTATTAAAATTGAGTGGTCTGGTCCGCTACAGTTAAATTCGTCATTTTTGCTATAAAAGAATTATCCGGTCCGCTACAGTGAAACCTTTCATCTGCTCGATCTATAACCTGGTCCGTAATTCAAACGCTTTTAAAATTAAGTGGTCCGCTACAGTTAAACCCAAGTGTAAAATCCGTCATTTTAACTCTATTAAAATAACCCGGTCCGCTACAGTGAAACATTACATCTGCTCGATCTGTTACCTGGTCCGTTACACCAACGCTATTAAAATTAAGTGGTCCGCTACAGTGAAACCTCAGAGCAATAGTTTATCAATTTCGTACGACTCTTCATAATTAATACAGTCCGACACAAATAGTCGTATATCTTCTGGATCTATCAACTGGTCCGTTACTCTTACACTCTTAAAATTAAGTGGTCCGCTACAGTTAAACCTTAAACCTTAAAATTACCTGATCCGTTATAGTGATGTCTCAGATCAATAGTCCATCAATATAGAGAGAAACTCTTCATGATTTAAACAGTCTTCTAAAATAATCTTACATCTGTTCCATCATAACCTGGTCCGTAACTGTTACGCTCTTAAAATTAACTGGTCCGCTACAGTTAATCATAGTTAGAAAAGATCGTAAATTTAACTCAGTATAAGTGAGAATTAAAAGTCTATGTTAAACGATTATGTTTCTTTATTTATAAAGTCCGCTAAAAAGACAAAAACGGTTTATTATTAAAATATTACATTTGAATCTTATCAAATTGGTTTTCAAATGATAATGTCTCTAACAGATGAACTATATAAAATTTATGTATCCGCGTAAAAATATGCAATGAAGCAGGTTTATTTTTAAAAAACAACTCGAATTTGGTATTTATATTTTAAAATATTAATAAATATTAAATGAAATTTCACTTCTCAAAATATTAAATGACATAATGTAGAGCATAAAATATCTACCACTAGTCTACCTACGATTTCAAAAAAACCCTCTAGAAAATGAAAGCGTAGGACATTTTTGTTAATGCAAATCTAATGGTTGATTCATGTAGCTGGATGCCTCCCTGGTATCGTACGGGGGGATGTATAAAATCTAAGTCGCGTTTAAGTCCGTAATCTAGGTCAAAGGTCAACTAGGTCCATTTATTTTTTATTAGACCCTATGCTCTTTATACTGAAATTTCAAGAAATTAAATCGGTAAAGTGTAGATTTTCTTTGTTGAAAACTAATGTATTATGATTAAACTTTATTTCTATGAAAAAAATGGAGTGTTTGATTTCATGATTACTTCCCTTTTTATTATTTTGTCGCGAAAATAGGTGACAAGAACAAAATCTTCGACAATAGTTCAACTAGTAGAACTACAGTAAGTGTTTATGGATTAAATCTACTTGAATTGTGTTTATTGATGCTTCATGACCTTTTTCTTAGACATTTCATACTCGATAAGGTTAAAATAATGTCACAGTGGTGTAAAATTAAGGGCGAGTGGTATAACTGTTTTTAAAGATTTTTTGACAAATTTGGAAAACTTTTAAAAAGGCAGTTCATTATTCAATTCACGTTGCTAGATGACTTACTAAGCCACATAAAGAATGTTTAAGACCTATTTTGTGATAAAAATGTATTATTTAGGTCAAAGGTCATCATAGTGCATTTTCTTATTATTGAAGCTATGTGATCATTGTACAGTATATTACTGGCAAAAAGTCAACAAAATTTATGATAGAACACTTTTAAAATACTTTTAAATTGTTCAAAAGATTTTTAAATGCGTCTGGTTTCATGATTACGTCCCTTTATGTAATGTTTGTCGCGTAAACAGGTAAAAATACAGCTCCCATTTAGCTCAGTAGGTAGCAGGCTAGTCTGCTGATCGCGAGGTTTTTTATTTCTATTCCTGGGCAAAGCATACTTTCATGGATTTTGTTAATGAAATGATTTCTATGAAAACTTTCCCTCCTACCACTAATTCTTGATTATGTCAGTCACTGACAAAAGTACATGCTTAGTAACTGGTAGAGAGCTTAATGCAGATATTTAGCTTTTCTTGGCCGGCCGTGATATGACCTTTAACGATGTGAGGCTACGGCGTTGGACCCAACTAAACGGGAAAATACACAATAAATCAATCCTTACATGACAAACATTGAGTTTAGAATATATTTCGATTTCTATGAAATGTTTGTAAAATGTGTCATAATCTAAATGGTACAAATCCTAAACATATCGTCGCCTCACTCTAACAATGTCCTGACTACCAAATTTTTATTTTTGGGAAATCGACTTCATAAGTTCGAAAGGTTATATCTTCGTTGTATCAGTCTTTATAGGCATGATACTTGGGATGCACAAAAATAATGTATTTCATGACAAAGATGAGGAATAGTATTGAAATATTATGAATAATAATACGAAAATTGCAAAAAAGTGTTTGGAGATAGATCAAAATTTGCTTATTTTGGTTGATCCATTTCGTTCAAACATTGCGCTATCTCAAAGAAGACAATATAGTGGTATTTGGGCAAATTTCCTAACATTTTAAGTTTAACTTAATAACACTGCCCAGTGCCTACATTGTAGCATACTCATTAATTTAGGTATATACAAGTTCACCGATGTCATTTAGCAATAGAAACAGGATTATCAAATTGTGAACCTTGCCTGAACAAAAGGAGATAGAGCAATGTACGAATGAGCTTTTATGGACTTATAGCATTGTTATGGTAAATTAGGACAGATAACGATTGACAAAGCTTTCATTTTGATCGGATAACAGTGTTTTCAGTCCAAATATTGGCCTATGTCCTGGACATAGAGCCATTGTTATAGGAAATTGTTAGATTGAGGCGACGATATAGTTTCTCAAAAGACGAAACAGGATTCTTTACAATCACACCCAAATATGCAGACTTAGCCTGCTTTATAACACTTGCATGTAGCAGAATTGCTTTTGTTTCTAACACTACAGGTCACTAGTTGCAAGTATGCCGAACTATTTGGCGGCTTTCGAATCCAATTAGGAGATAAAGTATCATTTTCATGTGACCAATATCCCGTATTGACTCTACGTGATCTTTAGGTTCAAAGTGAATATTTGCAGCCTGTATCAAGATCTCTGTTAGGTAACCGGCGCTTATAATATAAAGCTGTGAAGCGTCTTGGTAGACGGAAGCAACTCAAAGGACTGGTTTTCTTTTCATAAAAAGTCCATTATAACATTAAATCTACGTCTGGACTAAGTAGGTTTTCAGAATTTCAATCATAGAGTGCACACTTGAATCTTCCAATATTCTCAGACTCCTTATTGTGACTAATTGATGAAGAAAAGCCAGGATTTTCAACAAATTTCTTCCAACTTGTCTTCTTGCTGAATCCATGAAATGATGACGTTGTATCGCACCCAGTCAACTATGACTTTCTGATATTACCCCCTAACTTTTCAGTGATAGAATGAACATGGTAACAACGCCACGAAAGCAGAAATAATTCATCAGTATCTGAACTACTGACAAGTAATCGTATATATTTGTTTTCCATCGCATCCTATATTTGAATTATATTCTGAGTGTCAGCTTCGTGCTTTGTGAACAAACTGCATTTAAGTTATTTGCTAGAGCAATGATAACGCCAGAAACCCCGACCCCCACCACCTGTAACTATTAAATAATAAAATGGTAAAGAATATCCTCGCCTCATGAGATGAGAAGAAAGGCATTCTGCAAGGTCTGCTTTGTTGTCAGCTTATGCTATAATATTTATCCCATACTTAAGGTAGTGGCACATGTCTACAAGTAATTTGTTTTCCAACAGGTCGTAGTTTGCCAATTTGCATTGTTCTTGTAAAGACTTTACTGGAATTGCAACCAAGATATCTATCGAAAGTAACACCAACAAGCGTACTTTGTTCACTTAATTGAGAAAAAAGTCTTGACAAATATAACAGCATGGTCACCAAATGTCTGACAATATTCAGGCTTGCGAAGAGATTAAATCAAGCATAACCATCTAAAAAAACCAATGTAGGTCTGCCTGTGTTAGATTCTTTTGTTGGAACGATTATACCTTGTTCAGTGGTAAGTAAATTCAAAACTTGACACCCATAGCATCACAGAGGCGTAGGTTTCTACACACAAGGTCCAATCCCCCGAATTTGTGCTTTTATAAAACAGAAGAAAGCAGTAAAAATACTGATGTATTACTTATTCATAAAATACAATCTTTAGACTGAAATGGTATCTGGTACATCAATGTATCTGTGTTGTTATCAATTGTTCACAATGAAGAGGCTGGAAATATTGAACGATTCTTGTGTGCACTTTATAACTGCAATCCTAAAAACCTACATAGATTAATGTCGTGGAATACTTTTTATAATGCAAAGAAGTCCATTGATTCCCTTCCGCCTACCAAGGATGCTTAACAGTATCATATATTTTAAGCGCCAGTTATCTAACAGAGATCTTGATACAGGCTGCAAATATTCACTTTGAACCTAAAGATCAAGTCACTATGGGATATTGGTCACATGAAAATGATACTGTATCTCCTGTTTGGATTCGACAGTCGCCGAATACTTCGGCATGCTTGCAAATAGTAACCTGTGGTGTTAGATCCAAATGCATTTCTGCTAGATGCAAATGTTATAAAGCTGGCCAAGTCTGCATATTTGGGTGTTGATTGTAAAGTACAACATTGTACTAATCCTGTTCCGTCTTTTAAGAAATTATATATTTAGGATTTGTACCATTTAGATAATGATACATTTTACAAACATTTAATAGAATTCGAAATATGTTCTTAACTCAATGTTTGTCATGTTTGGGTTGATTTAATGTGTATTTCCCCGTTTAGTTGGGTCCAACGCCGTAGCAGCACATCGTAAAGGTCTTATCACGGCCGTCCTAGAAAAGCTAAATATCTGGATTAAGCTCTCTACCAAGTTATTAAGCTTGCACTTTCGTAAAAGACTGACATAATTGAAAATAATTGGTAGGAGGGAGAACTATCATAGAAATCATTTCATGAACAAACTCCATGAAAGTATGCTTTACCCAGGAATAGAAATGAAAAAACCTAGCGATCAGCAGACTAACGAGCTACCTACTGAGCTAAATGGGATCTGTATTTTTACTTATTTACGCGACAAACATTACATAAAGGGACGTAATCATGTAAACAGACGCATTTAAAAATCCTTTGAACAATTTGAATGTATTTTAAAAGTTTTCTATTATAAATGTACATGACTTTTTGCAAGAAATATTCTGTACAATGATCACATAGCTTTAATAATAAGAAAATGCACTGTGTTGACCTTTGACCTAAATAACACATTTTTATCACGAAAAAAGTTTTTAAACATTCTCTATGTGGCTCAGTTAGTCATCTAGCAACGTGAATTAAATAATGAACTGCCTTTTTAAAAGTTTTCCAAATTTGTCAAAAAATCTCTAAAAACAATTATACCACTCGCCCTTAATTTTACACCACTGTGACATTATTTTAACCTTATCGAGTATGAAATGTCTAAGAAAAAGGTCATGAAGCATCAATAAACACAATTCAAGTAGATTTAAACCATAAACACTAACTGTAGTTCTACTAGTTGAACTATTGTATATGATTTTGTTCTTGTCACCTATTTTCGCGACAAAATGCTAAAAAGGGAAGTAATTATGCATTCAAACACTCCATTTTTTTCATACAAATAAAGTTTAATCATAATACATTAGTTTTCAACAAAGAAAATCTACACTTTACCGATTAAATTTTTTGAAATTTCAGTATAAAGAGCATAGGGTCTAATAAAAAATAAATGGACTTAGTTGAACTTTGACCTAGATTACGGACTTACACGCGACTTAGATTTTATACATCCCCCCGTACGATATCAGGGAGGCATCCAGCTACATGAATCAACCATTAGATTTGCATTAACAAAAATGTCCTACGGTGGTCAAAATTTCACTATAAGATAGGTAGACTACATCTTTCTTTCCCTAAAACTCTGAATTTGTCCCTTCAATATTGATTGCTAATTTCAGTTCCTTTGCACTAAGATTGAATATAAAGGTAATCTAGAAGATCGGCAAAAAAGCCAAAACAGAGAGATTCAAAAAGTGCCAATATAGCCATTATACATTTCTTTGTCAGAAAATGCCTGCATTAGCTTGTGTGGGGTAAACATTGTTTAGTCTGAATCATCTGCTCAAATATTTTTGCATATGACCTATTTTACAGCTTGATTCAGTTTTTGTGTGGAGGATTTGAAGCAAACAACCAAAACTCACAGGATCAATTGGGATTTTAAGGATAAAGAAAGTTAGTCATTATTGTACACATATAAACACTATTTGATGTCATTTCATTATATGGGTGAGACAAATCAGACTAGTGCTTGAAAAAACTTAAAGCAATGACTAAAATAGACCTAATTCAGAACTCAAATTGGTGGGGTTTTCCATTTATTAGCAGGCAGTACAAACAAAGTTATTACATTTTATTGCTGAAAATCACAGAATAAAGAATAATTCCTATAGTAAACATATTTATATCGGGAGAGTGAAAGTTTGTTTGTACCTCATGAGAAAACACAAATATTTGAATTCCAGATATAGTCTATTGAGAGACTTCAATAAAATAAATGACAACATACCATGATATATCTGTGTTACAGTGCTATCTACAAGTCATTCACAATCATCATATCATATAACATATATAATCTTCACCAACAACCATCATAATCATTACACTAGATGAATATCCTGAAAAGTTTAAATAAAACATAAAAGTAAATGACAAGATGCTTTACTATCTCCTTAAACAGATATGCTACAGGGGCCCATATTATCAAAGGTCTTACGACCATTTTAGTCTTAAATCCTTCTATAAAGTACAGCTAAGTTATCTGACCTTTGAGCAGACCAATCAACAAATATTATAATACAGCAAGGGCCAGCTAATCTAGACCAAGCCCCAGTTTCACAAACAAACTTAAGTACAAACTCAATAACAGACTCAAGTAATTTTTGTCTCTAAATAGTGAGTAAATGCAGTCGAAATGGCTGTTATTAGATGATTATATTGATGACAATACATAAAATGTTTCAACATAAAAAATCATGGGTTTAATAATAAACTTAAAGCTACAAACCCAAATTTCACTTGAGACTAAACTCAACAGTTCATTAATACACTCAAGTCAATACTCTTGAATGAAACCTCATTCCAACATATTTGTCAGCTTCATTTTGTATTAGATGACTTTTAACCAACTTTTGGTGTTTATAATGTTCTTATATTTGTTGTAACATTGACTAAATTAGCAAAATTAATGATCAAAATAAAAAATTGAGTTTGAGTAAAAAGTTGAGTTTTTTCGTGAAACTGGGGCCAAGACTGTAAGCTTGTCAGATTTAAAAAATGAGTATGCAAGCAGAAAGTTTTAGCTAAGGCTATTTTTATTTCACCAAGAGAGTTCAGAATACATATTTTCACGAGTAGTATACTGTGGTTTTCTGAGTTCACAAGTTGAAATAAAAAAATCACCAAAGTTGATAAATATTGTGTTTCTTTTGTGCTTAGTTCTGTGCTTTGTTAGAGGTAATTTACACAAATTATAACCCAATGTCATTTCTTCTCCAAGATGACGCCATTTATTTTTCAAGATGACGTCACTGATGATGAAAATATAAAATTATATTGTCACTATAATGAAAATTAAAAAAATTATATTGACAATTTATATTTATCAAATAACACCACATTTTACCATAAATCATTTAAGAAAAATGTTCTTCACCCTACTTATTTGCCAATTCTTTTGTCATATCTATAGCAGATAATCACCCTATTCACAGTCCTGGAGAGGCTAAAATAAGATCTCTAGATTCAAGCATTTAATAACCAGTGAACCTTTTCTCAAATTTTTTACAAAAACTGTTATCGTAAGTCAAATTCATAATTATGCCATTTAAAGTCAAAAGGACAATAAACATAACTCTGATATGATATTCAAAAGATATACAAAATTCTACACAATTCAGTAACATTTGGAATTGATTGGCCAAAAATGACAATATTATTAATGTTTCTTGCAATTGACTTACGATGATTTTGCTTGTAAGATTTTTGTGAAAGCGCCACAGAACTGTATTAAGAATATACAGTGCCATTCATAATTTCAGTTGAACTTTTTGTAAAATTACTAAACATAAATATACTTTGTGGTGGAATACTAAAGTAACTTAAATGATCATTGAGCTCTTATTGTTTTCCTTATTCCTATTTCTCTCATTGTACATGTATATATTTTATAAATGTTTAATTTCATCAAATGTTTATCATGCTTGATGAATATAATATGTAAATATGTTTTGTTATAGTAAATAAATATTAACCTGACGTTAACCTTTATGCAGAATATAATTAAATCGAGATGACGCGGTATAATCAATAATCGGCCTCCCATCGATAAATGTCGGACTGACTCGATAATTTCCGTTTTTCTGATACAGTTGAACGAGTCGCGAGTTAAAAATTGAAGTGAGTAAAGAGCAATACATCGTACCGTTTAAAGTATACATATATCCGACTTTTTTCTCGTGCATTGTGTTTTATTTAAAATATGAGCTGGCGACACGACTCATCTGATTGCAGCGAAGATGATAATTGATATTTATTGTATTTCTGTATTTTGTCGTGCAATTGATGTAATAAATCAAATGTGATTAGATCTAATTACAAAATAATAAAACTTAAATTATAGATGAATAAAAATACAAAAAATAGAAGAGTGTATGAAATAACACATCTTTTGGACAATTTTAACAATATTTTGTTTGTACAAATATTAAAAAAGGAAAAAGAATTGCGCATGATTGGGCTCGAACCAACACCTACTTAACTACAGTAGTTCACAGTCCATCTTGGTATCATCGGCGCTATAGAGTCATTCCTTATTACTCACAAACAATTACATACTTATATTAAGTACATGATCAGTTAACACGTGCTTCTTCGTATGAATGATACGCGGAATCTACCGAAGGTATAAAATTAATAGACAGACAATGAAGCGTGAAATTATTACAATGAGGGTACCAACGTCAGGTTAATATTTATTTACTATAAGAGGCTCACAGGGAAGATTGGGCTCTGCCTAACTGTGTTGCCTCTATAAATAAAGTCTTTATTATTATTATTTTTATTTTTGTCTATAATTTTTACTAATACTTCAGAAATTAAAAATGTATCTTTTAAATTAGATACATACTCAAAGAATAATGACAATTGTATAAAGTATACCACTGCTTCACTTTTTACAATCTATCATAACTAATAGGTGTAAATACATCTGAAATAGAATGTATTTGTATAGTGCGTACAAGTTGACCTCGACCTGACCTTAATGCAAGAATATTCATTACATTGAATACGAATGTAGTATTAAATCTCGATAACAATCGGATTATATCGTCGAGGCTCGAATGTAATAATAAAACAGGGATTAATTTTAAAGTTCATTCAAAGCGTACAATGAGTGTTTATTACACATAGACCGGACCAGAAGATTATACAATGAGGCTAGCTACCAATTCAAATGTTGTGGGTTTTAGCCCCACAATCGCCTTCCCCCATCCATTTTATTGTTAATTGTAATCAAAAAGGTAAGAACACGAGTTTCCCGATTGAATGCATTTGAATCGTGAGTTGTTATACATGCGGGCTGTGTATACTATAAAAATGTCTTATTTTATCTTAAATTCGTAACGAGCCGAAGTATAGAGTAGGCGTGGTATTGATTTTCGCCGGGATATGTGTAGATGATAATAAGATGCAAATATGAAAGGTAAGGTAGGGGTCAACTTGTACGCACTATATCAATGAAGAAACAGCTTTTTTATAAGTATAAAGGTAATTTTGAATGGCACTGTATCTTAGACTTGGTAGCAAACAAAGTCCTTTCGAAACAAAAAGGACACAGACTTAGGAGGGAAAATTAAATGTCTCACAATTAAACTCACAGAAAAAAGACATGTAGTTCTGACAGAGAGACTTTGTCAGAAACAAGACACACAACCAATTGAGCTAACTATCACTGGCACCATAGACAGTAACTTTTGATCATGTAATATCACATCACTATATCGCAGGCTTAACACTAAATGGTCATAACTCAAGTTTAAAAAAAAGAGTGAGTTACTACAGTTTTGCGCTAAGCCGCAATATATTGTCCCCCCCTATATATGTACACTATCTTATGCTTAATATACATGGTTTTATAAAATAATGTACAGTGTGTATGGTCTTAACTATTTTTCTTTGATTCGGCTAATAGCTTGTAGAAAATAAGGGTCTAAATTCAAAGATTTTACAGTTTTCTAAAATACTGCTCAGTAACAAGTTTGTATCTAATACTACAGGGGACCAGCATGGTCTCTAATCAAAAACAATATATATATTTTTCGTTTTTTCTCAACTGTCAAAACATGAATAATTTCACAGTGACTTCATGCTCTTTGTCTAACACTCGTGATATTGAGATAGTGTGTAATCATTCACTGTGAAATTATTCAAACTTTGACAGTTGAGAAAAAATGGACTTTACAAGTCATATAAGGTATACATGTATTACAAAAAATGGTAGTTTTGAACCAATGTCACTTAGAGGCCAGTTTCTCCATCATAAATATATTTATTTCACTTATTTTATAATGCAGGAGTAGCTAAGGCTTTGCTCATTCAAATGACACCAACATCTGTTGCATACAATGAGTAATAAAGTCATGGGCTGATTTCAAACATCACGATCAAACAAACAGTTTAGTCAGTACAAAACTCCCAAGAACAAAATACACAATTGACGGCAAATTTTGTACCGTTTAATCGAATAAACTAAGTAAAACGATGATATTTACGCATGCAATCCATCATCAAATATTTTTCATGCAGTCAAACCGTATGAGTATTCAAGAAGTTGATCTAGTCATTAAAATTCTTAAAAAGTTTTTCTTCATTATAACATCTATAGTACAGTCATTATTGAGCACATGATGTAATGTCTATTGTGTACTAGTATGCAGTTCTTGTAACTTTGTATCAAGTAAACTAAATTTGTTTAATCCAATACAGTGATGTTCAAAATCAACCTACAACCTTATTATTCGGCAAATGCAAAATATGTAGGTGTCATTTGAAAGAGCAAAGCCTTAGCTTTGCCCACATTAGGAATTAAACGATGATCGATTATAATCAATCATCAATCGTTTCATTAGAAGTGGGAGGCAATCGATTATGAAGTTTAATAATCGATTATCGCTATTGTTGGTTATTCATTTTTATTGACAATAAGACATTCTAGTTTTAATTAATCAATATAACTTAAGAAAGATATTTTATGAGAATAAAGCTCTTTTTAATTAAAACATGATGGATACATTTTACTACTACTTAAAATTATTGTAAATCATTGAGATCAGTGTTGATATTCTTGGTCAGCAACATGGAATTTGCCATTTTTGGACTTTAGCCCTTTTCTATACTGTTTTGGTACTGAAAAACGCCGATAATTGATTTTATTATTAAACATAAACAGCCACTAAACCAAAAATTATAAGTTTATTATGCATGATTTAAATATTCTATTATATGAAACAAAATCACTTAAACCATTGCAATGTATGGTCATAAATTATATTTTCAGAAATCCCTAGTAAACCCAGAGTAAATGTTTCGATTATATAATCGATGATTGACTGAAAAGGGTTGTTTGATAATTTCCGATGATCGATTACCGGTATGATTTTTTTTCGATTTTGAAACCTTAGCCCACATGTATTAATCTGTAAAATAAAATTATCAATGATGGAGAAACTGGCCTTTGATTAAACTTGGTTAAAATTTACCTTTTTTTTTAAAATATACCTAACATGGAAAATGTATGTTTGTATAGTGCTTTTGATTCGGGACCATGCTTGGTCACCTGTGTCTAATAGTGTTTTCATAAAGTTGATGATTTTTTCATTAACACAAGTTTGCAATGATTTATCTACACAACTGACTTGCAGTTAAATTAGGCATAGTGTTCAGAAAATTAAGTAAAAAATTAAGCACACTTAATTGACATTGACAAATAACGGGAATAGTTGTGCTGAGTTTTTCAACCAATCAGATTACATGTCATGATTTAACTGGAAGTAAGCAGATACGACAAGTGCCACAAAATAATAGTATTGAAATCATGATTAATTTTACGAAAACAGTATCACATATCAAGGTTTTAACAATCAATTTTGTGAAGAAATATTAAATCTGCAAATGCTTGTATTTTTATTAATTTAAGGACTCAGCATTGCGAGTGCTTATTCGGCAAGTTTGACCTTGTAATGCAAGTCAAGTCCTATAATTACAAATCTAAACATTTAGTAACATGGGTGAAAGTTTTCATGACTGGTCCTGAATTTCAGGATATTTGAGTTTTTCTATGGTATATAAAAGGAGCTGAATAATGAATATCAGGAATTTTAGGGTTTTAAGAATATAAAACTACAACCTATGAAGTCTTAAATTCTCAAGTGGCAGGCATGGTTCCAATCCAATCCACTAAAGACACAAACAAAATAGTTGCAATAGTTGGAAATAAAAAAATATATTGTGTCAGATATTGCCTGCTTCAGCCTCTTATATGCCTGTTTTAGTGAAACCTAAAATGATATAATTCATAGATTTTCCCATGTGAAAAATGGTTTTTTAATTCATGTTTTACAGTTAAATGGGGTGTACATAGTAAAAATAATCTTACATTTTTAACCTTAAAAATTTCTTCATTTCAGAAAATAAATGACATCATATAGGAGAAGAAATTATGTCATATTATAATATATGTAAACAAGTAAATCTGTGAGCTAATGCTCACTAGAGATACCCCCGCAAAAATCTAAAAATATGCGACAAACAGGAAGTAGATTAGCAAGGAGCATGAAATCGCTTTACACCACATGGGACTATGGGATGAAGCAATATGCAAAGTATTAGGCTGCTGCATGTTATAGTTGCTGAGAAAACTGCGACGGAAATTTTGTAACGGACGGACAGACGGACGGACGCACGCACGGACAAGGGTAAAACAGTATACCCCCCTCTTCTTCGAAGCGGGGGTATATATATGTCAAACAATACACAGAACTAATCATGAAAGAAACAGAATGTTTGTCAACTTTGGGGCAAAATCTTTTTTATTTCACTTCATCAACTAAGAAGTTAGAATGCAGCATTTTCACTTGTTGCTATGTTACTTGTAAAAATATGCTTTTAGGAGCTGAGACTCTCAGTGAAATAAAAATTGATTTTACACCATAGTTAACAAATATGCTCTATGTTGTGTTTTGTCTTAAGTTATTTTTAACAACCTATATGGTTTTGTATGCAAAGTGTAAGCACCGGTATGTTGCAGACAAAAATTGAAGATACTGGCAGGTCAAATGGTACAGACAAAGACTGTCACAAAAGTTCACCCTGGGCACATTTCTGTGGCTCTTTTCACAAAAATTCTTAAGAAAATTTATGTAAGTGTTTCACTTACATTTTTTACTTATGATTACATTAATGTGAGTCTATATCTTTTTATTGTTTAATCAAATCAATCATGCAGACATAAATCATAACAACTTTAGTCAGAATTTCCCTAAATTATCTAGAACTTCTGTTTTATACAGTTTAATATGGTTGTATACCCATAGCAACTTAGAAAACAAAAAGAATTAACAATCACTACTTTTCGGTGGGGCAATCTTAAGAAAGGATATTAAAGTCAACAATTTGTATTAATTCACTAATTACATTTATTCTTAAAATTTTGTCTGTGTTTGAATGCATGAACAATGAGAAATATGACTATCATAATGTAACTTTCATTTAACGAAATGTAAAAATATGCGACAAACAGGAAGTAGATGAGCCAGGAGCAAGGAGCATGAAATCGCTTTACACCACATGGGACTATGGGATGAAGCAATATGCAAAGTATTAGGCTGCTGCATGTAATAGTTGCTGAGAAAACTGCGACGGAAATTATGTAACGGACGGACGCACGCACACACAGACAAGGGTAAAACAGTATACCCCCCTCTTCTTCGAAGCGGGGGTATAAAAATTATGTAACGGACGGACGCACGCACACACAGACAAGGGTAAAACAGTATACCCCCCTCTTCTTCGAAGCGGGGGTGTAATAAATAATTATATTTTAAGTTTATGTGATTTAACCAGTGAGTTATGGACATATACCCTTTAAGTCGCACAGTTTAGCAAAATAACTCTTCAGTTTAAACAATATTGTTAAAAATCTTTAAAACACTTGAGATATCTGAGACCAAATTGAGTCACTAACAATGGTTCTATCATTTTTATTTGTTTATCAAACATACTAACTGATGCAGCAGCCATGTTGTTTTGTTATTATTTACAAGTACTTTTTACATTTAAGAATGGTCTTCACTTATCTAAGGGCTTTGCACCTAAATGGGCAAACGTCTATAACTCACAGATAAATCCACATAAATTCCAAAAGAATTATTATTTATTGGACATGCACCCAAATGACCAAAACACAAAGAAAATTTGTAAAAATACATTTTTATGAATTAATACAAATGGTTTATAATCATATACTTTTTTATGTTTTGCTAACCGAAAGTTAATCTGATTTCCGAAACAGAACTTGAAGATATTTCAAGCACAAAGTCAGTCAACACATAGGCACAAAAATTTCATGAATTTGATAATTGTACTGCCATGCTGAAATCCTTATTTGTTATTTCACATGTTTGACTGAGTAAACTGACAAAATAAAAGAAATGATTTGATAATTGTACTGCCATGCTGAATTCCTTATTCTTTATTTCACATGTTTGACTGAGTAAACTGTGACAATATAAAAGAAATGTTCTGTTTTGATCTGTAATTAACTTATTCCTTCATTCATAGTGATCATTCAACAATTTTCGTTTTTATAAGGTGTCTTCGAATGCTACTGTATGAAACATACATTTTTCATTTCAAAATCAGATGATTTATGATTATTGTTACAAGTTTGCACAATTGACACTTTAAAGAGTTTATTTAAGTATCTTTTGTAAAACTCATAGAAATCCCAAATTTCAGTTATGATAAAATTTACTAAAGAATCTTTATGAAAAAGACTGCAGGATTAAAACACAAAATAATGGTTCATACCTGAATGTACTTATGTCGAGATTTCAACTGTCCACAACAAAAACCAGTAGCATATCAACGAAGTAATGTTCCATTGTAACCATACTATACAAGATATCATAGCAACCATTTATGCTGGTATAATAAATTATGTGAAAACTTGCTGTGTGTTTCACTGTAGTACCTAAAATACAATGATGTACATGTATATAAAACATTTGATCTATAGAACTTAAGTGATAAATGACTTAGTCGTCACATTATCTGTGGCTTCAAAATCACAGCAAACCAAGGAACCATTTTCATATGAACAAATACAGAGTATATAGACACATCATCCACTATTTGAATCTTTCTAATTATTTGGCAGCTGCAAGAATATGAAGAAAAACAAGAGTTTGTTTACAATCTGAGGATGACATGACTATATACCATGTAATAGCCATAGTCAGTCAAACAGACAATGTGCAAAATTTGAAATGCCTGCATTTTCAATTGGATGATCAAAATACAGAGAGCTGAACAAAACTCTTTTGTAACTCCATTTGAAAATAAAGGGAGTTACAATATTGTTTTGTTCAGCCCTCAATACAAAACACAGTCATAATTAAGACTGCCACTATAAACCTTAAGATGATATGTAGCAATTCAGAAGTCAAGAGTTTGTACGTTAATGAAAGACTATTCTAACTATGAACATTAAATTTCATTAATGCCAGAACAAATCATAGTACAGATGATACATGTACATATCAGATAACATTGAGAGGTTAGTGAAAGACAACTGGCATTGATGGACACAAACATACCGGTATCTTAATTTTTAGTCACTACAATAAATTGTAGCAAACTAAGCGTTAAACCTGAAAAAAGGTCTATAGTCATGTGATCTATATCCATAACTAAGAAGGTTTAAATCACATGTTTTTCAATGATTTCTCTTTTTAGACAACTAATTAATGACATCATATAGCACATAAGATTAGGCCACAACAAGTTGATCATGTGTTCTATGGATTTTTCTGGGGAAAAAATGGGATGAGCGAGCGAAGAAATAAAAAACAAATTTTCTGCTTTGAAAAATACATGTTTTGTATGGTGAATTTCGTGCGAAAGCTAATTAGAAATCATGAAACTCATGTAAATAGTTTTATAAAATTACACATGAACATATACTGATGAGAAAAAGAAACATATCAATTAAGTCTTTAAATATACAGAAACGTTTGCTAATAGGCCTAGTTCAGATAGAACGAGAGTAATGTGAGTAAGTCAAGACAACTTCAAAATTTATGTAAATACCAATGTCATTCACGTAACAGATTTTCAAGACAGTATCTACGTCATGTACAGAGAAAGGGTAACCCTGTAAGCCAAATAAGTCGACAAACAGTGGGAAAACTACTTGTTTGGTGTTAACGGTACCGCGGACTAGTTCTAAAGTTATGTCACCGTCACCAACATCTATCTCTACCCTTGTATCATCGGGGCCATGTTATTGGGAGTTCAGTGATGAGTCTTGTTTCGACTTATGTAACGTCTTAACGACTTATAATTGTCTTAAAACGAGATTCAGTCACATCTCATGGCTAGCCAAAGTAATCTCGTGGACACATCACATTGACCAGCTATTATGCCCTGTGAGTGTCGCTATATTCTGGCAACATCAATACTTGTCTATCGGCATAAAAAAACCAGACCTCATGTTGCACATGTCACCAAGGACTTCTTACAGGCAAACAGCATTAATGTTTTCTCTTGTTTTTTTGAATCACGAAAAAAATTATGCACCTAGTGGAAATTAGACGTTTCTTTTTTAGCAACAGTTTAGATATTAGCGTACTCAAAACTTGCACACACTGGTTTCTCGAGTAAATCACTGGAAAACGATTTGATATAACCAACACTTGACATTGTCGTGTAAGTTTTATTAAACACTTTTCAAGCAATTTGATTGACTGAGAGAGTATCTCAGTAGTCTAATTTACACATTATAAAAGTACTCCACTTTTATAAGAAACTAATATTTTGAAGAACTTGACCCCTACAAGGGAACCCGCTAGGGAGAGTTATTATAATCCCAAGGCAGTTATATTCAATAGTCTTTTAGATAGTATTAATTGTTTTTAGATTGATGATAACCCAAGTCGATAGCGCAGTTGGTAAGGCACCGGGATTTGGAATCTCGTGCCAGAGGAGGTGCGGGTTCCAATCCCACCCGGGGAGGTTATACCCTTCCATGAAAATTTGACAATAATGTCGACTTTCCTCCATTGATTAGATAATATGGAGAAGTTTCCGGCCTTGTGGAAGGGTAGGTGAGTACTGGTTATGGACAATGGTCCAGGAAAGCTAGGTTAGGTGCGCTGGATGTCGTAAAATGACCTAAATTGTGTTGAAACGGCGTTCAATCTAGTAAAAAAAAGAAAGATTGATGATAAAGATTTTGTCTTCGTTTAGTGGCTTTAAGTTTCAGCTGTAATATTTTAAACATATCATTTTTAATAATGCACAAGTTGCTCTCAATTTGTCTCAATCTGTCAACTATGGCTCTTTCAATGTGATTCAAACTAGGGCTGCAACGATTCAATTCGATACATCGAAACTCGACTGCGAGGGCGGCGATTCGATTTCGATTTGGGACCCATGAATTTCAATTCGATACTGACCTTTAAACGTATCTACATAAGTTATAAGCATAAAAGCAAAAGGGCACCTAAAAGACACTAAATTCCCGCAACGGTTATTTCCCTTTATTAAATCAAGTAGCAAGGTGTTATCTGCAGTATATTAAGAGCTGCATATTCTGATACAATTTATGATTCATGTTGTATATATAGATATGTTTTAGTTGATATTACATTAATGATACATTTTCGCGACCTTTATATTCGTACCCAGTCCATTTCGTACTTAAAGAAGCAATCTTAATTTAGCAGATTTTCGGGTTTCATGTGAATTTAATTTGAGTAACACTTTCATTTTATCAATAATAAATAGTTTTAATCTCAAATAAATGAATAAATGCATATTTGGAGTAAATTATTCTAATAGATGAATCGAATCGAAAAAAATCGAATCGAAAGAAAAAATATCGAATCGCATCTAATCGACTTTCCGGTGAATTGTTGCAGTTCTAATTCAAACTCATTGCCGTGAGTGATTGTGGTAGCCCTAATAATGATTAAACAAATACAGTGCCCTTCAACAGTTTCAAGCCAAAGAAAATTTACTAAAAAAATTAATGTCAATGATTGTTTATGTAGATACATATTTTCTTAAATAAATTTTTATGGTTGATGATGAAATGAAAATAAATTTCATGAATTCATCATTTTTATAAAATTCAGCATCTGACATCCCAAAGCCTTGAAAACCATGTGCATTGTAATTCTTTTTTGCTCCTTTTTCTTAGTTGGTTCAATCTATAATAGTTGAGACTATCAAAGTAATTTTAAAACATGCTATGGAAAAGAATTACCATGAACATGGTTTTGGAGGTTTTTGAATGTCAACTACCATATCTTATAAATGTGATGCTTTTAAAATATATGTTTTCATCACCAATTGATATATTATAAATAGTGGTCCTACACATACAAGCATTGCTATTTTAAGTATTTTAATAAAATTTCTTTGTCTCCAAACTTTAGGTGGGCACAGTATACATGCCCATACTATGCTGTTGGAAATGGTTTACTAATTTATACAAAACACAGGATATACAGTCACATGATCTACAGGTCGTCCACGTAAACATTGCATATATAAACACAGGCAGTTTCATTACACACCGATTTTTAGGGGTGAAATATTTTTTCAGTTTTATGGCTTAGTTATTTGACTCTTATTTTATAAACATACCACTGTATAAAATTTGAAATGTGCATGTTCAGTATTTAAAATAAATTTTAAATGTCAAAGTTGTATGTTTTAATCCGTAAAATGCTGTTCATGCATCAGCTTTTTCACCAATTCAGTTGGCAAGTTCATTGTTAAAAGTACAATAACACGCATGACCTAGAATACGACCTGTACAACCACAATTGATAAGGTAAACATATGCATACTTTCCCCTAATTTCTCTTGCTAGACATTTAATTTAAATGCATCAAATATTGCTTAAAATAACTAATACTTTTCTCTCACCAAAACTCCCAAATTGGTCAACAGAAATTATGGTAGTTCTTTAACTCTTTTAGCTCTTTAAAATTGAGTTGAGCAACAAACTAGATTACTCACAAAAATAATGTACGCGTGCAGAGAATTGAAAGTAATTATGCAATTGCAATTCACAGTTTACTATGGGCATTTCTGACAGCCAAATGTTATGGTTATTTAATGTGCTACTTGAATCTTTTTCTATTTTGTGACTGCATGCTGCATAAATTTGAAGAAAAACAAGTGTTAGTTAACCTTCTGAAGGTCACATGACTAAATACCCTGAAACGTGTATCAAAACTGCCATTTTATAAAAGATAGTAGGCTATTAAATATCATAATTTATAGTAAACAACCATAATAAGAATAGTTCTATTTATACAAAGATATAAAGGATAGTCATCAACTTTGGTATAAAATTATTTTCACCATACCAAATGAGCTCAGAAAACATGTTTTCAAAGAGTGGCATAGTCACCAGTGAAAATATAGCTTTCCAGAGTTCATGCTTTGAAATGAAAAAAGATATTACACCAAAGTGAACTAATATCCTGCTTCTTTCATAGAATTTTTTTTTTTAATTTGTTTACTTGGGTTTTATGGTGCGTCAACTATGACATGACAAACGTTGCAATATTCTAAACAGAAAAATTCATGTGAGCTAAAAAAATTTTGTTTGATAAAAAAAAATTTGTGTTACAAAAACTAATTGTTGTGTATAAAAAATATATATGTTGGATAAAAAATATATTTGTTGTATAAAAATCTGTAAAAAATATATGTGGTATAATTAGCATGACGGGAAATAAAGTTTATTGTAACAAAGGTTCTGGTTGGTCGACACTAATACAGATGGTAAACAAGTCAAATTACAATTCAATTTCTACAAAAAAAAAACAAGTTTCAATTCAGTGATTCTGCTAGTTCACATGTAGTAATCGATGACCTAACAATATGAGAATGTGCAGGGTCTGTTTGATTTAGATGTTCATACCTTGTACAAACAATGGAAATTCATGCTGACGTCTGCATAGTAGGCCCTACAATCTCTGGAACCATGATAAGCAGTTTTAAATTTATAACAGTATCAGTTATATGACCACCGCCACGAGAAAAAAGGGCACTCGGGCATTTTTTATCGATTTTTAGTTTTTTGCCTAATATTATAGGACATGAATTATTTTGCATGTTGCACTTTATTTCACATCGATATTGTAAATAGTTTTTGAGATATAGCGGTTTAAAAGAGGGCATTAATGCAACGTCAACGACATATTTATCAACGACCGCTTAAAACGTAACGTCATAATAATAAAGACAACATCAAATGTAGTTTAGCTGATAACAAATGAAGTCAAGTGTTTTCAATTTTAATTTTGCACTTAACACGATAATACTGAAATATATAACGATAATATTATGTAAAAAATAATTCATAACACTGTAATCAAAATTATCGTAGTCTTGGATAATATGAATTTCAAACAACAGTTAATTGAATAAGTTAATTCACGAAAACAACGTAATAATATCAGTTGGTCAAATTGTCGTGTTCGAATTGTTTCTACATCCGAACACATGTTTGTGCATACTAATTACCAGTCGCCGAGAAAATATTTTTTATAATTTTTATTCAAAATAAAGTAAATTACGAATCATGCAGGGGTGTCAAAATCAACTCGCCCGCTCGCCATGCGTGTGTTCTGACCTGTTGGGAGAGTATACCGATTTTTTAAAACAGTTAAACTCGTCGAATCGAGCGAGCAAATTCAATAGATTTATTATCTGTTATAATAAGAAAAAAATCAAAATACTATGTCCTATAATCGACCGCTTTATGTTAGGTATATATCATTTTTATACCAAAAAGTAATCTTGACTTATTACGTCACAAATTGTCATGTACGCTGGGGAGTCTATATTCTTTGCAACATTCAATTAAAATCAATATTAATCCTTTGTTTCATGACAGAAATTGATGCGAACAATTTAAGATTTGGATCAGAATTTTTTTAAACTCTTTGTATGTGTTTGATGATAGCGTAACACTGTCATAATGCAATGTTTTATTATATAACTACAGAGTCTATTTAAATTTAATTGATAGTTAGAATCAGAGAAAATTCCCTGTATTTTTTAAAACAAGTAAAGCCTGTACATTTAGTTGCCTACATGTTCAACAAACACTGGCCGTTTTTGAAAGAAAATGATATCGGAGATGACAGGAATCAAATTTTCTTTGTTTCAATTTACTGATAATTGTCAATGACACCCTTCTCTTTATCATTTTAAGACATGTGTGAAAGCACAAAGAAGTTAGCTATATTAATATGAATTGATGAAAACGCAATATTGTTTAGGCCTACTTAACACGCGATCATAGACTTCACGGTTATATTTAGAAAATCGCGCACATTTTCGGCACATGCATACTCGCGAAAATCATATCACAAGTCCCCGTTTTCGTTTGTATGTACATGTATAGGGCGTAAAGTTTGACCCCGATCTGACCTTTCATATTTGCTTCAAATAATTATATATGCATATACCGACGAAAATCAGTACCATGCCTATTCTACTCATTGACTGCGATTGTAAAATTATAGAAGTATGTTTATGCGTTAAATTTCAACACAATCCTTACGGCCACAGTGTAATCGAGCAATAACACTACATTCGTATGCAACTTAATGAATACTAAATTTGTGCATTATAGTCAAGTCGGGGTAAAACTTAACGCGCAATAGCTGAAACAAGTGTTAGTGTTGTTTCTACGACATCATATACTAGTCACATTGTCTCTATCGTTGTTTTCTACATATCCATGTTTCTATAACAATAATGTGTTATTATATGTTACTACAAATCGTTACTTTATTATTGTTCTTTCTTTTTCTGGGTTTAATGCCGTGTCAACACAATTTAGGCCATATTACGGCGTCCGGCTCACATAATCTAGCTTTCCTGGACCCTTGTTTGTAACAAGGCCGAAAACTTCTCCATGTACCTTATTATTGAAGGAAATTTGATATAATTGTCAAATATTTTTGGAAGGATATATATAACCTTCTTGGGTGGGATTCGAACCCATACCCTCTTCAGGACATGAGATTCTAAATCCTGGCGCGGTACCATTGTTCATTTTAACAAGGACACTTGATTTTAATTAATTATTAATTATTATTTAATTAATTTAATTATTTAAGGAATGGAGTTATTTGAGAAATCACGTGACCTATATGGTTCCTAACACGGCAAAAAAGACGACAAGATCAACACATTTAGATGAAAAAGACAAGATAAATGACAATTATACGTGCCCGATTTTTATCAAACCTAGTGCGGTATATGCAACAGAAAGAAGCGCTAATTCTCCCAACCCCACAATGGTTCTAGTTTTTTTAGATTACCTCGAGGTTTTGAACGAATTGAGAGATTTTTAGAAAACTTCGAGGTAATACAGAAATTTAGAACCGTTGTGGGATTGGCAGAACTATCGCTGAAAAGATAATTTAGTGCAGCTTAGACTGTACTAGGTCTGATAAAAATCGGTCAATTACTATTGTCATTTTCCTAATCTTTTCATCTTGTAAAATTTGTTTCTCTGGTCGTCATTTTTGCCGTGTTAGGAACCATATAGATCAAGTGATTTCCCACTCTGGTTGATGTAGGACTCTGCTCGACACGTACTCCAAATAATTCGAACAACCCGTTTAATAAAGCAAAGATATGTTCACTATGATATTGAGTAAATGAAAGAAAAATATTAAATTAAAAAAAAAAAAAATATGACTGCATGAGGATTCGAACCCGGATCATCTGTCACGCCAACCCTCCGCTGTATCCACTGAGCTAATGACCCATATCAATTTTGATAAACAATATCTATTACATAACGATAATTATTGCTAAAAATAGCAACCAGGGGAGAGAATCTTGTCGCTTAGTATTTATGTAAACATGTCAAACGTAAACGAGGTTACAGCACTAATATCATTCAATCTAAATTAACAAATATGCAATTCAATATAGAAATTACAAGTGTGATGTCATTAAAACTCATTTAACTGATAGTATAGCTGTAAAAATTCGTAGAACGGGATGGAAAGTTGCAAACAGTACGAAAAAGGAGAATATCATAATAACAATAATACAATGACTCGACGTCTAAGATTTGAAAATAAATTAATATCAAGTTTGTTTTTTACTTAAGTTCAAGTATTTCGTAGAAAAAATCATATACAGCCAATACTTTATTAATATCACGCACCGAAAGTATGGCGACGAAAAAATCGCTGTCATTAGCCGTTGTCCTTTTCCCAAAGTTTTTGACGTTACGTCATTTATGCCCGAGTGCCCTTTTCTCGTGGCAGCAGTCATAAATCCGAGAACACGAAACCGAGTTCACATTGTGCTTGAATCTAGGGGAAGTAACTACCCCTTGCACTCGATCCTGCAGTGGTCAAAGGTTCGAACCAGATGCATCAGTCAAAAATTCTTACGAAAAAAATCTTCGTAAGTCAAAAGCAAGAAACCTTAATAATACGCTCATTTTTTGGCTTATCAATTCTAAATATTATAGAATTAGGAACTTTAGTCAGTTATCTTTCCCTGATAAAATCTGAAGCAATCCAATTGGTAAGTAAGTCCTTACAGTTGGAATCCTCGGATTTTATCATTGAATTCCTATGTAAGAATAACCAAATATTTCATCTAATATCTTTCTTGTAAATGAAGAATTATTAACAGAAGTTATGAAATTTAGATAGCTTTTTACCTTCAAAATACTTAGCTTGAATTTCAAACAAATTAATCGATTTACAAAAAAGTTATTTAAGATTAATTTTGACAAATTGACATTAAAAAGTAAGGGTAAAATCCAAGTAATCCAACTAATTAGACCTACCTATTTGAAGAGTATACAAGGGGAAATAACTGATTAAAGTCCCTTATTGTGTAGAATAGTATATACCTTTTGAATATCATATCATAATTATGCTTAATATCTGTCTGACTTTGAAGTGCTAATTATATGAAACTGACTTACGAAGATTTTTTTCGTAAGAATTTTTGTGAAAAGCACCACAGATCTGTAGTTTGTTTACACCTGGCATATCCCCTAAAACTATGAATTATGGGTATACTCTATGACTTGGCTGACACGTCTAGTTCGACCCTTTGACTGCTGTTGAACCGAGTACAAGGGGTGGTTTCTGCTGTGTTCTATGATACATATAATTGAGTCAAGAAACAGTTTCGGGTGTTTATTTTGTCACTGTAAGTTTTAGCACAAGCCCCTTTTTTCCATTTAGAATATTGCAACGTTTGTCATGCCATACCCGGTGCCGCCATATTTAAATCTACTGAGTACAGTTGACTACAGTTGACCAATCAGTGCCCTTTATACAAAAATAGAATTTAACTAGCAGGATTACCCATCATGCTAATTATACCCCATATATATTTTTTAAGATTTTATACAACAAATATTTTTTTGCAAGACATAAATATTTTCATTGAACATATATATGTTTTATTCTACATATATATTTTTATACAAAACAAATATTTTTTTTACAACACATAAATTTTTTTTTAAACACAAATATTTTTTTTTACAACATATATATTTTTTATCAAACATATATATTTTTATACAAAACAAATATTTTTTTGTAACACAAACATTTTTTTAGTTTTATAGTATATTGCAACGTTTTATCATGCCATAGTCAACACAGAAAGGTTATATTGCGCTAAAATTAAAAAACAATTATAACAGAAAGTCAATTCTTCTTTAAGATGACGTCATTTTCTTTCATGTTATACGGTGAAACGTCATGCTATTTGATGAAAATATATGATGTAAGTACGATTTTTATATTCTCATTGTAAATGAGTGAAAATATAATCTTATACTTTTATCGTCAATGACGTCATCTTAGAAGATAAAGACGTCATCTTGGAAGAAAAATGACGTCATATTATAATTTGTGTAAAATACATCAAATAAAACACAAAACTAAGCATGAAAGAATCAGAATATTCATCAACTTTGGTGTAAGATCTTTTTTATTTCAACTCATGAACTCTGAGAAAATGACATTTTGACTTGTGGCTACACCACTTGTGAAAATATGTTTTCTGAACTCACTCAGTGAAATAAAAATCAATCTTACACCTAAGTTGATGAATATCCTCTAAATCTTCAAATATGACGTAATCTGATAATGAAAATATAAGATTTTATCTACAATGAAAATTTATATTTCCACTGTATATTTTCATAGAATAACACCACATTTAATCATAAAGCATGAAAGAAAAAAATTAATTATATAAAACAAAAGACTTGCTTATTTACCACGAGTCTATAGCAAATCTGTTCAAGGAGACGTGCGGTAACAATGTTGCAAGCAGGTGATGGTCCTTGATGTAACTTGATCAAATATTTTTTTATTTGTGATTGGTGGCAAGCAAATTAAGCTTACAATAAACTAAATGTATTGTAATAAGAAAAAGACACATGTAAAATGAAATATAGCGGTTTGCAACTCTTGATAGCTATGACACATAAGTTCTATTTACTATACCTGAATCTACAGTACCTACCAAAAGTTTGGAGACATAAGAAATTTACTGTAATTCTTGAATTTTGATGATTATTTTGCAAAATCATTATTTCTTTAAATATTGAAGTACGGTTTGTGATATATAATGAATACAAATTTCATTAATGCAGCACATTTATAATATTCAGCATCTGATATCTTAAAGCCTTCAAAACTGAGTACATTGTAATTGTTTTCCTTAACAATTATTTTATGCTGTTTTTGTAGTCTCAGTTTTAAGTATAATGATAACCAACTAAATAAAGCAAAACTAATTATCATTTCAAAATAAAGTTATCAAATTTTAGAAAAAACTCTATACAGTAGGCCTACTAAGTGAAAATGTCTCCAAACTTTTGGTGTGTACTATATATCATCAAGCTGTGTCAAAGACAGTTACGATGGCTCATCCTGCATTGTTTAGAGGAATTATAATAATACACAAAATAACAGTTCATACCTGAAGGAGGTTCCATAGGCTAAGTCGCCTAACACATAAGTCAGTAGCACATCAACAAAGTATTATTCTATGGCAATCACACTATCACAGACAATTCAGCATCATACATGGTAGTATAATCAATATGGTGAAAACTTGTTTGTTTATGTCACTGTAGCACCTAAAAACAAAGATATACATAAAACTTATGAGATTATAAATTTAAAAGGTTCCAAAGAATGGTAATGCTGACTTTATTTTGAAGGAAAAAGTACAACATTTTAAGTCATAACAAGACTTAGGTTTGTAAGAGTAGTTTCCCTTTGATTATTTTAACATTGTTTTTAGGGTTCTGTAAAAACATATAATTAATTTATTCCAAAAGATATTTAACTTCCTTTGACCGAAGGTTGATGTATAAACATTCATACAAACGACTGCTTAAAACTTAGAAACAAGACACAACAACTAATTGAGGGTTGTGACTTAACAGCACATAGGAGACTCCTATTTTGTGATTACGAGATTCTGTATGTGAATATGACTTTTATGTTTCAAACAATGCTACATTATACTTGTCATTTCAACAAGATATTATGATTTCAAACTTTTAAAAGATAATTGTGAAAAAAAAACAAGATAATAATTATGAATCGCTTTGCTAGACTAAGTATGAATACCACTTTGCGAATATTATTTTTATGTTATAGTTTTAAAATGTTGATACATTTAATATATGCTCAAGTTGAATTGTTTATTATTCAAAAATGTACATATGCTAGATTATTCAATCAATAACCATGCTTGTTTGTCATATATTACTACATGTAGTTGAGAAATTTCAGTAAAAAAATCTCCTAATCTCTCAGTTTCTAAAATAGATCATATTTGTGCAGTGTTCTTCTACATAACAAATAAGACTTTCTTTATGCGAACATGACTTTTTTTTGCAGCAGTGAAAGATAAAAAACAATTTGATAGAAAGTTTTGACTGTAGTTTTACAATTCTAATGTATTTTTTTAATAGAAACTGTTTCAAAATAATATAAAATGTGGCTTAATATATACATGTATGTATTAAATTTTACAGTATCAACCCCAAGACCATTCTCATACCCAGAAGTTATCAAAATTCTCAAACTAAGTATAGATAATTCTGATAGTCTCTGGGTACAAGAATGCCCTAAGTCATAATTCGCTCAGTCTTCTAAAATTTACAGCGTATCCATGAATATTATTTCATACTTTATGTCTTAAACTAGAAAATAGTATAATATATCTCATATCTACTCTTTATGAAATAATTATTTTTTTAAAGAAAGAAAGAAATTCATATTTGCTCAGTTTCTACAAATAGATCATATTTGCAGTGTTGGTTACATAATGAATATGATTATTGATATGGAAATATGACTAGAATATATAATCAAAGATTTAAAACAATTTAATATGATGTTAATAAAGTATTTCTTTAAATCCCAAAATATTATTTCAATATGAAATGCTGCTTAGTGTATGTTTAAATTATTCTATCTCTTTAATTAGTTATAACCCATAATCATATTCACGAGTTTCTAAAAATACTTAATTTCCAACTTGAAAATATATAAAATCACTATATTTTTTAACGGTATCTAAATTTGATATTAATATAACTGATGTATTTTAAAATTCAACTTTACAATGTGCAAGTAAGCACTGCAAAAACATCCAAGACCTTGGCTACTACATGTTTATAAAATGAATTTTATTCAAGAAAAAAGTTGATGAAATATTTTACAAAAAATGTACATCATTAAGAAATTGTGAATTTATTATTATTAAAAAATATTTCATTCATGTCAAAATACAGACATTTGCTAAGGTTGTCTATATTAACCTATAAATTAAAGTCTGTTTTGTATAGTTCAGGTACCTGAACACTTTCTTTTCAAAAAAGTGAAAGTATATATATATAAGCCGATTTGAATGAAATTTTGAGGGCTTTTTGTATGAAGACTGAATTTTTACGTAACATCATTATTTTGACGTCATGTACCATACTTATAGGGGCCGTACGTTGTGCACATGCATTTTGCTGCTTAGAGTGCTAAAACCGTTAATATTTACTGTTTTTTAAATACTTTTCGCATATATAATACACAATTACTATGACAATCCACAGAACACAAAATTTTGTTAAAACGTCAAGTAGTTTTCCTATCAAGCCCTACTTTGTCTAGAACAATAATTGACGTGTAAAATTTTCATGAAAAAACGTCTTTTTTTAGCCTATAGCTCAACAACGAGTTCGGTAAGGGTATCATTTTATTAAATATTTGACTGTAAATTATAAAAGAAATGATATTTTGAAATAAAATTGATATGTCTAAAGTCGGAAATTGTCGAAAAAAAACTTTCAAAGTTTTCATTTTTAGTCATTTCGGTCACAAATTTCGACGTTAACGCTAACTCAAGGATGATAAATACTACCAAAAAAATCATAATACGTTTCAGAATTTTGATATTTTGTGCAAGCAAAGATAGTAGATTCTAGATATTGAAAATTATATAATGTAACGTCACTATGGAAATGGATATTGCTCCTTTTACAAAAATAAGACATGAGAATAAAAACGAGGTTTTTTATAAATTAACTTTATGCAAAAAGCTATTCTCTTTATAGTAATGAATTCACTTTAATATTTGCTATTAATTTTTAAGTGGTTTCAGATCATTATATCTTACGATAGTTCTAAACTATGCTGTTAACTGAGTACAAGTCATGTACAGGCATGTGCAACCCGGGTCGATAGCGCAGTTGGTAGAGCTCCGTGATTTGGAATCCAGAGAGGTTATACCCTTCCATAAATTTTGACAATAATTTCAATTTTCCTCCATTAATATCATACATGGCAAAAGTTTCCGGCCTTGTTGAAGAGTACCCGAGTGCTGGTTATGGGAAAGAGTCCAGGAAAGCTAAGTTAAGTGCGCTGGACGCCTTAAAATGACCTCAAATGTGTTGATACGGCGTTAAACCCAATTTAAAAAATACAAAAAATACAGGCATGCGTGTCAATTTTGTTGCATTATCAGATGCATTTTTAAAAAGTAGTTCACTTTTTCGTTGTAATGAAAATCAAGTATATGTTTACGGCATATGTACTGATGGAGTTAAGGTTCTGGAACTGTAATGGTGACCTTCCACAATTCTTATAATGATATTGTTTCTTGAATCTATACTATTAAAGACATTGAATGCTGAAATTTTAAAGAAATTTACCGTTTGTAACTTAAGTTATGTGCATTTTTGTAACGTGACCCTTGGTTTTCAGAAAGACCGTAAATTGTGCTGGGACAAAAAGTGAAAAAACTCTTTTTTTTCAAATTCTGCTGTTTTATTTCCAAGTTTTAATCACTTTTCCTGTTACACAATCATGTCATGACAAATCAGAGCAATCAGGTTACACTTTGGACAAATACTTATAAAAATACAGAGATTTGCATACATGTACCCCCAAGCAAAAATCCGAGTTTTTGAGAAAGCTAAAAAATTTACCCTATCTTTAAAAGCAAATATGTCAAGTTTGAAGTTAGTTAGACACATGCAACTAGTTTTAAAATTTTCTGCAGTATTAACTGCCCATATGATAAAAAATCTAAGAAATTTTACCGTTTCTAAAATTTTTTATAAGAATTAGTATGAGATTACTACACTGAAACTGAAAGAGATTTTATAGAGAAAAATAACGTCAAAATGGCCAATTACAAATAATACTACTTTATACAAATATATCATCTAAAATTGGTATTTGAGATGGAAAATGTATGTTAAACTCTGCATTATCATATAAAAACCTTCTCTCCATTGCTTTTTGGCAAGCTTGAGGGGACTATTTGGGGATTAAACCTGTACCAGCTATGTTTTGTGCTATTGTCGTTTTTTGCACTAACAGTTTGACACTTGAGTTAGTAATGTTGGCATATCATGTGCCTTAGCTTTCAAATTATGCTGTTTATTGTATTGTTTATTTTATAATTAGAATATGATGATATTAAAAACAGAAAATGTGCAACGATTTTGTCTTCATATGCTGACTTTGGTACGATTATTTGTGGGAATTCGGCAATAAATCAATCTAAGTTAAACATTCTTTCCATGTTTATCGATATTTGTGTAGTTTATTTTACCTTTGTTCATTTTCAGTACACAAAATAGATATTATAATTGGAGAAAGAGTTATTAAACAGTTAAAACCCCATTTTGCCCCAAATTCTCCACTTCGTCCATTTCGCCTCAAAATCTCCATTTCGTGTTTTAGTCATACTCAATTTACATCGCAAAAAAAGATGAAAAAAATGTATTTTACACCTGTACAATCAGAATCAACACAAAAGTTATGATCCACTACGGCTTTTCATTGTTTTTATGTCGATAAACCATTATTTTTACGATAACTAACTACGATCACGCTGTAGAGTGTCTGGTTTCGCCATTTTCGGAAAATGTGTTACCCTATGACTTCTGGAAAAACCCACGTCACGTGGTGAAAATTTCTAAAAATAGCAATTACGAAACTTGACGAAGATAGGTAATCGGGAAAAAACCGGATTATACCGAGTGTCGAAGTTTACGGAAGTTAGTTACAGTTCCAGAACCTTAAACATATTCGAATTTTTGTACAGTTTGCCATTCGCAATATAGCATACACAGCACAAAACATCAAACCATTGTATATCATCTAAAACAAGACGGCAAAATCATTAATTCTAAAACCGCTTAATTATCACATCATTTAAATGTATAGATCAGCAAATCTCTATTGTTCATATATTAATTCCTTCTTTAATCTTGTACTAGGCCTGAGGTAAGTGTACTGCATAGTATAGTTTGGCCACTCAGGTTTGATTCCTGATAACGGCCGGTCAAATCATTCTATAAAATCGAAAATGATGTCGTTTTCCGCACTACGTAATTATAGAGACTAACATATGATTGGCGGTTATTTAGTCAACTATAAGTATATATAACACTGTAATTACATACAAAGTATAATTTTATCATCATGATTATCATAGAATATAGAGCATCTACAAAACTGAAAGTATTCTAAATTCAGGTTATTGTTAAAATAACAAAATAGTTAAGTCTTCATGAATAACTGACAGCATACACTAGGATTGACTACCAAGTAATTTACCAAGGAGCAGTAGGACTCTTCACCGGTATATAATTTGTATAGAAGTAGTCAGAGCGATGTAGACAAATCTGTGAACTAATAATTTTAAAATATGGCTTTTCATAACTCAATTTTTTACGTCATCCGTAACGTCATAATCCGTCTTTTTTAAACAAAGGTAAGTTGAGTAACTGCAGTAGTAAGAATCTTCCTCGTGTATATTTCGTTAGGGTATAATTTATAATAATTTTAAAATATGGCTTTTCATAACTCAATTTTTTACGTCATCCGTAACGTCATAATCCGTCTTTTTTAAACAAAGGTAAGTTGAGTAACTGCAGTAGTAAGAATCTTCCTCGTGTATATTTCGTTTTCAATTTAACAGGTAACAATAAATGAATAAACAAAGAATATAAAATCTAAAAAATTCTGATCTAAAATTTTCTGCTCGCCTACTCGCTAATTTACGATAATACTCTACAGTAGCCTGTTCAATTACATTAAACGTTAAAAAACGTTCCGTAACGATACATTCGGAACTCCTCGGCCGTTCGCTGCAAATTGATATTATTGAAATGACCATTCATACAATAACATTATGAATAAACATTGCTGTTTATGATCGATTAGTTCGATTCTGACAATTCAGGTGCGTAGGAGCTGGGTCCGCAGTGGCCGCGATTGCGGCCCCAATATTCTGGCAATCAGAGGCAATTGGACCGCGAGTTTTTTTTTCATGACACATATAGAAAATCTTGATGTCTGATACAAAGATTTGTTCTTAAACATGGGGTACTGAAAGTGCTGGAAATTGACTTACATAGGCTTACATTCCCAAAATAAATTCAGCTGGAGGGGACACCCCTCCTGTACCCACCCCATCTGCGGCCCCAATTTTCATATCCTTCCTACGCACTTGCAATTCGATAACATTATAATTTTGCGTAAGGCAAAGCTTTAAAACATACAACTTTATTTTGCTAAATTTTGAAATTCATGAACATTACATTTTTATTCCCGCCCACGTTCGTGTATTAGAGACATGTGCAAATTAAGCTAATGGATCACTAGCAAATCCAATTTATACAGTTATGTTGCAAAGTTAAATAGTTGATATCACATGTATTGTATTGGTGTCTTATTTGTAATACTATGACACTGACAATTTTAGGCAAAACGTACGCATTTAAGCTATGCATCGTTTAATGTGTAAATGCACAATATTTATTCTACACCGGTTACAACGTTCATCTATCGCTGTAATAAATTAAACAGAATAAAAGGAGAATGAATTGAGAGTTCATTGCAACAAAAAAGGTGATCATGATTCTCTCCACATTAATATTTAATACCTCGTTTCCGAGTATGCTTTATCTTATTTGTAAAAGGAATGATATCAGTATCCATAGTGACGTTTCGTAAAACTTTGGGAAAAAATACAATTTTTAATATCTAGAATCTTATATCTATGTGTGCACAAAATATCAAAATTCTGAAAAAAAAGTATTAAGATTTTTTCGGTAGTCTTTATCATCATTGAGTCAGCGTTAATGTCGAAATTTGTGACCAAAAATGACTAAAAATGAAAACTTTTTTTTTTTTCGATGTTTTCCGACTGTTAGACATAACAATTTTATTTCAAAATAACATTTCCTTTATAATTTACAGTCAAAATATTAAATTAAACGATAAACTCGTTTTTGAGCTATAGGCAAGGCAAAAATGTTATGTTTTTTCATGAAAATTTTACATGTCAATTTTTGTGTATTCTAGACAAAATAGGGCCTGATAGGAAAACTACTTGACGTTTTTATAAAATTTTGTGTTCTGTGGGTTGTGTAAAGCATTTTCAAAGTAATTGTGTAACATATATCGTCGCTGCTCTACGAAAACCGCGTAAGTCCATTTTGGCGCAAAAAACTTTTGTTAACTGTTGTAAAAGCGGGATCATGCTACGTTTTCCGCGAAAATCCTGGACATTTTAGCCAATAGGATGTTGTTTTTATGACCATGTGACAAAATCCTGTATATTCATTGGTTGGTATTTTTTATCAGCGAAAAACGCGTATAATCTTTAAAATCAGACTGACGTTTGTGTGGAATATTTTCGAAGGATTTTATTGGAAAATGTAAGTTATTTCCTTTTATTATTGATGCAGTTTTATGTAAGTGTTAGAGAAGTACTGTTGATCCGTTTATGCGCATTCTTAACTTCCTAAAACACGATAGCTTCCGTAAGAAACAATATCAGTCAAATTTTTGCTCCCATTTTTCCTCGGTAAAAGAACACGACAAGGTTATTGTAACCTAGACTCCTTGTGTTATCACTGAATTGTTGAATGATGTATTGTTTATGTTAAATGAACAAGGATTGTCGTGTTTAAAAGTTGAATACTGTTATACGCGATTTCCATTCATTGAGATGAGGGTTGCTCGTCTAAAGATATACGCGTTTTTCGAATATAATATTTTGTCAAGTAATTATGATATAATCGAAGAGAATGATATTTCTTAGATATATTAAGGCTTATTTGCGGTACAATATTATAGCAAATCAATTTCTTAGACTGTTTTTGTTTTTTGCAGATACAGTCATGTAATGTCATTAAATGGAGCACCATTTACTTTCGTTGCCTACAGAAATCATCGTTAAAATACTCTCAGACATACCAACCAGCCATCTTCTACAGTCTGTGAATAGAACTTGTAAACTATTAAATGTAATAGTGGAACAAAATAGCGTGTTATGGAAGGATATAGATTTTGAAAGTGAATTTGTAGCAAATTATGACGTTCTCAAACGAGTTATAAAACATTCTTCGGGAATTGAACAGCTTTTCATACATTATGCTCAAATATCATGCGCAGTGTTCGAAATTGACCTCTTGTTTGTTAAGTATTTACAAAATGCCAAAAAGCTATACTGGCTGGACATCACTGGAAGTAATATTTCAACATTGTGTTTCCTATAATTTTTTCCAAACCTTCAGATCCTTAACATTTCGCAATGTAAAAATTTAGTGGATGCTGATTTTGAAGTTATATCGAAGGGCAAAAGCTTAGACCAATTATATCTATCATACAATAATATTAAATCAGCAACTGCTGTGAATATATGTTCAACTTTGAAATTGAATGTGTTAGACTTGTCAGGCATAGAAGTGACTGTACAACAATGTTACACGATCATAAAGCCTCGCATGTTCTATTTACAAGTAACTTTTAAAGTAAGTGAGACAGAGGATGCAATTAAAGAACTGATTTCTAAACATAGAGCTTGTACAATTAAACGTATTTTAAGTGTAACACAGGACAATTGAAAATATCTTCGAGGGGAAAACAACTAGTTCAATTAGCTTTAGAGAAAATCCGTAAAAGGGAAATGCCTGTTACAATAGATAGCAACAACAATATCGAAAAAGATTTTTCTGACAATGAATTCGAAAGCGGTGTACTACCTACTACAGTACAAGATTTAAAAATATTGACACACAGAAAGCAAATGTCGCAATTGAACAATCAATGGTCTCAAGTCTAGATAGGTATAGAATACAGGGTACATCAATTACTAATGTAGAAAGTGTATTACGAGATGATAAAAATGATGACAACAGAGATTCAAATCACGAAGAAGATTTTATTGATAGATCACTCCACAACAATGAAAGTGATAATGATAACTCGAGTGAAAGTGAAGTAAGCAGTAATTATTTTGACTCAGACGATTCATTTAAAGATCCAGATTGGAAAGAAGAGATATACAGGAAACGAAATAAGTGTACTAATTCATCTGATTACGATTCTGATATAAGTATTTCATTAACAAGCCATATAAAGTTTCAAAGCGAAAGAGAAAGCAGAGTTATGAACACCAATCTAGTGCAGGCAACAGCGAGGTTCAAGAATCGCAAAACAATGATTGTAGAAAGACAGAAGTACAAGCAAATGACAGCGAAACATTCGTTGCTTATCGAATGATAGATATAGATGAAGATACCCTAATTGACAAGGAAACATCACTTGCAGTGAACATGATAGCAACTGATCACGACAATGAAAAGATAAGTGAAGTTAATACCCAAGAATAAGATATTGCTCGAGAAGTAGAAATAACAACTGAAGAAGCTAATCAATCTGATGGAAAGCAGAAACACCCGAGAACAAAGAAAGGAATGGGAAGTCCTGATAATTGGAAGAAAAACTTAAATAAAAAACTAAGAATGGAGGGTAAGGCATACAAGGGGCTGAAAGAAAGTGACGGTAAAAAGACATACTCTGTAGATAAGAAGGCGAGGATACAAGGAGAAAGAAGTTGTGGGAAAAGATGTGAGTGGGTTAGAGGTTGTTTTGAAATAAGTGACATATTAAGAAAAGAACTATTTGACTCGTTTTGGCAAAACATGGACTGGAATCAGAAGACTTTGTTTGTCGCTAGTTTAGTTTGTAGAACCGAAGTTAATTCTAGCATTGGCAAAGGTAAAAAAAGAAAAATTGAAGAAGAGAGTATTGTTTCTAATACAGATGGAGAGAAAGGTGATAAGTCCGATAGTAAAACAAGAGGAAGCACACATGAAGATGAAATTATTGCGCCAAAAACAAGTAAGGAGAACAGCACAGCGAAAGGAAGAAGAAAATATACATATATATATATCACTTTAGAATTGGAGAGAGAAAAGTAAGGGTATGCAAAGAATTTTTCTTATCAACACTTGGAATTAGTGAGCATATGGTGTATGACTGGTTAGATAGAAACACTGACTCCAATGGATTACCTAAACCAAAAGCTGTGAGTAAACGGACACCACCTCTTACAAGAATTAGCACTGAATGGAAGAATGCCGAGGCTTTCTTGGATTCCTTACCAAAAATGGAATCGCATTACTGCAGGGCATCCACCTCTAAAATTTATCTGGAACCAGTGTTTGTCTCATTCGCCGACCTAATGCGTGTGTATGAAAAACATTGTCGTGACAACGGATATAACTCTATCAGCAGAATGAATTTAAACAGAATATTTGATAAAAAAAACTTGTCTTTGTTTAAGCCTAAAAAAGATCAGTGCGACATTTGAGTAGGACACAGTCATAGAAGTGTAAGTGACGAAAATTACAATATCCATATAACACGTAAAAATGAAGCCCGGATGTTTAAAGACAATGAAAAACAGAGAGCAACGGATAAAGTTAAAGTCATAACAATGGATGTTCAAGCTGTTTTACTTTCTCCAAGAATTGAAGCGAGTGCCGTTTATTACAAAACGAAATTAGCCTCCCATAATTTTACTTTGTACGATTTAGGAACCAAAGATGTTAAATGTTATTTCTGGCATGAGGGTGAAGGTGGATTGACGGCAAATTCGTTTGCAACCTGTATTAATGATTATCTAACAGGCACATTAATCAAGCCAGGTGTGGAGGAAATTATTTTGTTCAGCGATGGATGTTGTTATCAGAATCGTAATGCAACCTTATCGAATACTTTACTAAAACTAGCCGTGCACTATAATATTGTTATAAAACAAAACTTTTCAGAGAAGGGGCACACGCAAATGGAGGTCGACTCTACTCACAGTATAATAGAATGTCGCCTCAAAAACAGACCCATCTATTCTCCTACAAACTATGTCGAAGTCATGAGAAGTGTACGTGAACAACATCCATTTATTGTGGAGTACGTTGATCACACATTTTTCAAGAATTACAGTTGCTTAAAATTTTATGATACGATACGCCCAGGTTTTAAGGTTGGTGACCCTGTGGTTACCGATATCCGTAGTCTTAAGTACACGCCCGACGGGATTATACAATACAAGGTTTCATATGCCGACGAATTCAAAGATTTGCCTAAACGGAGAAATGCAACAGTGCCGACTGGTCGCGAAGTGATACCACCATTATACACAGGGCCTATTCAAATAAAAAAATCTCAATATGAGCACTTACAGCAGTTGAAAGCTGTTATTCCCAAAGACTATCATCCATTTTATGATACACTAAAGTATTTATAATGCACCTGATATTGACATTGTGAAATATACTGTCCACAATATTTTGTTGAAATACATTTGACTAGTATTTGTTGCGCCAGTTATAACAATAAGTTCTATTTAGTCTTTTTATGGACAAGAATTTTTTTTAATAATCATATTACATAATATTGTACTGTTTCAAATAGTGTTGTTTCGATTCTATGCAATGCAATGCAGGAAGTTGTTGTATTCATGATAAATGTACATAGTCAAAATTATAACATGTTTGAAGTTCATTTCAATTAAAGTTTATTTCAATGGACATGTTTTCTAGTTTTCATTAACAATTATAGTTCCTTTTTTCTCAACTGTCAAAACATGAATAATTTTAGGGTGAATGCGTTTGTTAAAATCACCGCCATGATACATTCATCGGTTTCCAAAAGTGTGTATTATACTCGAGTAAATATACTTATGCCGAATGATATGTTTTAGTAAAGATATATTTAATCAAAATTAGGCCACCAGTACAAAAACAATGCATTCAGTCACTGTGAAATTATTCAAGCTTTGACAGTTGAGAAAAAAGGGACAATAAATGCATTTTACATTACCCATGACATTTGTTGTCCTTTTATATTAAATGCGTTTAAATGAACGGATTTCAGATCAGTATGACTGCTGTTTGATGATATTAAAAAAAAACGTGATTTCATAAAATATGAGATCCTAGATATTAGTACTCATTCGTACTAATTTTTGGATAACTAAAACAATAATTCTAGATAATTATTTGCCTTTAATGCCATTAAATAGGGTAACGCAATTTAATATTACAGAATTTAAAAACGCGTAAGTCTATATTATTGACAAATTGAATAAAAAAAATCGCGGAAACGAGTGTTTCAAAAAACGTGTTAAACATTTTTTTTTTGAAAATTAATGACAAAATCGCATAAGTGTCCGTTTAGCTTAACTACTGAAGTGGCTGAAAAATCCTGTTTCACAAGTTAAAGATGTATTTTAATAAAAAACAATGCACATATAACGGATAAAAGCTGACATTTGATCAATTAAATATTAAGTTTTTTTCGCCTCCTGAAAACTAGCCAAAACCAACTTACGCGGTTTTTAGCACTCTTAGCGGCAAAATGCATGTGCACAACGTACGGCCCCTATAAGTAAGATATATGACGTCATGACTTCAAAATAATGATGTTACACTAAAATTCAATCTTCATACAACAAGCTTTCAAAATTTCATTCAAATCGGCTAACTTTCACTTTTTTGAGAGGAAAGTGTTCAGGCACCTTAATTTAATAACTTAAAAACTGTTACAATAACATCACTGTACGAATATGATCTATTGTTAGAAACAGTGTGAATATGAGACTTACGTAATAATTATGACTTCTAACTAAAATAAAATCACAATTTCACAAAAAGTTCAGATTTTTTAACTTTAAATTTAAATAATAAAATATTAAGTTTATAATATATCTTATAAACTAAGCAAAAATCAACGCATCATATTCATATTCTCCTATAAGCTGCATTTCCTAGCAAATATGACTTGAAAACAAAAATATCAACATCTTTAACTGTAGGTATATGTATATTAAACTTAGTTATTAAAATAAATGAAGATAATCTCAGACATAAATATTAATTTGAAACATTAAAGTCATATTTGTCAACTGTATCTCATATTTGCTAATAGTAATATCACTGTTTAGTCATTCTGGCTTAAAACAATATAATTACATAAGTACTATAAAGGAAAAAAACTGTATGCAAGTCTATGAGCCAAGAAATGTGCAACATATTTGTTTTATGATATTGAATTTAAGAATTCTAAGAAGCAGTTGCTTTGAGATTATTTCTAAACATGAAGATTCATTCCACATATATAAAACTCAACTAAATATCCATGCAGAAACTATACAAATGTTGATTTTTTTTATATTTTTTACATCAGCGCTCCCTATATTTACAACCCATTATGATGAACATTTGAAACTTATCATGTGAGTAAAAAAATGCTTGCATAGATTCAGTACAACTCAACCTATGATAGACAACTGCACCTGAAGTAGGGACAGCTCAACCTGCAGGTAAAGACAACTAATAGAGCTGGGTATCGCCAGCTAGTTTGTATCACAATATGTATCACGATAGTTGCATTGTATCACCATATGTATCATGATAGCTTATAAGCTGTATGCTATATTCCAAATAGTTGGAAGGAGACAAAAGGAAGCAAACATCTTTCGGAAATGGTTTTATTATTGTACCAGTATTAATTGCTCAACTAAGTAAAAAATAGGAAAATAGGGTAAATATGCCCTTAATAAGAACATCTTTGTAGAGATATAACAGTTCCATTAAAAACATGATGTTGACATAAATGTGTATTCAGTCCTCATGTGATCATGATAACAAGTTACTATCGTCATGTATCGATAGTTTGTGGTACTATCACGATACACTATCGTCGTCATGTTTATATCACAATACATCGATGCATCGAGAATATTGCACCAACACTAACAACCAACCCGTTGACAACTCAACCTGTATCATTATGTAATATGTATTAATTTGAATTTAAACATATGTTAATCATGTATGGAAAATATTTGTGATTAAAAATACAATTACTGAGAAATGAGAATATAAAAAAGCATCAATTGTGTTATAATTGTTTTGAATATGAATATATATATATGTATCATTATTATTTTTTAAAATTAGTGTTATGCTGATCATTGATTTTTAATTTTATTGTTAATTTACTTAATAAATATAACAGGGTGGCCACGGAAATTCTAAAATGAAATTCCCTGATAATTCCCTGATTTTTCCTTGACAATGGTATTATTCCCTGATCTAAGACATATCATTAGTTACATTTTGACTAAAATACCATGAAATTTAGAATGATAGCCATGCTTTAACAGTTAATCATTTTCATTTTAAATTTTCTAATTAGAATAAAATTCTCCCTGAATGAGAATTTTTGTACTTCATGTATATAGACATCCAATTTAAATATAAGATATAATGTACATATCATGTGATAAGTCTATTGTTCCTAGTGTTTCCAGTCCTGTTTTATAAATAACTTGTGACTTGTTAACCTTAATAAGAGATGGATGAATTACATTTAAATGATGCATTTTTCATAACATTTGAAAATAAGTCACTTTTTTCATTTACCTGTCATCTACTTTGTCAAAATTTATTCTAAACAATAGTTTTCTTTGTTTCCGTGATGAATGTAATAGAAAAATAATTATTGCATTTTATATGACAATTGATAAACATACAGCCAATGAAATAAACTTGATCAAAGAGAAGCAATAAGTAAAAAAGCATTTTTTTCTCAATTGGTTGTGAAATTCCCTGATAATTAGAGACTTTCGTCAGTTATCTTTCCCTGATAAAATCTGAAGCAATCCAATTGGTAAGTAGGTCCTTACAGTTGAAATCCTTGGATTGTATCATTGAATTCCTATGTAAGGATAATAAAATATTTGATCTAATATCTTTCTTGGTTATGAAGATATTTACAGAAGTGATGAAATTTGGATAGTTCTTTATCCTAAAAATACTTACCTTGAATTTCAAACAAATTAAATGACTTACAAAAAAAGTTAATAAAGATTAAATTTGGCAAATTGACATTAAAAAGTAAGGTTAAAATCCGAGTAATCCAACTAATAGGAACTACCTATTTGAAGAGTATACAAGGGGAAGTAACTGACTTAAGACCCTTCATTCGGAACGACCTCGGCGATCATCTACGAATATACACCTCGGATATCAATCGTAGTAGAAATACAACAAAGTTATGAGGTCAGGCGATTAACTGATGTAAACAATCAACATGGCAGATCATTTTGCAGAAAGTATCGAGTACACAAAAATGTTTGAGGATCAACTTTGATTTGAGTGAATATCAGCTACAGGCATTGAAGAGCTTTAACTGCCCATAATCGTCCGTCATTTTTGGTGTGTGCTAGCGTTCCAAACGTCGGGAACAAGGTTAGATTCTATGATGGAACTACTTTCGCTCCTCGTGATATCCGAGGTGTATTTGCGTGGAAAATTGCCGAGGTAGTTCCGAATGAAGACCCTTATTCCCTGATTTTATGCAAAAAAAATTCCCTGATTTTTCCATGCTTGGCATTTTTATTTGGCATTTTCCCTGTTTTCCAGAGTTCGAGGTCACCTTGTATAAGGTGGATCTGTGTATTGTAGTGACTAGTTACTTGTTCATAAAAAGTAGCATTTTTTACACAGAGAGATAAATGGTAATTTAATTACAATATACTAGTTTGACAAACTGTCAATAAAAAATAAACTTCCTGATTTTTTTAATTCTTATTATGTTACACTCAAGAGAATAAAATCATTAATACAATATTTATCAAAAATATGTAAAGATACATTTATGCTTCTTAAAAAAGAACAAGATTGCCAAACATAATCTTTCTATTTTATTTATTTATTTATTTGAGTTAACGCCCTGTCAACACAATTTAGGTCATTTTACGCGTCCAGCACACCTAACCTAGCTTTCCTGGACCATTGTCTATAACCAGTACTCACCTACCCTTCCACAAGGCCAGAAACTTTTCCACATTATCTAATCGATGGAGGAAAATCAACATTATTGTCAAATTTTCATGTATAACCTCCCCGGGTGGGATTCAAACCCGCACCCCCTCGGGCACGAGATTCTAAATCCTGGCGCGCTACCAACTGCACTATCGACCTGGGTTGCAAACATAATCATGATCTACTATCAAAAAATGTTTGTCTATTTCATTAATCAAAGATTTTCATGTTAATTAGTAAAACTCATGATAAAGTAATGATAAATTATCAGCATAACACTTAATTAATATTTAAAATAATATTAATGGTACATTTTTAATCTGCATTTCATACAACACAATTTTTATGCAATCTTCACATGAAATGGTTTTCTCATTTCTTTAAAAACAAGTAAATATCTAACAATGATTGTATTTTAATTGTATTTATACCTTCCATATATGATAAACTTACTTTTATAATTAGTTCTAATTGATAAAATGCTTTTTTTACCAGAAAATTAGATTATTTATGTAACGGGTTGAGTTGTCTATGGATTGAGTTGTCCCTACTAATGGCTTGAGCTGTCTCAGGTTGAGTTGTCTTCAGGACAAGTTGTCCTGACTCCATGTGCACAGAGTCCATAAACATATATCAAAAAGGTATTTATTGTTATTGAAGCTATAACATAAACAGTTAATAAGGTGATTCCCAACCAGTGGTGCTTTTCACAAAAATTCATATGAAAAACATCTTCGTAAGTCAAAAGCAAGAAATATTGATTAAACGCTCATTTTTGGCTTATCAATTCTAAATATTATACAAATTGTGTAGAATTGTGTATACCTTTTGATATTCATATTCATATCATAGTTATGCTTATCATCCCTCTGACTTTGAAGCGCTAATTATATGAAACTGACTTACGAAGATTTTTTTGTAAGAATTTTTGTGAAAAAAAAAGATACGTTTTGTTAATGCAGAATTGAGAAAATGATGTGCTCCACTGTTTTTGGTCAATAGATAGACGCAGCCTTTTACCTTAAAAGTAGTATTGTATAGCTATACTGAAAAGGGATAATTCATAGAGACACAAGTGCATTAAACAAACAAAGTATTAGTAAACAATTGTTGAACTTGTCCTCTACTTACTTCCTATCTAGTGATTATTTGATTAATTTAGCAAACAAACCAATCTTAGAAAAGATTTATTCGGTTTAAATAATAAGCTTCAGTACATAGTTGTCAAAGCTAGCAGAGCATAGCATACAATTGCGATCGAATATGCATTAAGGGCAGTTTCAACCTTGTTAAGAAACAATAAATAGAATGATAATTTACTTACATTAATACAAGGATGTGTTCAAGCCCTTGTGATACTCAGAGTACACTTGTTTCATACTGAAAAATAAATAAGGTTAGTTAAAATGAATAATCTGATAACGGGTATAGATAGATAGTGAAAACAAAAACAACTTGTTTTCGCGAAAAACTTTTTTCTTTTACGAAAACAACCTGTTTAATTAATATTACATGTTATTTCAAACAAAACTTAAGGTTTTAAGAATGCATATAATAAAACACCTTTAATGGACAAGTTTTATAGCAAAAGTTGGAAAAATAATGATTTTATAGCCGATTTTCTTGTTTTAGCAGATCACAACGGGAAGTCGATCAAATTTCTACCTTGAAGTTCTACATGAAAACAACTTTTAAAATGTTTATTTATCCATGTTTAGCATGATAAAAATGTTTTGTGTAATAATTTATTTCCTGGATACATTTTTTCTAATTAACTATAAATGAAAATAATGATGATATTACTGGTTTCCCCCCACAAAAAACAACTACCTATAGCTGTTTAGCTTATGTACGAAAACAACTTAACAAACAGTAAAATCAATATTATCTAGATTTTCAATTATGTTTTATAAATTAACATCATTTTTTAAGACATTAGATTGATAATTAAATAAAATGATAGAAAAAGTTGCTTTCTTATGATAGACTGAGTGTTGGCTTGTGAAAAAAATGTTGATTAAAATCTGATTAAAACCCAATCTAAAATTTTCCGCTCGCCAACTCGCTAATTTAGATCTGGCCTTTTACAAACGAAGGTCACGTTCAGGTGACCTTTTCTCATCATAATATTCATGACGAAATTGTTATGATACGTAACTTGTTTACATCATCTACGTCATGCAATTTGAAATGAGCCGCCCAATCGCAGACTGTGAATAATACCGCTGTTAAACAGCATGCAAACCTTGGTCTAAAAATAGAAATTACGAAATCAAAATGTGATTGTGTTTTCGTCTAGATGAAAGCTACGCATTGATTGGTCGACACAAAGTTCATCTCGACGTGACCTTCCACGGAAACAGTAGAGATCCTGTACGACAACGCTCTACGGGATATCTGTTTACGGAGATTGGTTTTGTTAGAAATAACATATACATAGAACAGGCTGTCAACCAGAAATATAGCAATTAATATAGTAATTATATTTTCAAATATAGGACCTTTAGAGAACAGAAAAGAACAGAACATTAAAACATTTTGGCAGAAAACATTAGTATGTGTTGCCATTACAATAATTAGGCAATACACCCATACACACATAGAACAAGAAATGTAATGTCGAAACCACATAAAAGCCAGATTTTCATCAAGATCTGGGCCCGATTTCACGAACACTTTCCTATCTTAAATTTCTAGATTAACCTTAAATTTTCTATTTTTTGCATTTTTAAGTTAAAGTGCGTTTCACAAACATTTACAATTAAATCCGTTCTTAAATAGTCTTGAGTTATGAGTAAAAATTTAATCGAGTGAACAGGAAGGTTAAACTGAATGTTAGGACATTACTTAAATATATTAAATATAGAATTCCGACGAAGGGACACTTAGTGTAGTTTAGGAAGTATGTTGGAAGATAGAATATATCAGACTTACAGATTTTCATCTGCTTATATTCATTTCTTTGTCGAACTTATTCGCCCCCCCCCCCCCCTAACCTATAAGATGGAGTATGACAGTTCCTGCTCTACTTCAAATGTTGGTGGTGTCGAATTCTATACATTTATGTACATGTATTTATTTCTTCGTTGTCTCCTAAATATAAATATATGTAAACAACAAAGAAGGAATTTCCTTGCCTTATTTGCTCAAATATTTACACATATATTCACCATTTATTGTAAACTAGTCATGACATATTATGTATGCTAGATTCATTCATAATATTTTTCATTCAAAAATCCTAGCTTGTAGATTTTTCTAACAAAAACAACGTGTGATATAAATACATGTAGTCCTATATCGTCAGGTACAAGTAACAAAGGTCAAACTGCTCTAAAAATAGTTACAATACAAAGTGTCTCACCACCATCATTGCATGTTAACTGACCATGCAAGCAGTGAATGTTGAACCTTTTGTCAGACAGTAAGAGAATGTGAAGCATACAGTGAAACAGACATTTTTTATCAAAATCATTCTAAGCGATTTTCAAACCCCTTCCATATAGAAATTGTCGACACCCTACCAAACAGGCAAAGACTGACTGACTCAAGCATTGATTTCGTGTCAGCAACTGCTACATTTACCAATATTTAAAAAGATTGTGAACCAAATATTTTTGCAAAGGGTACTCCTATCACATACATTTGAGATTTCGTATGACACCCCTAAACCAAACCCCCCTGTCCACCTGCACATATTTACTTATCACTTTTTACCCAATCTTCGTATATGCACAATGGTTTTATTTCGGAAAATATTCTTAAAACTCTACAATGATAGAAAGGAAACAAAATTAAAATAAATTATAGATCTACATAAAAAGGAAGAACAATTGATTGATGAAAATAAAATAAAAATAATCGACTTAAAAATATAGAAAATAAGTAACTGTCAAGATTTGAACCTATGACTGAAAAAACATGAGATTTCAAACCCAGCAACTTTACTGCATATGCTATACAGACAGTCAATATAATATGCAGGACATTAAACACTACACGGTAATTTGTTGGTTTAAGTTTGGGACGCTTATATCATCTCAAAATTCATACTTAACTAAGAAAGGCTTCATGAAATCCACATAAATTATTTTATAAAATACAGTTAAGTACAGAATTTTGAGACACACTTAAATCGATTTATGTTATGATAGTGTTCGTGAAACCGGGCCCTGACCATAAATGACAGAGATATCCAATATATTAATCAAAGCACTGGAGTGCTGAAGGAACGATGTCCTGAACTTATTTTTTGATTAAAGAATATATTATTATGTATATTATCTATAAAATAATGTATTAAGTATCAATTAACAGAATTTAACAAAAGGATAGCACTAGACGTCTCAAGTGGTTTGCTCATGGCAAGGTTTATCTTACTTTATCAAACAAAATAAACCAGTCAAAGAATTAATTTTCATCAACACATTTTAGGGTCATGTACAGCAGCGATCTCACCAAACCAAAGATAATTCTGGACTATTTTCTTTAAACAAAAAAAAAGAAGCTGACAACTTCTCATTTTTGGTTATCAATAGGTATTTTTTAATGAGATCGTTGATATTTTCGTTAAAATTTTAAAGATTTGGTGTGAAATGACAAGCTGACTTTAAATGACTTTCTAACAATTCATTTAAGGTTTTCCCCCAAGTATTGAGCTCTTTTGCATCAAGCTACATTCCCATTTTTGTTCACGAATTTTAAGTCAAATTAACGTTTTGCACTTGCAATTTATTCACAATAAAAATTACTCTAAGAATCGTCTATTTCTTATAAATATTTGTATAAAGTTCCGTACACACTTAATTTAATACATATTCATTCCAAATTATAATCAAACTCTATAACTTAAAATTGCTCAAGTAAACTTTAGATGTGACACTTTGAAGACGACAACGTCATAACGCCATATATTAAACATCCGGTAAGTGTATTAGTCATATCCAAGGTATACAGACGATCAGTCCCCAAGACTAATCGCCCCCTTGACGACCCGTCCCCGTACGGTACCGTAACTCTAGCCACGATCATTTAATAATGTTTATTACTATCGAATGGTGTAATTATGTTACGCATATAACAGGCATTATCAAAAACATTGTAGGCTATTTTTACTCCAACAAGTAATCATTGCAGTTGTCACGGGTTGAGTTGTCTACGGGTTGAGTTGTCCCGTCTCCATTGCAAAATTTATATGTCCTGAGAGTAACCTCCCTTTTCCTGAAGAGTTTCAAGAACGACAACACAAGCCAGCGTTGTATTACATTTAAATGAGATGTTAATGAGCTTCACGCTTGAACTACGCCTCTTTGTCTATGTTGAAAATTGTTGAAGCGTGAAAAGAGTAATCTTATACTTTCTTGTTACCATTGGAACGATGCTAAATTAGCATCGTTCCAAAAACGCAAAAATTACATAGGAAAATAAATCATAATAAAGCCAGGTAGAGTTGTAGACCTTATGGTTACTTTCTAATTCTGTTCATCACATGGTATGTTATCATTGTATGAAGTTACATAAACCGTTTTAAGATCGATTTTACATCAAAAACAACCTTGAAGTGACGTAATCAAATTCTTGAAGGTATTTGAATATGAGCATTTAGTGCAAACAAAGAAATGATTATAAGTTATCCAGTATAACCTCTGCTAACGGCACCTCTAACGAGCGGCAACCTCCGATGAGCGACATGTTGGAATTTCCCGTCTTTTTGCACTATGATTTACCTCTAATGAACGACATCTCCACAGAGTGGTAAAAGACCGTTGAGATAAATTCCCATAATTCATTCTTAACCTCCGTACAGTGACACTAAGTCTAGCAAGTTTAATATCAATAATCGATAATTATCTATGACCAGAAGATTTAAACAATAAGCGATACCCTTAATCGTATAATACTACCCTAAAGTGTCATGTTGTTAAATCATTTGACTAACAGGGGTTAATAAACAAGTGACATATGGTTTCCATGACACCAACAAACGGATCTTAGATGAGGAGCGCTTTGTTTGGTAGGCTGACGTCATCAAGTATCAATTGTACATTTACATATGCCCAGCTAGTTGACGATAGTAAATGAAACTTATTTGTTATTGTACTTATTATTAAAAACTTCGATTGTATGAATTCTGTTTTAAGTTAAGTTGAGGTTTAAGTGCCGAATCAGATATTTACTCCTGAAAAGACGACGATAATTCATGCTAAATATTATTCGCCTTTAGACAGGTATAAAACAATTTTGACAGTACCAGAAATGATTTCTCTAGTTAATTGCTTTCTTTTGCGTAAAACTAAACATCATGTTAGGAATTTTTAACGGTTATAATGATTTATTTAAAAAAACTTTGTAATCGTATTAAAACTTTTTACTTTTGTCGATCAGCGCCTGCTAATAACTGTATTTACATTACGGAACGGATAACGGCCAATTTTCCGTACCGAAAACGGCTGTTTTTTTGTGATCATTAGTAAAAGTCAACCTCTGCAGAGGACACTTTTTTCAAACTCCGCGGAAAGTCGCTCTGCAGAGGTTACACTGTACTCCTATTTAAAGAACACCTTTATGAGAACTAGGCACATATTATTATACTTTATTTCTGAAAGACCTATCAAAATCAATAGCAATTACTAATAGAAAACACAGCTGATTTATAAGTAATGTAAGAGAAAACAGAAATAAAATATTTCATATCATGAATAAAAAATATTCACAGACATTTGTCGTATGATTGTGTTTTCAAGTTAGTCCAGTCACTTTAGGCGAAATATAGGGTCAACATCAAAATAATTGCAACAGAAACGGAGACAACAGTTTTTAGTTCCTTAATGCTTCCTATATGCACATGAGAAAATCGAGAAAAATCTAATTTGGGAAAAAGTTTTTTTTTCTGCCTTTTTATGACCACGTGTTTGGCTAAGTAGGCCTTACAGCCAACATTGCAATGGAAACGCCGATACTCATGCACATATTGAAAAATCAATATTTTCTTATCACCAAGAGTATAAAATATCCACAACAACTTGTAATTTGATGTATTTAGTCGTATTAAACAGAAAATATGCATTTTCTTTTAATTCATTTCCGATAAATTTATGTTTTACCCCACCCACCAAAAACTGCATTCATGTTTGAATTCCGGTAAGCAGTCAGCTATGAATAGTACTGAAACGTGTCATCATTCTAAAATAAATAATAAAAAATAAAAGATGTGTGTTTTCATGTGAGTTTGTACAATAATCAGTGTCGTATTCATTTTAGGATCTGATCCAGAAGGGTCGTAGGAGGGGGACACAGATTGGGGGAAATTTAAATCTCCATGTATCAAAGGTGCAAATCGGAACACTTTAAACACACTTGAATTCAAATGGATAAATGAGACTTAATCTCTGTAACTTAATTTATTTCCTTTTAATGATACGTCAATGTCTGCCCGTCGGTCTGGATTATATGTCCCCTACCTCGATATTGGTCAGGCAAAGCACAAAAATGTCGGCACCCATCATGGTATCTTCAGGCTACAAAATTATTGTTTATCTTCTCTTTATTTTGCCTAAACGATGGTAAATTTGGTTGGAGTTTGGTAATATATATGTCATTAGAAGTCGATTTTTCCATTTTTCTACTCTCAAATTTAGAGAACGATCAACCTAAGACCATGTCTATGTCTTGAGCATAAATGTAACCTAACGACTAAAATTAGATATCGACGGTAATTCTTGCACTAAGTTCTATTGATTTAAGAGGATATTGAGAAAGAATCATTTGAAAACAGAATTATTGGATACCTTGCACATGCTATACATCGGGCACCTCCATTATTCTGCTTTGCTTAACTTACTTTGACCCATCAAAGTACGACTGGGAACCAGATAAGTATTTAACTATGATAAAGCAAGTCTGAGTTGAGGTTAAATCAAGAGGTGTTAAAATACGTCCGTTTATTACCTCTCACCTTAAGCGTAGTTAAAACGATGGAGTTGTTGATTCGGTGGTGCAAGAGAGGGTATTCACTCCCGACGAAAAAAATATTGATGTCAACGGAGCAAATTTGAGCACTTTCAGACACCCCTAATTTGCCCTAAAGGATAAAATTGAGTGCTAGGTAACCTTTTTTACGCATGTTTTTGTATGTTTAGTTTCAAATGATTGGTTTAATAAAACCCTAGGTTTTTGCCAAACTAATCCATTTTTCACATAAAATGCCAAGAAATTTATGAAAAGATACACATTGTAACTTTTATGTAATATTGACTTATGTAATGAGAAAATTCGTAGATTTTACATAGAAAAACTGCCGATTTCAAATACATTTTTGTAAGTTAGCGGCTTTATTATGCAAATGTTCTTGAAAATGAAGTTTATTTTGAGTTTTCGGACGCTTTTAAGACGATTCAATACACAGAAACCCGTCGATTCGCTAAAATATCACTTTTTATTTTAAAAAAAGTTTTAAGGAATATAAGTACTTAAACTCTAATTAATCGTAAATAATAAAATGTATCTCTTTCAATTCAAAACACTAACTAGTCTTATTTTTCGAAAACTAACATGCTGAACATAGACTTGGAGTTGGTCACTGTTTTCAATATCTTTATTTGTATTATAAAACATCAAACAGTTGCAGTTTTTTTTCAAAATTAACAAAGTTATAGTGTCAAAATATGATAATAGTAACAATTAAATGCACTGCATCGTCTTTCGCCTTGTGAACATCCTCTAACTTTCTATGAAAAACTCTGAAGGCATTCATAAGTTAACAGATTGTTTGATATCTAAATTTATGCCTCGTATAGGCTAGAAACAATTGCAATCTAATTTTGACGGGCTAAAGTATACCGCTGAGGTATATGTATATGTCCAGATACTTTTATGGGTATCTATGACTGATCATACGCTTGCACTAGCATTTATTAAAATGCTGGATAAAGCCTGATCATGGTACATAATAGAGGCGCTTGATTATATCAGTTTAGATAATTATCTATTTAAAAAGATCGGATGAATGATTTAATAGTCAAACTAATCTAAAACTCAAGTTAATATCTCTTTGATAGTGCCGTTTTTGTGCTCTTTACTTTGTATATTTGTTGATATCTGTGGAGCCAGGCGGGCCGGCAATCAGAGCCTGCATTTATTTCCCCACGCACGTTACATAAAAACTTTCTAAAACACATTATAATTTTCCACAAAGACATTTGCCAAGCAAGGTCCAGATGTCCCATGAAATCATCATAAAATATCATCTTAATCTTCTACTAAAATGTTGTATACACATTCATGACATTGGTACAATTAAGTCCTCCACATTTAATACATGTATAATCAGCTGTGGTCTCTAACCCATATTTTCTGTAAGTGCATTATACGCGTATCACAACTGGTCCAGCAGTTACATTTCATATCTTTTAGAAGATTTTCAGGGGCTTGAGGTTTATCCGTTTTACTCAGAACGAACCTAGCATCAATAACCGTCCAAACCCAGTCAGTTGACCAGTTCCAACAAGTGCCGGTCCCAAATAACTTTCGGACTGACTTTCTGAAACCAACAGAAGTGGTTTAGAGGTCAACAGACGTAGACATAAGCAGTTAGGCCTACAGGTATGATTACATTAGTCATTGAGATTCTCTTTGTTATTTACGAAAATGGTGTCTCTCTTGGGCTTCCATACATTATTAATGTCGCAAAATATTTACTCAAAAGTAAATGTAGTCGCATTTTTTAAACTACTCTGTTTTATATAGAATTTACGTTACAATATTATACAAATACAAATAACACCTAGCATGTTAACATTATAAAAGTGACGATTCAAAAAATTGTGTACATGAAACAGATTATGGTCACAGATCTAGATTAGGCCTATTGGCTACTGCCCTTGATCCAGTCATGTATCTTGTAAACAATGACACAGGCAACAAATACATTATATGAACTCATGATGTTATAGTCACTTGTTAGGGTCTAAAAAAAAGTTCTGATCAGTGAAAAGACGTGTAAAACAACAAATAGGAACGTTTTTTCTTACTTTCTCCGTATCGGAAAATAAATAAATAACTGATGACGTCACGATACGAGTGAAATGACGTCAGTATGGTGAGTTGTTCAAGCCATGTCAATGTAACTTAATTGTGTACAAATAAAATACAATTTTAACAATTTTCCCCTGATTAGATTTTTCTCGATTTTTTGTATGTTTTCAAGAGGCCATTAAAAATTTTCGCAAAAAACATTCTGTTGCAATTATTATGATGTTAAAATCTAAAGTGACTGGACTAAGTGGCGCAGCACAGTCAAAGATACGACAGATCTACTCAACTGTATCATTGTGTTTTTTGCTTTTTTGCCTTCGGCTCACACAAGCGGACATCTTCAATAGTCTTCTGCGCCTGTTTAAGCGGTAGGGGGAAGAGCAAAAGAGACCTAGTTCTAGGTCTTGATAAGATATTTTTGTAGCATGGTCTTGTCATGCAATGACACCATTTCTGACAAATTCATATTAAGTTTTTGTAACAATTTCAACTGTATTTACCATTTGTTAACTCTGTTTAAAGCAACAATCTATCAGTCTGATGCTTATGTTTATTTATGTTACATCAGCCGCCATGTTGGATGCTGAGTTACGTTAGGCCATGAAGGTGAAGATATCAGCTCTTTACTAAGACGCACAACGCTTCCCAAAATTTAGTGTTTGGTATGCAACAGAATATTGTGCGGCTCATGAAGACAAAATCGTTGGATTTGTTTCGTTTTTTGACAAAATCATCGTTTAAATGTTATAAATAAATGATCACCTATAGCTACAGGAATATAAATCCATAGATACAAAGTACTTTTAAACCTCTAAAGGTATAGATGCTTAGTTAAACCATGTATTCTACTTTTGATTTCAAATGTCTGTGAAAAGAATGGCAGATGTAAACACGTTATGATGGAGGTTTAACTACCGGTTAAAAGTTTAATTTAATGAGGATAGTTTGTTGGATAGTTAAATTTTATAGAGTAGACACAAAATACATACTCTATTTGTTCAGTATACTTGAAGGGGGGAATTATTAGAATGTAAACATTGCCATGTGTCGTCAGGTAAATAAACAGTTTTACCCATGATGCTCGGTGTCTCCATACAAAGGTCAGTCAGACTGTTTGTGTACAGAATGACGCTAGGCATAATGGGAATTTTCCCTAACGACCGTTGCTATCCTTATGTAAATAAATACGCACAAAGTGGTTGTTGAATACTTTTATCACCATGTCAAGCTTGTTTCATTCTTATAAAAGGAAAGCCGAGGTTACTATTAATTAAAATATTCATTTGACTTCCTAATTATATATATTTTACTGAGTTTCTATGCTTATTGTTTGATTTATTCAACTTTCTTTAGTGGCACTACATTCATTCCATAGACATTGCGCAGTTCATAGTTTTTTGTTCGGTTGCGGAGTTCACATTCCACTGCTTTAGATGTGAATTCACAGTTTTAACTGTGAACTCCGCACATTTTCTGGTGTACTTCACAGAGGTTAAAATACCCTTGTGAACTCACAATCTAGGTTCACAATCATTTTGGTTGTCTTGCTAGCAGTGCATCTACTTTTAAAACCTAATATTTAGAATTCATTTTCGTCACTTTCTAAATGGTTAGATATTAGTAAATTTCTACATTATATCATTTATTTTACTTGGCAAATAGTTAGATTTTATCATTCTAAAGAGTCTTTTTGTACTAGAACTGGTCTAGAGAACGACAAACGTTATTGTATAATCAGTGGTAGACTTATGTATAACTGTTGTTTATTTATATGAATATATCAGATGATATTAAACTTTAAAATCAAATCATAAAAGTTTTGCTTGACTATCTTATTATAACAACAATCTGTTAGCAGCTGTGAACCCTGTTCCCTGAAAAATCCGAGCAGCCAGACCCAGCACTACTCAGATTACATCGTTGGTGTTGAAGCTTAAGAGCTCAGCTTTCAAGAGTATTTACTAGAATTGCAATTTGTCAGCAACAGTGAACCACTGGAAGTATCATAACCAGAGTACTACAGTATCTACATAACGTGTAGTGAAAGGGTAATCATGTATGCCAAATAAGTCGACGAACAATGGGAAATCTACTTGTTTGGCGTAAGCTCACTTCAGCGGACTAGTTCTAAACTTATGCCACCATCATCAACGTCTATCTCTCCGCTCGTATCATCGCAGCCATGGTGTTGAGAGAATGTAGTGTTCAATGATAAGTCGTATTTGGACTTATAATTGTAACACCCTTAGACCTATCAGTGTCTCAAAACAAGTTTAAGTCACAACTATTGTTTGCCATGGTAATCTCGTGAACACATCACATAGACCAGCTATTATGTTCTGTGAGTGTCTCTATATTCTGGCAATGTCAAGACTTTGTCTATCAGCATAAAAAACGACAGACCTCACGTTGCACATGTCACCAAGGGCTTCTTACAGGCTAACAACATGAATGTATTCTCTTGTTATTCTGAATTGCCAAAATTATGTACCTAGTTGAAATGAGGCATTTCTTTTTAGCATCAGTTTATATATTTGCGTACTAAAAACTTGCACGCACTGGTTTCGAGTATATCACTGGAAAAACGATATGATATGATCCAATGCTTTAAAATGTTGTGTAAGTTTTAGACGAATTTGGCCCCTGCAAGGGAACCCGCTAGAGAGGGTTATTATAACCCCAAGGCAGTTAAATTCTATTGGTTTTTTTTATAGTATAACTTGTTTTTAGATTGATGATAAAGATTTTGTCTTCGTTTAGTGGTTTTAAGGGTTAAGTAAGTACTTATATGTAGCATGAAAATTATTTTAAAGTGCAAAAAAGGTACACTAATTTTGGAATGGATCTAGCTTACAAAATTTGATATTGACCAAGTAAATTTATATTTGAACAGTGAACATTTTTTGCTTAACAATATTGCAGCGACAATTAAAATATCACTGATAAAATCTTACAAATTTTCATTATCTCAGGATATTCTTTTTGCAACATAATAGATAATACACTAAAATACTGCAGCCAAAAACTACCAGTTTTCTAAAACTCAAACCTCAAGACCAGCCTCTCATCTTTCAAAAGTTTTGTAGAAGATTTACTAATGACAGGACAGGTTGATTGAGTGATAACATATTTGGTCATTTCTCATCGCAATTCTTTATCAAATAACTCAATTGAGTTGCTGATTAATAATTGTGTATGTATTATTTAAGGGGTGAAAGATATCTCTATTTAAAGACAGCATTGACTTGGAAAAAACAAGTGGTAAATGTTGTAAGATCTTACCATGTTTTCTTCTGTGTAACTGTGCTGGTCCAAGCAAACTGGTCTTTCAATTCCTTCCTACAAGTCATCAAGTGAATTGATTATATTCCATCAAAAGAGTGTACACTGCTTGATATGACAACATGTTGTTGACATCCTGAAAACATCATAATAATAAGTCTAACAGAATTATTTATTCTTTGGTTCATTTGATTGAAAAATGTATTTATTGCCCTCTATTTAGAGTATTGCAATTACAAATGTACATTATAACTAGTGATACCCCCGCAAAAATCTAAAAATATGCGACAAACAGGAAGTAGATGAGCAAGGAGCATGAAATCGCTTTACACCACATGGGACTATGGGATGAAGCAATATGCAAAGTATTAGGTTGCTGCATGTTATAGTTGCTGAGAAAACTGCGACGGAAATTTCGTAACACACGGACGGACGGACGCACACACGCACGCACGGACAAGGGTAAAACAGTATACCCCCCTCTTCTTCGAAGCGGGGGTATAATAACAATGACAATTGGGTCAGAACACAACTTCCATACTTAGTTATGGTCCCACCCATGTAAATTCTTAAATCAGAATACTGGTACTTCATTATGGATAAGGTATACAGTTTAAGTCTTGTAAATACAAAGTTTGAAGCCATCACAAGTAACTTGAAGTATAATAAATTGTTCATTTTGATTTATTTATTGGTAAATGAGATAACTAATTTTGCAGAGCTTGTACATAAAATACTTCCTACAGACATTCTCTCTCCTACCACTGATTCTAAATCATGTAGGACAATTGTCAGTAACTGATGAAAGTATGCATCTAGAAACAGGTTCACAGCTTAATCCAGAGATTTAGCCTTTCCAGGAAGGTAAGTGACCTATACAATGAGTTGCTACAGTGTTTAGTCCAACCAAAAAAGAGCAAAAGGAACAACAGCATGTAGACAAGTTAAAGAAAGTAATATAATATTATACACTTACCAGAAATTAGTTTACACATTGAACTATTTGAACAAACACCCTATAAGGTGACTATCATGTTGCTTCAAGTATTGAACTCATTGAGGGTTGGCAACATCAGGATCCTAGAAATGAATGATCTGAAATCAACAACAAAGTTATTGGGAGATTAGTAATAGATACTGTATTTCCATTAGCATATAGGGAAGATGTCTGCTTCTTGAGAAAATGTAAGTCAAAACGGATAGGAAGAAAAAAAACACATGAGAGCTTGATATTTGAGTCACCTTAAGTAAATTATCTGAGCAAACAATAAAATCAGTGATTAGAGCTATTTTTGTTTAATTATGATCAATTAACAAGTTTTGTGCTTTAATACTACGAGGGGTGTCCCAGTAAATCGTGTACTTTGTCCATAACTTTTTTTCCTTACGTCTCATGATGATCATAATATACAAGACTGTTTGTTAGCCTTATTTTTATACAAATTAAGCATTTGACCTATAAGTATTTGCATTAAAGGCGTCATTTTAATGTTCAGCTAATACAAGTATGTGCATGCGGCGCAACCACTTTCACACTTGTATACTGTATAGCGGGTTATTTCTGCGGGGCAAAAATTTCGCGTAAACAAGAGAGTTTTGTATTGGCGATGCTAAATATTGGCGGAAATTACTCTGAGCGCCAATTTTAAACCTCCCGGTGAAAGATTGTCAAAGGTACATAACTCTGTCATTTCCACTAAAAAGGTCAATTTACCTGTATAAGCGGTCACTACCAACCGCGACTTTTCAAATTTTTTAATTAACTAAGTGTCACCAAAGTTGCATAATCTTAGCGGACGTGTTAAAAACCAATTCTTACACTGCAGAATATCTATTTCTATGACGATGTATTGACGGGAACAAGATTAATCATGTGATAAGGATCGCCATTAAATGTGAATGTTTTTGTTGAAAAAATTACCTGGGTGCCGCTTAGTTTGATTGATCGATCGACAAATTGCATAAGTAAGCCCAACTCGCGAGAGTCTTATAATAATAACAATTTGTTCTAACGACAATCAAAATTTTCGCGTGTTTATTTATAGTCGTGAATAACGCCTTTGTCTTTGTTAAAAATTATCGGTATTAAAGTTTGCGGCCACACACTCCTTAAAAATTGCCAATTTACCAGAATCCATTCGTCAAGGTCCAACAAATTTTAAAATTTTCAGCTTGTCACAAACAATGTACAATCAACCCACCTAGTGGAGACAAAATCAATTATACAGCGTTGTCACGTGACAAAATTTGACAATAGTTCTCTTTTGAATATCAATAAATAATAAGCTACATAAACACTTACTCCGCTCTTTTTACTCAATTTGTTAAATTCGGTGATGAGAAGTTTGTCTTCGGTTTGATAACAAGCAATTAAATTAATTGCAATACTAAAGATGACTTTGTTTTTTACGACAATCAAATAAGTGTTTGAGCTAAACTCGTGAAGATTCGGAAATGACCGACATACGGGTTTATAAAGTAAACAAAATGGCGGCAGCGTCGTCGAATTTCGTAACCGAGTTTTAATGGAACCTGTCGTCTTATTGTTAGAATGACTGTGTTGTCTGTCTGTATTTTCGTTTGCTACGTACATAACTTGAATCAATTTTTTTGTGTTATTCAAAATACCAAATTTTGTTCATTCACATAATAAATCTCACCAAATTCACAACATAATTCTTGTTTTTAAGGGAGTTAATACATGCACATTTTAATGAATACAAATTTATTAAGAGTAATGTCCCTTAGTAAACAGTATGGCGGCGACTTAATACTGCGGTGGTTTGTATTCGCGGTGTTTATATTTGGCGCATTTTCATTTTCCGCCAATAAAGCCAAAATAAAACCCCCGCAGATAATACCCGCTATACAGTATTCGTTCATACTGAGTTCAAGTGGGCAGCAAAATTTAAACTTAAACTTTTTAATTGCATTTTATTTTTACATAGACATTCGCAGTAATTATCCATGTATTATCACACCAAATCTCAAATCATAAATTACGTATTCAAGAGTGTCATACGCGTTTGCACCGAAACACGAAAAATGTGACATCAACGAGATAAGGTGACGTCAGGACAAGATTGAGTCTATGTAATAGCAACTCAGTTTTATAATCAGCCTGGCACAACATGGATGGGTATAAATTTGAATTTAAACATATAGACAGACAAAATGAATCATTAAGTATACAATGTGCATACTACATATGGTAGAGTAGTTATTCATTGTGTAATACATCGACTGAATATATGGTATCAAAAACTGCTGGAAGTGTTATTCAAAGTTAAGTTGGATACCTAACCCGTGGACCATTATATCATTGACCATACTAATATTTTGAGACTGATGTCACAAATTTGTAACAAAAGAAAGACAAAAACAAATTTGTTAAAGTAAATATGAAGTAAATACATTGCCAGTATTTGTCACTGTTCACAACAAGGCGAACTTGGAGAGTGAATAAAAATGATTTCATAGACCTGACGTTTTAATATGACGTTGGCTTGCGCCGCGTTGTCATACCTAGTGTCCTATAAATTGAAGCAAAACTTTTACTTTTTAATTAACCGTCTAAAAATTTAGCATACTTACTCACAACACATACATTTAATGGCAGTTAAAAGTTGGTGCTAAAGTTGCGCGTAATTTTCCGCCATAAACAGAGTCCACGATTTACTGGGACACCCCTCGTATATGTTCAGTGTTCCTTTAATCCTTCAAAACATCTGAAATTGGTCCAGTACATCATGAAGTTGTTGATGGCATATATACAGTATCCACCAAAACTTGGAAAACATTTTTTTTTTTTTTTTTTTTTTTTTTTTGGTTTCTTTTACGTCGCATTCAACACATATATAGGTCATATACACGACGGCCAGCTCTTCCTACTACAGGTTTCCTGGACACTTTATCTATCACCAGTACTAACTTACCCTACCACGAGGCCGACAACTCATGTATAGGGTATGACCTGCCGCGACCGGGATTCGAACCCGGATCTCCGGATTCGAAGTCAGACATGCTAACCACTACGCCACGGCCGCGGCTTGGAAAACATTTTTACTTTGTAGGCTTACTGTATAGCTTTTATCTAAAATTTGATAACTTTTTCTTTAGGAAGGCTCTTTATAATAGTTTTGCTTTATATTTTAGTATTCATTATGATTATAACTGAGACTTCAAAAGTAGCATAAGAGCTTTGCTATGGAAAATAATTACAGTAAACATGTTTTGGATATGAGAAGGAAAATGCTAGTTATGATTGTTTACAAATTTTTAACTTATTAAAAGTAAAAAAAAGTTTAAATAGATTAGTAAATACAGTTTCAAATCTATTAAATTTTTTTTTACTTTTGCATAAAGATTGATTTTTAAAGCAAAATGTGTTGGAAAATCATTGCATAAAGCCAAATTAAAAAAGATAATACTTAGCTGTAACACTTACATCACTTGTTTACAACCGAACAGTATACACTATCAGTAATGAACATCATCAGTTAGTCACATCATCAGTAAAATTCTGAAATATAGGAAACATATCCAAAAATTAAAAAATAATTCAATTGTGAAAACGGTACATTTTAATTCAGTATAGAGAAGGTTTGAATGATCACAAAGCAGTTATTTAAGATCATAGATGTTCAAGGGAGCTAATACTGTAAGGTTACTGTATAGTACCATATATTTTAAAGTGAGTTATCTCCCTTACAAATAACATAACAGTCTTGTGAGTTAGCCCTCGCTACCTTTGCCAAAAACTACATTTATTATAAACAAGTCTACATGTACAGGGAATTTACTTTGAATCTGAACCCCTAAGAATTGAAATATACTAGGCGTCAATGAAAACTTACCACTTACATGAACCTTATTTTTGAAAAAATGAAAACACTTACAAATATGAAAATTTTACATGATTTTAAATAATATAATAGAAAATAGGATTTTTCTTTGCAAGTACGGAATCTAAGCATAAACGGACCCACTCCGCGAACCAAGACAACCACCTCGAAAATGAAAGTTACGGACCTCAGTTGCGGGTATGTCCTCCCTCTGCATCAAGTTCAGCTTGACATCTACGTCTCATACTCCGTATCAGACGCAGGATTCTGTACTAGGATATAGCATCCAACTCCTCAGTCAGTGCTTGTATACGTTGCTTCAATTTATAGACGTGACGTCTGACGTCATAAACCCTTAGGTCAAGTTGGTCCCAAAGATGCTTTATAGGGTTTAAGTCGGGACTGAATGCTGGTCAAGGCGATGTGTGGACATTATTATCCTGCAGGAAATCTTTTGTAACGCGAACCGAGTTGGGCCGTGCACTGTTTTGCTGGAGAAGGTTGACGTCAGCGTCAGTCTGAATAAAAGAAAGAACTACTGGCCTCAGCACATTATCAATGTAACGATGAGCAGTAAGTGCTCCATGCAATACAATAAGTGGGGTCTTGTGCCTCCAAGAAATGCCTTCCAAAACCATGACACTATCACCACCCCAGCGTGCAGCAGGAGAATTTGACTATCGGTACGTCCTGACGTCACCTTTTCACAACCTAGGCGTGACCTACCTTTCACTGAGCCTATCCGTTCATGTCTCCTTACCAGATTCATGATTGTCTGATGGGAGCAGCCCATGTCACGAGCATTCTCAAGAAATGAAAGCCCGGCGTCAGCAATGCCGAGAACTTGGTGACGTTGAGTGTCTCCTAAACGTGGCATTTGAATAGCAATAGTTGAAATTACAAAGGGTTTTTCTTAACCTGTCGACTAACTGTCGTTAGAGACAAATGATTTACACAAACTACTGAATACATGTCGTTCTTACAAAAAAATCCTACTTTGCATGTGCAGTCCGGGACTCGAACATCGTAAATCGATTTTAGATTCTTTTGGCAGCAATGACTACATGTGTATGCCAAACATGTGTCTATGTAAAATTTTTACTGCACTTCAATTCTATTATCATAAAGCGAGGGTTGGTAGGGTGGTAAGTTTTCATTGACGCCGAGTATACTTTCAATTACAGTCCTGCTCTTTTTTATAAGTTAAAAAATTGTAAACAATCATAAATTGCATTTTCCTTATCAAATCAGATGGGCTAAAATAAGTTTATTAAATTGACTAGTAACATCATAACCTATCTCCCTTTGTATTTAGGTCATATTCATACGACGGTCAGCTCTTCCTACTATAGGTTTCCTTGACTTCTTTGGATCATATAGCTTTTTTACAAGTACATAAGGCACTTTCCACAAGGCAATCACTAGCTATAGCGCATTTTGCGTACGATTTTTTGTAGCATAAGAGGTCTACAGAACAGTTTGCTTCAAACTAGCAAATCCAAGATGGCGTCTTTCTCAAACAGAAAGTTCAGAATTGTAACACACGAAAGACATTCAAATCAATAATCCCTTTAATTATTCTTTTTAACAGCTTTGACAAAATATATGCAATAAATGAAATATATCAGTATTCTTGAAAAAGAAACACATTCCCACAGGGGGCAGCCATTTTGAAGGCCGAAACATTCTGAATGATACAGCTAGCAAGAAAAAAACTTGCTTCTTATGGCTAGCAAGTGATTCATCTTTCTTGATCATAGCAGACAGTTCCTTAGAAAATTGCTAGCTACCGATACAAAGTGCTTGCCTTGCGGAGCATGCCTATAATCTACATCCTACTTTTCTACATGGTACTGACTTATCAATATACATGTAAATGCCAGGAGAGCACATATCACAGGTTTAGCGCAAAACAGTTGTAACTTGCTCTTTTCTAATATTGAGTTACCACAGTTTTGCACTAAACCAGTGATATAGCATGTTAATGAAGCATGTCAACATTTTTCCAAGGGAGTCTAAATAAGAATTGTTGTGGAATGGATGTGAAGTTAACTTTAACAGAAGTAAGTATAATCTTACTCTTATAATGCAAGCAGTAAGATGAAAATTACAGCACTACAATTGATCTTACTGCCATTGACTTTTTGCTCTAGAGATGACAGTTTTACAAATAATATTGTTTCTACCATAAAGACAAAAGCGAACCAAACCTGCTAGGTCTACAGACATCAGTGCCTCATACCTCACATAATAATTTCAACCTGAAATAAATAAAAGCAGAGAAGAGAAACCCGAAAAACTGTTTCTTTTGCAACACTTATGGTCATGACTGCATTATAGCATCTCCATGTAAGGTTACCTCCATTGTAAGCCAGGCAACATTTGTAAACAAGTAATGGTAGACGCTCATTCAGAACAATGTAAAAGCTTGCAAATGTGCTTCCCGTGCAAGAGTTTCAAAGAGCATCAAATGTATTTATGGACCTATCAGATTCCAGGTCAGGTATGCACGCGGGCATCAGATGGGTATAAATAGCGGAAATCAACAGAGGGTCGTTGGTTCCATCTCTGGGCAGGGCATACTTTTGAGAAGCATGGTTGTGAATTTTTTCTCCCAGCCATTCTGCCTCCTACCAATGATTTTTAATTATGTAGGACAGTTGTCAGTCACTGATGAAAGTATGTGCTTAGTAGTTGATTAACAGCTAAATCAGAGATTTAGCCTTTCCAGGAGGAGTGAGTAGGTTGATTGACTGCCGTCGTATGACCGTTACAATGTGTTGCAACGGCGTTAAATCCAACAGAACAAACAACAAAAATTGGGGTTAGACTAGTGATTCCAGACTGTTCACTTTGCTCATCTTAATTAGGTCTCCATTGTTGTTAAGTGGTAAAGATATATGGGCTTGTGTTCTCTCTGGGGCTATTGTGTGAGAGTCATAGATAAGTTAGCTTAGTACTGGTTGTATTGAGGAAGAGGTGGTTTGCGTCTGGTGTTGGACATTAATGTAGCTCGAACACCTGGTTGACATAGTTTATATGGTTCTTTATTGTTAAAAGCTAGGTATAGCTTGGATGCACAGTGAGCTGGAACTCTGTTGTTGTATATTGTGAGTCGTAACTCAAGGTTTATATGTTCAAAGTGGAACTCTTGAGTTGGGGTGTTGGTTTAATATAGTTGGAACTCATATTTCATTCAATCACTATTTGTTTTGTATGCATTTCATGGTTCTTCTTTCTTATTTCTTTTATTTGACCACAATTCTAGGTCAAGGTAGTCCTCGAGGGAAAAAATAAAATAAATACATTTAGTTAGTACATTTATTCATACTGTGTAATCGATTCATTAATTTTTATATTGTTGCCTTCCACTCGGTGCATGTGACACTTTGTTAAGTTAAAATTTAAAAGTCAAATATTGCTTTTCATTATGTAGGATAAATATTGGAAAAAGTAGTCAAACTACAAAATCTAGGGTTTTAATCAGATTACATTTTTGTATGTGTGTGATGTATACAGATTCTTTGGAAAAGGAAACAATGATGTTATGTAGGATAAGGTAGGGCATGCCTTGATTCATGTAGTGTATGTAAGCAAAGAAGCTATTTGGAATGGCAGAAGGAAAACTAATGTTATATATATTTACAATTAATAGTGTGTACACCAGTCACTTGTGTGTGAGCATTGTAATACAGGATCTCTAAGGTTTGCATGGAGGGTCACAATGAAATGACCTTTGTGTAGACCAATAAATGCACAGCTTTGGCTGTGCATTTAAATCTAAATGAAACACTATTAATAGCATTTTTCACACAATTTCAATGTTAAGACCAAGGTTTGTGAGCTGATTGACAGTGGTATTATTCACAGTCTGTGATTGGACGGCTCATTTCAAATTGTGTGACGTAGACAATGTAAACAAGTTACTAAACATAATGATTTCTTCATGAATATTATAAAGAGAAGGTCACCTGAATGTGACCCTTGTAAGAAAATGGCCAGATCTAAATTAGTGAGTAAGAGAGTGGAAAATTTAAGATCGAGTTTTTAAAAAAATTGCATTTGTGTATGTGTGTTATGTATACAGATTCTTTGGAAAAGGAAACAATGATGTTAATTGGATATGTTCAATAATTTATAGTGTACAAGATGGTTTTAACCATCAGTTGGGGCCAATATTCAACTTTCAGTACTATCATTAAGAGAAAAAAGAGAGAATTCCAACAAAAATAAACACTTTGTTGGACAAATGAGCTGATTAGCTGCTAGCTTTGTTGGTTGTGCAGACTTTATGCTGTGTAGAACATTTGACAAGTGAGCAATGATGGCTAAATATTGTTCAACTAACCTCAAACAATAATTGAGGTCAATGTTGTAAAAACAAAAAATGCTGCAAGGGGAATATATATATAGAAATAAGTGGACAAATATTAAACCCTTTAGGTAATAAGCCACAGAGTCTACAGATTTCAGGTTGATATACACATACTTTCAGAAATAAAATTTCATCTAACTTAAACCTTTGCAAATTGAAATTGACTGATACACAACAAGCTTCTATCATAGTATAAAAATATTAAGAATGCATTGAAACAATGTTCCAGGAAATATTCAAACCAACTTAAAAAATACAAGAATGAAATAAAAGTTGATGTGCTGCTTACCAAGTCTTAATTTATCAAAAATTGATTTAAATTTGACAACTTTTAATGAAAAAAAAATATAACTATGTATTAGAGTGTTCAAAAAAAAAATGACTTAACAAGTGATTGACTAGACAAGTCAACCTACAGTGCAGTATATAAAATAACTGGACCTACAGTGCAGTATATAAAATAACTGTGCTGTAACCAGTACTGTCTTAGTCATGCTGACCGGCGAAAAATATACCTCCCAATTACCACTATGAGCAACAAGGGGGCATAAGACCTACTGTCCACTCTTAAAAATTGAGTGTCCAGAACAATGACAGGTGCTTTCCTGGCGCAATGTGTCAACTTGTCTGTGCAATGTCGTTCACTCAAAAACCTTCCAATAAAAATCAATTTATTACTAATTTACAGTAAAAATATTTATATTTTTCATCAAAAATAGTATATCTACACTATGATGTAACAAAACAAGAATTAAACTTGTTAAGTATAATTAAATAAGTCCCAATAACTTGCTTCTAACTAAAGTTACTAACTTTAAGTTATAATATTTACATTTTTCATAAAAATTGTAACAACCCTTTGATGTTAAAAATAAAATTTAAACTTGTTAAATATAATTACATAAGTCTAAACATACTGAAAAAATTTGATAAAACTAACATTATATAATAACCTTCAAAAATATTCAAAAAAAGCAAAATGACTTTGTAAGTGATTGACAAGACAATTCAACCTACTGTCAGTATCTAAATGTACTGTCAGTAACGAGTACTGTCTTAGTCATTGACTGGCTGTGACCAGAACAATGACAGGTGCTTTCCTCGCCGCACTGTGTCAACTTGTCCGTGCAGTGTCGTTCACTCACAAATTGTCCATTACAAAAATCATTAGTAAACTAAATTATTATAATTAATCAAAACGGTAACTACACAAGGATAGAAAAAAATTTAAAAAAATATTGTACAAAAATTGTAAAAAAAACCTACAAGCAAAATTCTAAGATTGAAAAAAAAACCCTAGCAAAATTATTGCTGAAAAGAAATCAAAATGACGAAGCTACTAACTTTAAAGTTATAATATTTATATTTATCACAAAAAATTGTAAAAACACCTTGATGTTAAAAATAAAATTTTAACTCATAAGTATAATTAAATAAGTCTAAACATACAGAAAAAATTTGATAAAACTATCACTTAATAATAACCTTCAAAAATATTCAAAAAACAAAATGACTTTGTAAGTGATTGACAAGACAAGTCAACCTACTGTCAGTATCTAAATGTACTGTCAGTAACGAGTACTGTCTTAGTCATTGACTGGCTGTGACCAGAACAATGACAGGTGTTTTCCTCGCCGCACTGTGTCAACTTGTCCGTGTAGTGTCGTTCACTCACAAAATCGTCCATTACAAAAATCATTAGTAAACTAAATTATTATAATTAATCAAAACAGTAACTACACTAGGATATAAAAAAAATTTAAAAAAAATATTGTACAAAAATTTTAAAAAATAACCTACAAGCAAAATTCTAAGATTGAAAAAAAAATAACCTAGCAAAATTATAAAAAGTGATAAAAAAGAAAACAAAAATAAAGTAAAATAGATAAAAAAAAACCAACATGCTAACACATCACAGACTCTGTTTATATCAATTGGAGAGGTAAAACTCCAGTGATCAAGTCATATCGACCAATCTCCATTTGACCAGTGCCTAGTGTTATCACATGTAAAACCTTACATTGTAAAAAAATAACCTACATCATAGTAAAAAAAACCTACGAGCAAAATTCTAAGATTAAAAAAAAATAAACTACTAGCAAAGTTCATAATAAAAAAGAAAAGAAAAATGACATAATAAAGAAAAAAAACATGCTAACACATCACCAACTCTGTATATATCAATTGGAGAGGTAAGACTCCAGTGACCAAGTCATATCGACCAATCTCCATTTGACCAGTGCCTAATGTTATCGCATGTAAAACCTTAAATTGTAAAAAAATAACCTACATCAACTTAAAACAAGAGCACCGCTGGGCGGAGCATTATATGCCAGAAAGAGTTGTTTTTTATGAATAATTGTGGGAAACAAAGTATAGAAAAAAAGTTTTAGGGTAGTAATGACCTTGACCTCTTTGACCTTGTGACCCCCAAAATCAATAGGGGTCTTTTACCTGATATGGACAATCCTCATATGAAGTTTGAACATTGGTGACCAAATGAAAATTAAGTTATGCTCAGGAAATTATTTTTAGTTCAAAGTAAATAATGACCTTGACCTTTGACCTTGTGACCCAAAAATCGATAGGGGTCTTCTACCCGATATGGACAATCATCTTATAAAGTTTGAATATTGTTGACCTAATGGAACTTAAGTTATGCTCCAGAAACTGTTTTCAGTTTAAGCGTAATAGTGACCTTGACCTTTGACCCCAAAATCAATAGGGGTCTTCTGCCTGTTATGGACAATCTTTGAATGAAGTTTGAATAATGTGGACCAAATGGAACATAAGTTATGGTCTGGAAACTGCTTTCAGTTTTAAGGTAATAGTGACTTTGACCTTGAAACCCCAAAATCAATTGGGGTCTTCTACCTGATATGGACAATCATCGTATGAAGTTTGAATAATATGGACAAAATGAAACATAAGTTATGCTCAGGAAACTGTTTCCAGTTTTAGGTAATAGTGACTTTGACCTTGTGAACCCAAAATCAATAGGGTTTTTTACCTGATAAAAACAATATTTCTATGAAGTTTGAATATCGTGGGCCAAATTGAACTTAAGTCATGCTATGCAAACTGTTAGCAGTTTTAAGGTAATAGTGACCTTGACCTATGACCTTGATGGAACTTAAGTTATGCTCCGGAAACCAAATTGGTAAAGGAGGGACAAATGCCAGAAGGTACAACATTATATGTCCGAAATTCTTTCGGGCATATAAAAAATCTACAAAGCAAAAAACTGATATAAAAAAAAATACTAGCAAAATTATTGATAAAAAGAAAACAAAAATAAAGTAAATAGATAAAAAACAACATGCTAACACATCACAGACTCAGTTTATATCAATTGGAGAGGTAAGACTCCCGTGATCAAGTCATATCCACCAATCTCCATTTGACCAGTGCCTAGTGTTATCGCATGTAAAACCTTAAATTGTAAAAAAATAACCTACATTAATTGTAAAAAAAAACCTACAAGCAAAATTCTAAGATTGTAAAAATAAACTTCTAGCAAAGTCCATGATAAAAAAAGAAAACAAAAATAATAAAATTGAAATAAGTTTTAAACAAAAATACTTAAGATGCCTAAGATGAAAAATCTGTAAGCTTACAATAACAAAAATAAATTGTAAAAAATAACCTACATTAATTGTAAAAAAAACCTACAAGCAAAATTCTAAGATTGTAAAAATAAACTTCTAGCAAAGTCATTGATAAAAAAAGAAAACAAAAATAATAAAATTGAAATAAGTTTAAAACAAAAATACTTAAGATGCCTAAGATGAAAAATCTGTGAGCTTACAATAACAAAAAATATAAGCAAAAACAGAACCAAAATTTTCTAGAAGTAAAAAGGTGTCCTTTGGCTTAAACAAAATTGAAGTTAAGCAGATAATCATTCCATACTCCAAAATTTTAAGATGAAAAAAAAAATGAGTTAAAAAATAAGTTAAAACAAAAGTTAAATGGGAAAAGTAAAAATTCAGAAAATAAGCGAGCACATCATGAACTCCCTTTAAATACTGACCACACACTAAGTACTATCTCTGTTTGAACGTTTTCAAGAGTCAATAGCGACTTTGAAATGCGATATGAACAATTATTCATAGTTTCATACAAAAATTAAGAAGTTGTAAAAAAAGCCTTATACAAAAAACAAAAAGAATTGGTACATTTTATTTGAATGTTAACTGCATATAACCACATCATTTTTTACTTTATACAATGTATGATTACTGAAAACTTAAGTCATGACAAGAATGGATGAAACTTACAGAACAGAATGAGTTTTATGTTGTTGTTTTTTCTGTATTATATCGTGTGAAAAGATAGAAAGATAGGAAAAGATCTAAAGATATGGAAAAAGTGGTTACTTGTTTAGATATAGTGGTTACTTGTTTAGATATATTCAATGTTAACAGCATATTACTACATGGGTTTTTACATGAATGTTCACTGAATACTTGCCTATGAAAAGATAGAAAAATAGGAAAAAAATTATAAGAAATAGAAAGATCAGGTACATTTTATTAAGCATGTAGATTCAATGTTTACTGTATATTATCATGATTTTTGTACACTGAATGTTTACTGTATATGCTTGGAAGCTGAGAAACAAAATGTTAATAGATTGTTTGTTTGGGTTTTATGGCGCACCAACACAAAAAGGTCAAATCACCTCGAAAGCAATCAATGATACTATTAATTCTAACTGAATTAATGATGTAAAGCTCTATATCTTATAATTAACATATTCTTCTTTCAAAAAGTTAAGTATCGCATATGATGAAACAGATTCAAAAATGTCTTTAAGTAATTAAAATGTTTGTCACTAATGTATTTAAGACCCGGACAGTCAAGTACAACGTGTTTTACATTGACATGCTTGTTACATGGTATATATTTAGGTGCTTCCTCTTTTTGAAAAAGGTATGAATGTGTTAATCTGATATGACCAATTCTACATCGCGTTATTACTATTTGATCTCAGCGATTAGAAAATATTGTTGACGAAGATGAACCAAGGGTTGGCTTTATGTCATGTAATTTATTAAATACAGCATGATTCCAGATTGTTTGCCATTTTGACTTAATTAACAAGCATAATGAATTACATGTACATGTATATATTAAAACATTATAATTATGTATGTAATATTGTCAAATGATAATTCTATATTTGTCTTTCAACATTATAATATGCATATTTTCATGTATATGTTATTACAAATGTATGTATCATGTTATGGGCCGGTGGTCTCTATCATTATCAAATAAACTGTGAACTGTATAATTACCCTTGGAAAGAGAGAATGTAAAAACATGCACTTACTATGTTTTACATTCAAGCTATTTTTTTTGTTGGGTTGAACTCCGTAGCAACAAATTGTATAGGTCATATAATAGGGGTCAGTCAACCAACTCACTGTTCCTGGAAAGGCTAAATCTCTGGATTTAACTGTTAAACTACTACTTAGCACATACTTTCATCAGTGACTGACAACTGCCCAACATAATTAAGAATCATTGGTAGGAGGAGGAATGGCTGTAGAAAATTATTCATGACCAAGCTCCATGGAAGTATGCCCTGCCCAGTAATTGAACCCAGGACCCCTCGATCAATAGACTTGCATGCTACCATCTGATCTAGCCGGACCGCTCATTCAAGCAATAAAATCGTTAAAAAATATGTACTGAACTAGTAAAAATCTGCACTTATCTTCTTTCAGATGACCATACATTTCCTGTTCATAATCATCTAAACCAATCTTCCATGCAGTTATATTGTATATCTGAAATAATAAATCAAAATACTGACAGTTGATGCTAATAAATTTTATAAAAAGCTGATCATGACACTAATCTCAAGTAAAATATTTAAATAAAAGTGCTGTTAAGACAGGACTTTGTTCACACTGAATGTAATTATTAATAAAAAAGGTATGTGATTGTAAGTTTGCTAGCTTTTTTATCAGTTCTACATCTGCACAATTAAAAAGGGACATGAATCTGGATGAATTATTCTTAGAGTTATGCCCCTTATTAATAAGTTATTATGGTTTATTATGGATAAACCATAATAACTTATTAATAAGGGGCATAACTCTAAGAATAATTCATCCAGATTCATGTCCCTTTTTAATTGTGCAGATGTAGAACTGATAAAAAAGCTAGCAAACTTACAATCAAATACCTTTTTTATTAATAATTACATTCAGTGTGAACAAATTTTAACCTTCAATATTGTAGTATAAAGGAGTAAACTTCAAATCAAGTTCATCCACAGTAATCTCCCTTTATAGGTAGATAGATGTAGAGCTGATGATTTAGCACGCTAACTTTAATTCAAATATATTTACAGCTACTAAAATATCTCAATTTTAATCTTTAAATGCTTAAGTATGAATAAGCTTAATTGCAAAAATACCAATTATTTCCCACAATAGACGTTTAGATATAGTATTGACAAGTTAGTGACCAATATCCAAAAATTCAGAATTTTTCTTCAATTACATAACACACTTTCCATAGACCTGCAATGCAAATTTTGAAACCAAAGAGGGGGTTTTATTAAATGGGTAAGAGCCATAATCAGAACAGCCTTATAACAGAAGATACAAAATAGAAGCTAAATATGAGGCCCCAACACTAAATTGTTTAAACTAAATTGTTTATATATTTCATATAAATATCATATTATGAATAATTGTGGAAAACAAAGTAGAGAAAAAAGATCTATTTTCAGTTTTAAGGTAATAGTGACCTTGACCTTTGACCTTGTGACCCCAAAATCAATAGGGGTCTTCTACCCGATATGGACAATCATTGTATGAAGTTTGAATATTGTGGACCAAATGAAACTTAAGTTATGCTCCGGAAACTGTTTTCAGTTTTAAGGTAATAGTGACCTTGACCTTTGACCTTGTGACCCCAAAATCAAAAGGGGTCTTCTACCCGATATGGATAATCATCGTATGAAGTTTGAATATTGTGGACCATATGGAACTTAAGTTATGCTCCGGAAACCCAAAATCAATAGGGGTCTTCTACCCGATATGGACAATCATCCTATGAAGTTTGAATATTGTGGGCCAAATGGAACTTAAGTTATGCTTCGGAAACCAAATTGCTAACAGACGGACGGACGGACGGATGGACAGACGGACGCCAGGGGGTATAACATAATATGCCCGAAATTTCATTCGGGCATATAAAAAGGATGGCAGCCAGTCGGCCATTTTGAATTGGAATTGATATAAAGTGCATGTACACATCAGCTGTAAACGCTTGTGCAAAATTCTATAAAATTAAATAAGAAAAAAATCTATTGAAATAAGCATACTATACAGTTACTAAATTAAATTTTAAAAAATTCCAGCCGCAAGTCGGCCATTTTTAATTGGACTTAATTTTAAACTGCTTGCATTTATCCACTATAAGAATGAGATCTTGTGTGCAAAATTCTATTAAAATACATTAAGAAACAAGAAGCGTCGCAATGCGACGAAACCAGGTTTTCAACGACCAAGTTTGGATATGACAGAAATGATTCATTTGAAAGCTACAAAATCAATAAATGCAAAATGAAGCAATTACATGGAAACTGAATTTCTAATTTAGCAAAAGTGACCTTGACCTTGATCACAGACAATTGGGTAGCAATCCCAAGCTGTCTCTTGATATCAGCTACCAATGCACCAAGTTTGGTGTCAATAGGTCAAAGCAAACTAAAGTTATTGAGCGGAAACTGAATTTCTATTTTTAGTGTCAGTGACCTTGACCTTGATCACAGACACCTGAGTATCAATCCCAAGCTGCCTCTTGCTATAAGCTACCCATACACCAAGTTTGGTGTCAATAGGTCAAAGCAAACTAAAGTTATTGAGAGGAAACTGAATTTCTATTTTTAGAGTCAGTGACCTTGACCTTGATCACAGACACCAAGGTAGCAATCCCAAGCTGCCTCTTGATATAAGCTACCCATACACTAAGTCTGGTGTCAATAGGTCAAAGCAAACTAAAGTTATTGAGCAGAAACTGAATTTCTATTTTTAGTGTCCGTGACCTTGACCTTGATCACAGACACCTGGGTAGCAATCCCAAGCTGCGTCTTGATATAAGCTACCCATACACCAAGTTTGTTGTCAATAGGTCAAAGCAAACTAAAGTTATTGAGCGGAAACTGAATTTCTATTTTTAGTGTCAGTGACCTTGACCTTGATCACAGACACCTGGGTAGCAATCCCAAGCTGCGTCTTGATATAAGCTACCCAAACACCAAGTTTGGTGTCAATAGGTCAAAGCAAACTAAAGTTATTGAGCGGAAACTGAATTTCTATTTTTAGTGTCAGTGACCTTGACCTTGATCACAGACACCTGGGTAGCAATCCCAAGCTGCCTCTTGATATAAGCTACCTATACACCAAGTTTGGTGTCAATAGGCCAAAGCAAACTAAAGTTAATGAGCGGAAACCAAAAGTTGACGCCCGCCCGCCCACCAACTTCGGCATTACAATAACCTGGTTTTCGTTGAAAACCTGGTTAATAAACATACTAAGTTATTTTTTTTTTGGGACCAACTAAACCAACCAACCAACCAACAACCAGGGTGTTTCAGTATACCCCCGAAAACTTCGTTTGCGGGGTGGGTATAATAAAACAGTTGCAAATTTTTTTAAAGAAAATTTCAAGTTCAAGGGGAGATAATTCTGAAAAAATGTATTTGTAGTTATGAACCTTGTCACATGTGGTTGATAATAAGGAACATAAATTTAAAGTTTGGAGTTAATACCTTAAGAAATAAAAAGTTATAGTAAAAAATATTTTACTGCACAATATCTTTAATTAGAAATATGGACACAAAAGCGGATGCAAACGCGAGTAGGAGAGCTCTTTATTTACTTTGTTAAGTCGAGCTAAAAACTAACAATCTGCCAATTTGAACAAATTTTAACCTTAAATGTTAGTAGTTAGGAGCATAACTCCAAAAAATAATTTATCCATGGTTACATCTCTTTAGATTCATGTAGATCTAGTATAGTGCAACATATATTAAACTGAGCTTGAACAACCAAATTATAATGATTACACACTTCACTTACATTAAATGTGAGTTTCAGTATGCATGTAAATTTGTTAGCTTGTTTTTTTTTGGGTTAAATGCCGTGCAATACATTGTACAGGTCATATAATGTCGGTCAGTCAACCTACTCACATTCCTAGAAAGGCTAAATTCCTAGATTTAGCTGTTAACCAACTACTAGGTGTGTACTTTCTTCAATGACTGACAACTGCCCTACATAATTAAGAATCAGTGGTAGGAGGGAGAATGGCCATAGAACTATTTTCATGACCAAGTTCCATGAAAGTATGCCCCGCCCAGGAATTGAACCCACTACCCCTCGATCAGTAGAATTGTGTGCTACCAACTGAGCTAGCCAGGCAGCTACATGCATGTATGTGACTATAAATCAATTTTGTAAACAAGGCATGTTATTGTACTTTTAATTTTGGACATATTAGTTTTGGGGGAATCATGTTAGTCGGCAATATTGTGGCACAGGTTCAAAGTATTTATATTATGCGCTAAAAGTTTAGTGAATTTTATGTCTCACTTTTTTTTGTTATTTTCATATGAATAATATATATTTTAAGTAATGATTTCATTATTATTTAAATACATTGTTTAAAGTATTATATATATAATCTTACACTAGATTTTACAATATTCATAATCAACTTAATAAGTAATAGCAAAGGAACTGTCCACATGTTTTTTCTTCTCCTTATCTTGATTTTCATCGCATACTTTATGTCACTGTTTTATACAAGACGCATTGTTAAGGACTATGTAATTTACGAATGTCCTTCATGACTTTAAAATAGGTGTGGTTGCAATAATTGAAATTTACAAATAATTTTCATAAATTTCAGTTTTCATTTTAATCCTAATGAAATAAATAAGTAAGGTTAATAGAAAAATATCAAAAAAGTGGTTTAGTAATATTTATTTTTTATGAAAAAAGTGAGTTTAAACATGTAAACTTTTGTGCAAGTTTACATGAAGTACAGTGAAAACAGTTAAAATAAAATCTCCCAATCAGATTGTGTACACCCCCGTACAGATGCACTAAGAGTTAAAAATACAAATTAATTCATACATTGTCTGAAATCAGTATAATAAAATATCTCTATATACTAAAATTCATAAATTTCAACATGTCCAAAATACAACTTTACACAAAAGAAGTAGTACAAACAAAAAGTACGGTGTCCAATAATGGACACAGGTAATGAAAGGTACACACTTAAAATAGGTATAATTCACTAATGTCATTTATTGAATGTCACATGGCTTACATTGGCACTTCTGTTGCCATGGAAACACATCTGTGATTATACTTATAATGAAACACAAACTGCAATGAAACGATGTTTGGTGGTCATATACCTTAAATACTGATGTTGAAAATATTTCAAACAACTACAATTATATAACTCACAGAAGCACAGGGCCAGTTTCAGAGGGATTGTTATTAGGGGCACAGGTGGGCTGGGTGAATAGATAGACCTAACTGTTACAAAGTTAATCTTGTTGTGCAGGCAAGGCAGTAAGATTGATCTTACTGCTGTTTCTGTTATTACTGGCAAAGGTGGATCCAGCGGGGAGGTCAGGGGGTCCGGACCCCCCTTAGAATTTCCAAAATGTACCTGTCTATTAGTGTATTTCTTGACTGTAAGTCATTTTTAAGTATCATGAAGCATTTTTCTCCGTAGTTAATATAGATTTAATGGTTATGTAGTTCTTATTATCAATATGTTGCATTATTCAGCAAATAATGTACATGTATAATGTTAATGTGGTTCGAAAGTTTGGACCCCCCTAGAAAAGTTTGGACCCCCCCCCCCCCGCCCCGAGAAAAAATCCTGGATCCACCCCTGACTGGTGTCACAGCTAACTATACATTCATTGAGTTCAATTTACAACCAAAACAACATTTTATAGGCACAGTTTCATCACCAATAAATGCGTACAGCAATTTCTGCACAGCTCATGAAGATATTTATCTATTTTTTATCTATTTATACTGCATCACACTCTATGAGCATTATGTGCAGGTGATGAGCATTATGTGCAGGTGATGAGCATTATATTAGACACCTTCATAAACAATTAAATGGGTATGGAACCTCTACCTTCCTCTCTGCTGCCGTGCTGGATGACAATGAGCAGATCCAACTTAGTCACATGTTTGCTATAGTAACGATCAAATCTACCATTTTTTGTGTGTAATTATGCTTAAATTATGGTATTTATGAATATGTACTATGTACTTTTCTAAATAAATTTCTGTTCTGTTCTGTTCTTTCTCTCCGGATCAAGATGCGTACACTGCAGTAACCATTCGGCATGTAAAAGTAGCAATAACAAGCCAAATTTTTTTCTCTCATAAAATGCCACTTGTCATACATCATTGGAAAGGTCTTTTCATCAGAAAAACAAAACTAAAAGGCATTTTGAAGTATTATTAAAGAGATTACATGACATTATATGCGACCACCCTCGGTAAACATATATATGAAAATCACAACAATGTCACTTTCCAACTCATAAAATGCTTAAATGAAATTTAAGCAATAAAACTAGTGTCACCAACTTTAAACAATAATTTCTAGGTTATTCTCTTCAAATTCCTCCATCATTTTGTAAGAATACACAGTCTCATCAGATTGATCCTTATAACAGATGTTGTAACAGTCTGGGTAACCTAGGACCTGAAAATCTGTCACATTAAATGTTTCTTTTTATTTTCTTGCAATTATTAACTACAGCAGCAAAATGAATTGTAAAGATAATGCATAGGCATAAAATTTAACAATCACTAGTAGTAATCACTACTGATTGTGTCAGAAAGATGGAAAATAAGAGAGATGCTGATATTACATAAAAAATGTATTATAGTAATTTTGTGAGTTTAGTCAACTTAAATAACTGGGCTTCAATTGTTTATTTAGAAAACTGGACTGCAAGGCAATTTAAATTAAGTGCCTAAAGGTTGTGTTATATCACTGTCAGGTGGTAGTGTGATACTGCTGTCAGGATAAGTTTTCTGTATAATGATCATTGGTTTAAATATGTTCATTAAAGTTGATACACCAAATATGGCTTGGTAAGGTTAAACATGAAAGTAGTTGAAGGTAATTATTATAGTTCATCGCATATACTTATTTGGAGAATAATACTTAAAAGCACTTTACTTAAAGCAAACAGTGGATTCGAATACTAGGTTTGACTAAATACTATGGGTTATATGTTCCAGGCACCAGTTTAATTAGTATTCAGATATAAGAATCACATGTGATTCACAGATATTCATTTTTTAATGCTGGGGTTAATATTTTCATTTTTTTTTTCAAATATATAAACACCTTAAGTTTCTCAGATCAAATTCATGTTTTTGTGTTTTGTTTTAGGGACTGAGATTTCTGGTATGTTTGGGCAGTCTTTCACTGTGTATGTGGCTGTTCAGTTACAAGCCCTTTTCGTCATATTTTAACCAAAAATTTGATAATATTTACAAACACTAAAAGCTGAAATAAAACAACAATAATCATCACTAACCATATATCAGAATTTTGCATTGAATATGACGTCAAAAAATAAAATCATTCCCATGGACCTCGTAACAGTCTTCAGTAAAAATAAATTATGACTAAAATCAAAAGAAGCAACAAGATCCTGACTTGCAAACAAATCCTATCTTAAATCAAATCCATTCATAACTATTTAAACTGGAAAAAGAAGTACTACCCTGATAAAAATGGCCAAGTCAGGAATAATACTGAAGCAGAAGCTCCAGAGATTTAGCCTATCCAGCAACAGTATGTTAACAGGCTGCAGTGGTTTGATAAATTGATATTTACAATGAGTTGCTATGCGTTAAACCCTGCCAAAATACTTTACACTCCAACTGAGATAAAATTCATTCATTAAAAAATTGACCCAAGCCAAGGTGTGCAAGATATGCAGTCACAACTTATATAACATTTTGAATAAAATCCATGTTCAAAAGGTACTGAAAACCACATTGAATTAGAAAATATTTCTTTCAAAATCCATAATGCAATTAACAACTAAACATAATGAATACTCAGTACTTTCAGTGCTTTGATTATTTACGTCAGCGTCGCGAAAACCGATGACGAAATCTACTGTTGATCAGAACGTTATGAAAAATGAAAATTACGACAAAAACACAGGAAATCATAAATTTCTTTCATGGAAACTACATAATTAATGAAATGATTTGTCTAACAAGGTTAAAGAACACTGGTAAAGTACTTCGATTTTTGGCAAAATCAGTCTGATAAGGTAAGGACTTTTTTGTGAAGAGCGCAAAGGGAAGTAATTCTTCCAGTGCTCTAAACAGGTGATCACAGGGTAGGGGCTTTCCGTGGGAAATCGCAAAAAAGCGCAAGCATAGATGTGCAAAAGTTTGGTACCAAATTAAAGGTCTGGAATGAAAGAATGTTAAAAAACAGGTCCTATGAGGTCCTATTCATATGTTCAACCGGTAGATGTGGTCAAACTTTGGTGATTTTCGGGCACATTTTTAGACGAAAATTGTCCTTTTTTTTAAAAAAAAAATCATCACTTACTCCAAGTGGGACCTCAATAGAGCTGAAAACCAGCTTCTTTAAATGAATTTGCTAGATACTGCTTTATTACAAATATAAATGTTCACCCATGAGACGCGAAGTGTAAACAAAATGGCGACCGGCTTTAAGAAAAAATCCAGTTTCAGTCAAAATTACGTCAATTTTACACAATGATAATATATTAACATAGTGAGAATTTTACATCAGATATTAAGTACGATCTTTTAGCTTTAATAAAATATATTTAGTTTTATCAACAAAACAAAAAAATCATTAAAATTTAACTGTTAAACATGATACGGTTACAATGGTTATAGATAGGAACTGCTATTTTTTAAAGCGTATCCATCGCTTGTCATTGCTAGTAAAAGAAGCCGATTTAGAAGCACTGGTCGACGACTTATAACACACTACACAGCATGGTAAAATACGAAAGTTATGAGATAAATATTGGATAAAACAGGAAAAACTTACCAAAATTCCAAATAATAAATCCAAACACAACAGCATATAAACTTTAAAATTTTAATCAACCACGCGTAATCCAATTCAACACCTTGGGCGTTGTTTATAGAGCGACAAAATTCTAACCAATCAGATTAAATTATTTAAACCACGTGATTACTCAGGTACATGTATGTAAAACACGGGTTTTGCGCTTTTGTCATTCTTCAATGGAAGTTAAACTTTACACATGTAACGGCATTAACTCGATCGAATAGGAAAATGTGTTGAGCGTTCGGAAAAGGTCGGCATTTCTCGTATATTGGGCCAGCGTTGTATCTTTGTTTTAAAAAGTTTCAACTCATGAATAATTTAATGAAGTCTGCTATTTAAAGCGTAAAATAAAAGCCCCAACTATTAAAGGCTTGTCAAATAAAAAATATTAGAACTTACAATGTATTATTTGGCAACATTAGACATGCAATGTATGCATAGTCGTGAATTTCCGTAGGAAATTTCCGTAAAATTCACGAATATATTACTTTAAGGATTAGGACACGATGAGGCATGTAAGGAATTGGTGTAGTGGTAACGTTACACAAACGTACCACCTCACAAGCAAGAGGCTATGTGTTCGATCGGGTAATCTGCTATTTAGTGGTTAAATTTTTTTGAAGACGATTCACGAATTTTGCCGTCAAAAACTTCGCCAAACATATATTTTACAATAACTTTCCAATAAAAATACAATATATAAATATTTTGGTTGTCCACGTCACATTTCATCATTATTTTCAGTAACATTGCGGCGAATACTCGTTCTGCTTACGGTTAATAGATAGACTGAGATCCCTTTGCCCAATTCTGTAACTCAGCACTTAGGGAAATTCTCAGCAAATACTCTTCCGAATTACCCTTGTCAGAGTTCGTTTGGACTGTCTTTTTCATACAGAATTAGGCGGGTTATTATCGGAACAATTTCATGACAAAATTTACCCAAGGTACATAGGTCCGCCGTAGATTCGAACCCTAGACCCATAGAGTCTAAGTCAATCAGAATCATTGTTTGTGTTGAAGACAAATGCATCATGGTTCAAATAAGGTAAAATTAGCAACATATAAAGTGTAACTCTAATTCTCACATCACTTTCCACTGACTGTGTTACGAAGAAACGAACACACCATTTGGAACTACTAAGTATGTAACGCATCACTTTAGAAAATAAATGAAGTAAATGACCCTTCTTATTCAACGGGTTTCTAAGTCGATTTGCAGACACTCGGTCTTATTTAACAAAGAAATAATATATCTTTCGATTCCATGACTACATTCACAGAGAAATTTCAAAATAGTTTATAAAAAATGCAGTGTCAACATCGAGGTGACCTAAGTTTGTCGAGTCTACATTCGGAACGTAACTCATAGACTTGTTCTTGGAGCTCAAATTAAATGTTATTTTTGCTGTTTTAACTTCTTTTTTGAGACCCTAGTCTATTTCACAATCTTCTAGAAGTCAAATCATTCGATGACTATCACTCTATTGTCACCACTTGTAGTGAGTGTTTCCGTTCACTTTCATGATAAGAGTTAAAGGGAACTTATTCATGCCGACAGCCTGAGGTATATTGTACTTAACATTTAACATCATAAGTTAAAAACCCTGACATAAACAGGTTTAGAAAGTAGAATATACAATAAACATAATCAGGAAATGTGAAGACGAATCAGAACATACTGGCACAAACTCCTCACAGTGCCCACGTAACGCTTAGCTACTATTGATTTAATAAAGGGAAATAACTGCTGCGGGGAGTTTGATACTGGCGTTATTGTTTGATTGTTCTAAGGGATATAATATCTAACTAAAAATTTACTTATTAATTAAAACTCATTTGGAACACCTCGAACTATCATGAATGAATAATTCATAGCGAACTACTAACTGCGCTAAAGATCCGGAATTTATTTATTCCCCAATTTTATATTATTTCTTTCGTGGCCATGATTGCCATGATTCCTTGCGTAGCAGGCTGATTTAAAAATCTGCCATCCTGGTTCGATTCTCTGCCGCTACGGGTAAATACCTTCTTGTGAAGATCTGACGTTAATATCGGCTGTCCACCGACAGTATAAAGCGAGTATGTGTCGATTTCTTGTGAAATGTGTTATAATTCAATCCTTCTGCCAGCAGACACATCTTTCTGTTATAACTCAATCCTTCTGCCAGCAGACCTAGCAGAAAGATTGATCCTTCTGCTGTAGATTAATCCTTCTGTCAGCAGACACAGCAGAAGGATCGTTCCTTCTGCTGTGTCTGCCGTGTCTGCTGAGTCTGCCAACTTTACGTTCATCCCAAAACAATGTTAGCATACCATTTTCCCCTCGTAAAATCATTGGCCGCTTATTTTATCAAAAGTAAAAAAAGTTTAATTTTGAGTTTAGTAAAAAAACGACACATACAAAATGAATCTTTGTTCGAAAATACGTACGTTCGATGGTGAGTAAAAATGACAAAAAGTGCTACTAAAAATAGATTCGTTACGTCATGGACACTATCCACGCGCTCGCTATTTGTGATAATGGTAACCAGTTCACACATTAATCGATACGCTTATCAGTTAATAATCAAAGCAATGAAATTTTAGTTTACAAACAATTCCATTTGTCGCACATTGGGGACGAAACGGATAAAGTTAATTCCCGTTAACAGTCTGTTTTTTCACCATTAGTCGAATATTACGATTGTACACAATGATATATTGTGGCTATTAAATGCAGAAATTAAAACCCCGTTCATTTCATATCCAACTATTTGTCCTTTCGTAACTTACTGATTTGACTTCTCGATAAAATCGATAATTTATCAGAGCCTCCGTTGTTGCGCTCGGTATTGTTCGGAAATTTCCGATATGACACCCTGCTGTGATCATAAATTGATAAAACTGATCAACCCTATCAATATATCACATGATAGACTCTGCATGACGTCTAGTACCAACACTTTATTTGTTATACTTTCATGCAAACTTATAAATAAGAGACAGTGAGCGGTAAGAATAAAAATAAATTCCATGGAGTTTTATTTACATTTCCTTTTATGAAAATAAACTACACTTTATAGAATATGTGTCATACATATAATTTTCATTACACCTTGTATTATTTACATTTGCAACAGTGTATGTAAATGTACACATTAATTTTTATAATATTATAAAACATAAATAATTATTTCAATGACAATTAAAAACATCAATCAATGTGTATATTAATTATACACTTAATAGTCGCTATAACTCTGAAAGGCAAATATGAACGCAATAGCTGAATGTAAAATACAGACAATGTGTAATATAATTTCATATAAAGACAACTATCTGGAACATCAATTAATACGTAGATATATGTATAGAATAGGTGCTTTAATATAACCGTTAAAAGTATAAACCCTGGCTATTTTTCATTACTTAAAAATTCCATAAAACAAACAAGGCCAAAAAAGACAGATAGCCTTTCACAGATAATTGTTTAAAAAAATAAAAATCTATATCATCCTCGCTACCCTGTATATGTTTTACGACCTGGATGGTGTAATAATGATTGTAGTATCCTGTCATAAAACAAGGACACTGTTTATTTAATGACACCCGCTTGGATGTTGATATACGCACCAACAGGGGTCCAATAAGGAGTGTAATAAATTTCATCAATGCATATTAGGTCATACAAGAAATTAAGAATGAAAAAAGGAGAAATAAATATTGTGAAGACAAGACAAATTTTATAATTTGAAGCAGCATTTAACTTTATGTGTAGGCAAATAAGACGAGTAAATACATATACAGTCATCAGTATTCTTTTCTCAGCTATGTGTAAATTAATTATTTTTTAGAAATATTGTGAGCTAAAAGTCATCTAATTTTTTGTTATTCATTTGTTCAATTAATCATTTTTAACAGCATCATTTTATAAAATTAAATAATGTATATTCCACTTAAATAATTATTTTACTGTATAACTTGTGTAAAAATAAGAAACAAATCACGAATTATACATTACCGTACGACAGTAACAAGTAAACTTGAAATAGAAAAAAAATACTTCTTGTCACATTGACATATTGTCTTAGACCTAGAGTAAAAAAAATTTGTATCTGTAAAGCCCCTTCATTTGAAGTACGAGATTTTTGACTGCAAGGAAAATTCACACATTTTAACACCGCTAACGAACAAAAGAGTTTTAGACATAAAAATGAATCATATACGAGTGTGATTTTATATATGTATTCCACTTTTTTTAAAGCCATGGACATTTCAAACTCAAATCAGAATGATTTGAACAATCAATTTTGTCTTTTATAGGCATGTGATATTTTGATAATTGCATGTTTGTAAAGCATGCAGTTAGCTTTCAAGTATACTTTCGATAAATATATCTTTATTTTGTGGCTCTGATCATAATGCTAGATAAGAAATAATATATTTGACCGCTGATAAGATCGGTAGCGATAGAGCGTCGTACGCTATCGGCCGTTCGGCTATCTTCGTCAGTTTCCGTATAGCGAAACGGAATCTCCCGAAAGAAAGAAAAAAGCAATACTTACTAAACTAATTCGCTAATTCCCCCTACTAAATATTCTTCAAAATTTATAAAACATATACCACTTTTTAAAGAAAAGATTGTAGTTATTGAATCCGATTGGGATAGAAAAAAAATTTAAAAAATAAAACAGAAATTGGACAAAACGTTGCCAATGTCGAGGTAAAAAAATCATCTTTGCAATGAAATGCATAGGAAATAGGGTTAACATTTTTAACTCAAAATTCCCCCAACTATTTATTTTTCAATTTTTATAAAATATATACCATAAGAAAGAGGATGAAATGAATTATTTGAAACTGAATGGGATGGAATAATAAATACTTTAAAATCCGAGTTATATTAGATTAAGTACCAATGTCCTTCTTATTTCTATATAGCGCGCACTAGCCTATTAGGCTTATCGATAAAGGACAAATAGTTGGATATGTCATAAAGATTTCTTAATTACATAATTGATTAGATCATATATTTGACCTGAAAAAATGCAATGGACTCGTGAAACATTCGTCCTCGATAACTTTCGTACCCGGGGCCGATCGTTATATTTTTTGAGTGAAAAAAAATCAAATTTAAGTTTAATATGTACAGAAATAAAAAATAAATTCATCATAATCACTAATATTCTTGAATTGATACTTCACTGTAGCAGTGAAGACTGATACACTGTAATACTTATAAGGTAAAATTACATTTTAATCTTTGAAATGATTTCAATACAATTATTAACTAATGAAGACACCAAGTCACTGTAAGATGCTTTCATTTGTATAGTACAAAAATATTAAATGAATTCAAGATACAATTAAAAACAAGTGACATAATTTCATTACTTTGACCAACAAAATCTATAGCATTCTTTTTCCCAGCGTCTAATAGGAATGAGGATTATCAATACAATGCTAGTATTGAGAATCCTTCTAGACTCTGGGAACGAGAATGATCTAAAGTGATCACTAGATTATAATTCAATGAAATTTGGTGTACGATCACCCCGGTACGAAAAGGAAATCAGAAGACCGGTTAGTATTGTCATAAGTCTTACAACCAATTTTGGTCTTAAATCCTTCTATAATAAATAGCTAAATTGTCGTAAATTGTTTGATAATACGCTATCCTGGTCTAGTGAACTACATGAACTCAATCTGCTATACCATGAGGTCTTCTGTATCGTAAGCATCCAAACCAAACTGCATAGGTAACTTTGAAAAATAAATTGCATTAATTATCTAAATTCAGCATTCTATACTTGTTAGTACCCCCAGTTTTATTATTACTATCAGTATCAGAGCATGGTTAATAGTTCATATGAACATGTATCACACTATTCATTAACGTTTATGTTACTAAGTCAATAGTAGAAAGCTGGGGTTGTTAATAACCAAATGATGCATGTATAGAAAGCAAATACAAACAACAAAAACAGCTATTTTTATTTCTTGGTCTATAATACATCGATTATATAAGGATTGAAAGCAAAATATGAATGCAAAAGCAAATTTATCATGAACCGATTATAATCGGAAGAATCGCATCGACAGCAGTAACCGATTTTAACCGATGATCGATTATAATTTCCAACCGATATCCCATCACTATTCTATATGATAAATTTCTCTATCGATTCAACCGATGTCGATTTTAACTAACTCAACAAGGGGGACAACTTTCGGCGGATTATCACAAAAAGTTGGGTATGCATTGTTTTTCTATTCATCAATGTTTTGTCAGCTAGGTCTGTCATAAAGATGTAAATCAAAATAATATAATCAACTTAGTTAATTGTCTGAAAGACATAATACGACATTTATGGATGCTAGTCATCTATAAAACATGATAATGCTGCAGAATTGGTTGAATTCAATGTCAAATAAAGTAAAACATTTTCAGAGCTATTTTTCCTTTTTCTTACGTGTCACACTGTATACTTACTTATGGAGGGTAGTGTATGTTTGGTGAGGTTGACTTATTAAAATATGCTATTTAAATTGAAAATGCTTTGTCTTCATATAATTTTTCATTCTTTCTACTCCTTGTAGCCATGATAATCAAATAAGTGTTGTACTTAGTCGTCCGGCTATCTCGGTAGCACGTAAGTCTACTGATAGAGGGGTCGTGGGTTTGATTCCCGGGTGGGGCGTTGTCAGTCAGTGACAAAAGTATGCGCTTAGTAGTTGGTTAACAGCTAAATCCAGAGATTTAGCCTCTCTAGGAACAGTGAGTAGGTTGACTGATCGCCGTTATATGACCTATACAATGTGTAGCTACGGCATCAAAACCAACAAACAAACAAGTAACAAATGTTAATGTTGTTGATTGATAAAGAATCTAGATTTAGTATGTCCAATCTTGTGGCAAATGCTTTTCTTAAAAGCTTACATATATACCAAGAGAACTGCCTATGCTTCATGTGGTTTACTTGAATTTATTGCATTATATTTCCATTAAACTAATAAGGGACTTTAGTCAGTTATTTCCCCTTGTTTCACGGCGTCTCAACGCCGTGATATTGTGGTGGGTAGATTTTGATAGCAATGGGCAAACGTCACGTGACATAAATCCTTTCGATTTCTACTGCCGACAAATTTATTGTTTTTTTAATGCAGTCATAGTACAGCCCATTTCCGTTAAAAGTTTCATAGAAAAGCATTTTTGGGGGAACCATATAAACAATATTTCTATGAACAATGCAACACACGAAAAATCAGCGTTTTACATCAACACATTTCTGCAAATCCTTTCGACTCACATGAAAAGGGGTAGGTATAATTTGCGGATAACCCGAACCAGCGGACCAGTTTAGTATACGGATACAGTATAACAAATATGCGTATCATAATGTGTGTATAGTAGATATATGATTGAGATTTGCCAATATTTTATTTGAAAAGATGATAAGATTGATAGAGTTTTCGGAAATTACTGTATAAAAATACCAATATCGAAATTATTTTTTAAGAAATAAGTTTGCAGATTTTTACTATAAAAAGAATCGTCGATTGCTTCATTACATATTGTTGTAAATATTATATATTTCAACTGTTACAGCTTTTTTTCATTTGAAAACAAATTTGATAGGATTCAAATGTAATATTTTTTTTGTCCTTTTAAGCGGACATTATAACAACAACAACAAATGTTAACGCCTGTAATATCAAAATGTCGAAATTCAAAGATGTTGGACAGTTATGCATTAGTTAGATGACGGAAAATTAACAAAAAGAAAGTAATCATTGATTTTTTAGAACGTGCATCTCTGATCTTTCACCTATAAACATAGATCAGCTTATTGAACTTGAATACAAAGTGTAGCCACGATATATGACGTAATACGAGGTTGCATTCGTCACTAGTATGAAAATACCATATAATCGTTGGACCGGAGATTAAACAAATATCAAGATTTGAGCAATTTGTAGTCAACACCGATTGCTTTAAGCCAATCAAAACGATGCATTTGAGGTGACAGTATGAAAGAATAGACGTCGAAAAGTCAAATTAGGGATGCGTGAATGGGCTCGTCGAAGCCATGTTATGTTGGGTTATCTGCTTGAATTAATTACCGAAAATACCTATATCAATATATAAACGTGTGCCAGTTAATTGACAGTTGCAATATAAGACCAAGAAAAAATGCTTAACTATATGTAATATGTTTTATTCTTTCTAAAACTCGCATTTGTTGAAAAATTGCAAACCTAACTTCCCTACTTCGGGGCGAATCTAAATCAATGGTTTTACATAAGGCGCACTAATTCCTGGTATTCTATAAATAGACTCACTGGTTTTACATATCTTTACCAGCCCCGTGTTCAGTTACTACTGTTAGCTAACATGAAGGATACGGGAGAACTCAACCCGAAGCCAACTCAACCTGTGGAATACTCAACACAAAGTTGGGACAACTCAATCCGTTACTTATGATATTGAGTTGTCTCGTGTTGAGCTGTCAATTTGTTAAGTTGTTCCGATTCTACCAGAATGTTGAAGATAACTGTACACGCTGCTGGGCACGCTAATCATTGAATTTTAAAATAAATATACTTAAGACGGTATAATACGCTAGCGCATATTGCTTGAATGTTTTTACTCTATGGAGTATACACGGCTAAACGGCGGTTCAAACATTTTTTGGAAATGCTTATACTTGTAATTCAACTCGTTTTAAAGCAGCGAATGAATGTAGTGGGAGCGTAAGGAATTACCCTAGTATACGATACATATCGAATATTGGTATTGTAGGTTCTATTAAAGCTACAGTCCCATAAACATATAAATGGCCGTGAGGGCACCGTACGGGCGCCGTGCGATCAAGCTCCGCAAGGACCCGTACGAACTCTTGCGTACCCGTACGGACTGTTACGTTTTTACCAGCGTCCCTGAGATGAGCCCAGGATACACGTATCAGTCTCAGAGTCAAATCGTGAACAAAATCGTGGCCGAGTAAGGATTAAGCATGCATATCTTCCAGCTACGGCTCCGTACGTGTGTGTTGTTTTGTGCCATGTACGTACCGTCACCTTAACACGCAAGGCTTCCCACGACTAACGGCTATCTGCACGTACGGGTCCGCAACAAGCCACGATTTTATGGGACTGAGGCATTAGATATATCGGATCGATCAATGACAGTTATGTTTTTGTATAATTCAAAATCCTGGCATGCAAATCGGTTGATATCTGTAACTCACTGCTCCTGTCAAAACTATTTGTCAGAATCTTTTAACTTTTTCTTTATTTATCACTTTCCGACGTGCACTTAATCCTGCCTGTAATACTCGAGAGAGGGGTTGGCAGTATAAAGACATAACATATTTTGTGTAGCAAATCAACATCCTACTGCTTCTGGACAGTTTGGTATGGGCTAATCTGTGGACGAACTTTCTAATGATTATTATGACTCATCTTTAGGTCTTAAACTGGTTACATCATGTTTTGTTCTTGGGAAGTAGCTGTTGTGGTTAAAATGCCTCTTTTTATGTACTTTGTTTTTCATTTTGCCCGGAGACCAACGATCGTCCCTTAAACAGATCACTTTCGGGAACCAATAGTCACACGGATTGATAAGAACAGATCGGCAATGCAAGGAGCACTTGAACAGAAGCAATAAGTCATGTAAATAGCTTCTGTTTTGAAAGACTATGTTTTCCCTTTTGCCGATCTTTTTAAGCGTCATGCAAATATGAATTACTGGAAATAAATCCAACTGAATCCAAACATCCTGTCGGCATAAAGATGGTGTCTAGATCCAGACCATTCTCGTACTCCAAGGTTATCAAGAGTCTCGATCTAACTAGTATCGAGAGTCTTACTAGGCTCTGGGAACGAGAATGTTACATTTGGACCGGAAAACGTTTTATAACAAGTTACCTTTTTACTACTGAAAAATATTAACATGACAATTCAATATAATGCTTTTTTGAGTTACCGTTCGATAATACTTAATAATTCTTTTTTTGTTTGCCGTGACAATCTCTTTGCTGCATTTCGCAGCAATTTTTTACTTGTATACTCTTCAAATAGGTAGGTCCAATTAGTTGGATTACTAGGATTTTACCTTTACTTTTCAATGTCAATTTGCCAATATTAATCTTAAATAACTTTTTTGTAAATCATTTAATTTGTTTGAAATTCAAGCTAAGTATTTAAGGTAAAAAACTATCTAAATTTCATCACTTCGGTTAATATCTTAATTAACAAGAAAGATATTAGATGAAATATTTTGATATCCTTACATAGGACTTCAATGATAAAATCCAAGGATTCCAACTGTAAGGACCTACTTACCAATTGGATTACTTCAGATTTTATCAGGAAAAGATAACTGACTAAAGACTCTAATTATTCGTTTCGTATTTCCATGTTGGGTCAAATGAACGTTTAGCTAAGTAGACACATAACATGCTAGTGGTATATATTTATTCAAATTGATTCTCTGCACTATTTTAATTTAACTGTATTTGATAAATGCAGTTGAGCCCAAATTTGAAAGCGATAAACTTCAGCGCTTTCAGCGCTTTGATTAATTAGGGACTTAAGTCAGTTATCATTTTTGATAAAATCTTAAGCAATCCAATTGGTAAGTAGGTCCTTACAGTTGGAATCCTCGGATTTTATCGTGGAAATCCTATGTAAGAATAACAAAAAAAAAATCATCTAATATATATTTTGTTTGTTAAGATAATAAACGTTGCGCTCAATACTGGCATTAATTTAAAAACACCAAGCCCTAGGACTCAAAACATTCAACTACTTTTACCATTTTTATCCCATTTTGATAAATCTTACATCAGTCAATTTAAACAATTCATACTTTCAGAAAATTATATTAAGTACTATATTTTACATACATATGTCAAAATATTCGAGTGTAAACCCGACTGAACGTCGGAAAATATGCCGGTAAGACGTAACAGAAACAAGTAAATTTCGTTATAAAAACCCAGATGTCTGCCGTATGAAGAAACGTTTTTTCCAGAACAGCTTACAATATTTGTGTTACTGAACAACCTTATTCATAAATAAAGTTTTATCCAAATATTAACATAGCTATACGCAAAATTATCAGAAAATATATGTTTGTTGAAAAGGTAAGATTTTAATTTTACAAATGATCGCATTTACAACTTCGATATATTTGGTGCAATAATTTAATTGACATAATGATTTTTTAGTATTTTTTAAAAGTTCATTTCTTTACTCCTAGAATTTTTCTAAAATGAAAATAATTAAGCAAACGGAAAGCGGCGTTAGTCAAGTTTAAAAATGTCTAGCCACAATGTAACGCATACACAACATGCCGAAAATAGACTCGACTCAGATATTTTAAAGATCATTGTTCGCAGAATTAAACAAAATAGCGAAATTTCATATCAATCATCAAAAAGTTCAAACTAAAACGTATAACATAATACAATATCAATATGATATTGGTGGAACAACTCAGAGTAATTAACAATTTAAAATGTCTAGAGCCATAATGTAACGCTGCCTATTTTAGACGTTTTTAACGTCAATGTTGTTTGACTATTTTTTCTGTTTGGATTATATAACTTAAAAGTAATGCATAAACATATGCAGTTCAAATCGGAAAATGATGAGATGGCAAAGGAAAAGACAAACAAAGACTAAAACAAATAAAAAATGCAATTAAAATATTGCCAAACATGATAACTAGCATGAAGGTAGGAGGATATCTTAATTTACATTGATATTTGGTAAAAAAACTTATAGGTATGTATCTGAGAATATGGGGAAATGACACATTCGGTTGCTATGTATTTGAAATTAATAAGTAATAAGATTCACGAAACAATAAAACATTAGTTTGTATCACTGTAGCCAATTTATTATAGGTATTACTATGATATTGAATGCTGACTATGGCGTATTTAATACAAAATACTTTTCATAAAACGTTACTTTTGACGTTACGCAAATTGACGCCGGTATTGGACGCAACGTCAATAACAGAAGTGATGAAATTTAGATAGTTCTTTACTCTAACAATACTTAGCTTGATTTTCAAACAAATTAAAAGATTCACAAAAAGTTATTTAAGATTAAATTTGGCAAATAGTCATTGAAAAGTAATCCAACTAATTGGACCTACCTATTTGAAGAGTATACAAGGGGAAATAACTGACTAAGGCCCCTTATTGTGTTTGATGAAAAAATATTATATACAGTTGTATTTAACGAGTTTGAGGACTCTGGTGCCAGTGACAATAACCTAATTTAGGCCACGTAAGCTAGTTACCATGGTAATTTCATCGGCGAAGATATAAAATATACCGTTGAGGTATGTGTATAGACAATATACATAGCTATTGCTATCGACGTGTCTGAAGAGAAGCATACACTTGCACGATCATTGATTTGAACGCTTGATAAGGCCCGATCTTGGTACCCTGATATGCTTGAATGTATCAATTTAGATCATTATCTATTTTAAAAGATCGGATGAATGATTGTATAGTAAAATTAATCTTAACGTCGAGTTGATATTGCTTTGATGGTGCCGATTTTGTGCCCTTTTCATTGTATTAGTGTCAATATCTGTGGGGCCAGGTGGGGGGGGAGGCACGTGCTCCATGTGCCCCCCTCCCCCTCTGGTAAATCCGGACCTGAATATATTTGTTTGGGGTAATAACCCGAAACAAATATAATGAAACTTTTCAGTTGGAAAGAAACAAATGAGAACAACATCATAAGAAACAAGTGTTTATTAAAACAGTATATGTTTAGACAAAAAGTAACATTTGCTCTATATAGAGCAGATCAGTAAGTTATACAGTTCATTAAAGAAAGTATTTACTCTTTTATAGTTCACAGATGATAAATTAGCCTACTAAAAAGTATCGCAAATTTTTTAAAAGGTAGATGCTTAGTGTCAAATAGTCCAGAAAAGTATAAACATGAAATAATTTTAAGTACAACTTTTAATGTCAAAACAACATTTTCAGCAGCTAGATTCAAACAAAATAAACATCTAATGCATTGTAACCCAAAAGTAAGACAGCAATGCTACATAAAAAACTAAATAAATGAAAGATTTACAAAAACACACCAGAAATATCAATTCACTAAAAATTAAACATTAGAGCTTCACACCTAGCTGGATGATTACAAAAAGTATGTACATGTACATGTATGAACCTCAGTGAAAAAGGGTAATTCATTCTGACTTCTTCATGACTGTCAAAAAATGTTTGGATTAAGTGCCAAAATATAGTTTAAATTTACTAAGAAATTTCATAAAAAAATTGATCCAACATAACACTATTACACATTGACTACCATTTGAATAAGATTAACTTACATTAGTCTTAAATAATCTGTGGACTTATAGACAATACAGTTAGTGCTTAGTCAAGTTAGTGTTGGTGTACATTGTTTTACTACAGTCAAATACAAGTTACAATAGCTAACTATGAACACAAAGTATACATGTAAGCTAAAATTATAGAACTTACTGATTTTTCAGTAAAAATAATACACAAACTAGCATTAATATTCATACTTTCTTAGATGTCACAAAATTGGCAAATCAACGAAATCCAATATTTTTAATGCCAGAAGAGTAGGATTTATCTAAGTTGATAATAAAAGTCTAACTGGAATGGAACAATTTCATTCAGTGAGCCATGAAAACTTAAAAGAAACTTTATTGTACGAGGTGTAAAAAAATAATACTGTTAAATTTTATTCAACTGTCAAGAATGCATACATTTCCCTGCTGACTTAAATACTTGATGTTTGTTTAAAAATCCCATAAATAGAAACAGATAACCATTTTTAAAAGTTTGTAAAATATATGATGTGTACACTCAGTTTTATTGTATAATTGTTCATCAGAACACCATCACTGTGTTTATGTTGATAAATTCTGTTTTGTGTAATCTTTCCAAATGTTTTAAGAGTCTATAAAACTGTTACAGTCACAGACTCACAGCTCACTGAATAAAATCAGACAATACTCAGACCATGTACCCATACAATAACAATACAAAGTAGAAATTATATAATCTTACATTAAGCCAGTTATGTAAGAACACAGAATGGCATAGAATGATATAATAAAACATACAACCAAAGTCACTCACATACATCTGATAAAACCAACACATTTAAGCTTACAAAAATGTTAAAATTCAGACAAACCATATATGTAAATTAACAATCTTCAAACAGTATTTCCGCCTATAATTATAACAAATAATAAAGTGTGCATCACATAACAATGAATGCTCTAGTTGTAAAAGGTTCTTAATGCAGTGGGTGTAGGAAAGATTTAAAATTAGTACTACTTTAAATGTATTAAAGGTCATATATTAATTAAAGATTATACAATAATATATTTTCATACAATTAAATGTCATATTTTACATGGAGCCATGAGAGATTATAGGTATACAGTCCTAATAAATACAATAAACAATGTTTTGATATCCATTTTGAGTAACATGTAGACTCAGACTGACATATATACAAAATATATAATTATATACTAAAATAACATAACTGGAATGTTTTAATATAAACACCACATTTAATCCTTGTCTTATGTATTTATTAGAACATGATAATTATGCTAACTTCCTGCATGACCTTTTTTGACAATCAGAGTCATATGAGAAAGAGACTTCATCTAACTATCTTTTCTGCAATACATCAGTACTAGACTCCAATACTTATTTCTCAATAATCAAATTTCTACACTCTAAGTGTATACCAATTGCCTTCAATCTTATCTCTGAATTATGACAGATTAATCAGTTCAAACTCTAGTCTATTAATGAGAGGTTACAAATATTTGAAGCTAGGAGGCAGGTTAGCAAAGAGAAATATTATCAGACTATATACTCTATTACAAGAGTGATGCCAATCAACTAACACACACCTTACAAATAACCTACCTTGAATTCATTGTCAAAAACATTCTCAATTGTTTATAAACTAGACAAGAGTAATGTCTCTGGTTGTGTGCACAATGAACACAAGGTTAATTTTCAATTTGTTGATGAATAAATGTTAATACATAGAACAAATACTGTCATAATATCTTTAGCAATACCTAGATAAATAAACTTAATGAAGGGTCTACCATCCCAATCTGATGACATTATCAACAAGAGCTGTCATAGGGGACACCATGCTCGACTTAGTAAGTATTTGTCACAGGAGATGTGGTTGATAAGGAACATACATATTTTAAAATTTGGAAATAAAATCTTAACAAATTTAAAGAAAAAAAATTAAAAATATATTTAAAGTTTGAAGTTGATACCTTAAGAAATCAAAAAGTTACAGTAAAAAATATTTTACCTCACAAAAACTTATAATCAGAAATATAGACACGGACGCCAACGCTAGGGTGAGTAGGAGAGCTCTCCATTTACTTGGTAAAGTCGAGCTAAAATCATGAATGTGTTTTTTAAATTTCTTTGGAGCAAAAACCTGACAAAATTAAGAGAAAAATTATCATCCTAGATTATTGCTATGGTGGACGTTACATACTTTAATCAGTCTATGAACCCTTACCTGGGTTAGATGGTTAGTTAACTGCAATACAAAATACTCAAAACTTGTTGAATTTATTTGTTCGTGGCTCCGACAATTTAGCCGGTACAGATCAGACTATGTAAAGAAAGTCATTGGTAATAGTCATAATGAGTACTGGAAAGATGTATGGAATGCATATATTCAATTCAAAGAAAGACTATTAATTGTAAACTCATGGTATGATTTCCTAATTATGCCAGTAAATCAAAAATTACACTATAAAAGGCATTTCTACAGTAAATTATTTTGTTAATGACAGAGGAAGCTTATAGTCTTCTAAAAAATTTCAAAATAAATATTCTTGTGCAACAAATTTTTACATTATAACAATAGTGTTCATTCAATAAAGAAAGCCCTGAATGGTGCCAGATTACATCAGTTATCATGTAATAACTACAACCCTATTCAATCATAATTTATCAATTTGACTTCACAATCTATGAAAGGGTGTCGCATATTTTATGATGTTTAAATTTACATCCAATTACCAGAAATTCAGAAATGAAATGGAAACATGATCTCAATGTAAACTTCATTAAGTGGAAACAAATATACAAAATGCCTTTTAAAGCTTTACAGGAAAGCAAACTTCAGTGGTTTTTAATATAAAATTAATCAAAGAATTCTAAGCATAAATTCCTTACTGAAATAATCAAAGTGCTGAGGCACTGAATTTGTTTGGGTTTGAAAATTGAAAGGAGAATTATTGCTGCGGCAACTTGTTTGTTGGGTGTAACGCCGTAGCAACACACTGTATGGGTCATATAATGGCGGCCAGTCAACCTACTCACTCCTCCTGGGATGGCTAAATCTCTGGATTTAGCTGTTAACCAACTATTAAGTGCATACTTTCGTCAGTGACAGACAACTGCCCTACATAATTAAAAATCATTGGTAGGAAGAATGGCCGTAGAAATAATTTCATGATCAAGCTCCACGAAAGTATGCCCCTCCCGGGATTCGAACCCACTACCCCTCGATCAGCAGACTTGCATGCTACCAACAGAGCTAGCCGGGCAGCTGTGCTGCGGCAACGTATGTATACAAAGACCATTCAGTGACACTAGTTTGTTAAGTAGAAAAACATACATACAGATTGATGAAAGAGTGAGCCCATAATTATTTTGTACTGATTTTTACTTAAACAAATATTGAGGGCTTAAGAGATTCTTGATAGATTGTATGGCTATTCTTTCTTTTTTTACTTGTAATCTGTGTAATCTGGCATTTACGAGCATATTTTGTCCTGGTTAAAGAGACTATATAACAACGACATATAAAGGAAGCAGTTAAAAAATAAGTGTCAAATAACTAAACAATAATACACCCCTAGATATTAGTGTGTTATGAAACTGGCTATGTTTATATACACAATGTTTACGTGGACGACCTGTATCTGTTTATATACTAACCATCCACTGAATGGCTTTCCCTTTTATTGTTTACTTTCTATTTCTATTCTTCAATATTATCCTTTTTTATTTTTTTGTATATTTTCGGTAGACTCAATAATTAGAATTCTGTATGCAGCTAATATTGCTTATTTGAATGAACACTGTATTTCTACCACTTTATCCATTGTAGAATTGGATCTTACTGAGAAACACTTGATTATGAGTGTGAATTGTATACAAGAATATGAATGGGTGTATATACATTATTTTATACATGAAGTATTATTTTAAGAATAGTATAAAAAGAAAACTGAATTCAACACATCTATAATATTAACTCTGTTTAAATGTTTTCTACACATTTCTCTTTCTTTTTATGGATTATATCAGATATACTCTTGAACAAGAATACATTCAAACAAGAGGGCCATGATGGCCCTTTATCGCTCAACTGAGTATCAAAGATGACCCATGTTCGAACTCATCGAAGCAATTACCTATACAAACATCCTGACCAAATTTGATAACAAATGAGTAAAAATTGTGACAACTAGAGTGTTCACAAGGTTTTTCCATATTTGGGCTAAGTGACCTAGATTTTGACCCCTGGTGACCCATATTCATAGTTGACCTAGAAATTATCAAAACAATCTTTCAGCTCAATTTCCAGGATATTTCGATCAAAACAATAGCCCATACAGCGTTAACAAGGTTTTACCCTTTTTAGCTCCTGTGACCTAGTTTTTCATCCCAGATGACCCATGTTCGAACTCATCCGAGTAATCACCTAAACAAGCATCCTCACAAAGTTTAAAAAGAATTCAGTCTAAAATGTAACCATTAGTGTTCACAGGGTTTTCCATATTTGGACCTGGATCTAGTTTTTGACCCCAGGTGACCCATATTCATAGTTGACCTAGAAATCATCAAAACAATCTTTCAGACCAATTTTCAGGTTATTTTGATCAAAACAATAGCCCCTACAGTGTTAACAAGGTTTTTCTATGTTTAGCTCCTGTGATCTAGTTTTTCATACGAGATGACCCATGTTCGAACTTACCCGAGCAATCACCTAGACAAACATCCTCACAAAGTTTGAAAAGAATTCAGTCTAAAATGTAACCACTAGAGTGTTCACAGGGTTTTCCATATTTGGACCTGGACCTAGTTTTTGAGGGACCGGGACAACTCAACTTGAAGACAACTCAATCCGGGACAACTCAACCCGTAAGCCGGGACAACTCAAACCGTGGACAACTCAACCCGTATGATATATAATTAGTTATTCATCATAAATAATATGTAAAAACTGTTAAATTTGATATTAAGATAAAATTTATCGCTAATGAAAGATATTCAAGTATGAAAATAATGATGACAATTTTAACCTAATGTTTGCTAATAAAATTGGAAATATGTCATTAAATATATTGACAAACAAAATCCACAATATAATATACAAAACTACGAGCTTGTTTAATCAAGTTATTGTAAACTATCCTATTTCGCCGTGTAGTTTGACAATTCATGCAATTTAAATTCTTAAAGAATGGCTCATTCTATGAGTAAGTAAATTAAAGTTTGAAAATAATTGAGCTTAAAATGTAACCATTAGAGTGTTCACAAACAATTGTGGACAGACACCAGACATTCAACGATCCTTAAAGCTCACCATGACTAGCTCAGGTGAGCTAAATACTGTATCTATTATACTGTTTTTTATTGGATTAGTATACTTATGTTTACAGTGTTGATGTTTTGTAACTTTACTGAGTGATAATGTAATGCCCATGACTTAATTAACATCCAAGGGAGAATACTCTTGTAAAGGTCATTCCTTTTTAACTCCATGGTTTGTAACAATAATAATTGTTGTAGAAAATAATACATTTTCGTTCATGACGTCATATTAGATGATAAATGACGTCATCTTGGAGTAGAAATGATGTCACGATATAATTTACGTAAAATACATAAAATATAACACAAAACTAAGCATGAAAGAAACAGAATATTCGTCAACTTTGGTGTAAGATGATTTTTATTTCAACTCGTGAACTCAGAAAGTGACATTTTCACTCGTGGCTATGCCACTCGTGAAAATATGTTTTCTGAGCTCACTCGGTGAAATAAAAATCGATCTTACACCAAAGTTGACAAATATCCTCTATGTATTTTTTGTTGTTTTTATTTGTTCAGGGCTTCAGTCCTGAACAAATATATTTACCGTATTTAAGACCCTTTCCCACTTTGAAAATTTACCGAATCCAGAAGTAGTCCCTCAGTATGTATAGAGCAATTTAAAAAGATTGCCTGCTATGACCGGGGCATTAATACACTAGTAATCACTATATCTCAAGTGTAAGATTATTCGCTGCTATGTTGTGCGTCTCAGTAGGGATGATTATGTCATTTTATGTAATATAGTGGTATCACCGATTAAGTCAAGACTCGTTGTTTGTGCCAGTTGTCAGCAGAGATGTTACATCATCTTATGTAACAGAATGGTTCATAGTAAATGACTTTGAATGATGTCTGAATAGTGGACTTCATTTATTGTATATACAGATGCTGTAGAATAAATGTGCATAAATGATAACTTTTAAGTGGTGATTGTGTAAAAAAAAATCAGTAGTGTGTTCGCCTGTCCGGTTTACCTGTTGTATTTATAGGTTGGTTGTATAAAGTGTTTTGAACCGGAACATTGCTGGTCTACCTATCAAACTTATATCACTGAACTGTTCTTTGTGAACAAATGTTTTGTTGGACCAGGAAATCTAATTCCAATTTTCAAACCCGAACAAATCCAGTGCATTCAGCGCTTTGATTTTTTTCTTATTTGTTTCCATATAGTTGACCTTAAAAAACCACCCATAACACAAATATTATCTAGTTAATCTATGTCTCCACAAAATTGATACTGAAGAAAATTGTTCTTGTTTTGAATGTGTCAAAATACTCATAATAATATTAAACTAATTCAATACTTAGGATAGTTCTTTAATACATTATACATTTATAGATATTTTTGTACAAAATTTAACAAGGCTCATACATATGAAGCTCAAGCACAAGTAAATAAACTGTTTTTCTTTTCATAGATGGTTCCTCTTTTCATGTTTTATATAATCAAATAGTTTAAAACAGTTAACCATATTCTTCAACTTCCCCCTAATTTTCTCATATAATTATAGATTAGTTTTATACAACTTTGTTATTGGTTAAATGTTTTTATTTCAAGTGCCAATAATACTTAATAAAGTAAACATTGTTAGTCAATATGCATATATTATATAACCACTGTCAATGTATTAATATACATTGTACTTCTCCTTTCAATTATTGAACATGTATTATTACATGTAGATCTATACTACTTGTAATCTATATGAAAATTAAAACAAGAGCTCCGCTGGGCGGGGCATTATACGCCCGTGAGCAGTCCATGCTGTGTTCTATCTCATATGAAGTCCCTGTGACCTTGACCAATGACCCCGGATAGGTCCCATACTTAACTGGAGTGCTATCCAAAGCAAAGATTTTGAGAACCTAGGTACAGCCGTGGTTGAGTTATCACCGGCACAAGTCTTCCCACATGAACTTCCAGTGACCTTGACCCTGGGGCCTCAGAACCAAAAGTTCACACCCTTGACCCAAAGAGTATCGATACATGAACCTAGATAAAGTTGGTTGTTAGACAATGTTTTTCCTTATGATTTTCTTGTGACCTTGACCTTTAACTCATGGGGCTAAAAACCAAAGGGGCATATGCTAGACATTTAGGCTACCCTTACATAAAATTTGGTGAACCTAGGTTCAGTCATTATTGAGCTATTGTCCGAACAATGATTTAATATAAATTAAGTCCCAGTGACTTTGACCTTTGACCCTGGGGTCTCAAAATCAAAAGGGAACATCCTCTACCAAAAGGCTATCATCACATAAAATTTGGTGCACCTAGGAAGTGGTTGTTAAGTTATTGTCCGGACAAGGTTTTTCCATTTGATGTCCCTGTGACCTTGATCTTTGACCCTGGAGCCCCAAAACTAATAGGGCACATCATTGACACATGGGTTACTCTCACACAAAAAAGTAAGTGAACCTAGATACAATGGTTGTATAGTTATTGTCCGGACAAGGTTTTCATATAAATTAGTCCCAGTGACCTTGACCTTTGACCCTTGGGTCTCAAAATCATTAAGGTACATCCTCTACTCAAGGAGTATCCATACATAAAATTTCGTGAACCTAGATACAGTGGTTGTTGAGTTATTGTCCCGACAAAGTTTTCCATATGAAGTCCCTGTGACCTTGACCTCTGACCCTGGGGCCCAAAACTAATAGGGCACATCATTGACACATGGGTTACTCTCACATAAAAATTAAGTGAACCTAGGTACAATGGTTGTTAAGTTATTGTCCAGACAAGGTTTTTCCATATGATGCCCCTGTGACCTTGACCTTTGAGACCCCAAAACATACAGGGCACATCCTTGACACATGGGCTACTCTCACATAAAATTTGGTGAACCTAGGTACAGTGGTTGTTGAGTTATTGTCCGGACAAGGTTTTTCCATATGATATCCATGTGACCTCGACCTTTGACCTTGGGGGCCCAAAACCAATAGGGCACATCCTTGACACATGTGCTACTCTCACATAAAATTTGGTGAACCTAGGTACTGCGGTTGTTGAGTTATTGTCCGGACAAGGTTTTTCCATATGATGCCCCTTTGACCTTGACCTTTGACCCAGGGGCCCCAAAACCAATAGAGAACTTCCTTTACACATGGGCTACTCTGACATAAAATTTGGTGAACCTAGGTACAGTCCCTGTTGAGTTATTGTCCGGACAATGATTTCATATTTTAAGTCCCAATGACCTTGACCTTTGACCCTGGAGTCTCAAAATCAATAGGGAACCTCCTACACCCAAAGGCTATCCACACATAAAATTTGAGAAACCTAGGTACATCCTGTCTTGAGTTAACATCGGAACAAGCAATTGTCCACGGACATACAGATGGCCGGACAGACGGACAACATCATAATATAATATGTCCGTTTTTTCAAAACGGGCGTATAAAAATACAACAAACAAATAAATAAAACAAATCACAAATAAATCAAGCACACTGGCACCAGAGTCCTTACATTCTTTAAATATGCACACATATAATATTTAGTCAACAAACAGAAATAAAAATTGCTCCCGTATACATTGCCATGCTTTAACTATACTTTCATTATAAAATTCACATGGTATTAAACCGTTTTGACAGTAGGTACGGTCTGACAGATAAATTTTACCTTTTGGAATAAAGGAATATATTTAAATGCAAATATTGGTCTCGATTTGTAGATTAAACATTACCTTACAAAACTGACTATTTAAAATCGTTATATCATGAAATGGTTATCATGAAATTAACGGTGCTTTCAATATCATCATTTTGCAGCGATTGAGATACAGTGTTTACTTCCAGTTATATCATGACGTGTTAACCGATGTAAACTGATTGGTTGATAAAATCCTCGAGACTTTTCCCGTACCTTGTCAATGAAGTTTTTTCCCGTACCTTGTCAATGAAGTTTAAACCCAATCAGAACGCACCACCTAGGTAAACATTTACGCAATGACGTAGAATATATTATTCTACGTCATTGCATTTACATGTTTCGAGTTCTATAAATAGAATATACACCTATTTTATGAAAACCGTATCAGATACAAATTTGTGACTTTACATGATGTTAGAGGAATGTTTAATCTTTAAATCAAGACCGACATTTTCTTTCAGATATACGTCAAATTGAAGAAAAACGGTTAGGGCCATACACACTGTAGAAAACGTTTAATACCATGTATATTATAAATAAGTTAGTGCACATGTATGTATGCACAGGGAACGATATATAGGGACGTGCGCATTATATTATGATCATGGACTCTGGTGCCAGTGGTCAAGCACATGCTTTTATCTAGCACATACAAAGAGAATTTTGTTTTAAAGAATACATGTATGATAATATAAAAACGAAACAACAAAGATTAAATAAATATAAAAAAGAAATGGAGATAATGTTTTCGAACACAATTTTATTGATAAATCTTATTCAACTGCCATTGGCAAATACATGAACCTTCTGATTTAAATACTTACTACAGTATTTCTGTACTAAATATTGATAATCAAGTTTGTAAATCAGTGGGGTAATATATGTTCCACTGACAGTTGATTAAAAATTTACAATATCACGTTCATATAACAATATTACTTATAAGTTTGAAAAACACAACCAAAGGCAATTATAGATAGCATTGTATACAGTCTAGTATAGTTCTGTTTGTAATTCTAAACTTTAAAACTTGATGACCCATGATTGAAAAATAAATAATTAAGTATAAAAATAAATAATAAACTTAATACATATTCCATAAATAGATACATAATGAACTGTACAAAACACAATAATGCAATATTTTAGCACTAAAATGCATGAAATGCCAGAATGTATAAAAACACCCTGGATTTTATATAATTAGGTTTAACTGTACATAATATAAGGTACAATGTTGTCAGTTGGATAGTTCAAGGTACAATATTGTCAGCTGGATAGCTCAAGGTACAATGTTGTCAGTTGAATAGTTCAAGGTAGAATATTGTCAGTTGGATAGTTCAAGGTAGAATATTGTCAGTTGGATAGTTCAAGGTACAATGTTGTCAGTTGAATAGTTCAAGGTAGAATATTGTCAGTTGGATAGTTCACGGTAGAATATTGTCAGTTGGATAGTTCAAGGTACAATGTTGTCAGTTGAATAGTTCAAGGTAGAATATTGTCAGCTGGATAGTTCAAGGTAGAATATTGTCAGTTGGATAGTTCAAGGTACAATGTTGTCAGTTGAATAGTTCAAGGTAGAATATTGTCAGTTGGATAGTTCAAGGTAGAATATTGTCAGTTGGATAGTTCAAGGTACAATGTTGTCAGTTGAATAGTTCAAGGTAGAATATTGTCAGTTGGATAGTTCACGGTAGAATATTGTCAGTTGGATAGTTCAAGGTACAATGTTGTCAGTTGGATAGTTCAAGGTACAATGTTGTCAGCTGGATAGTTCAAGGTACAATATTGTCAGTTGGATAGTTCAGGGAATAATATTGTCGGTTGGATAGTTCACGGTAGAATATTGTCAGTTGGATAGTTCAAGGTACAATGTTGTCAGTTGGATAGTTCAAGGTACAATGTTGTCAGCTGGATAGTTCAAGGTACAATATTTGTCAGTTGGATAGTTCAGGGAATAATATTGTCAGGTGGATAGTTCAAGGTATAATATTGTCAGTGGGGTAGTTCAAGGTACAATATTTGTCAGTTGGATAGTTCAAGGTACAATGTTGTCAGTTGAATAGTTCAAGGTAGAATATTGTCAGTGGGGTAGTTCAAGGTACAATATTTGTCAGCTGGATAGTTCAAGGTACAATAGTCACATTATAGTGTCAGTTGGATAGTTCAGGGTAGAATATTGTCAGAAGTCTGGATGTAATACAACAACAGTTACAAATACAATATATTGTTTATAGGGGTCCAGATTCAATGCAAACTACCGACAGTTAGGGTTCTACAATTACCAACAGTTGCAGACTCTAACAATAGTTTCTTCTATAATTATTGTTTTTTCTGATTTTTTGGATTTGAGAAGAAAGAAAATGCTAGTTCCAATCAGAATCATTGTTTTTAGTTTACTCTATCAGATAGAGATATTTCATGTTGTGGTTTTTAATCCAGATTCAAAGCAAACTACCTACAAGTTCTAATGTTATATTCATAGAGGAACATATTGTAATTGTCCAGACCCCCCCTGACGCACTGCTTGATCCGCCTCTGACTATGGTCCTATATTTACAAGGTAAACCCTTGAAAGAAATCTACTTTAATCTTTATTTCACCTCTGATCCTTTTGCTCATTGAATATTAATCCTAAACAATACATAAATCATATACATATATAATTAAATAAACTTTATACAAAACATAACATACAAAGAAGAACAATATACATGTAATATAAATATATCATCACAGGATTCAGTATAAAGGAATTTTACCTCAGTGCTTTATACACAAAAACTGAGAGCTCTCTCTCTCTCCCTCCCTCCCTTCCTCTCTCTCTCTCCCTCTCTTTTTTCAGGAGTAGCAAAATCCAAATATTTTTTCACTAAGTAAGCCTAGAATTTTACTACAAGTAGATCTTTACTAATTCACTTTATAAATGGATTTTTTTATAAAACTTGGTAGGTACATGAATCTGATTTTTCTAGAATTTACTTTTTAAAAAAGGGTTAAGGCTGTATTCTGACAAGTACTCTACATGTACTTCAGTTCAAAAAGACAGGACCTCAGTTATATATATTGGTCTAACTAAGATTAATGAAATATTGAATAGAATTATTTTTTTCCAAACCAAAAATCTATCTAAACAAGATCATATCTGAAAAGCAACATTAACCAGAACAAGAGCTGTCAGAGGAGACAGCATGCTCGACTAAGTAAGTATTTGTCACAGGAGATGTGGTTGATGATAAGGAACATACATATTTTAAAATTTGGAAATATAACCGTAACAAATTTAAAGTAAAAATATTTTTAAAAAATCTTTAAAATTTTAAGTTCAAGGGAGACAATTTTGAAAAAATGTATTTGGAGATATGAACCTTGTCACATGAGATGTGGTTGATAATAAGGAACATATATTTAAAGTTTGAAGTTAATACCTAAAGAAATAAAACAGTTGCAGTAAAAACAAATATTTTTTAAAGAAAAATCTAAGTTCAAAGTGGGATAATTCTGAAAAAAATGTATAAGGAGATATGAACCTTGTCACATGAGAAGAGGTTGTTAATAAGGAACATACATTTAAAGTTTGAAGTTGATACCTAAGAAATAAAAAAGTTATAATTACAAAATATTTTACTGCACAAAAACTTTAATCACATATATGGACGCCAACGCCAACACTAGGGCAAGTAGGAGAGCTCTCCATTTACTTCGTAAAGTCGAGCTAAAAATGAATAAAAACAAAAGACCAAAAGACAAAATCAGTAAAATATCTTATAGCAATTAGAAAAAACTCAATGAGAAAAGAATGAAAAGGTATACTGTGTTAAAGTTCACAGCTATTCTAATCAAGTTATGAGACATAAATATGTCAGGTCGAGAGTCAAGACAGTGCACTGACACACAAATGAATCAAAGTAAAAAAATCTGGTAAACTGAACACTTTACAACATGACAAACATATCTCAATACAGTAGAAACAAGATTTTATATTGCATGTAAACAAAATCATGATTGAATCTAAGTATGACACTGAATACACAAGTATTGCACATTTATACTACATGTACGACTGACATGATGATTTGGTTAATTGATGTAAATACTATTTCTATAAGAAATCAATTTTATTCCTGTAATCAGTTTATCATTCTTTTATATAATATCACTTGACTGGATAAAGTATGACATGATGATTTATAAACATTCTAAATGCATGTGTAAAAGCTGGTTCCAACTATGAGGTGAAAATATCAGATTATCTTATATTAAGTTGTTGACATGATAAAATAGGACAATTACATTAATTAAACACATTGGCAGGCAGCCATTTTTACCCCTGAAAGTACAACTGGCAAAATGACACAGTTGAAGATTTCAAAAATATTTAAAATAAATCTAAAACATCAGCAATACCTAATTATGATAACTTAACAATCAAAACTAACAGAAATTGCATCATAAAAATTTATTTTGTAGTACCTCCACAATATCAACATTAAATTAACCAATGAAAATACAGAAAATGAAGGCAGTAAATTACCTGAAAATTAAGTTATAAATTACACAATTCAACAGTGTACAGGCATTTCAACAGCGGTAGTTCAATTATGAGCTTAGGTGATACTGACAAACATTTTCTTGTCTTTGATGTCTCTGAAGCATTGTATAAGACATAAAATGATATTGTCACAACCTTTACCCTGAAGTGATATGAAAGTTAGGTTATATGATTACAATATGCAAGTTCTATTTTCTTGAATAGTGCTAATATGGATTGATGGAATATTGAAGCAGAAACATGTTAGTTTTTACCAATTAAGATATATCTTGAATGTGTCAAAAACTAAGTTATCATATGGATATAAACATTCAAAAACTCAACAACTTGTACACTAAAAAGAAACAAATAAATCTTTCAAAGAGATTAAGTGGTAAAGCATTTTGGGAAAATATGAAAATGTAAAAAATACAATAAAATTGATATAAAGAAGTGAAAAATTCACTGTGATTGATTAAACATAGATGTCTGTGTAAAAACACCAACAAATACTATACATGTACTTATGAACCTGATCAGATGAATGCATTAAGCAAACTGACCACATAAATAAACAATTATGGTATAGTAAATGGTTTTCGTATAGCAGAAAAACCTTGTTTGTACCAGATGTAACTGTGTGAAACAAAGTTGAAATATGTGTACACAGAACACTAGGGTTAATCTGTGTTGCATGCTTTTCAGCAATAAATATGTAAAAACTGATGGAAAAAACATAAATTCAAGTTCTGAGTATGAACTATTTACTAGTTTTCAATAGACCTTCTGTCACAAATCCAATTCTACCTGTACGGAGGAAAATCAACATTATAAACCATAGTTTTACAGAAAGGTGTGACCCCTGCCACAACTAGGATAGCTGGAATTGATATCAGAGAAACAGATATAGTGAAACCTGTATTAACGGTCACCTCTATATAGCGTGACCCTGTCCATAATGGTCAGTTCAGGGTCCTCCCGAACAGTTTTGTTCTAATTTGACCCTTCATATAGCGTGACCCTGTTCAACGCGGTCAGTGGTCACTAGTTTTGTACCGATTTGCGTTGTATAGCGGTCAGTATAAGGGTCAATTGACCTGAACAAGTAATTTGCACGGAATTGTAAAAATAACGATCACCGTCAACAGCTGACAGAATGTAAAATTGTTATTTAATTGTTAAAGAGAGGTTATGATTTTTCGTCGACATGGCCAGCAATATCTTTATATGAGAACATTTTTCAAGTGGAAAATAACACGCTATTGAATATTTCCATTGTAAGCAGAGCAGCAGTAGATACGTGGCTTGACAATATATCAAGCCTGGAGAAATGGCTTACTTTTTTAGCTAAATACTAAAATAGCTTGATTTATAATTTCATTTCCAATACAATTCATTGTCCAATACATATTATGTCTTTACATTAATTTATATGTAAAATGATATATAATGTTTATATGATATATAATGTTTATATACGACTATAGTATAATTATTGTGATGAAACAGCATATATAAAAGACATTTCCTGTATATATTTATTTGTTTGTTTGTTTTGAGAGACCCTGCATATAGTGGTCACCTGTCTATAGTGGTCACTTTCAGCCAGTTCCTTAGCTGACCACTATAGACAGGTTTGACTGTACATAAATATAGGCAAAAAATGTTTTGGAACATATAAATAGTGTGATATACATAAATGGGTCAGTACAAAACTAGTTAAACTAGATGTAAAAATAATGTAGACCAGTTTTGTACATACCCATAGACTTGGAATGAGATCTCTGATATTAGGAACATATGATTGGTCAAAAATAGTCTTTAAGAGATGAAACTTATGATTGGTAGAATGACAATGATATTAAATGTAATAATATTTCTGATTGGTCAAAAATTTTGATCATCATAGATGACATAGAAAATTTTCTCAAATGAGAGAAAGTCATTGAATGGTAAGATGCTAAAAAAATTAAACAAACAGTAATTCTGATTGGTTACATATTTTGATGATCATCACAGATGATTCTAAAATATAGTAAATGTTGTCATACAAGAGAATATAAATTATTGGATAGATGCATAACACAAATGTAACCCTCTTTCTGATTGGTCATGAGAGTTTGATCATCACAGATGACACTTAGAATACAAAGTTAACTATCGTTTGATGTCCAATGGGAAAATGTAAGACTGATCGTACATGTATCCAAAGGCTTCAAAAGTAACAGGCTTGCTGATAGAGTTCATAATAAAAGATGACAATAAAACTTCATGAAAGTCTATGATTCATTTATTTGGATGCAGATGTACTTAATGTAACAGCTGTTCTGATTGGTTAAATAATCTGATCATCACAGATGACACTTATATAAATATAATAAAGTATTTGATTGGTTGGAAGAATGTACACACGATGTATCAGCTCTACTGATTGGTCAAGAGCTTTGATCATCACTAATAATACTAGTATCACTAGATACTCTACTAGAGTTCAATACTTTTTGTTGTTTTCTAACATTCCAATGTAAACATTCAGCTAAACGATCAAACCAATCTTCAATCTGATCCTTGGCACACACAGCAGGTAATGGATATTGTGCTGTAGTTATACGGACACTGAAATAACATTAAAACAAAGACTATTATAAATTTTGTAGAACAGCCAGACAGTGTGATAATCAATCTTATAACAATAACAATAATATCTTATAACTTATAATAATCTACTTGTGGTTGAAACAATTATTCTAATAGCATAAGACAGACAAATCATGTCAGACTAATAATACATGATATGGCACCTTGTTGTAGCACTGGTTGTAATAGGACATTGTTGTAGGAGTATACTGGTAATAGTGTGATATAGTCTCTGGCCATTTGGTGCTAATGAATATTGTATGCACTTCAATACCAACTGGCACGCTTGTCTGGACAGGTGATCAAAAACTGTACTAGACAATTGCTAATCACTGAGTAGGAAGTCATATTATATGTACATCAAATTGTTATGTTTAGACAAGTTTATTATGTGTCCCAGACCAGTAGTAACTGGACAATATACAAGACAGTTCTGAACTGTGCAGACAGAGAGTGTAGGAGTCAGGACTGGAGATTAAGTCCATGCACAGAGTCCACTGTGTTGACTCACTGAGTTGGTTTATGTACAATATATGATATAGAAGATAACTAGACTTGGGTTATATCACCAATTAAATAACTAACTACAAAAGCAATAGACAGTTTGAGTCAAGTTCTAATTATTCTACCATTGTTTAAATAATAGTTAACATATAGTGGAGCATGCAGTAGGTTGAGATTGAGATCCAACTAAATCATGAATAAATCCCTTACCTATCTCCTTGTCTTATTTCTTGTCTATTTCTACCATCAAATGATACCATAGCTGAATTACGTGCTTCCATTGACAACATTATCTGAAATAATTATTACAATATAAATATTGAAACAAGATCAGTACAGGAAAATGGTGCTAAACTTATTCTTCATGCTTGTGTTAACAAAATCTATATTGGCAAGTAAGCCAATTAGATGAGTAAAGCTTCAGGTAGATACTTTTATCGTATCAGGGCTAGAATTTGCATGAAACAAATTCACAGTAAGAATTTCTAAGGATGAAAGGGCCATAATTAAGTCAAAATTCATGCTAGAGTTATGAAACTTGGTATGTGACTACATTTGTACCAATGGTAACCTCCTAAACATGTTAGGAGTTTCAAGGGAATCCCTTCTGTGGTTTCAAAGATATAAAAATGTTGCACCTAAAACCAAGATGTGTTACACCTCATAACTGAGTAAAATAACTCCAATACTCTCCATTGTCAGCTAACTAATATTGAAAGAGAATATAAATAAATCAGAAATCTAAGTAAAGTATTACATACATTGCCTTAAATTATTCATAATTGTTTAAAATATTATATAATATCAAATGCACCTAACAATGTATCAAAACGATTTCAGTCCTAAGGTCAAACTTGGAACTATTTCATGAATCACTCAACTATTCAGGCACTAAGATGTGAAATGAAATCTGTTTGAAAACTTACCTTTAATTCAACACCAGCAGGTACAACTATAGGTCTAAATGATAAAGAATGAGGACATATTGGTGTTATCATTATAGCTGGAACATTTGGATGAATCATTGAGGCACCCGCAGCCACAGCATAAGCTGTACTTCCAGTAGGTGTAGAGATTATCAATCCTGTAATATATTATATAATACATGTATCTTAAATCAATAGTTCTTATTCAGAACTCAAAGTTTTTCCAGCTGAATAAGGTTTGTTTGTAACAGATACATCCAGGCAGAATGGAGTCATTTTACATACCATTGCTGAAAAGTATGCAACATAGTTGATATCCTATATTCTGTTCTGTTCTGTGTACTGAATACACACATTCTTTAATCAGAAATGAGGACGCGGACTCGGGCACAGACGCCAATGCTAGGGCGAGTAGGAGAGCTCTCCATTTACTTCTAAAGTCAAGCTAAAAACTATGATTGGTTATTTGCTTGAAATACAATAAAATTGAAAATAGTTGACAATATGTTATAACTTAATCAGCTATTACAGGTCATTTACATTAAATTATGTTAAGTTGTAGGAACTTTGATGTGGCTATTGTTATGACATCACCATTGTTGGGAGGAGGCTATAGTTGAAAGTTTTTATAATATCACCATTTTAGGGAGGAGGCTAATGTTGAAAGTTTTTATAATATCACCATTTTAGGGAGGAGGCTAATGTTGAAAGTTGTTATAGTATCACCATTTTAGGGAGGAGGCTAATGTTGAAAGTTGTTACAGTATCACCATTTTAGGGAGGAGGCTAATGTTGAAAGTTGTTATAGTATCACCATTTTAGGGAGGAGGCTAATGTTGAAAGTTGTTATAGTATCACCATTTTAGGGAGGAGGCTAATGTTGAAAGTTGTTATAGTATCACCATTTTAGGGAGGAGGCTAATGTTGAAAGTTGTTGTTATGTGTGGCTGTGTTGTTACAATATCACCATTGAAGAGAGGAACCTATTGTTGAAAGTTGTTGTTATGGGTGGCTGTCATTAAAAATGATGTTTGTTGTGTGGCTATTGCTTTAGTCAGGAGGCTTTTGTTTGGGAGATTGTACAGCCTAATGTATAAAAAATGATATTACCATCTCCTTGTACTGATGTTACATGTCTATCTTCTACATATAAATCTATATTACATATAAATGATGATGACCCTCTATCTACAACAACTTCATTTAATACCTGTAATATATAGAAATTCATGAAAATACCTGTATAATATAAAAATATATAAAAAAATACCTGTATAATATAGAAATATAAAAAAGTATTTGTTAATATAACAAGAGCTCCGCTGGGCGGGGCATTATACGCCTGTGTGCAGTCCATGCTGTGTTCTGTCTCATATGAAGTCCCTGTGACCTTGACAATGACTCGGGATCTCAGAATAGGTCACATCCTTAACTGGAAGGCTATCCAAAGCAAAGATTTGAAAACCTAGGTACAGCCATGGTTGAGTTATCACGGGCACAAAGTTTTCCCATATAAACTTCCAGTGACCTTGACCCTGGGGCCTCAGAACCAAAAGTTCACACCCTTGACCCAAAGAGTTACGATACATAAAATTTGGTGATCTTAGATAAAGTTGGTTGTTGGACAAGGTTTTTCCTCATGATTTCCTAGGGACCTTGACCTTTGACCCAGGGGCCCAACACATGGGCTACTCTCACATAAAATTTGGTGAACCTAGGTACATTGGTTGTTCAGTGATTGGCTGGACAAGGTTTTTCCATATGATGCCCCTGTGACCTTGACCTTTGACCCAGAGGCCCAAAAACCAATCGGGAACATATTTGACACATGGGCTACTCTCACATAAAATTTGGTGAACCTAGGTACATTGGTTGTTCAGTGATTGGCTGGACAAGGTTTTTCCATATGATGCCCCTGTGACCTTGACCTTTGACCCAGAGGCCCAAAAACCAATCGGGAACATATTTGACACATGGGCTACTCTCACATAAAATTTGGTGAACCTAGGTACATTGGTTATTCAGTTTTTGTCCGGACCAGTTTTTTCCCCATATGATGCTACTGTAACCTTGACCTTTGACCCAGGGGCCCCAAAACCAATGCGGAACATCCTTGACACATGGGCTACTCTTACTTTAAATTTGGTGAACCTAGGTACAGTCGTTGTCGAGTCATCGTCCGGACAAGGTTTTCATATTTTAAGTCCTAGTGACCTTGACCTTTGACCCTGGGATCTCAAATCAATAGGGAACCTCCTCTACCTATCCACACATAAAATTTGAGGAACCTAGGTACATTCCTTCTTGAGTTATCATCCGGACAAGCAATTGTCCATGGACATACAGACGGCCAGATGGACGGGCATATAAAAATGAATCAGAGGTTACATGACTTGTTATCTATATTTTAAAAGATGAATGAAGGTTCTCAATCAAAAATGTTAAACGGAACTAACAATGATATTTTCATGTATTGTGTGTTGACATCAAGACTGCTTGATACTGTCATATATTGTTAAAAGGGGACTATTTATTCATGCGTTGGGTTAACCTAACTACATACCGTTGTACTGAATCTGACTGCCCATATCCATCGAATGTCTAAGTAAGGGACATTTTGTGATGCATTCCAAAATATGTCCCTTACTAAGACCTGAATTGCTAACGCAATCCATGTCAAAAATATAAAAATACATATATTTTTAAAGAAATATTAAAAAAATACCTGTAATAAGTAAAAAAATATAAAAATACCCATAATAAATAGATAAATATAAAAACACATATATAAAAATACCTGTAAAATAAAGAAATATATATAAATACTGTATGATATAGAAATATATAAAAATACCGGTAGAATATGGAAATATATAAAAATACTGTATGATATAGAATTATATATAAAATACTGGTAGAATATGGAAATATATAAAAATACCTAAACTGTATAATACAGAATTATATATAAAATACCAGTTATATAAAATATATAAAAATACTGTATGATATAGAAATATATAAAAATACCGGTATAATATTGTGGGTTGCCCACAAGACTGTAGTAAGTACATTGTATAATTGAGCGAGTTACTACAGTCTTGCAGGCAACCCTCCATATGGAAATTTACAAAAAAACATGTATAATATAAATATATATAAAAATGCCTGCAATATATAGAAATATATAACAAGAGCTCTGCTAGGCAGGGCATTATATGCCCGTGCACTGTCCATGCAGTGTTCTGTCTCATACAAAGTTCAGGTGACCTTATCCTATGACCCAGGAAACTCAGAATAGGTCACATCCTTTACCCGAGGGCTACCAAAAGCAAAGATTTCATGAATCTAGGTACAGCCCTCATACAGTTATCACTGGCACAAAGTTTTCCCATATAAACTTCCAGAACCCTTGACCTTTGACCCTAGGGCCTCAGAACCAAAAGGGCACATCCTTGACCCAAGGAGAATCAATTCATAAAATTTGGTGAACCTAGGTAAAGTGGTTGTCGAGTTATTATCTGGACAAGTTTTTTTTCCATTTGATGTCCCCGTGACCTTTACCTCAGATGCTGGGGCCTCAAAACCAATAGGGCACATCCATTCCTTGACACAAGGGCTACTCTCACATAAAATTTGGTGAGCCTAGGTACAGTCATTGTTGAGTTATTGTCCGGACAAAGTTTCATATAAATTTTGTCCCAGTGACCTTGACCTTTGACCCTGGGGGTCTCAAAATCTATAGGGTACATCCTCTACCCAAGGGCTATCCACACATAAAATTGGTCAAACTAGGTAAAGTGGTTGTTGAGTTATCGTCTGGACAAGGTATTCCAAATGATGTTCTTGTGACCTTGACCTTTGACGCTGGGACCTCAAAAGCAAAAGGGCAAATCCTTGACACAAGGACTACTCTCTCATACAATTTGGTGAACCTAGGTACAGTCCTAGTTGAGTTATTGTCCAGACAAAGTTTTTATATATAATGTCTCAGTGACCTTGACCTTTGACCCTGGGGTTTAAAAATCAATAAGGCACATCCTTAAAAATGGGGACCCTTGGTACATCATTTGTCAAGTTATCTTCCAGACAAGCAATAGTCCACAGACGAACAGAGGGACAACATCATAACATAATACGATCCCCTTTTCAAACGGATGTATAAAAATACCTCAACTGTATAATATATAATAATATGTAGAATTATATATAAAATACCTGTAATATATAGAAATATATAAAAAATACCTGTCTAATATAGTAATATACAAATAAATACATATATTTTTATAGAAATATATATAAAAAAAACTGTATAATATAGAAATACATAAAAATACCTATAATCATTAGAAATACAATAATAAATAAAAATATGTAAAAGATTTAAAGACTGGTTTACGAACACTGCATTTAAAACTACCTGAGCAATGTAATTTTGAAAGACAAAACAGCAGTTTTAGCAGCCCAGACGAATTTCTAGCCTGTTAATGGTAATTGGATAATGATAATGTCTCTTCTAAAAAATCTTCATCTTTTTTATTTGTTGTGTTGTAGGTCTGTTGTTTTACTGTTGCTGTTCCTGATATATTTGCTTACACTTTTTTAGTGATACTTACTTTCATTTTCCAAAAAAAATTGACTCGAGCGAAAGCAAAAGTCAAGTGTAATTTGTTAGCTGAACTGACAAACTTGATAATTTGTTGCAAGTTGCATCATGATTATTTTAAAAGCAAAGGTCAGCTGAAAGTGGATCATACTGCAAGATTGTCCAATGCAAAATAAGCAAGAGTGCAAGCAGAGAAACTTAGAACAGGCTTCAATCAGATAAAAGCAACTCATAATTACAAAATACAAATAAAAGCTAATTCTTACCAGAATTTGTGACTTTCCACATGGTGATGAACTATCTATATTTTTGATACGTGAAACTTTACCAAGTTCTGAATCTTCTCTACATATAACACATTTTAAACGATATCTTAACAATAATGAGGCATTACCTGTAAGTAAATATAATTTACTTTAAAAAAAGTACCCTTGTCTTCTGATGAAATTTTAATTCAGATTTTACATCAGTGGTATTTTTGCAGTAAGCACACCTATCTTCCCTGTACAGTTTTCTTTATCAAGACTAGATAACCTTTCCATATGGCATCATCAATTTCTTCAATAATGCAGTCATAATTGCTGTTTCTGTATATAACAGCATAGATATAGCTTGAGATATAAGTACCTTGAGACAGAACAAAAGTTTGTACCTAAATACAGTTCCTATTAGGGCTCTACGCCGGTATTCGATATATATCGAATACCGGTATTGTAGGTTCGATAGATATATCGGATCGAACGTTTCCGTATCGAACAAAATATCGATCAATGACACTCATACAAATAAAATCCATGGTCTGCAAATCTTTTGATATTTTGTATCGCCAAATCGACATTCTACTACTTCCAATTTGGTATGTAATAATATGTGGACAAACAATATCATAATTTGACATTCCTTTAAGCTAATGTCTTACATCGGCTACGTCATGTTATGTCCTTTTTTCAATAAAAGGGAAGTAACTGTTTCAGTTAGACTATCCATTTTATGTACTTTTGTTTTCAATTAGTCTGGGAACTATTAACAATCAGTTTCTTAAAAAAGACCAATTTTGAGAGACAGAATTCTTTTGGATTTGTTCGGGTAGATCCTCAATATGAAGAGAACTTAGTTGGCCCTAAGCGATATTCTCGTTAATAGCTGAAATTCTGAAAGTGTATGCTCTTTCTTTTGCAGATATTTGTTTAGTGTCTTGTAAATATGAATTACTGGAGATAAATCTAACTAAAACCAAGCATCAACAAAAAGATTTCATTTTATGTAAATCCTGCACAAGTACATTAATGATCGATTATCGAACGCAGTCAGTCAATATTAATGTTAATACACAGGCTTTTCGTGACACAAAAACCCGTCTGCAATATTACATTTGTCCGAGAATATGCTGTCTCCAAAAAATAAGGTTTGGGGTTATTATTTTGTACAGAAAAAGCGGATGGACCAGAGTGAACAACATGCTGCAAAAATGTTGTAAGTAAAGGGGGCAAAACTTGGCCGTGCATGTCACCCTGTCAGCAAACAGATCATGTCTAGTCACAGACCCACTCATTCTCATACCCAGTGGCTATCAAGATTCTAAGCTATAACTTCAGTTGGCTGTGTAATATGTCACAAATGGTATCCAGGTCGGACTCAGCTCTCGTGTCTTTCAGATCTTGGGTGCCCGAGGATGAAGACCGTTGGTTTGAGGTTGGACGCTCCGGTGACAGTGACCTCATAACGATCTCATATCATTGATCTTAAATGTTTAAATTCTGCCGGTCTTTCATCAATTTGATTTACACTTTAGTGTTACATGTATGTCCACCTTCGGTCGAGGGCATTTCCTTTAAACTAAACACGGATACCCTGTTTAGTATGGCCTTAATCACCCAACTTTAACATCTAATTATAATGTCAATATTACAATTACTTAGTAAAGATAATTAGAAATCATTTATTTGTTGTTATTATTTTTGGGTAATGAAATAAATAGGATCAGATTCCTTCTAACATTTTAATGGGCCAACCTGTTGACTTTTGGTGTATAATTTTATCCTTTTTATTTTGGTTAAGTATGCTTAATAATTGGGTGGATTAGGCTATGGACCAAACAACATCCAACTAAACTTAAGTTAGCTTGTATTAGAATTTTAAGATCACCACCCCTATAAATCTTGAATGAATCAAACCTAATAACTTTTTATGTATTAATATAGTCTCATTATTTGGGTAAATTATGCTTTGAACTAAACAACATCCAATTATACTCAAGTTAACATGAAAAAATATTTTTTTAGTCAGCATCCCTCTAAAATTATAATGGACCAAATCTGTTCACCTTTTTCGTACAATTACATCCTTATTACATGTATTATGTTTAAGTAATGTTTATGTCTAAAACTACCACTATAATTCAATCGAGACTGTTTCTTTTAAGGCATCAAAATTGTTAGAAAAAACTAACTTCTCACTGTCCTACGTGCTCTCTAAGTAATTTATTGACCTGCATAAAAGTTGTGTACACTGCAAGGACACGTATGACGTCACATATCCAGATCAGCTATGTAGATCAGCCCTGCGTTCAGTTACCGCGAACGTTACAAAACGTTCCGTAACGATACATTCGGAACTCCTCGGCCATTCGCTGTGAATAACCTAATCTAATACACAAATATGAGATCGTTAAGGCTATGAGTGATGTTTCAAAATTTACAGACTAAAAACGAAACATCACTCAATGACTTAACAATCATATATTTGTTTACTTTAACACCGGTAGTTTCAAAATAGCGTCTAAATATGTCCGAGATTATTCGCATTGAATTGCCGAGGAGTTCCGAATGTATCGTTACGGAACGTTTTGTAACGTTCGCGGTAACTGAACGCAGGGCAGCTTTGTAGAGTGTAGACGTTGAGTCTATGTTACAGTTAAACTGATGTGAAATCAATTTAAGAAGTGTAGCATTATAAATGCTTATGAATAGTATGCTTTGACATATTTAAGAATTGTGAGAATGCATTAAATATTATTGTAAGGACTACGACAGATGTGTTGATATCATATTTCTTGATTGTTTGATTGTTTGGGTTTTACGGCGCACCAACACAGAAAGGTCATATCGCATATTTCTGAACAAGGGATTGTGTCACTGTAATTTCTAATGCATATGATTACAAGAATACTATACTGTTTTTACTGTAGTGGTGAAATTGTGCTGATTTATATCAATATTTTGACCTCACGAGACTAATTTTCTGTGTAATTCTACTTGGCCGAGAGCCAAATTTTTTTTACTTTTCCTAATTTATTTGGTAATTGATGCGGTAAAAATTTCAAGGCGCAGGAGCAAAATAAACATTTTTTCCATTTTCGGATTTTTAGGTGCGGGAAATCCGACGAACATACGATCGATTTGTTGCGGCCTCACAGAGTTATGGGGTATAACCAAGGAGTTCCAAAAGTATTGACACATAAACTTACCATCAAGAACTTGAGCAACCTGACTTTCAAAATTCTCAAAACTAAATGGAGTAAGAAACCCTAGAGATCCCTGATGAAACGCCATGACTGGAGGACAACTTTCCTACAAGTAATATAAAGATAATCAATTACTTCTTGCTGATTCAAGATCCAAAAAGCGAATCTAAGTTTACAATATGCAGGGTCAATCCTGAGAAAAAAATCAACTGCTACATTTAATTTTATCATTTCATTCATGAGAAGTCAATGTATTTCTGTAAATGTTGCAATTCTGTATAGGTGGCCGCCCGGCTAGCTCAGTTGGTAGCACGCAATTCTACGAAATCGAAGGGTCATGGGTTCGATTCCACGGGCGGGGCATACTTTCGTGGAGCTTGGTCATGAAATTATTTCTACGGCCATTCTCTCTATGACCAATGCTTCTTAATCATGTAGGGTAATTGTCAGTCACTGTCACTAACGAGTAGAAGCTGATTAACAGCTAATCCAGATGTTTAGCCTTTCCAGGAAAATTGAGTAGGTTGACTTAAGTCCGTTATATGACCTATACAATGTGTTGCTGTGGCTTTAACCCAAAACAAACATATTCAAACAAAAATTCTGTATACTTTTAGACTTATTGAGTGACAAACATGTGCCCCTTCTCCTATACACCCCTCTCCCGTCTAGTACATCGTAATCCAAGCAAGATATAACTTACCTGAAATAATGTTGAAGCATGTAATAATGTACCATCACCTCCTAGACATATAATAAAATCTATTTTATCAGTGAGATCATCTTTAGCTGTAAAAATAGATTATATGTAGACTATTAGGATGAGAATTATAAAACAAGAGGGACCTGAGCACCCTGGATTACATAAATCTGACATTTATCTTATTACCTTTTTTTTAGATTTAAGTGTATGATAAATGGAAACCCTTAAATATGGCTCATTTTGACCTCAGATGAGCTTATGAGAACCTGAGATCATTAGATTTGAAAACATACACTATTTTAAAAATTCAATTTTTCCCTCAAACTTTATTTTTAAATTTAAGAAGGTTTTAATGAGATTTTCCAGAAACTGTAAGTATCATTTTGTATCTTATTTTCACCACCTCTTTTAAATATACTAATGTGACTGAGTTACCCAAACCCAACATGATCTGGCCTTGCACTATCAGAATTCAAATCCTAATCAGCACTCATTCTCTAGAATCCTTGGTTAAAGTAATGTCAGTTCAGCAAATTTACAGAAAATAACATACTTTATAAGACTAAAACATTGACATACCTTCTTTAAATGTTTGTAGACTTCCTCTATATCTTTTAAATATACTATCACCAGCCAGTATACCATCTTCTAATACATTACTTTCTACATATACAATCATATTTCTCTCCTAGAAATGTATCATATAATATAAGCAACTAATTACAGCAAAAATAGTCAAAGAACAGTCTTTCCTACAATACTAAACAGTTATAGCCTCAAACAAATTAAACACTCCAGTTTTGTATAAAAGGCAGTTCTTTGATTTATTTTGATTTTTTTACTCAAAAAACAATCTCATAAAAATTAAACTATTTTTGCATCACTAACAAGTGGTATGAGTAGTGCAACTAAATAAAGAGATGTTGACATTGTCTTTGTAAAGAGTGGGTCTAACAATTTTCTCTCTATCAGGTACTGCTTAGAGATCGTTATTTCCTGACAGTAAAAATCCAGGTCAGATATGATGATTTTAAAGGCATAGTCAAGAGTCATTTGTTATAAATTTAAGAAAAGGAAAAATATTCCAATCCAATAAGAAAACTAACTTTGTAAATTAAATGGGTTATTCCATCTCAAATCAATCAATTTTTGGAAATTCCCAGATCACCCTCTCAGATTTGCCTGAAAGTTTTAACATGTATTTGTACATCCAATTCATGGACAAAAATGAAATATTTAGTCAGTATCTCCATTACTTTGGAAAAAGTGGCATTTTTAGTAAAGGGGGGGTCTATAGTTTTGTCTATAGACCTCTAGAAATTGAAAAATCTTAAATTTGTCATAAAATCTTCCAAATTGGAACGTTGATTATTTCATATCCATTTCATATTTAGATCTCAAATTTATTTAGCATTTGTTGACAATATACACTCAACAAAACTTCTAATTGGTCATTTTTAATTTTAAAATTACTTTCAAAATAAAAATTCAATTCGCTCGAATTTTTAAACATGAACGTTTGTGTACATACAGAACAAAACTGTCCATCGATACACATGACCCATAGAACAAATTTGTGTCAATTTCCCGTTTTGCAAATTTTGCACATTTTCCAAGTGCACAAACAGAAAACACTTGAACTCGCACGTTTGAACACATTTACAAACGTTGTTGATATCCAGACTGGAAAAACATATAAAATGAAAAGAATGTCCCTAGTGGATCGGGCCTGAGCGGTCGAGATGTTGAAAGGTGGTACATCTTTGAAATTAATAATTGGAATGTACTTGATGCTATTTTATATGAAATATGCTGTGATACAATATCGCACATTCGTTTCAAAAATATTCATGCCCATCTGGCTAGCTAAAACTCTAGCGCACACGTCTACTGATCGAGAGGTTGTGGGTTTGATTCTCAAGCGGGGCATACTTTCGTGGAGCTTGGTCAAGGAATAATTTTCCCGACCATTGACTCTAAACCATGTAGGTCAGAAGTATGTGCCTAGTAACTGGTTAACAGCCAAATCCAGAGATTTAGCCTTTCCATAAACAGTGGGTAGCCTGCATGTCCACCGTGATATGACATATACAATGTGTTTCCATGGTGCTGAACCCAACCAAAAAAGAATATAACTGTATTTACGAATGAAACCAGAGTATCATTACAAAACCCAGATGGTCGGCAACGCATCTATCGAAGTTGCAATGATAGGCATAGTAATAATTGTGTTGCTGAGGCTGACCAATTCAGGGGAGGATCCATAATGATATGGACATGAATATCTATGCACACAAAGACGCCAATGGTATTGATAAAAAGGCAACTTGAATGTTCGACGTTATCATCCAGCCTGTACTGTTACCACACTTTGCTGATAATCGAAGAATGCAGCTTAACCAAGACAATGCTCCATGTCATACTGTTAGAAGATCGATAGTCATGCTTCACGAGAATAATGTGCGAGTAATTTCTTTCCCTCCAAAGAGCGTGGACTTGAATCCGATCCAACACGTTTGGGACTTGCTGAAACGGCAAGTCCGAGCCCGCTGCCAACAGCATAACCTTCATGAAGTCGGAGCGTGATATTCAGGAGATATGGAGGAATATTTTGGTGAGTGTATAAGATTATTTCAAAGCAAATTTGAATCCAAAATCTCGCTTAAAGAATTCACAATTTTTTATTAAATGATGTTAACATGTGATAGAATTTATGTACAAAATTTGAAAATGATAATAAACTCTTGACATGGCAATTTTTGGTGTTTGAACATTGGCAATTTTCGCAAAATTTTGAGATCATACTCAATTTAAATACATATTGTGAATTCCAATTCTATAAGTGAGATTTTGGATTCAAATTTGCTTTGAAATAATCTTATATATTGTAAATAAATGCTAAATAAATTTGAGATCTAAATATGAAATGGTTATGATCAACGTTCCAATTTGGAAGATTTTATGACAAATTTAAGATTTTTTTATTTCCAGAGGTCTATAGACAAAAAAGTAACACTTTCACACTTGAATGAGCACCATTTTTGTACTCTACAGGTAAAAGTTTGTAATATATTTCACTTTCAGAAGTATAAAAATAATATTTCAGGAGATATAGGTGTCAAAACATGGCCTCAGTACAAAATTCAGAAACTGCAAAATTACCCCCTTTACAAAAAATGCCACTTTTTCCAAAGTACTGGAGATACTGACTAAATATTTCATTTTGTCCATGAATTGGATGTACAAATACATGTTAAAACTTTCAGGCAGATTTGAGAGGGTGACCTGGGAAGCATTGGTTGATTTGAGCTGGAATGACCCGTCTGTTATTTATAAATCCAGTACCAAACTGTCTTTTATATAGTACCGTCTTGTACACAGTACCGTTTTTTATTCAGTACCAAACTGTCATTTATACAGAGCCAAAATGTCTTTTACACAATACTGGCTGTCTCATATACAGTACAGACTGTCTTTTATTTAGTACAGGCTGTCTCATAAACAGTACCAAACTGTTTTTAATACAGTACAAAACTATCTTTTATACTATCCAGGCCGTCTTTTATACAGTACCAAACTGTCTTTATATACAGTTCTACAGTTATTCTCAATAGATAGGTCATCTGGGTATGTGAATATGTGAAAAATGAGCTTCAAAAGAATCAGTTGTAAATGTTTTGTTCGTTATTATGCATGTATCAGATATGTTAATCTAATTTTCTGGATGCATAACTATCTTATTACCAGTGCTATGGCCATATGAAGAGGGTAAGGTGTAAACATTTGACTATTCATTTTTAATAACCGATACTGTACCCTCATTGTTTGTTTGTTTATTTGGTTAAACGCAGTAACAACAAATTGTATAGTTCATATAACGGCGGTCAGTCAACCTACTCACTCCTCCTGGAAAGGCTAAATCTCTGGATTTAGCTGTTAACCAACTACATGTACTAAGTGCATACTTTCGTCAGTGACTGACATCTGCCCTACATAATTAAAAATCATTGGTAGGAGGGAGAATGGCCGTAGAAATAATTTCATGACCAAGCTTCACTAAAAGTACATGTATGCCCCGCCCAGGAATCAAATCCAGGACCCCCCGAACAGTTGACTTGCGTGCTACCAACTGACCTGGCCAGGCGGCTGTACCCTCATTGGGGACATTAATGGTGTATTTACAAATATGTATTTTCGTACCAAAAAACTGGTTTGAAGTTCAACAATTTTACATATCTTTGTCTAGAAATCAAAAATACGACTTCAATGGCTTCTTCGTAAAGTCATAACTAAGGGAACACTTTTCAATGCTAATGATGAAATCAAGAGTGTATTCATTGGTGACAATCCAATTGTTTTCTAGTCTTTGTGGATGTCATAATGATAATTGAAATTACGTCGTTTGAGCTCTAGCACCCTGTGTGCCGATCGAGTGCATCGGACCGTATCAAATTATTTTTTCCCCATAAATCGGTAGAAAATGACACAAAAATTACCTCTGCAAAATTTAATAAGGATACATCGGCCCGTTATAAAATAATCAATATTCGAAAAGTGATCGGTTAGAACTTTTGTTCAGTGTATATGATGCTCTGACTGGCGCTGTGTCCCGCAAAAAGCAAAATGATTAATATACCAAACATGGTAACGGAAATTTTAAATAACGAAAATTTTTAATTCCTACTGAAATTACGTCATTTGAGCTCTACCATGTTATAAACAAAGAATTATTCGACCATTTATGAACAGTTAGGCCAACATTTTTTTATTGTTTGTTTTACGGGAATTTTTTCAAAAAAATTGAGTCGGGGGGGGCAAAATCAAAATAAAATCCACTTTTTGGTCGAGTCGACAAAAAAAAAAAAATTGAAAATAGGTCAGCATATTTTTATTTTTCGGAAAACTTATTTTTGATAACATTTATTGCTATAATCACAAATATTATATACATAAGTTCAGTAAGTATAACCATCCATTGTTATAATATGCATTTTATATCATAAATCAAAGAATAAATCTAAAGGAAGATTTTTGGTTATATTTATTTTTAGTTCAAATATAAAAAGTATATGAAGTGATCTCTTTAATGTTCTCAAGGGTTTTCAAGATTTGACCAGGTGACCTAGTATCTGACTTGACTGGGCCTATATTCAAATGTTCTTGGCAAATTTAATCAGAATTGTTCAAAAACATGGCATATAGTGCTCACAATGCATATTTAAGATTTGACCTGGTGACAAATTCAAATCTGGCATATATATATTGGACATAAATGCTGTAAAGTGTTTCATTTAAAGTGGGTCAACTACTTATACAAGTTTTCTTGAAATTAAATATATTTCTATCAAGAATGGAAGATATTTGTGAATAAACTTTATTGATCATTTCTAATTAATCAAGAAGAGTTACGAATGGCTTGAGGCTGTCTTAAGTTACGCAAGTATTTACGAAAATCTTTAGAAAATTTTGATGAAATGCATTATTGATGTAAGTTACGGATAAGTTGGAGTTACGCCACTTCTTAAGTTTCGAAAACGTTGATGAAACGACACCAAGACGTCTTGAATACAGTACTAGTTTGTCTTTATACTGTACCAGACTGTCTTTAATTCAGTATGAGACTATTTTGAAAAGAAAAACAATCAAAGTATTTTCTACAGTTTACATCAGAATTAAAATTAAAATCATCATTCTATAATATAAAAAAATCTGGCTCCCTGTATAAAAAATCTGGCTTCCTGTATGTACCAATTTATTCATTTTAACAGCTGATCTACATCGTGGACAGTGTTACAAAATAAAATATCATTTCCAAATTTAACATTACATGTAACACTGTCCTTTGTAAGCAAATATTTTATTATTTTAATAAAGTGCAACAAAGAAAGAAGAGAAGCATCAAAGAACAAGGTAGCATTAAAATAGTGTAAAGCAAGCAGTTAATTACTTGTTCAACATTTTGAACACTTGATTCATGTATAATACACAATACATGATAATACATGTATGATTGTCTATGATGATAAACTATATAAAATATTTATAAAACCTAGAGCATCATGTTAACACATTATATACAAGTATGTAATGTTTAAACCTTTATATGCTGTACTTTGATCATTCTCGTTCCCAGAATCTAGTAGGATTCTCAATACTAGCCTCTGGCACCACACGGCTAATTTCAGGAATGAAACGTCATAATTTTGGCCGATATCAACCAATCAGAATGCTTTTGTGAAAAGTTTCGCGAGAAACGTCATCTGGCACTTAATCTATCAACCAATCCAATTGTTGCTTACATAGCGCCTTTGTCTAAAGTTTAAAATAATGTAAGTTATTACTGTTACCAAGGTAACACATAATCTAGGGTCTATCTACATAAACATGACAGCAGTCCTGCTGTTGTATGGCTTTAATCATTTGAAGGTCAAATGCAGTGCGCAGTAATATACAACAATCAAGAAAATCATTGTTTGCTTTATGACAGGATGTTAGACAGGCAATGATTAAATGTGTGTAACACTAATTAATGAGATTATCAGGCGATTATTAGACGGGATAACATGCTTCATTTAACAGATTAACAGTGGCTGTACTCGTAAACTATGTCAGGACTGAAACTTTTAATTGACCAGTGTTAAATAGCATTTGATAATGATCTATTAAATTCGCCGACTTTGAACTAGGGACAACAGGGCCATTGATTAGGGATATGGGTTGGGAGAACATTGCGTACTGAAGTGCATAAAAATGTTAATTATATACAGATTAAATATTTTTGAACAGATGTAAAGAAAATACATCATTCAAAAACATTATATAATGTTTTCTATTTTGATGCGTAACGCTTGTTGTAATTCTAAGAAACATTAACTCATACTAGATGAAAGAATATGTAAGTATAAATATATCAAATTTAAAAGTATTTAATTCGATTATTTGGAAAGTGACAAATAGCCTCTATTTTAATAAAATGCATTGTCAACATTATGTTATTAATGTATGTAAGTTTAAGAAGAAATTTTAAGTGGTTTGATTACTTTGGAACAGCAGTTTGAAATTATACGAAAATAAACAGACCTTCACTTAACTGTAAAACAAGTTTTATTGAAATTGTGTTGTATAAATGTATGTAGATTATTTATTTAACTGCTGCTCAATCCACATTGCTATCAAGCTAGCTTTAAAGCAAGAGAGTACAATTTGTTGCTTTTATATGTCTTTCCGAAATTTTCTTTCAATTAAACATATCGAAATCCATATATTTACTTCTTGACTCACAGCAGACTTTCAATGACAATTAGCGCCATTTCGCCGAATTTTTGCGATGGGTTTTTTTATTGGTGTGTAAAAATATCTAATACCCATGCGCGCACTCGAAATTAACGGTGTGGCGCTAGAAGCTAGTATTGATAATCCTACTAGACTCTGGGAACAAGAATGTACTTTTGATAGAATGTGTCTACTTAAGACAAACTCTAAAACTATATAATGAAGCTAATACCAACCTTATCGCCTAGGCAGCGATATTAACAATTATCAAGATTTGAGCATTTTTATGTCGACACCGGTTGCCTTAAGCCAATCAGAACGATGCATTTGAGGTCACATGATGAAAAAATAGGCGTCGAACAGTCAAAATAGGGGTGCGTGTATAGACTCGTCGACACCATGTTTTGTCGCGTTATCTGTTTGTATTACCAGAAAAAACCATTATTAATGAATGAACTAGTACCAGTTTCAAGAAAATTGCAATATAACACCAGAAAAAATGCATAGCTAATTGTAAAATGTGATTTTCTTTTTAAAACTCGCATTTGTTGAACTTAAAATCATTTGTAAACTTAAATCCACCACGGACACAAACTTTAGGCTTACATAGACAGCTCCAAGTCTATGGTCAAAGAAGCTAAGCATATATGATTACAGCAATATGGTTCACTTTTATATGCAGATCTTTCCACTGCCCACTTTCCACTTAATTTGAAGTATCAACCCACTGATGTACCCTGTCCCTTTTTATGCCTTCCTGTCCTTCTCTAAGTTGTATAATAATCACTAACTAATTTTTATAATAAACAGTTCATACCTCAATAAGCCATGATATAAGATCTCTAAATGGTTCCAACACAGCTTCATCATAGATCTTCTTAACAACTAACACTGTTAATGGTGGTTTATGCCAATTTAATTTCTGACTTCCAGGATCTGGTATAGTCCTGTAATTATAATGCATAGTATTATAAATATAATAAGAATACACTGACTGATACAGCAAGGACAATTATGTAAAGTAACCTATGATATTACCAGTGTATATGTTCATTAACTAACACTATTCATGTTAATGTATTCATCAAAACCATTATAGTTAAACCTGTTGAAGTGTGTATCTATGAAGCTTAACTGAGAAGCTGTTGTTATCCGACAACAATAAACTATTGCTTATGGTGAAATGTGTTGTTATTCAATGAAAATGTACAATGAAAATCTTATATTTTTACAGTCAAAATGTTATCATCTTAGAAAATAAATGACATCATATTGGAAATGAAATGACAAAATACAGAACTAAGCATGAAAGAAAGATCTTCAGAAAATGACAATTTTTTCTTGTAAGCATGTTTTCTGAGCTCACTCTGTTCAATAAAAATCATTATTAACCAAACTTGACAAATATGTTCTATTACTTAATTTATACATATAATAATTATATAATGATTTACCTTGACTTATTTGTGACTAACAAGCATGTTTTATAATATTATATGATACTTCAATATGATGGTTAATATCATTTAATCTATGATCAGTAGTTTGATGACTTATATACTGTAGGTACACGTTCATTTTATGCTTTAAGATGAATTATGGTGATATTCCATACAACTATATGTATATGATAAAAATAGTTTCATGCTTATAGCCATTTTTCATATCATCAAAAAGGTGCATTAAATCCAGATGCACTACAAAATGTGCTACAGACTCAGGAGACTTTAGGACTTTTAGTACCACACATAAAGTAGCATGTACACTAATGTATCATTAAACAATAACTGTATCAATGATGTACATAATTCACATTGTGATACATGTACTAAATGTCTAGTATTTACTATAAATCAATATAAAATTATCAACAATCAGTTGTTAATCTACAAAAATGTGATTATATTCATCAAAAACAATGCCTAAGGAAAAATAAACTAATACAAGAAATTATAATGAACACAACTTAATGCATTTACATTCACTTCAAACCTATTGTTCATACTTTTTAAACAAGTCACCTGGGTCTACAGCCCATTTAGTGGTGCACCTAGATTTCAAGTCAATTTTCCAAAAATGAGTATGGATTCAAATCAAAACCTATTAGGGGGGGGGGGGGGGTTTATACCTACCATGAAAACTTGGCAATACTGTCAATAATTTTCTGCCTCACCATATAAATTTATCTTTGAGTGAGCAAGTCTATTAATTAAAGTGCATCAACATGTACAACCTAATATATGTCTTGTAAACTAAACATTAAAGTACATCAACATGTACAACCTAATATATGTCTTGTAAACTAAACATTAAAGTACATCAACATGTACAACCTAATATATGTCTTGTAAACTAAACATTAAAGACTACATCAACATGTACAACCTAATATATGTCTTGTAAACTAAACATTAAAGTACATCAACATGTACAACCTAATATATGTCTTGTAAACTAAACATTAAAGTACATCAACATGTACAACCTAATATATGTCTTGTAAACTAAACATTAAAGTGCATCAACATGTACAACCTAATATATGTCTTGTAAACTAAACATTAAAGTGCATCAACATGTACAACCTAATATATGTCTTGTAAACTAAACATTAAAGACTACATCAACATGTACAACCTAATATATGTCTTGTAAACTAAACATTAAAGTACATCAACATGTACAACCTAATATATGTCTTGTAAACTAAACATTAAAGTACATCAACATGTACAACCTAATATATGTCTTGTAAACTAAACATTAAAGTCCATCAACATGTACAACCTAATATATGTCTTGTAAACTAAACATTAAAGACTACATCAACATGTACAACCTAATATATGTCTTGTAAACTAAACATTAAAGACTACATCAACATGTACAACCTAATATATGTCTTGTAAACTAAACATTAAAGTACATCAACATGTACAACCTAATATATGTCTTGTAAACTAAACATTAAAGACTACATCAACATGTACAACCTAATATATGTCTTGTAAACTAAACATTAAAGTACATCAACATGTACAACCTAATATATGTCTTGTAAACTAAACATTAAAGACTACATCAACATGTACAACCTAATATAGGTCTTGTAAACTAAACATTAACACTTGTTTTTCGTTGATTTCTATTTCTAGACAAAGAAGTCAATACAATCCTATCTACAGAATAGTTTTATTAAAGAACTAGATACAATAGTTATATGCATCTTTGATCAAGTCAATTTTTGTGCTGAGGAATCCGAGTTATTAATGACAACTTACAGGATAATATTGACATTTTTATGAGGAGAAAAACACTAGTTATCTAATGTTATGGGCTATTTGATTGTCTATTGAGAGAGAAGCTAGAGAGACATGACTATAAACAAATATTTACTGTTTGAAGTCAGTGTTTTACACTGTTTGTTGTTGGTATTGACCACTGGACAACTTCTACCGTGAAATCTTGAGTAATGTTAAATTCTATCCAATAGGCAGCTGGGCATACATTAACCCTGCTATAATTGTAAATACTTACTACAGTACTTCAAACAAAAATTGCATTTTTAAATCAGTGGGATTTATGTATGCACTACTGACAGCTGAATTACCTTAAACAATACAATTCAAGAGCACCATTATGAAAAGCACACTTGCACTAAACTGGTAATAAGCAAACACTACAATAATATCTAACAGACTGCAAAAATATTTGTCAGACAATATACACACTGTTATCAATGGTATGGAGAGAAAAAAAATCTGGTTACACATTGACAGATAATTTCAGTCTATTGCCAGTTTCTGACATCAGACTATTGGTACAACTGGTTATAAACAGGTAAGATTTTGTCCAAAAGGGAGTTATGACTACACATTGACAATAATCTGAAATTAAAAAGTGAAGAAAGACAGACTTGACATTAGACTGATAATATAAAACTTTAAATCTAATACTACTGTTTAGTTACATAATTTGAATTACAACTGACAAGAGGTGGTCTGACAATAGACTGACGATAATTAGTATAGTCATTTTTCAGCAAATTTTTATACTGACAATGCACTTTCAATTGACCTTACGCCAGAATTTGATTGACAGCTCCTATTAGCCAATCAGCGTCCGGCATTTGATACCCTGATGCTTATCTAAGATAAGCGGCTTATCGTCCGCCATTTTGTCCGACATCTGGTATTGACGGACATCGAATTTCTTATGTGTTAGCATGGACCCTATGTACAGTTGTATAGGGTTCTCAGTGAAAGTTACAAAATAAACTCAATAAAACAAATTAGAATGGTCAAAATATGTACACATGGGGTCTATAAATACTGTGATAAAAGTATAAACTACATAATAATCTGACGACAATAAATACAAGTATGTAATAAATCAGGTTGAAAATTACATTTTTCATGCATGTTTACCCCCAAAATGTACCACCAAGATCTATGGACCCACCCCTTAACTTTTTATATCTCAGCATATTTTATCACCTACACACCATTTTAAGGACTACATGTATATAAAGTAAGTTGTTTTCGTGTGTATCCAACAGTTTTCTGATTTATATAGGATTTCTACAAACGTTCAATGTGAGATGCGTTCTTTGATAATTTTTGCGCATATAATGTTTTTTGTTGGAGCAAATGAACCTACCTTTATTTTTAATATATATCAATGGATGTTATAAAAAAGGGAATCATTTGAAAGTTGTGACAAATTACAATGCCATTTTCAGACAAATTAATCTTTAGGAAATATGATATCTCGTAAATGACATGCATGTATTTGAACACAACTCCGTCTTGATAGCCCCTAATACCCACCCCTTAACTTTTTTTATTTCTCGACATATTTTAATTAACTCTACATCATTTGATAGCTAACGTAATGTAATATTTTTTGCATGTTTTACTGTTTAAAATCCGTACATCCAAACGACTATTACCAGCGTTCAAATTTAAGTGTATTCTTTCAACTTGCTCATTCTTTGTGCGTATATTTTTTTGTTGGAGCAAATGGACCCACATTTAATTTGAATATTTATGAATGGATATTCATAAATTGTGTATCATTTGATAGATGAGACAATGCCCTTTTCAAAAATATTAAGTTTATCGAAATCGGATGACAAGTAAGTAAATAGCATGCATTTGAACCTGTTACTTTCAAAACATAGATAATGTTAGGGACATAGATTAATCCCTGATAATGTCGGACAACGTACCACGTGTATCGGTGGGCGGAGCATAGGTATTCTGGCGTAAGGTCAATTAAATTACATAGTCATACTTTACAGTAATGACCTTAAACAAGAACCATGAATGATATAAAACAGCATTGTCTTTTATCAATGGTCCATAACAGGAAGTATTGTGGTCCTTTTAAAATATTACATAGAGGCCCAATATGAATTATACTTTCAAAATTCAGGGGACACAACTGTGTATTCACTCAATAAACACAATCTGAAAATGTAAACATGAATTACAAGGTAACTTTTAGTTTCAAACTGTAGTTATTATGTGTATTAAACCCCGGCTCCTTTCAATATAACAGGGATCGCCTATACATCTGCCCAAGCCCGGTAAAATCGGTTTATGTTAAATCATCAACAGTTGTACTAGATACACAAGTACTACAATTTATGCAAATCGGTCGTTACATGCAATTTAAAATTAATGGTTCATGTTTAATCGCTTTTCGTGTTAATAATCAACATATAATAGAGTTCATTATTTATTCCTATGTATCTTACTCCATCCTGGATATGGCATCAAGATCCCTGAATATTCCCATTAATGTTTTTTTAAATGTTTATAATTGTTAAAAAGATTAAATTATTTGATTGCTGACATCAAATTGTATTTTACTCATTGAAAAATATAAAATATTTTTCATTAAAGTCATAGTAACACTTTGTTATTTTATTTTCATGTTATTGGTTGAAGTGGAACATTCCAATATTTCATTTAGTGTGTTTATATTTATGTTTTGTTTCAAAGAAGTCTTTCATGATTGTGACTTATGGTATATTAATGTAAATATAAGATTTAGATTCATTTAAATGTTACTGTATCATAAGAATTATTCTGAATATAATACACTGAAAAATACAGCCAGGGCTCACTAAAGGAAATCCAACTTCAGCTTGTTTGTTTGGTTGGTTTAACGCCGTAGCAACACATTGTATAGGTCATATAACTCTGGTCAGTCAACCTACTCACTCCTCCTGGAAAGGCTAAATCTCTGGATTTAGCTGTTAACCAACTACTATGGGCATACTTTCGTCAGTGACTAACAACTGCCCTATATAATGAAAAATCATTGGTAGGAGGGAGAAAAGCCATAGAAATAATTTCAAGACCAAGCTCGACGAAAGTATGCCCCACTTGGGAAACAAACCCATGAACCCTCGATCGGTAGACTTGCATGCTACATGTACCAACTGAGCTAGCCGGGCGGCTAACTTCAGCTTGAATTTATCATCATGTGGAGCCTATGTTCCTGAACAGATCAAATATTGTACCAAACTGTATTTTGAATTTAGAATCTCCAGCATCCAATAAGTATGATAGTACTGTACTATACTTGAAAATACAACACATGCTATCACATAAAAAACTCAACATAAAACATGGGTTGACTAACAAGAGCTGTCAGAGGACACAGCATGCTCGGCTAAGTAAGTATTTGTCACAGGAGATGTGGTTGATGATGGTCAAGGAACATACATATTTTAAAATTTGGAAATATAACCTTAATAAATTTAAAGTAGAAAAAAAAAATTTTTTAAAAGAAAATTTTAAGTTCACCAGAGACAATTTTGAAAAAAAATGTATTTGGAGTTATGAACCTTGTCACATGAGATGTGGTTGATAATAAGGAACACATATTTAAAGTTTGAAGTTGATACCTCAAGAAAAAAAAAGTTATAGTAAAAAATATTTTACTGCACAAAAACTTTAATCAGCAACAACCAATCAAAACTCATGCTAGGGTATGCAACTTAGTATTTGACCTTCATTCCAAACCCCGTTGACATGTGTGAAGTTTCAAGTAAATCCCTTCAGTAGGTTCAAAACTAAAATGTTGCACCAAAAATTTTAACCAAAAAAAATCTAAGTATTGGAGGGCCATAATCCAGTCAAAATTTTTGCTAGAGTTATGCAACTTGGTATTTTACGTCAATTAGTACCCCCGTAGACATGTGTGAAGCTTCAAGTGAAACCCTTTAGTAGTTGCAAAGATAAAATGTTGCACCTAAAGTTATGTAACTTAGTATTTGACCACCAATAGTAACCTCGTAGACATATGTGAAGTTTTAAGTTAATCCCTCCAGTAGTTGCAAAAAAATGTTGCACCTAAAAACTTAACCAAGAAATGTCTAAGTATATAAGGGCCAAGAAGTGTTACACCGACGCCTATGCACAGCTGAGTAGGATAGCCCCACTATTCTCTGAATAGTCCAGCTAAAAAAAGAAAATTAAATGTTTTAAAAAGACATTATGTCAGAAAGTAGCTTAGCTATTAAAATTTTCCATTGTTTTGCCAGTTTTTATTGTAGCCAGAGTTATATCAGTGTAAAACCAGTGTGTATTCTTCTTAACATGTCAGTGTGTTGTCAGTTAGTATAACACTTATGGCCAGACAAATATCACAAATGAGGTTGACAGGTTATACACTTAAGTGATAGACTTAAAAGGCCAAAATCACTGCTATTGTTAGTATGCTATCATTGTGTTGCCAGTGGATTTTTTGTCAGTTAATTGTCAGTGTGATGTCAGTTTAAAGTCAGTTAAAACTTGTTATAGGACATTAAAATTTGAAGCAAATTAAATTGGCTCAAATTAATCCCACACTTTGTCAATTAATATTATGTGACTGACAATAAAAAGGTTTGGGCTGGTAACAGACTGACTATACAGTATAACCTGCATTAAACAGCCAGTGAAGGGAAGTGACAATATTGGCTGCTTACAGCAGGTGACCACTTAATCCAGGTTAAGACAAAAATGCTTTGATTAGTCCAGCAGCAGTGAGTGATTATTTTTACTGGCTTTAGCCATAAAATTCATGTAAATACTAATTCAAAATAATCTTGATTAAGAAAACAACAATTTAATTAAATCAAAATTTGTAAAAAATTTAAACAAATATTTAGATATAAGCTATATATTATATATTTGATTTGTCCAATCTTATTTTTGAAGATCATTCAATAAGAAACTGCATAATTAATAATCTTCATAAAAGGGCACAAGTGACAATGTCAGTTGTATATTGGAAGTCTTAAGTTATGTGATGACACTTTGTTGATAAATTTTGACTGTTTAAAGACTTAACTAGGTGGGGTTTCACACATCTGAACCATTATACAATAATGGTGACACTTTGTTAATTCTAAAATTTAATTGACCGTGACCACTTAATGCAGGTAAATTGATCAATTTTTAAGGAAATGGGTGACCACTGGCCACAGACAGCAGGTGGCTGCTTATAACAGGTGCAAAATAGAGTGATTTCCATTGGGAGGAAGCCAGATTGGCTGCTTACAGCAGGTGACCGCTTATTACAGGTGGTTGTTTATGCAGGTTATACTGTATGTCTAACAATAATCTGATATCCAACTGTCAACAGACTGAGTCAGTGTGTTGTCAGGTCTGGTAATAGACTGGCAATCGAAGAGTTAAAGTTTGTCTGGTGAGAATATGGCAATACATGTATACTGATAACACACTGACAATGAAGCCATTTTCTGTTAGGGGGATAAAAATTATTATGCTTAACATTTTTTAACATCCTAGGGATTAGTAAGTTTATTCACATGTCAACTATCCAAGCTTGAAAAAATTCTCAGTCACTGAATATGTAACATTTAGAGTTGTATAACACCTTCGGCCAGGCAAAGACAATATTGACCCAGAAGCCATCAAAGGACTGGAGGTCATCACAACATCATAGGGCCCGTTCTGCAAGGCAAGCACTTTGTATTGGTACCTAGCGATTTCCTACAGAATGGTCTGCTACGATCGAGCAAATTGAATTGCTAGCTAGCTATTCATTACAACCGTTCGAAGTGCTTCTCTTTTTTTTTTTTTTAAATGGCTGTCCCCTGTGGGAAGATGTTTTTTTTCTTCAAAAATGCTGACTTTTTATTTAATGTATATATTATGTCAAAGCAGATAAAGAGAATAATCATGGTGATAATTGAATTGAATAATTTTCATTTGTTACAATTCTGAAAGTTTTGTTTGAGAAAGTCGCCATCTTGGATTTGCTAGCTTGAAGCAAACCGTTTCGTAGACTTCGTATGCTACAAAAAATTGCTTTCAAAAAGCACTAGCTTTGAGCAATCGCCTTACATAACAGGCCCTTAATCTGCCTTGTTAAATATCTCGTAGATGTTCAACTTACAATATCTGTTTCACATTGAATTTAACACTTGGATATAAGCAAAAAAAATTTCACAATAAAGATTTTTTGTTAACAACTTTGGTTAAATTTTGTCATATTTCAAAATAAGTCAGTGCTTCTGATTGTGTAAAAAATGAATTATAAATATCTTAAATCAATTAGCCTATTCATAGTGAGAAATACAAAATAAAAGTCACAAAAATGCAATAAAATCATTTTTACTATTACTAACATTAACCAGTTTATCTTTTACTTAAATCTCCATTTTTAAAAGTTGAATGTGAAAATTAAGATATTGTGAGGTCACAGCATTTCCCTCTATTTGTAAACATATCTCAGTCACTTGATCTACTTAACTTTCAACAATATTCAGTAATCACTCCAGATAAATCATTCAAAAACCCTATATGTTAAACCTACACCCACTCAGTGAAAATAAACTCTGAAAAAATAGTCAAGTTTGTTTAAGAGATCTTAAAATAAGAGGAAAATAATCTTCACAAAAAAGCTTTAAAGTATTTTTGGGGGTATTTTTGTCATGTCATAATTACTACAGTAGTTCCCTATACTAAGTTATCAGTAGCTCAAATCATCAAAATTGAACCAAGAAATCAGAGTCAATTAGGTTCTCAGAATGCCCATATATCAACAAAATATTACTGTTTTCCAGCAGCATGTTTTAAGATCCAGTAGAACAGTGTTAAGCTTAGCCTGCCTGCTGAGTAAATGTTGCTTTTGTATTTAAATAAGAGCATGTATTCAGTCATTGTAAAAATATTCATTGACATTTTTATAGAATCAAATTATGTGAACATAAAATGTGATATTATGATAAAAATAATCAACTCACCTATTCATTTAAAACCAATCATTAGTACAAATGTACTCCTAAATGACACAGATATATTCTATTCATAATTTATTCAACATTAGTTTTAACTTCTTCAAACTTTCATACAAAAGCTCCTTCATATACAAAACGCAGCATACATGTAGGATATTATACTGATAAAGTACCAATTTCTCCAGTATAATAATCATGTGCCATTAACAATTTTTCTAGTAATAACAATTATTATATGCTATAGATGGTATAATACATTTATACATAAAGAAATCAACACTATTTGTCCATAAATTCAAACATAAAATTGTTCACTATGCACTTTATATCAATTTCAAAGATTTTCAATAATTTCAATTTCCACACTTCACTGAGTACAGTTCAAATTATTAGAGTAGTATTCATGAATTCATTTTTACTTAAAATTTCTTAAATTAAACTAAAGTGAACAAGTTCACTTCATGAACTTAAAAGTATAACATTTAGGTACAAAACTTATGTTATCTTAAGAGTTAAGAAAGTAAAATATTGATACATAAAGATAGAACAACCATTTGACACCAATAAACACTGGTGGTCAGTGTACACATATGGTACTGGAACAGTACAAAGTTAATGTTTAATAAATTGTTTGTGTTGGGTTTACACCATAGCAACACATTGTATAGGTCATATCACAATTGTCAGTCAATCCACTCACTGTTCCTGAAAAGGCTAAATCTCTGGATTTAGCTGTTAACCAGTTACTAAGCGCAGTGACTGACAGCTGCCCTACATGATTTAGAATCATAGGTAGTAGGGAGAATGGCTGTAGAAATTATTTCATGACCAAATACAATGAAGGTATACCGGATCTGGAAATCAAACATACGACCCCTCTATCAGAAGATATGTGTACTGCCAACTCAGCTAGCCAGGCAGGCTAAATGTTTAATGGAAATCCATTTCAGTGTAAAATAAGTAGGACCAGAATATTATATAACCTAAGTACATTGTATACCACAAAATAATTTTTTCCAACCCTTAATGCATTTTATACTTAAAACTACATTCTTGTTACCGTATATTATAAACTTTTTGCTTTCTACACTTTTTGAACAAATTTATTCAAAGAAAATCAATGAGCAATAACCATCAGGTCAAGGCATTTTATTCAAGAATTTTGAAACATTTTCATAAGAATATTTTTTTATCTCTTTTAAAATTTTATCATTGAAATTATCATGCAATGATCATCATTATTGATAATTATTGAAATGTTTTAACAATTTTATAAATAATACATTCTTTAATGTAATTTACAGCAACAAAAATTATTATAGCAATCTTGTGTTACAGTGATGAAATAATTTAAACCAAAGTACCTAAAGCACAAAGACTTTCTTGCATATTCAGGGTCTACAGTCACATGATCTACAACAATTACTAATAAGGTAAACAAGCACATGCATTTGAATGACATCATGTAGTGCAAAAAATAAAATCTTTTTTCCAAACACATTCCCAAAAGGTCCCATGAACATTGATTGTTAGCTTCATATCTCATTATCTGTCGCACAAAAATTGAATCAAACAGCAAACTAGGTCATTTGTAAAAATAATTGTACAGAGGATTCAGAGTAAACAATTACAATTCACAGGTTAACATGGGCATTTTGGACATTAAAGTTTGATGATCACATGACTTAATACCCTGACATAAAAACTTATCAGATCCAAGATTCTCCAAATATCACCAAGCAAGAAATATGCTGACTTATTTATATTAGTTAATGCCATGTATAATACTAATAAAAATCTTACAATTACATATATATTACATTATCCCAACCCACACATTATAGCATTAAATTTCAATAAATTCTTTGTTTGTATCTAGTAAACATATCAAAGTCATTGCCATATTCTAGAAGAAGCAGGGTCTTAAATACATATAAGCTTTAAAGGTGAGAAAATGTCTTTGACTTAATTAATACCTGGAAAATTGACACCAACATATTGAAACATAATATGACTTATAATATAAACAGCAAATAAAGTTCTAAGTGATATATTTGAACATGATTATATTTATTTGATAATCATAAATAATGCATATACAAATGGTCATGGGTAATTAGTCATATTGCACACATAGTTAAGTATATTTACTTTAAAATAGTAAAAAATTCAAATTATAGAATGTTCAATATGGAATGCTGAGCTGTTTGTTAGGCAATGGTAAAATGTATAACTTGGTAGTTGTCATAAGTTTGACTTATGAAGGTAATAAAGTTTAGATGTCAGAGTCTGGACTACAGTCACAATATCTACAATAACAATAGTAAGGAGGTAAACACAAGTTAAATTTTTTTCTGCCCATTTTGATTTCTAGACAAATAATTTAATATCTGATACAGTTATTTCATATGTGATTTGAGTATGTGATTTGAGAACAGTCAACATGTTGGACCAAGGTAATTGGGATAGTGTTTTGAACCGAGGCCGTAGGCTGAGGGCAACAGTTCCAAACACTATCCCCGACATCGAGGGGCAACCGTTTGACTGTTCCAAAATCACATATGAAATACCCAGTAACTGTTTTATTACCTGATCAATTACTGTTAAAGCAGTACAGTCATGCAGAAGAAAACAAGAAAACGATTTTGCAAAAATATGAGATCTTATTAAAAATCTTACTATCTCAATTTAGCAATCATTAAACTATGTCACACAGTCAGCATTATATTAGTACAGAAACAGCTCAAGTAACATAGCATGACCTCAGAGCACTCACTCAAAAAACAGTCAAAACTATCGACTGATCAACAGTACGCGAACGTGGATAGTTTCTAGAATTTCAGAAAACAGTTAAAGATATCAAAAATGTATTAAATACATCTATATAAGGAATCAGGTAATAACACCAAATAGTTCATTAAAAGACTTTCTTTCTCCCAAAAAACGAAATTGATTCTGAGTGGTTTTGTCATCAGCTATAAATCATCTACACAAAAATTAAGTCAGGTGGTAAACTAGGTCATGTGCAATAAAGAAATGTAAAGTGGAGACCACATTAAAGCCGGATCTAAAAACATTAACGCAAAAATTACAAAAGAAAATAATCCATAATAAAGCCAGGTAGAGTTGTGGTTACTGCTCAATTCTGTTCATGGCATTGTATGTTATCATTGTATGACGTTTCATAAAGATCTGACAATAAATGGCAGAGATATATGCTAAATTGAAAACTTTAACACAATTATTATCTACACCGGACACCCGCCCGCCCAACCGCCCGCCCAATCGCCCGCCTGTGTTTTGCCAAACTATTAGCCAAATTTTTTCGTTGAAAAATCCGGCTAAAAATTGTGAGGAAGATTCATAGCAAACAACTTCAACTTACACACACATGTGGGAATTTACTAAGATATGTAACATTTATTTTATGAGCTGTTAGAATTTTTCTTTTGGCTGCTGCAAGAACTTGAACAAAAACAAGATTCACTTGGTGGTTTTTTTTTCACATTCTGAAGATTATGCAACTATATACCCTGGTGAGGGGATACTTCAATCAGGGCTGAAATACTTCCATTTTTCAGACTAGGCTTTTATGATAGGTATGCTAACTAAGTACTACTTATTGTTGTCTAGAAAACATGGATTGGGTTCTTAGTGTTTTCTAATACAGGTAAATAAATCAGGGCAACATTACTACCATAATAGGATACGGGGGACAATTCAACAAATAATTAATTCTAGATCTAATGAAATTCAGGAAATTAAAGTATTGATTATAATAATTTCAAATTATTCAATCAGATCAACTGAAAAATTATGTTATTTGCATAAATCATAATCAATAAATTTAAGTTTGGCACATAGGAAATCCTTTAAAATGTCAAATTTCAGAACAATTAAGTATTTCTCTGAATTACGAGACATCTGTTAAGTCACACTCTTATAGATAAAGAACATAATTTATAGTTGTGTAGGTGATACACAGATATGTATTCTAGTCAATATAAATGTGATAGGATTCTTGTGGGTTTTATTTGTTTGGACCTATCAGTCTAAACATATACATCTACAGCAACTCTATCAAGCCTTAGATACAGAGTTTGCAAATAGTTCCATCAGTATATAAACAAAACAATTCAAACATTGTCTGCTATGGAAGGTGCAATAATTTCTTAAATCTGTACTTGTCAGACAACTTCACCATATACTTTATTAATGGAGGAAAGTATATAGTCAAATTTTCATGGAAGGGTGTTACAAACTTAGGTAAGGCTCAAACCAGCAAACTCTTCAGGACACAAGATTCAAAATCCTGGTTGTAGCCAACTGCCCAGTGCCCTGCATGGACCTGGGTTAATGAGATAGAACAAACAACCTAGTGGTCAGACAAACTATTCACAGACCACAGAGAGTCTTAGATCTCTGGATCCAACATCATCCAAGTTTTAAAACCAAACCAGAGCTCCGCTGGGCGGGGCATTATACGCCCATGTGCAGTCCATGCTGTGTTCTATCTCATATGAAGTCCCTGTGACCTTGACCAATGACCCCCGGATCTCAGAATAGGTCACATTCTTAACTGGAGGGCTATCCAAAGCAAAGATTTTGAGAACCTAGGTACTGCCATGGTTGAGTTATCACCGGCACAAAGTTTTCCCATATGAATTTCCAGTGACCTTTACCCTGTGGCCTCAGAACCAAAAGTTCACACCCTGACCCAAAGAGTATCAATACATTAAAATTTGGTGAACCTAAATAAAGTTAGTTGTTGGACAAGGTTTTTCCATATAATTTCCTTGTGACCTTGACCTTTAACCCAGGGGCCTCAAAACCAAAGGGGCATATGCTAGACATTCAGGCTACCCTTACATAAAATTTGGTTAACTTAGGTACAGTCATTATTGAGTTATTGTCCGGACAATGATTTAATATAAATAAGGTCCCAGTGACTTTGACCTTTGAACCTGGGGTCTCAAAATCAAAGGGGAACATCCTCTACCAAAGGGCTATCAACACATAAAATATGGTGAACCTAGGAAAAGTGGTTGTTAGGTTATCGTCCGGACAAGGTTTTTCCATATGATGTCCACAGACCCTGACCTTTGACTCTGGGGCCTCAAACCTTGACACATGGACTATTATCACATAAAATTTGGTGAACATAGGTACAGTGGTTGTTTAGTTATTGTCTGGACAAGGTTTTTCTTATAAATTAGTCCCAGTGACCTTGACCTTTGACCCTTGGGTCTCAAAATCAATAGGGTACATCCTCTACTCAAGGAGCATCCATACATAAAATTTGGTGAACCTAGATACAGTAGTTGTTGATTATTGTCCAGACAAAGTTTTTCGATATGATGTCCCTGTGACCTTGACCTTTGACCGTGGGGTCCTAGAACTAATAGGGCACATCATTGACACATGGGCTACTCTCACATAAAATTTGGTGAACCTAGGTGCATTGGTTGTTCAGTTATTGTCCGGACAAGGTTTTTCCATATGATGCCCCTGTGACCTTGACCTTTGACCCTGGGGCCTCAAAACCATTAGGGCACATTCTTGACAATGGGCTACTCTCACAAAAAATGTGGTGAACCTAGGTACATTGGTTGTTCAGTTATTGTCCAGACAAGGTTTTTCAATATGATGCCCATGTAACCTTGACCTTTGACCCAGGGGCCCCAAAACCAATAGGGAACATTCTTGACACATATATCACATAAAATTTTGTGAACCTAGGTACATTGGTTGTTCAGTTATTGTCCGGACAAGGTCTTTCAATATGATGCCCATGCAACCTTGACCTTTGACAAAGGTGCCCCAAAACCAATAGGGCATATCCTTGACACATGGGCTACTCTCACATAAAATTTGGTGAACCTAGGTACATTGGTTGTTCAGTTAATGTCCGGACAAGGTTTTTTCCATATGATGCCCCTGTGACCTTGACCTTTGACCCAGGGACCCCAAAACCAACAGGGAACATCCTTGACACATGGGCTACTCTCACATAAAATTTGGTGAACCTAGATACAGTCGTGTTGAGTTATGGTCCGAACAAGGTTTTCATATTTTAAGTCCCAGTGACCTTGACCTTTGACCCTGGGGTCTCAATATCAATAGGGAACCTCCTCCACCCAAAGGCTATCCACACAGAAAATTTAAGGAACCTAGGTACATCCTTTCTTAAGTTATCATCCGGACAAGCAATTGTCCACGGACATACAGACGGACGGACGGACGTACAGAAAGACGGACAACAACATAACAAAATATGTCCGTTTTTTTCAAAACGGGCATATAAAAAAGAACAACTTACCAAAATGGTTTCAATTTCAACATAGATCCCAGAAAATAAGCATCATAAGTATTTCCAGTGCATATACTGTAGATTTACTCTGTTGTATTTAAAGGACATTGTAGTAATATACTCTTTATTTATGTGGGGACTGGGACATTTATTAGAGAATTAACGGAATCTATTATAGCAGTTCTTTTTCTTACAGTACAATGCATTTCTATTGTTATACACTGGAACTTCGCTTAAAGACCACCACGATTCAAGGACCACTCCGCTAAAAAGACCGGTTTTGAAAAGAACAATTTTTTTGCTCTGTATTTAGTCGTCTTTAACCCCGAAATTAGGACCACCCCGCTACTCCGTAATATGACCACTACTTGCTGACAAAACGCTTTAAATCCGTGCATTTTGACCCCGCTAAAAAGACCACTTAAAATTCGCGAAATATTCTGTGAGCGACCAGCAGTCTGACTATGGTATAATTATGTTTTTCACACCTGTGTAGATAATACGCTGCACCCATTGTTCGTAAACAAAAGATGTCAATCTGAGATCCCAATACTGACCATTTAAATTGAATCTATTGAATTTTGATAAAACAACAAAATTGCTCGAAAACGAAAGTAGACGCGTCACGTGATACAAATACATTTTTAATGTCAAATTGTTAATGTGGTACAAGTTTAAGTGTTTTGAGTATAGCAAATCCGAAATAGAAGCTCTTGAGAGTAAATTCGACAGAAAGATCAAATATATGTTGTTGGTCTAATCTAAACTCTGTTGTTTTTTCGGCCTACGGAAATAGCCTAGTTATTACGATCTGAAGGCATCAGTACTGAATAAAATCTGTTATACGGTCCGGTAGGCGATATAGTTCATTTCCGTACGTGATCGCCGATACAGGCGGTATATAATGTTGAAAAATAACAAAGTTAAACTCAATTATTTTTCATACATAGAATTATTCATGTTAAAATTTGAAAATCTTATGCAATGTGAAAAGTGTTCTCTTGATAATGACTAATTAGTAAAAGCTCTTACACCCACTACGCTTTCAAATGATTCTTTTAAGCAAGGACTCTATATAGCATGTTATATAGGGTCCTTGTTTTAAGTTAACAAAGTATTTGTCAGGCAGTCTTTGTACTATGAATTTAGCTAGACCAATTTATCCGCTAATAAGACCGCCCCGCTAATAAGACCACTTTTTAAAAGATCGGTCAGTGGTCTTAATAGAGGGGTTCCAGTGTATATTCTAAAAGATAATAAGACTCAGTTAAAGAAAAAATCAATTTACTCATAACTTGATGTCAACACTGTAAATAATCATACAGAAAAGTAAGGCTGAGATGTTCAATGTACTAACTCTATTGATTGAAAATGAAGGACCCAATATAGACTCAGGTTAACTAGGTAATTAATAGAATATATAATACTAGAACCTCTGCATAATTGATACATACAAGAACTTTAAAAGTTCACACAATCTCTTATCAGTTCCAACCATACAATATTATAGAATGGGTTGATCTCATCACCAGTATAAGAGTTCAAGTGAAATTGCCATTTTTTATCTTTCCTTTCAAAGACTTAGTAAAATATGCTTTGTAGGCAGAAAATACTTTCTTTCAAAGTCTGCATCAAATAAATTTGTACATGGCCTCTTATTTTCTTCCTCAATTTTTTTCATCCTATCTTAGAATTTTAGCAAATAATTGCTTCATAACATACATGTAGTATTTACTCTAAACAGATTAAAATCCGGCCGGCTAGCTCAGTTAGTAGCACGCAAGTCTACTGATCGAGTGGTCGTCAGGATTCGATTCCCGGGCAGGGCATACTTTTGTGGAGCTTGGTCATGAAATTATTTCTATGGCCATTCTCCCTCCTACCAATGATTTTTAATTATGTAGGGTAGTTGTCAGTCACTGACAAAAGTATGCACTTAGTAGTTGGTTAACAGCTAAATCCAGAGATTTAGCCTTTCCAGGAGGAGTGAGTAGGGTGACTGACCTCCGTTATATGACCCATACAATGTGTTGCTACAGTGTTAAACCGAACAAAAACAAACAAAACAAAACAAACAGATTAAAAAAAGCAACAACAATTAGTAGACATTTACATTATTGTTAAATTTTATGCAACTGTCATTGGCCCATACATTAACCCTGCTGATTTAAATACTCAATAATTATTTCATAATCTTCATTCATATATGCCAATAATGAGGATATCTTTTTTATCAGTCATGCAAACAGAATTATTGTAGTAAATATTTAAATCAGCATGGTTTATGAATGCACTATTGACAGTTTAATAAAATTCAACAATAACAATACAAAAGTAACAACATTAATTTGTGTAGACATTCAACAATAACAATACAAAAGTAACAACATTAATTTGTGTAGACATTCAACAATAACAATACAAAAGTAACAACAATAATTCATGTAGACATTCACATAGTCTATTAGTATAACATTAAGCAGTCATGAAATTACATCAACAGAAAACTGCCACAGACACTAACATGTGCATGACTAGAACCCATAATTCAATATTAGACTATTTAAACTAGTCACAATATTCTGTCAAGGAATTGTTGCTGTAAAATATCACAATGTCACATCAAGCTTATGAGGGGAATTCAACTTTAAAATAAACATAAAAAACTGTGCTGGTCTAGACTGAACATTAAAATCAATTAACTCTCTGTGATCTGACATATATGTATACTGGTAAATTTTGTAATGAATGGCTCATACATTACCCTGCTGACTTACATTATTCACTACAGTACTTCTGTACTCACGATCCATAAAGTACATATGGCAGCTGCCGGTTAATGTATGCACCACTGACAGTTGAATAAATTCTAACAATATTTTATATATGAGTACATGTATGATCAAGAAAGTCATCACCTTAACACACAAACCTGAATGTCCAGGACTAGTGAAAATAAATTAGAGCTAGAGAAAAAACCTTATTTCATAAATAAACTGACGTCTATAAAAAACGCCTCACCTGTCCTTGCAATGTCATATTTCATAAAAATAATATTTAATGCAAATTTTTTTTATTCAGAAATAAACTTGGGGGATATTCGAAACCCTTTTACTGGATATCTAATTTAAAGTGAACATAATACGGCTAAAACACAGACTTTTCAACCCACCTACACAATTTTATAAATATCGAGTATGACCACCCTGACTTCCGATCACAGCCTGCAGTCTTCGACCCATGGATCCACACAGATTACGTAAAAGATAACGTGGAATACGGGCCCATTCTTCATGAAGAGCATTTATCAATTGTTGGACTTTTTCTGGATGTGGGTCGCGTTGACGTACACGACGTCCAAGGACGTCTCACATGTGCTCAATGGGGTTGCAGTCTGGAGATAAAGCTGGCCATGGCAAAACGTCAATATCATTGTCCCTGAGGAAGTTTCTAGTGAATCTGGCTGTGTGGGGTCAGGGGTTGTCATGTTGAAACGTAAGGCCAGGACGTCGCTGGAACATCGGAATGATCATTGGGCCAAGAACCTGTTCCACATACCCTCTGGCGTTTAAATTTCCGTTTATAACAACCAAATCACTTTTAAAGGTATGATTTATAGCTGCCTAAACCAAAACACAACCCCCACCAAAACGGTTGTGCTCTTGCAAGCAATAACGGGTGTTATGTTCATAACGTCGGCAGTAAACGCGTACAAGACCCTCGGCATTGGGAATATTAAAGCGAGATTCGTCACAAAAAAACACATCACTTCAACGTCTTCTGACATTGTTTCGCACCCAAAGCAGACGTTCCCGGCAGTGATGCTCTGTCATCACTACACCACGGTGCGGTCGTCTACATGAAATTCCCCACTCCCTAAGACGTCTCTTTACCATATTACAGCTTATAGCCCGGCCCCCATTGCCTATAATCAGTGACCTCATGGATTGCGCAGTGACAAAACGGTTGCGCAAATGACGTTGATGGATAAACGTGTCCTGCCTGACTGACATCACACGAGGAGCACCAGGTCGGGGCCTATCCGACACATTACCTGTTGCTTCTACACGTCGAACAAGACGAACTATTGTCGACATGGTGATGTTTAAACGTCTAGCCACCTGATTTTGAGATAACCCGCTTTCCAGCATCCCCAAAGCTCTCCCCTTTCTTCGACATTTAGCCTTGGCATTTCGAAAATTGAAATTTTTTCAAATATTGCTATGAATTCTTGCGTGTAAATCAAGAAATGATTTCAAATGTGTAATTTTGACCGAAATAACCACGTGGGAAGAGTGCACGAGGTGCACATGCAAAATGTGTGGGTGACCTTGGCTTTGGCCAACGCAATGTAAGCAGGCAAAAGTTCATGCTTCAATAGCTTACACAAGTGAAAGTACTACAGAGTACAAGAAATGACATAGATATAGTAGGTAAGGTTGAAGTTGTTGCTCTTTTTAGGTGAGGCATTTTTTATGGATGTTAGTTTAGTTGGGCTAGTTGATAATTTTCCCCATTTCTATTTAACATAATTAATTGGGTTAATGCTCAAGAACTTTAAAGCAATGAATGATTTATAGACAAAATAACATACCAAATTGAAAAGCAATATTTTCTTTTGTGATGTGACACAATTTTATTCCTATGTTTCTCAATGGAAATAATCCCAGGATCCTTCTTACATTTGACACACTTGTTCCTTTTATCACAATTAGAATTAATATCAACTGAATTATTTCTAACACGAGACAAACTGTTTCTATAGCAACTGGTGACGTTACAAGTCATTATTTCACAATTGTTTATACCTGAATTAAACATGACAATTGTAAGTTTGAATCAAACAGTTCATCATATTGTTATAAAACATACATCAACAGTCATCATTTGTCAAAATTATACTTAATTTTTAATTACAAAATAAATGAGTTTCCTCTTTGAAAAAAACAACAAATTCATTTAAATTTATGTTCAATAAGATTAAACCACACACATTTAACTTTTACTAAATAAACTCAAGTTAGTAAAAGTTCATACTAAAATTTGACAATTTTGATTTAACATCCAATTTAGTAGATTTATAGTTGAAGTAAAACGTATTATCTGACGTATGCAGTGAAGGAAACAAAATATATAAACTCATTAAATAAACTGTTACAAATGACTAAGTATTGTACAAAATTAAAATCCAGAGTACATCATAGCTAAACCTGTCTGTATGTATACCAAATACAAGCTTTAGATCAGAGGCATCAACTAAAACAAAACCTCTGATATAGAGAATAAAATAGACTCAGTCAGCTAAATTAGCTCAGGTAACCAATACATGTACTTCATACAAGTAACTTAAACTTATCCTTTAGATAAGCAGAACTGTTATAGAAGAGTAGCTATGTGTCAAAAAATGTGGCTCACTTTGGAAGTAACAAGACCAAAACAAGTCACAAAATGAGTTCTATACCAAAAATGTTGTTATAAGTTTTTAAATAATCAGACATAAAAATAATTTCTTTGGTGAGAACAAGGAAATCCAAGAAAAAATGGCTACCATTTGTCTATGAAACATGTCTAAAATATCATTAAGTTTTATATATTTGTTCATACAGTGTCAGTGTGGTTTTGTTTCATGCAGGCAGTCTGATAAATTATGATATTAAATGAAAAAAGTTTTGATACTCTATACAAATGTATTAACTAAAAAATTTAATCATAAACTTCCTCTGTGGAGAAAGAAGTTTCTCATTGACTTTTTTTACTTATTTTGGCATAAAATATTAAATTTTCATGGAAGGGTATAACCTGCCATAGCCAGGAATTGAACCTAGGACCTCCTGATTTAAAATCACCAAACAAAGGACAAAAAAATCAATTTTAATTGCTGCAAAAAAATATTAAATAGACTCCACAGGAGCTGAGATTACAGACTGTTAAGAATTAAATAATAAAGAACAAAGCTAGCGAGGCATATAGAAACTGAATTTGAGTTAAGAAACGATAAGAGTATGTGACCATTATTTACTCGATTAAATATTTTTTGTGGGCGGAGTTTTACTCTGGACAGGCAAGTTGTTTTTGTTTTTTTAATGTCGCATTCAACACATATATAGGTCATATACAGCTCTTTCTACTATGGGTTTCCTGGACACTTTTCTATCACCAGTACTAACTTACCTAGTACCACGAGGCCAACAACTCATGTATAGGGTATGACCTGCCGCAACCGGGTTTCGAACCCGCGACCTCCGGACCAAGTCAGACGTGCTAACCTCTACGCCACGGCCTCGACTTTGTTAATTATAAACAATTCCTTAATGTATAAATTTAAATGATTTTTCTCAATTTATTAAGGGAATTGTTGTATATGTCTCTGATTTATTTAATCTTGGAATCGACAAGATTCGTCGTAGACAAAAGGTATTGAAGGCCGCTGAGAGTCTATGGTGGAGAGTGAAGGCGAGTTTTTATATAATAAACAGTGCCATCTAGCAAAATTTGCATCGCTAGAAATTATACTTTCATGAACAAATTCAAACAACGACAACACAAGCCAGCCTAGTTATATGTATGAGATGTTAATAAGGTGTCATGCTTGAACTATGTGTCTTTGTCTTTGTTGGGAAATTTTTCTACTATTTGCCTTCAACAAATTGAGATTCAACAAATTTTGTTATATCATTCAAGTAATACGCGGATAATATTACAGTTCTTGCATCAAGTATCAAAGATGATACAAAATGTTAAACTGAACATTATTACATAACTCCATTTTTATCAACACCCACAGTGGATCAAGTGAACCACAAATTAAAATGTTGAATTTAGGTCATTTTCAATTGGGATCATTTTACTGACATTTTTAGCAGATTTTTCTTTTATTCAGAGTTTAATATTTCATCATGAACAATCAAGTCATTTAGCAATTTTCAGAAAAATGAAGATATCCCATTGGGACAGAATGATCAGTTTTAAAGACCCTTATACCAAATTTATAGTTTTGAATCCAATATTTATATTTCTTTTTTTATAATTTCCCAAATGATTACTGTCCATGTAAAAGTAGCCAATGTTATGTAGATTCAAACTTTACAAAATTTAGGTACAGATTGTCATTCTATAAAATTTTATAGTCACACTTTCCCTCTAAATGGTCAGGACTGAAACCTAGAACCTCCACACTCAAACCAGGTTAGGTAGACAAAATCAAAGATCAAGTCACTGTTAGATTCAACAAGACAGAATCATTGCAAGGTATCAACATTTTTTATCAAAAAATGATCAATCAAATAAATTTGTGAAAACCAATCAGAATAACAATCAAAAGGATATAATATATAGTCAGTGTCAAAGAAAACTAACCACCCTACCAACTCTCACTTTATGATAATAGTATTGAAGTGTAGTTAAATCTTAACACAGACACATTTTTGGCATACACATGTTGTTACTGCTGCCAAAAAGAATCTAAATCAATTTAAGATGTTTGAGTCCCAGACTGTGCATGCAAAATGAGATTTTCAGTAAGGAGGACATTTATCCAGTAGTTTGTGTAAATCATTTGTTCCTTAATGAGAGTTTGTCAACAGGCAAAGAAAAAACCACTGTATATGCATCTATTGCCATGTCTCAAAGCTCCATGATAGATTCAGACCGCCTACAAAACGGCCAGTGGGACTTTTGGAATCTTTAACAAAAGAATAAGTGCAGTTTGTCACGTTTGTCGCCGTTTGAAAACTTTTAACCTGAGATTACGGCGTGCATATTTGGGTGACGTTTTGACTCTGCAACGATGTCAAATCAGCATTGATTGGTGTACTCAACAACAACGATGAATACAGAGACTGTGGCAGAGTGTTGTATTCACGGATGAGTCTCGATTTTGTCTGAATATGTTTGACAGGCAAAGGATGTATGGAGACGTGGTAGAGAACGTTATACGGATTGTTTCGCTCGACAGGCTGCATGCTGGAGTGGTGGTAGTGTCATCATGTGGGGAGGCATTTCTTGGAGGCACAAGACCCCACTTTTTGTTTTGCCTGGAAAACTGACTGTTTAGACACATTATTAATGTTCTGAGGCCAGTTAAGTTCTTCTTTCATTTATCTCCAGGCTGATGTCAACACTCTCCAGCAAGACAATGCACGGCCCCACTCAGCTCGCATTACACAAGATTTCCTGCAGGAAAATACTGTCCACAAACTGCCTTGGCCAGCATTCAGTTCGACTTAAACCCTGTAGAGCATCTTTAGTACCAACTTGGTTGAAAGGGTTTATGACGGCAGATGTCACATCAATAATCTGAAGCAACTAATACAAACACTGACAGGAGTGGGATGCAATACCCCACTACAGAACCCCACGTCTAATACAGAGTATGAGACGTAGATGTTGAGCTGTGCTCGATGCTGAGGGAGAACATACCCGCTAACTTAGGTCCTTGACTTTCTTTTCAAGGTGGTCCTCTTGTTTTGAGGAGTTGATCTGCTTATGCTTAGATTCTGTACTTGCAAAGAAAAATCCTGTTTTCCAATATTATATTTATCAAAGCGCCGATAGCGCTGTCAGACATGGGGTTTTGGTAGAGTATATGGCCGTATATACAACTCATGGAAGCCATACAAGGGACCTATACCTTGCATAAACTAGATAAGATAAACACGTGCTTCTTGTTGTCCGCTTGTTAACGCGTAATGCGGACTATATTAATTGCAGTGGTAATTATCCCTTTATTTGCGCGCACACAACCGAAGGTAATCGTCCGCGACAAATTTTGATGTGGATTTGCCACAGTCCACTACTAAACATGGGGAAACCCCATGTAAAAATCATATAAAATTTTCATATTTGTGTTTTAATTTTTTTTTAATTTAGATTCATGTAAGTGGTAAGTTTTCATTGACGCCTTGTATACATTAACAAAAACAAAAAAACAGACAACTATATGATTGATTATGAACTTATAAAATATATATATGTATTATAATATTTAAAAAAAAATAATAAAAAAACTCGAGATTTTAAGATAAAATTGTGAGTCAATCTTTTTTTAATAAATGATTCGCTTAACAAGAGACAGGATAAACAAATTATATTGCCTTTGATAAATTTTAAGCCAATAATCTCACATAAATTTATCTTCTTTTTTTAAGGATGTACTTTTATACAGTCATCATGATTGCATGAATCATAAAATAATAACAAGGTTTAACAGTTTCAATATGATTTACACTGGAACCTCTCTATTAAGACCACTGACCATTCTTTTAAAAATTGATCTTATTAGCGGGGTGGTCTTATTAGCAGATAAATTGGTCTAGTATAATTTATAGTACAAAGATTGCCTGACATATAATTTGTTAACTTAAAACATGAACCCTACTAAATAGTCATTATCAAGAGAACATTTTTCATATTGCATAAGATTTTCAAATTTTATCATGAATAATTCTATGTATGAAAAATAATTGAGTTCAACTTTGTTATTTTTCAACAGTATATAACGCGTGTATCGGGAACGGAACTATATCGCCTACCAAACCGTATAACGGACTTTATTCTGAACTGACACTCTCTAATTGTAATCACTCGGCTATTTCCATAGGCCAAAAAATAGAGAAAGACAGAAGAGTTACAGAGAGAACAGTGCTCAGAAATGTTGACAGACTGTAAACCAGTGTATGAGAACAAACTTTCTCAATTTTTTACATGTTCCTCACATTTTTAATATGCAAAAATAATAAATCTTAAAAACATGAAGTAAAGACCGTCTTCTATCTTAAAAATTATAATCAAGCTTAAAATAATCAAGCTTGAAACTTAAAATATTTGAAATTGTTAATCTGATAGCAAAATGATTAATGAACCAGGAAGCAATTATCAAAGCATTGACAGACAACTTTAAAATATATCTCAATTACAAAGAATAGCAGCAATGCATTATTGGGCATTCATTATACATACTAAACTTAGATATGTAAAAAATACAATGTAAACAATAGGTATACTTGAGTACATGTAATAGCCTAATAAGGAAATACATTTGTGTACATAAAAGAAATAAAATTTCATAGAAGTGTTTGTTCAGTAATCTCTAGTTTTGAGAAAATATGAATCATGTGGCTTAAAGCGTAAATGCTTATAAAATTCTAGCTTGGACCATCCCAGATATATGAAATAATTTACTGTGTGACCTCCACAAACAAATGTTAAATTGTTACCTCTTGAACCAAGTACATGTGTAAAATATATACATGTAAATGAATAATCACCCAAGAGTACTAACTTTATAGTACTTGGAGACAATCAGGGATTTAAATCAGTCATTTATTATTGGGAATCTCAGAAGTTGTGAAAAGGAATCTGTACACCTTGGAAGCAACCATTTTAAATGGTTGAAAAACCTATGACAAATAAGAAAATCTTGTTTGCTAATGCTAACTCAAGAATCAAGTTATCAGCTAGTCGCAAATTCACCAAGTTGAAGTCTGGCAAATGTTATGTAGCACTTTAATGTGATAGCACTCTGTAACAGATTCTGTGACAGAAAGTAAACATGCAGATTAATTCCATTATAAGAAACATCAAAATCAATGATCTTTATTTTCTAAAATTAATCATTTGAGACTTTATAAGACTATAGTGTCAAAATCCCATGATATTATAATAACTAAGGTTGTCTATAGTGGAACTTAACATTACCAGGTATAGCCATATATATATCTGCTGGTTTAAACCCATTTATTATATAATCTTCTTTCCATGAGCAACTTTGTCTATATTGTTCTAAGGCTAGGATTAGTCAGACATTCAAAGACTTACAAATGACTTGATGCTCATTATAATACAAGTTAACTGTAAAGTCTATAGATCCTCATATGTTATCAGTCATGCAACAATAAGGATATTTTATCTCCTCTTCAAATTTTCCTTGAACAAGTAAAGATAAAGAGTAATGTCACATGTGTATCAACCAATGCCTGATAGACTGAGATATGAAACAACTAAATTTGTTAGGCAACCAGTCAATAAATCAAAACATTTTCCTTCTTATCCAAGCAGTATGTACATATATACAGGTAATGCATGGCCATAACAACCAAGTCCCAAAATACCCATTCTACGGTCAGGAGCTTATAAACAGAACTATTAACAAACATGGACCACATACAAACTAACTATTAATTCATTTGTAATTTATCCTCATACTTAAAACCAGGAAATCAGCTCTTGAGTTTTATCATAATCGGAAATAATTCAAACATTCAAAATTGAAGTAAAAAGATAATATAAAAATATACTGTACTAGGTACATAAATAAATATTTTCCACTTTTAATACTCTCAGCAAAATGAGTATGACAAACTATCAGAACTTTAACTTGAGAATTTAGAGTAACCTCCCCTTTACAAACCATGGGTGGATCCAGCATGGGGTTGGAGGGGATGCGGACCCCCCTGAAATTTCCAAAATGTATCCATTCATGAGTGTATTTTTAACTATAAGCCATTTTTGACATGGATTGCATAAGCTATTCATGTCTTAGTGACATATTTTGAAACGCATCACAAACTGTTGCGAATTGACATTCGACAGACATGCCCAGTCAGATTCAGTACAACGGTATGTAGTTAGGCCTAAAAAAATTAGTTATGTTTCTGGTATCTTACACACCGCTTCCTTTGTTTAACATGGGTTAATATATTTCGGAATCACCTAGTAAAACAAAAGATTTGACGAGAGCGAGTTGTTCTTTTTCACGTGAGGGAGTTGATATTTAGATATCAACCCGGCCACGTGAAAAAGAAATACCTGCCCTCATGAAATTTTAATTCGTGTAAATTTAGAATTTAAAATAAACACAAACTGTTTAATTTTGATATATTGTATTTAATACAAAACTTATTTTAATTCCATAAAATGTTAATAACAAAACTTAATTCGTTTCGAAAATATAAACAGAACTTTGGATTTCTTCAAAAGAAATGAAATATGAATATGATGTATTCATTCACGTAATGATGTTAGCAGTGATGCTAACCACATAAAATACTTCAAATTCTGCTTCATTGACTTAAAGATATTACTACCAAATTAGATAAGATCGAGAATAAGTATGTGAAAAAACGTAAAAATTGCGTAATTATCAAAAATGATATGAAGACATTGAATAAGAACAAAATACAAGCCTAAATAAAAAATAAACAATAAAGAAATCCAGAAATTTATTTATGCATTAATTGTTAATTAAGTAAATTAACAAATATGATTTACCGTCACGGATTCTAAAACATATGTTCAAAACCATGCTCGTTATCTGTTAATTAATAGTTTCAGATCCACTTAAACGCTGGTGAGAGAAAAAGATGCACCCAAGTCAAATTCGTTTTAAAAAATGTAGTCCATGCCCAGTCGATGTACATGTGTAACTAATCACTCGAATCGTTGTGTAAGTCGGATATTAACCTCGTGCTACTGATTTTCTGTGTTAAAACAACATGGCCTTGGACTTCTCAAAACCCTCAAACGCTTCGCGTTTTCGGGTTTTCACGAGAAGTCCGCGGCCAAGTTGTTCTAACTCAGAAAACCCTCGCACTCAGTTAATATCCTTTACATCTCCTGAAAAAATCGAGTTGGTAGGTTGGGCTTTTTTTGTGGTATTTTTTTTACAATTAAAATCAATATAATCTTACTTATTATTGGTTTTAACTTACTTATTAGAGTAAATTTTAGTCAAGTTTATTGTTTCCTCTAATCCCTTACCCATTATTAGGGTTGGTGAAATCTATAAGATAATGACTTGTCCTATGGACAAGTGATTTGACATGTTTTGTCATTTCTGCAGAGACATAGCTAATTAAATATATCTAATCCCAGATTTCTCCTAACAATTATAAATGTAGACAAAATCACCATTTTGCATTATTAAGAACTTTTTTAAAATAAAGGTTTATCAAAGGATAATATTTTTCACTACAAAAAAATTATCTAAAGAAAGTAATTAAAATGTTAAACCAACCCAAGGATTAAATATGGATTTTAATCAGACTGAGCAAACAATGAGAGTGACATCTGGATGTACATGCATGTTCATTTGTTTTGATTTGAATTTGTGGTTAAAATCAAAATGTGACATACTTAATTTTTCTGAGCATTCATTATGTAAGTGATTCAATTTATCTACAATATTTTCTGGCATTATACGCCCGTGTGCAGTCCATGCTGTGTTCTATATCATATGAAGTCCCTGTGACCTTGACCAATGACCCCAGGATCTCAGAATAGGTCCCATCCTTAACTGGAGGGCTATCCAAAGCAAAGATTTTGAGAACCTAGGTACAGCCATGGTTGAGTTATCACCGGCACAAAGTTTTCCCATACAAACTTCCAGTGACCTTGACCCGGGGGCCTCAGAACCAAAAGTTCACACCCTTGACCCAAAGACTAATGATACATAAAATTTGGTGATCTAAGATAAAGTTGGTTGTTGGACAAGGTTTTTCCTCATGATTTCCTTGTGACCATGAACTTTGACCCAGGGGCCTAAAACCAAAGGGGCATATGCTAGACATTTAGGTTACCCTTAAATAAAATTTGGTGAACCTAGGTACAATCATTATTGAGTTATTGTCCAGAAAATGTTTCAATATAAAATAAGTTACAGTGACTTTGACTTTGACCCTGGGGTCTCCAAATCAAAATGGAACATCCTCTACCAAAGAGCAATCAACACATTACTCCTTGACAAATGGGCTAATCCACATAAAAATTTTCAATATGATGTCCCATTGACCTTGACCTTGGACCCAGGGGCCCCAAAACCTTTAGGGAACATTCTTGACACTTGGGCTACTTTCACATAAAATTTGGTGAACCTAGGTACAATTGTTGTTTAGTTATTTTCCGGACAAGGTTTTTCCATATGATGCCCCTGTGACCTTGACCTTTGACCCAGGGGCCTCAAAACCAATAGGGAACATCCTTGACACATGGGCTACCCTCACATAAAATTTGGTGAACAAATTTTATGTTACTTATTAAATATAGCATTATTTCCATTGTTTGCAATTTTGACTTAATTAACATACTGATTGAACATTTGAAGTCACTGCTTGGTAATTTGATATCTTCTGGTTGAAGGTTAAAATTTGACCCTGTTTCCCCAAAACTGATAAGGCATATCCTTGACACATGGGCTACTCTCACATGAAATTTGGTGAACCTAGGTACAGCTATTGTTGAGTTATTACTCGGACAATGTTTTTCCATATGATGCCTCTGTGACCTTGACCTTTGAACCTGGGGCCCCAAAACCTTTAGGGCACATCCTTGACACAAGGGCTACCTTCACATAAAATTTTGTGAACCTAGGTACATTCCTTGTTGAGTCATTGTCCGGACAAGGTTTTTCAATATGATGCCCCTGTGTCCTTGACCTTAGATCCAGGGGCCCCAAAATCAATAGGGCCTATCCTTGACACATGGGCTACTCTCACATAAAATTTGGTGAACCTAGGTACATTGGTGGTTCAGTTATTGTCTGGACAAGTTTTTCATTGTTTGCCATTTTGACTTTATTAAGATATTGATTGAACATTTTAAGTCACTGCTTGGTAATTTGATATCTTCTGGTCAAAGGTTTAAACTTGACCCTGTTTCCCCAAAACTGATAAGGCACATCCTTGACACATGGGCTACTCTCACATGAAATTTGGTAAACCTAAGTACAATCATTATTTAATTATTACCCGGACAATGTTTTTCGATATGATGCCCCTGTGACCTTGACCTTTGACCCAGGGACCCCAAAACCATTAAGGCATATCCTTGACACATGGGCTACTCTCACATAAAATTTGGTGAACCTAGGTACATTGGTGGTTCAGTTATTGTCTGGACAAGTTTTTCATTGTTTGCCATTTTGACTTTATTAAGATATTGATTGAACATTTTAAGTCACTGCTTTGTAATTTGATATCTTCTGGTCAAAGGTTTAAACTTGACCCTGTTTCCCCAAAACTGATAAGGCACATCCTTGACACATGGGCTACTCTCACATGAAATTTGGTAAACCTAAGTACAGTCATTATTGAGTTATTACCCGGACAATGTTTTTCAATATGATGCCCCTGTGACCTTGACCTTTGACCCAGGGGCCCCAAAACCAATAAGGCATATCCTTGACACATGGGCTACTCTCACATAAAATTTGGTGAACCTAGATACATTGGTGGTTCAGTTATTGTCCGGACAAAGTTTTTCCATATGATGCCTCTGTGACCTTGACCTTTGAACCTGGGGCCCCAAAACCTGAAGGGAACATCCTTGACACAAAGGCTACCTTCACATAAAATTTTGTGAACCTAGGTACAGTCGTTGAGGAGTTATTGTGCGGACAAGGTTTTTCAATATGATGCCCCTGTGACCTTGACCATTGACCCAGGAGCCCCAAAACCAATAGGGCATATCCTTGACACAAGGGCTACCCTCACATAAAATTTGGTGAACCTAGGTACATTGGTGGTTCAGTTATTGTCCGGACAAGTTTTTCATTGCTTGCCATTTTGACTTTATTAACATATTGCTTATACAGATATATGAAAGGGGAAGTAATTCAAAGTCGAATGAAAAAAATTGAATTATCTCCACTTTACGCACAACTAGGCATCAATGTTTATCATCAGAGGGAGTTTGAAGAAAATTGGCCAAGAATTGTGAGAGGAGTTGTCCACACAAGGAAGACGGACGGACAGACAGACGGACAGACAGACGGACATATAAAAACCAGTTCGCATGTTGTCCTGTTTTTTTGACCTTTTGGTCATAATGTTTAATAAAAAAATATAAAATAAAAAAATTTGGCCGGGAAACCTGAAACAAACCTATTTTTTATTAGGCCTTAGGTTAACCCAACGCATGAATAAAATGTCCTCTTGTTTAAGGCCGGGCTTCAACTATAAAAGAGAGAGAATCTTGAAAATGGCCACTTCTTTGACTCTCTGAGCAGTGAACATGTTAAACCAGAGAGAGAAAATCTTGAACTGTAATTAATTAATTGATTAGATTTTAATGAATTTTGTCATACTGTTTCTTTGACACATTTTCTATACTATTAGAATTTTTTAGTTTTCAATGTTACCAAGAAATGGTACTTTCAAAGAAAAGTTTTGAAAATAATTTCAAAAAATTCAAATTTGACTGAAACATGTTGGGGGAAGCTTTGGGGTTCATAACCTTCACTTAGCCAATCAAAAGAGAGTTTGTGAACTTCACAGAGCCAGTAATATTATTTTCTCGCTGCCTCATAGAGAGTTCCCATGACTGTTGATTCATAGATAAAAATCAGCAGTATGTTAGAGTCTTGTACTCTTTTTGCAACACATTCTGGAATTTACAATGAAAACACTGTAGTAAGATTTGTAAGAATTTGTTTACAATCATAGAGAATCTAGCTGTTGGTGACCTCTTTTCACATAGGTCAATCCCTCCCCATTTCTCCTTAACGGCTTAATTGCTAACCACCCGGTAAATTGAAGAAATGAAGTCCAGCCTTTAACAATATCTGACAGTGTCAAGCAGTCTCGCTGTCAACACGAAATACATGAAAATATCATAGTTAATTCTGTTTTAACATTTTCCATAAAGAACCGCCATTCATCTGCTAAAATATTGATAACAAGTTATGTAACCTCTGAGCCGTTTCTGTTCTTTTCGTACATTCAACTGAATCCCCGATGCGCTAAAAATAGACATGCCTGCAATTTTCCACTGTCGAAATATAGATCATATACCTGTGGTGAAAGAAATCATGATCGGTTTATTTGCATTTTTCTGCAGATGGTACGTGTCAGAGTCATGATCATTCGTTATACAGTTTGTTTGTAAATATTAGATGCCGCAAGTCCTTTTTTTATGACACCACCAAATGTTGTCCTGTTAAATCCATGTCCGGACAGGGCTATAGGTGCTTTGATTTAAGTAGCAAGAAGCAATTTTCTCCGGCTAGCTTTGCTGGCCTTAGTGTTTTACATACATCTAATGTCAATGAAGTTTTTTATTATCAATATCTTGTGTTATTCATCAAACAGTGTATTATGTGGTTGTGGCTCGAATGTTTGGACCCCCCCCCCAGAAAAAGTTTGAACCCCCCCCCTAGAAAAAAATCCTGGGTCTGCCCCTACAAACATAACTTTATAAACAAGTTATGACATAAGAGTAACATCCCCTGTGTTCTTCTACTGGTAACATAATAAAGATTTTCCAGTTTGTTATAGAATAAAGTAACTTAGTCATAGCCAGTCTAAAGCAATTAAAGTCACACTAACTATGATCTTCTTAATGAAAAATTTTTCTTCCCAACTATGTTGTTTCTAGACACTTAACTTCTGGTCAAGTTCTAACTAACATGGTCTGCAAATAATTCATCCTTTTGGAAAGCACAAACCCTCGTGAAAAATTGAATCAATTGCTAAACAAACAAAGTCTACATCACAAATATAAAGGCAAGTCAGCCTGAAAATTTGTTTAGTCCTTACACATACATGTACATCCTTACTTTTTAAAAAATTAAAAGGAAAAAAACAGGTTATTTCAGCTAACCCAGCGTTTGTTCCACTCTAGCTCTAGAAATCCTGGGGTAATCTTACATTATTTGCACTAATGTAACAAGGGTAAAACAGTATACCCCCCTCTTCTTCGAAGCGGGGGTATAATAAGAGAAAGAAAAGTTAAGTTCTGATTAGAGGCCTGAACTGAACCTGTGACCTCCTGCTTGCAGGTCAGACGCTCTACCAACTGACCTAATGGAGGTAATACATATAACACACAAATAATTCAAACATATACTAAATAAACATCACAGTGTACATCACAGCTACACTAACTTTGTATTAAGACAACTGTTGTATTAACTAAGAATAGAGCACTACATGTATAAGACAAGATTAGTTCTTCATTAATACTCAGGTGTGTAAGTGAAATAATTGTGCAAAATGTGATAAAAGCACCAAATTTGGCATGGAGGTACTTTGAGTCATACTGATCAATATTAGCCCAGGAGACAATCATGAGGGGCCTTGTATCTTGCCTAAATGGGGCCCCGAAAGGGGCACATAAATAGGCACATAGTTTTAAAATTATCATCTCCATAAAAATTAAGATGGTTATTAAAATATATGTATTATGATTTTATATGCCTAAGAAAGTATATTGTACACTCAAAAATAGCTTTTTGTCATTTTATTTGCAGTTGAGGCCCGGCATCTGCTTTGAACTTGTCATAAGGCCCTAAATTATGCATAATGTAATAATATAATTGAATAAATGGTAAATATTTTATTTGAAATCATACAAATACATCATACTTTCTCAAAATAAGCCTTCAATAATTAATTTATGTAGATACACCAGAATCAGCATGCGGTACCATTGTATGAAACACATGAGGCCCCGAATGGGTTTATGTTTGAACTCGAAATAAATTAATACCAAGTAAGCCAATATACACTTTATTCAATTTAAACTGATAAATAAACTTACTATTTAAGATACGTACATTCAAAATGACGATTTTAAATAATAATACTTATTTCTAAAAGTTGAGGCCCTTACTGGGGTAATTTCATAACGTGAAGCTTAGATAATTATAAAAAAGGTCTAACCATTTTTTTATTATTGAAACTTATGCTGTCATTACAAGTGTGTTACATTTCAACAGTTCATATAACAATTTGGTAAGGTTAAACGGTACCCAATTAATCATAATTGAACATGGATGATTATTATATTTATTACCGTTTTATGCCTGTATTACGAGAGACTATACAACCTGTTTTCGTCCTAAATTTAACAAAATCATATTTCTGTTATGTATTGAGAGTTTTGATAATATAACATCCTATAGGCACCCACGCCTTAGATACATTTCAAGTTCTAAAACAGTAGGTGATCATTTTTTAATACAAGTCTAATATCACCATTTAACAAAATAAAATAGTTCTGTAAGAGACTATGCATTACACCGACATCATACCCTTGAAGCTCGGAGTAAAAATGAAACAAATATGTACATTTGTATACTGTGTTTGATGTACAAACTACATGTAATTTTAAACAGACTTTGTCATTGATAAATATCTTACAATAAAACAATTAGTATATTAGATATTATAGAGAGAACAATTTAAGAGGCCCTTCTTATATACATCTATCAAATATAACCATCCCCAAAAGCACGACATTTATTCATAAAGATTGGTAAAATTGATTTGACTATTCAACTAAACATGGTAAAAATTATAGCATTTTGTAGTCTAGATTCTATCTTTTCAAATGCTCACTGACTGGCTATTATCACTAATCATAGGTACTAGTACACTTTTCTGTATTTATCAATCTACTTGACGAAACTTTCACTTTATTTGGTAGGAAGTCAATGTGGCAAAGGGAATGACATAACCAGGAAAGGTGCCGTTTTACAGCTGAGTAGATTAAAGAAAAGCAGACACATGGCTTGCATAAAGAAATAAACATTGACCCTGAATGGGTTACAATCTTAGACTTTTCTTTCTCAAAGCGAGTGAAAGAGATTAAGAGCATTTTGTGAAATCATGTTAAGCGAACTTACCGTACATAATTATTTTTGTAAACCTTATAAAATAAAAGAAATATTCACAAGTTTTATCATTGCTCAAAAATATCTTTAGTAGAAGAATTACATCTAGGATTACATCTCCCAGCATAAAAACGGGAGTATAACTTCATTTGAAGACGAGTTTTAAAATATTTTAATTTTATTTATTGTAATACTGTTATGGAAATGTCTGTCATAGTCAAATTTCATGATCACTGCCACAGCTAAATCGTCAGTCGACTTTTATACATTCATACATAACATACGTTTACAATAAATGGTTCTATTAAAAGTATGATAATGTGGAGTACGTCCATACACTGGTCACTTTGTCTATCAAGCGGGTTATACATTATATAGCTTTCATAGACCGTCAAGCTTGTCAAGAATCCATAAAATGAATAACCCCAGTGAAATCAACAATATGAATTGCAAGAATAGTGAACATGTGTTCAAGATCCGTCGGAAACTTTTTTATGCTTACTCTTCCCTACTGAGTACCATGATATCAAATCTAAAGGAAGTTACTTAGTAACACTGGTGGTTTATCCAGTCTATATGTTTCTTAAATCTCAGTCATTAGCATTTGTCACATGGTATGTCCAACTTGAGTAATACTACATGGTATATATTATCAAATTATGGTTGTTTGTTATCGCCTTTGCAACATATATTATTACATTATAAAACATGCATGACTTAGTTTGATAGATGCTAAAATTAGTTTTTGGAAACTGTGGTTGAGTTCATAATAAAAGAGCAAAAGATGAAAAATCAAACGAAACTGATTAACATCAAAATAAGGGCCTTTTAGTAGATTTTCCTTTAACCCTTTACAAGGAAAGATAAGTGCAAAAAGTGGCAAATTTTCACCTCAGAGATAGGGCTATTTCAATATACGATTTTCATGATTAATTGACTGACAGCAATGCAACTTGGCCAATTTATTTCTTACTTGGTTGTCTGAAAGTAGAAGCCAAAATTCGATTCAGGAGTAACTGGGTTGGTCAGTAAAAGGTTAAAGGCCTTATCATTTTTACCTAAATCAAGTTGATAAATTACATTATATATACACTGTATTTCAAATATAACTAAAACTAAAGTTAAACTCCATTAATTCCATAGCAGAACAATATACATGTACATGTATGTTATGTATCATACATGTTTCACTGTTGTAAGTACGTTAGCTCAAGTGGGACCACTTCTATTTTCTCCGTGCAGGGTCTCTTTGTTCATCGTTGCAAGTAATTGGTGCTTTTGCTTAGTGATTAGATTTAAAATGTGATTGGATTTTGGTTTTTATTTTTGGACATGGTTTTTTCATTTTTCATATTCAAATTTTCCAAGAGGGGCCTCTCAATAGATTAATACAAACATGCTTGATAGATCTCATTAATTTTTTGAAGAAGCAAAATGAAATAAACAAATAAAAACTTAATTATCGTATTATAATGTGCTTTATTTGATGAATGTTACTGATGTTTAGATAAATCTTTGTCTCCAGTCCTATTAACACTAGAATCCTATATAACCAATACAGAAAATTATATACACGTATTCAAAATTTATATCAATTCCCCCTTGTTTTGGCCTCATGAGATCATACTTTGTTTTGTGAATTATTTAAAAAAAAAAGAACATGATAGCTAACCACACAAAATTACCCATTCAAAATACTTTAAGTAATAAATTAAAACAAAACGAGAACAGTAATTTCGCTGGTCATTTATAGTTTTTTGTGTTTTGTTTTCTTAAAAACCCTTACCTGGACCTCAATTACAATTCATTGTATCATGTTAAATTTGAAAAAAAAGTTTCTGACATGATTGTACTCATCATGAGTGAAGAAAATTTATCTTATTTATTTGATAGATAAATATTAACACTAAACTATGCACTGCTTATACTTGTAATGGGTGACCCCTTTCATAGCCCCACAATTTTGTTAGTAGGGCCTCTCATGGTTGTCTCCTTGGGGTTTTCTGAGGTGCATCACTCAAAATGATATGAAGAATAAAAAAAGTTTCATCATTATGTTATATGAACTGTGCATAATAGATTAAATGTTACTGATACAATTCCTGAATTCTATGTAATCAGTACAGCAAATTAGATATTCAATATTTTTTCATAAGTTTCCCCTTGTTTTGGCCTCTTTTGATCATACTTGGTTTTGCAATTTATTTAAATGAAAAGACACCACATCTAGCCACACAAAATTACCCATTCAAAATGCTTTAAAAATGTGAAAACATAAAAATAAAAACTGTACTGGTTGTTAGTGGTCTTTTACTATTTGTTGACCATAAAATCCCTTTTTGGGGCCTCAATAACGATTATAGTTATCATGTTAAATGTTCAAAAACATCAACTGACATATTTGTTCTCATCTTGAGCAAAAGAAATTTAACACATTTAGTTGATATATAAATTAAGGATTTTTACACAGTACTATGCAATAATATCAATTGTTACGGATAACCCCCTTTAGGGCCCCATATTTTTGTTCACAGGGCCTCTCATGGTTGTCTCCTGGCTTTTTTCTGAAGTTCACACCTTAAAGTTGATTTCCTGAAAGTTTGGTGCTTTTATCACAATTTGCACAATTCGACCATATTTTGTCCCTTACACACCTGAGTATAAACATCTAAAGATCATAGTTAAACAAATGTGTCGATGATGAGGTCAACATTGTTCATTGCAATGTAATTTGTAAATAAAAGAGAAATGTTTTTATAAGTTAATTTCTACTTACAAGACACAGTTTGAACTGTCTAGTAGGCTTCCTTTAGGACCAAACTTACAGTTTGGACTAACACCATACAATGATCTGGCTCTTCTGAAACAAAGTTACAGTTTATAAATGAACAACAGTGACAAAAATGTTAAAAAATATATAATTATTTTTAACACATAATCAGAGAATTGGCATTACAGTCTATGTCAAAAACACAGTCTGCATAAAACCATACAGCCATTTTATCAGATCAGCTAAAACAAAGTCAGGTAACTCTTGTCAGCTAAAGCAAGATCAGCTAAAACAAAGTTAGGTAACTCTTGTCAGCTAAAGCAAGATCAGCTAAAACAAAGTTAGGTAACTCTTGTCAGCTAAAGCAAGATCAGCTAAAACAAAGTTAGGTAACTCTTGTCAGCTAAAGCAAGATCAGCTAAAACAAAGTTAGGTAACTCTTGTCAGCTAAAGCAAGATCAGCTAAAGAAAGATCAGCTAAAACAAAGTCAGGTAACTCTTGTCAGCTAAAGCAAGATCAGCTAAAACAAAGTTAGGTAACTCTTGTCAGCTAAAGCAAGATCAGCTAAAACAAAGTTAGGTAACTCTTGTCAGCTAAAGCAAGATCAGCTAAAGAAAGATCAGCTAAAACAAAGTCAGGTAACTCTTGTCAGCTAAAGCAAGATCAGCTAAAGAAAGATCAGCTAAAACAAAGTCAGGTAACTCTTGTCAGCTAAAGCAAGATCAGCTAAAGAAAGATCAGCTAAAACAAAGTTAGGTAACTCTTGTCAGCTAAAGCAAGATCAGCTAAAACAAAGTTAGGTAACTCTTGTCAGCTAAAGCAAGATCAGCTAAAACAAAGTCAGGTAACTCTTGTCAGCTAAAGCAAGATCAGCTAAAACAAAGTTAGGTAACTCTTGTCAGCTAAAGCAAGTTCAGCTAAAACAAAGTTAGGTAACTCTTATCAGCTAAAGCAAGATCAGCTAAAACAAAGTCAGGTAACTCTTGTCAGCTAAAGCAAGATCAGCTAAAACAAAGTTAGGTAACTCTTGTCAGCTAAAGCAAGATCAGCTAAAACAAAGTTAGGTAACTCTTGTCAGCTAAAGCAAGATCATCTTAAATAGAGTTGTCATCGATTCCAACAACATCAATGTATCGTCAATATTTTTCCGATCAATAATCAATATGCATTTTGAAATATTGATAGCAAGCTCAAAGAGCGGGCCCAAAGGGCCTGCTCGAAATGCTAACTTTACGGTAACTGGAATATGTTTCTGTACAGTATGGATTTTTTCAATTCAATTCTATTGAATTTTGAACTGCTCTGCGCATCTGAATGATTCAGGAAGTGATAAAATGCGGTGAAGTATTTAGCATCTTTTCATTGGCTAAAAAATATATGTTGCATCCTCCCGGCATTTCCTATCTAGAAAAAGTATTCAAGTGTAGGATTAGATAAAAACGCACCATACATTTGTTTTGAAAATTAAAAGATGATTCTGTTATAAAAGAATGAGATGTTGTCAGATTTATAATTATTGCAATAAATTACAGTTACCTCCCAGGCTCCCCTAGCTTATTAAATATACCTCTTTGACAGGAACTCGATAAAATATAGCAGTTGGGTAGCTACAATAGGGCCATGTAAGCCCAGTAAGTGACATTCTTAAAAGTACCAAAAATACAATAGAAACAGGAGGGTGGGTGTGGTTTTGAAGACAAGTTGAAGACCAAGGTATAACATTCATGACAAATATACATCTATTATGAGTTTATGACAACATAAATGGTCAGTATAGTACTGCAGAGAATGTATCAATATATAATAGGGCTCTATATCGGTCAGAATGATAAGATATTCGTACCGATACAAAATGATCAATATCCGATATATCGTATTTCAAGAACCCTATATAACATAAATTTTATATAGGGTCCTTGGATATTTTAATAATAAATAGAACATTTATAAAACAGCAAAACTGTGTTGTTTTATTCACAGGCGACCGGCACGATCCCGAATTAAAAGCACAATAGTCTATACACATGTAAGGTATATTACTCAAAAATGGTAGTTTTTCAACCAAGTTCCATCAGAGGCCAGTTTCTCCATAAATAATAATTTTATTTCACTGATTTGCTTTTTCAAATGACACCAACATCTTTTGCATTCGCTGTATAATAAGGTCGTAGGCCAATTTCGAACATTACAATCAAACAGATTTAGTTTACTCGATACAAAAGTCAGATCCTCGTCGAAAACAGATGCCTTCAGGATAATCTACAGTACTTGGCCACTTATATTCGTCATTAACGTTAGGTCATCGCAACACTCGAATTAGGCACTCAATTATAAACCAATAATTGACAAACTGAGAGTACTACCTGCATACGTCATGTTGTCTAAAAATAGATCACAGTTCCAGGAATGGAAGAACCTGGGAATTTATGTCGTCTGTTTGTTAACAATCTTGCAAGTGACATTCTCTGAAACATGGGTCGAAAGGGACCGGAATTGACCCCTGATATAAAATCAATAATCATAAAATTGTAGGGGGAAAAGTATCAGTGATATTAGCAAAATATTGGATATACCTAGATCTACAATGGATTATATTGTAAAGAAGTTTAAACATACTGGTAGTGTTCAAAATTTTAAAAGAAACCACGACAGCGTTTAATAGACGATCAGGTGAGCGTTTTTTGGGACGGCTTGTGAATAGTGACAGAAAGGCTCCTTTAAAAGAGATTACGGCCAAATTCAATGAGACAAGGGATGTGAAAAAGAGTGCAAGGACTGTTAGAAGAAGACTTAGGTTTGCTGGATATCGAAAAGTTGTTTACAAGAAGAAGGTTGTCATCAAAGTGGGGAACAGGAGGAAGCAGGTTGAATGGTGCGGGGGTAAGAGATGGAGGACTGTTGAGAACCTTTGGAGGTATGTGATTTTTTCTGATAAAAGTCAAGTTTGTCTTGGACAGGATCACCGTGTTTATGTATGGAGGAGACCAGAAGAAGGTTGGAGACCAGACATTGTGAAATGACGCGTGCAATGCCTGGTAAAAGTTATAGTATGGGGATGTATTTGTTTTCATGGTGTTGGTACATTAGCTAAGGTGGACGGGAATATCACTGGAGAGAAATACATTCAAGTCCTCGACGAACATCTTTAGCCAGTTATACACAGACATTTCCCAACCAATGACTACCTTTTTCAGGATGACAAAGCCCCCATCCACCACGCGAATATGGTGCAACGATACATTGCCGTTAATAAAATAAAGACAATGAGTTGGTCAGCTCAGTCGCCAGATTTAAACATCATTGAAAATGTGTGGTTGTTCTTAAAATGAAAGCTTCAGGCTAGTGCTCACCAAATAAAAACACCCAGAGAACTATTTGACAACCTGGAAATCATTTGGCAGTCTATCCCGGCAGCATATATACAGAGCCTCTACAGTACAAATCAATCCCCAGACGTCTGGCGAGTGTAATTCGCAATGAAGAGTCACATGACGAAATATTATGGTAAAGTAAGTTTTCCTTTTTGTTAAAACGTTTGTATATTTCGCATTTCAAAAGACTCGTCCTCCCCTAAAATGTACACGACGTTAACGTCATTTGACGAATATAAGTGACCAAGCACTGTAGAACATCAAATTACATGATCACAGACAGTCACACGAATCTTTTTAATCTTACTCTTAGCTCTCATACCTAGACCTGCTTAGTTTTCCTTTCCGAGCCTGGTTGTCAAAGGAACTGAGACGATCTCTTGATTCCTTCGTTTTGTGTTCATTTCTTTTCATTCCGTCAATACCTGGTTCGCTTGTAACTTGCAGAAAACGGGAGCCGTTTTCAGTGTTTTTCTTTTCATTCATTTCCCTGTTTATATCTCCAATCCCCTTTATCGTATCTGCATTGAGAGTCATAATGCACCATTTCAGTCGGACACGCCCTCAAATTAGCTCCGCCCTAATTTTCATATACACGTATTTCATGTGTGATAAATATGAACTTTTTTATGTCATGTTCACAGCGGAATCTGAGATTGGTACAAAAGTACATTTGTGCTGAGAATAAGGGGGTCCTCCTAAAACACTGACCGTATATTTTATGATGATGTTGTGATATATTACCAAAGTCAATAATGTCATTATATAAATAAGAAATAATAAATAGTTTTAAAAAATGAAAAAAAAAATATAAAAAATACTTAATTAAAAGTAGAAAATGAGATAGCGATATTTAACATTTTACATTAAAACTAATTTTTCAAATTTATTAATTTCAGAGAATTTAACAATAAGACAAGACGTATTTATTTCAGAATAAAATGATTTAAATTTATTTTTGAATGTCAGAGTATTTAACTGACCAAATGAGGGTAAAATGTTTAGCTGACCCAATGAATAGAAAATGTTTTGCTGACCAAATATGTAAGGGATTATATTTTAATAAAAACCGTTAAATGGGCAAACTAATGTCTAATGCTTTACTGACCATTTAGTCATTGGTTAAATTAAGAAATAAGATATTTTTTATCAAATTAAATGGCCAAATAACTATAACACGCTTAAGGTTCATGTAAAGTCTTGGTTTGCTAAAAAATAGTTTAACAGAAATAGCTCTAATTCTGTCATATTTCCATCAACAGTAGTGTTTTATACATCAAAATGTTTCTTATGAAAGATACAAAGTGATGCTGGTCATCAATTATGATAAAAATACTTATCAAAAGATGTATTTGCAAAATTGATGCTGCATAAATAAAAATACTAAATTACATTAAAATTTTCTCACAACAAAATTTTACATTAATTCCTTTACAGAACCTTATAGTACACATTCCAATGAAGGTACTGCAATATTTATAACCTCAATAAATATTAACACAAAACTAAGGTAATTGAAAAACTAAAGTGAAAGTAGAAACAGGGTCGTGAAAACCCATTACACTTGTATCTGTCAACATGTTTTTCATTTACCTAAGTTTTGTTTTAACATTTATTTAGGTTTTAAATATTGGAGTACCTTCATTGGAATATGAACTATAATGTTCTATAAATGATTTAATGTTAAATTAGTTTGTAAAAAATTCTTAATGTCTTTTAGTATTTTCAGTTTTACAGCATCAATTTTGAAAATGCATCTTTCTGTAAACGTTTTCATCTGAGTTAATTACCAGCATCACATTGTATGTTTCATAAGGAACATTTTGATGTATAATTACACTTCTCTTGATGGAAATATGAAAGAGTTAGAGCATTTTTCATTTTACTATTTTTAATGCAAACAAAGACTTTACTTGAACCTTAACAGACGAAAAGAATATTGAACGAATTACTGACTAATGATTTCACGGATGTATAAACACTCTTTGTTTAACTGGTCAGTGTTTTAGGATGTCAATTCTTAACTGACCAGTTAAATATAGAGTGGTTATTCGACCATGAAAATATAACTGACCAAATTGAAAAAAAATATTGAAAGATTTGATTTCTTTTGTTTATTGCATTAGTAGATAATTAATTAAAGGATATGAAGTAAAACTTTTTTAACTAACCAAAATGTTGAAAGCTTAACTGACCAAATGAATATAGAATGCTTAACTGACCAAATGTATATAGAATGCTTAACTGACCAAATGTATATACATTGTAGAATCTTTAACTGACCAAATGAATATAGAATGCTTAACTGACCAAATGTATATAGAATCCTTAACTGACCAAATGTATATAGAATGCTTAACTGACCAAATGAATATAGAATGCTTAACTGACCAAATGTATATAGAATCTTTAACTGACCAAATGTATATACATGTAGAATCTTAAACTGACCAAATGAATATAGAATGCTTAACTGACCAAATGAATATAGAATGCTTAACTGACCAAATGAATATAGAATGCTTAACTGACCAAATGTATATAGAATCTTAAACTGACCAAATGTATATAGAATCTTTAACTGACCAAATGAATATAGAATGCTTAACTGACCAAATGTATATAGAATCTTTAACTGACCAAATGAATATAGAATGCTTAACTGACCAAATGAATCTAGAAGGCTTAACTGACCAAATGAATATAGAATGCTTAACTGACCAAATGAATCTAGAAGGCTTAACTGACCAAATGAATATAGAAAAGCTTAACTGACCAAAGAATGCTTAACTGACCAATTGAATATAGAGCACTTAACTGACCAATTGAATATGGAACACTTAACTGACCAAATGAATATGAAGAGCTTAACTGACCAATTGAAAATAGAAAGCTTAACTGACCAAATGAATATAGAAGGTTTAACTGACCAAATGAGTATGGAATGATAGTTTAATAACGAACGTTAAACTGATCAAACTAATGTCGAAGACTTCACTGACCATTTATTCATGGTCTAAATAAATACTAAAAAATGTTTTTATCAAGTTTAATGACCAAATCGCTGTAAAACACTTAACTGACGAAACGAATATAGAATGCTTTACTGACCAATGATTTCACGGATCAATAAACACTCTTTGTTTAACTGGTCAGTTAAGGATCACAATTCTTAACTGACCAAATCAGAGCAGAATGCCCCCGTCTTTGTTTAAAGGTTGCTGAAAAAACTTTATTTGAAAATTAAGCGTTCTATATTCATCTAAATATTTATGACATAGTCGTTTTTACCGATTCTCATGTATGGCAGCGAAATCTTTGGAAAAAGCTTGACATGCCGGAAAATAATAATATTTCCTTTCTTCATAAAATAAAATAAAGCGCACCGCCTACTCCAATAATACTTTTGCGCGGCGAATACGGACGATTACTTATTGCTACAAACCAAAAAAAACACAATTAGATTATTTAATCACTGTACTGTCAAACCCAAGTGTTAATGTGATAATTGGATTATCTCACACATGCTTTTAAGTCAGGCCCGGATTTACCGGGGGGCACAGGGGGCACGTGCCCCCACCTGGCCCCACAGATATTGACTCTCATACAAAGAAAAGGGCACAAAATCGGCACCATCAAAGCGATATCAACTCGACTTTTAGATTAATTTTAATATGCAATCATCCATCCGAGCTATTAAAAAAGATAATGATCTAAATTGATACATTCAAGCATCTCAGGGTACATCTCGGGCCTTATCAAGCGTTCAAATCATTGATCGTGCAAGTGTATGGTCCCTCTATACAGACACATAAATACCAATTGTTTATTGTCTGTATTACACATACCTCAACAGTATACTTAAGATCGTCACCAGTGAAATTACCATGGTAACTAGCTTACGAGGCCTAAATTTGGTTATTGTGCACTCTCTAATCTTATTTACTAGTGGATATCATAAGCGTTTTCATAGCAGGTTAGACAGAGAAAAGACGAGGACAGCTAGTCAAGTGCATTTTATACGTCACTACTATGACACTCGAACTTAGTTGATTTCGAAAACATGCACGATCGTCTGATGATTTTTATGGTATTAAAATTCCGAATAACTTTTAAAAAGTGACCGAGCCTAAACATAAATTAAGTATTTATGGAGGACATCGGCGTTTTTCATATCAAGTAATAGACTGAGAAAAGCCGAGTATAGTCGAATGAATATTTGTCATTAAAATGAGTAAATTAAAAGTTAGTTAAAATCGGAAAAAAAACGAGCGTTTTATGTTGTTGTTGTTTTTTTAGAAAATGTAGGTAAATGAATTAAACTTTCAAGTAACTTTTCAAGAGTGACATACCCTACAACAAGTATAAAAAGAAGAAAAAAAATAATCAGTGGTTAAACATTTTTTTTTTTTCATCCAATAATACATTAATAGGCTTGAGTTTCGTTAATTTTTAAGTCGTTGCTTTTATTTTATATCATTTTACGTGTTTAAAATACTTGTATTCCTAATGATTTTTTCCAAAGGAATCGAAAAATATGATTCTTCTAAGGATTTTCACGTTTTGGATGGTCCCAACAACCATTCTTGTAAATCCACTGAAACGTCCGAAAAACTCACAACAACGCTGAATTTCAACACAATAAACTAAGCCTCTTATTTAAAAAAAGTATCATAAACCGGCTTTTCTGGATGTTAAATCGGAGAATTTTCTCATTGCATTCGGTGATTTTAAACAAGTTACCAAGTGTATTTTTTATAAATTCTCGGCATTTACATGATGAAATTGCTGATTTTTTTTGTAAATCAGGATTTTATCCATTCTCGTTCCTTGAAAACTTCGGGGTACGAGAATGGGATTTAATAAGCCAACACATTAAATCTAAACGAACAAAACGGGCACATGCATGAAGGATACCTCAATTATAGTGCTCAATATTTCCTAGGTAGTGCCCAAAAGTGCTTAAAATGTAATGATAATTTACCAAATTTTAGTTTCATTTTATCCTTTAAAGTGTTCAAAAGTGCTCAGATTTACACCTTTGACATGCAAAAATTCAAAATTTTTCCACATCTTCGGGAGGGGATACCCCTCCCATACCCACCCCAACCTACTCCCCAATAACGACTCCTCTGTATCCTGTGATCTAACTCACATGAATGCATTTTATTAATTTATGAATATTTATATAACTAATCAATCACATGAATCAGAAAAGTTACGCATTGCATCACTTTTCTACAGAAAAAAGTGATAAGTAACCTAGTTTTAGCTTCATTCAATTTGTTTAAAAGAGCATTTTAATGTGCTCAGATTTGCACCTTTGACATGTGAAAAACTCAAAAATTTCTATACCGTCGGGAGGGGGTTGATCGTTTAATTGATCGTTTAATTGAAACATGAGCGTATTTATCATATCAGTCAGAAGTAAGGTCTCAATTATTGAATATAACACATGGTGCACTTTTACTGACCAAAAAGTATTGCTATAGTACAAATTTTATCTATTTTTTCATCAATAAATAGTAGTATATATTATATATATATATATATATATATATATATATATATATATATATATATATATATATATATATATATATATATAGTATATAATAGTCAGTCATATGTAGTGATTTATACAATTAATTCATATGCATTGATACTATATCCTCTCTTTTTTTAAATAAAACATTAATAAATGTAATTGGAATTTTGTGAATATTTTGAATGGGTTTAGCTTTCATTTTTTTATTGGAATATTTACTGTTCTTTGAAGGTGAGATTATTTCATTATCATTCCTTTTTTATATTTTAAATATTTTATTTTTAGTCAGTTACTAAATTATATCGTAAGAAATACGAGATACTAAATAACATACATAATTGCATTCTAATTACACTTGCATATTAATTAATTTCATCAAAATAATACAATTTATTTATCCTAATGTACTAAATAAATGTTCTATAATATAATATTTAAGTTAAAAATGAATATTATTCACAAAATTACCATCTTCATAATTTAATAACATACACATGTACCATATATATAAAAAGTGGAGAAATGACCAGGGTAGAAAGTGGAGAAATGACCAGGGTAGAAAGTGGAGAAATGACCAGGGTAGAAAGTGGAGAAATGACCAGGGTAGAAAGTGGAGAAATGACCAGGGTAGAAAGTGGAGAAATGACCAGGGTAGAAAGTGGAGAAATGACCAGGGGAGAAATGACTTAGTGGAAAAATGACTGTAAGCCAACGAGATACACGTACCAGTGTTTTAATCTTTTCAGAAACAAAGATAGGATAAATGTAATATAATTATGCCTCTGATCAAAGACATCTCTGCTCTGATCTATCAGATGCAAAATTTGTTTGGGCGGAGTCTGTATCACTGGTTGATACCATGATTGTGTAAATGGTTGACGTAATTGACATATTTATTTGTGTTGACATTATGGAAGTTTCTCCAGCCGATATTGACGTAGAAAAACAACCCATTAAGATGCCCTTACCACAGCACAATGGTGTTCAAATTGACCACACTACACAAAGATACCCTTATTGTATTGTTTGGACACCGATTCCTTGCCTGACGTGAGTTTATGATTAATATTTGGAACCTTTATTGGACGCAAATTATTTCATAACTAGTGTAGTAGAAGCCGGAGAGTAAGAGTTGGACAGTTTAGTTGCTATATTTAAACAATCTTTTGTTAAAAATACTGACTTTCTTGAGCATAGAGACGAGAATACCATTTCATTGATGAGTGATAGTAGCAGCTAATGAAGATTCTTCTTTGGTCTAAATGGGGTCCTACTTAGCTTAAGGTCTTCAGCGAACCCGTGTTTATACTGTCAATGAATGTTAATGCCGTATCTGACAAAAATCAAAATGTTAAAAAAGCGGCTTATAAAGTTTTGGAAGCCAGAACTAGGTCCTACTAAATACTGCCACAGACATCAAAAGACATCAGAAGAAGTCTTTTACGCTGGTCTGACTCTTTAACATTTGACTACTCCTCTCATTTGTATTTCCGGACGTTTTTTGGACATTTTCAGTGATAACTTTTTCGTTTTAACATGTATAGAATTGAAAATTTGACACAATATAATTCGGTCCCCGCTCAGTTCATTTATGTATCAAGATAGAGTAATACACACGGTTCTTTTATTCAAAATCGGGTCTTAATCTCGAGAGGAAATCGTCCGTAAAATACGGACGAGCGACATATAAACCGGACGTTTGAGTCGGCGGAAAATGGAATCAAATTCCTTCTTAAATAAACACAATACACTAAAAATTATTTAGCTAATCGATAAAGTAACAATATATCGCTTACTGTGCAAAATTTGAGTCAAAAACAACCATCACTTACTTCAAAATCTAACATTTTCTCCTCTAACCCAATAGCGGTGAATGTACATGATAATAAAGCAGGCATGTTTATGACATCATCATGACGTAGACAAGCCAATAATTAAGTACAGGACAGTTCAAATTTTGAGAGCCAGTGATTAAAACCAGATGTATTTAGTAAATGTAGATCTATTCGGCTAACTTAACATAATTTCGTTTCAGGGTGTTTTCTTTTTGCTCTAACATGCTTTTAATTGAGACTATTTGAGAGTCATCTCATCATAAACGTGCACGTAGCTCTACTGAACTATATAGATCTATAACATACGCAGATCTAAGTATATGTCAAAATTAATTGATGTTTAGACTTGAAATCCATGTGTGAATAATAAGAAATAATTATTGGACAATTGTTATTGTTTATTCTGTTTTATTGAAGGTGAACTCCAAGCTAAGCCAAATTCTAGGACTAATTAATACAAAACACTCCTCCCCACTTTAATTATTGATAAAAATGAAGAAAATAGTTTTACAAAAATAAACCAAAATTACCGTCAAAATTAACAATTATGCGATCAATTTAGTTTTAAATGCGTTTATTTTGCATAAATTAGAGTTCTTTTATTTAAAACGATATTGCTTGAGCAATTTTGATGTTATGTCATGCATTTTCACGAACCACGCTAGAGCTTAACTTCACATGAAACATTTTTAAATCTACATTCGCAAATAAAAAAACTTATAATTTTTTACGTTTCCATTCTTAATTTAGCAAATATACTTAAGGAAGAGATACATAAACAATTTTGCACCCGTTTTTTCGCGCATGCACACTTAAAGTAAATCCCCCACATGACGGAGATTTTCATTTTTGTTGACAACATGAGTACTGATTAAATTTCAAGCATATTCATGTTAACTTCGCATGAAAATCGTTGTCTTTTATGTTTTTGTAACCAAAGGAGGTATCTAGACATTTTAGATACAAAAAATATTAATTAAATTACCAAACTTGTTTGAAAAACAAGTATTTTTAAAGTGTCCGGTTTATTGAACCGTCCGACGAATACGTATGCACGGAGTATCAAATAAATGCATACAATAATACAAATATAATTCAAAATTATTTTAAAATGTGTTATTAAACTTTAATTCATGATAATATAACATAAAAAGTGTCTTTGTGCATATTTTCACTGTCTTAGTGTGTCTTTTGATGTCTGTGGCAGTATTTAGTATCACAGGTCTAAACGTACTCTTGAGTCGAACTTGAGATTAAGCAAAACAAAATATTGTAAAAGCAAATGCTGAATGGAGAGAGGAGTTCTTCTAATTATTTATTTACCGGTACATAATAATTCCATGTATTTTTTTTAAATTTATAGATGGTTGTTTCCAATCATTGGACATATGGGTATTGCTACAACTACTGGTGTCATCAGGGATTTTGCTGGGCCTTACTTTGTTTCAGTAAGTGAATACCATACCTGTTGAAGCATAACTTGACAATTCAGTCAATAAGATTGTGTTTTAAGTGATTACTCAATTACTTCTATGATGCGCAATGCGAGAAAAGGGCCCTTAAGCCGTTTGACGTCGTTTGCGGTCAATTTTCGAGGTCAATTTTAGCGTACACGTGTCACGTCAGTGATTATTGTATTGTTTATAGTTATACAAACGATTTAACTGGCTACTTGTATTAATTAAAGGGAATAAATCAATGTTTTGTAAAATATGACAGACTTACAATCATTGTTTGAAGAAATCGGTAACAAATACCTAAAAATAAGGATTGTTTAGTCATGATTTGTGTTTTCCATCCAACTTTCGTCAACGTGCCGTGCCATCCTGTGCCGGCTGTGGTGTTTTACTAGACTAACGTGTTACTTGACATTTGACGTGTACTGTATTATTTTGCTTAAGCGTTTGATTACTAAATAGATAAGCTACAAATAAATGTTTTTTCCAGATAGTTGCATGCATAATTTCGGAACCATAGCTTTAAACTGACGATAGATACAGCTTCAAAACGCATCGCCATCAAATTGTTTACACGTTACTACGGGACTACATGCACACTCCGGAATGGAGCACAAGCTTTAATCTTTAATGCAGACTCAACTTTTTTTTCTGAATTTTGATTCAGTACAACTTAGTTTGATCGGGAAATTTTACTTTTTTCCAATCATAAATACTTGCGTGAAAATGTTAATGTCCGCTAAAATATTTAGTGGTGTGTAGCCTTCCTAAACATCAACTTGATTTTAGTCAACAACTTGTTCATGATGGAGACGAGTCCATTTCATGGCCATTTTCTTATCATTTGACCTTAAATGCATCGTTTGGATTGGCTTAAGGCAACCGGTGTCGACTACAAAATGTTCAAATCTTGATAATTGTTTATATCAACGCACCTAGATGCGTTGATAATAAGAAACGTAGTGTTTCCATCTTCCTAACATTGTAAGAAAACACCAAATTGGTATAAGTTTCTTTCTTACCATACAACCAACCAATAGTTTGTTAGGAAACATCATTTCCGTCATACTAAACTGTAAATACTTTTTACTTAACTATGAATAAATAAACAGTTTATTGGAAACAATGATGGCAATGTTAAGTGTATTTTGTGTGTACCACGTATAGTGATCTTTTATCTTACTTATGTTTAAATCTGATATACACATGAGTAGGCCTTAAAATAAATGACGTTTTGTTCTTGGTATTTTTCTTCACCAAAGCTGTATCAAATCGTTATCATGCTACCTGATTTTGTCATAAGATGGCATTAACCCTCGTCAATAATGGAGCATGCAACCTAAACACAGGACATCGTCGATTATCACTTAGGTCAAACTTTAATGTAGCTTGAAATAACTTGCAGCTTTCATGATTCAGAACCGGATTTCAATAGTAATGCTCAGTGTCTTCAATTGTACCACAACCATATCGAGGGTTGCCTGCAAGACTGTTGTAAGTGCTTTGCGTTAAAGAGCGAGCTACTACAGTCTTGAGGGGAACAATCGATATATGCGTATGCATTCATTGGGCTAATTTAACTACTAAAGGATCACCGACTATCATTTCCAAACTTCAATACTCAGATTTCTCTGATAATATTACCTCCCAAAAGCGTTGTTATGTCGGCATTCATTGATCTTTTAAACAAAAGGTTACCAAGTTTTGCATTACTTAATTTTCATATTTTAAGTTGAACTAAATATTTTCATCTATCTTTCACCTGGAGCTTGGACTAAATGTGTGTTAAACATCATATAATTGACATTAAAATTAATTGTAAATATTGCGCTCATACTTGCTGTACGGATGAATGACCTGAATATCGGTATTTATAAAGTCTGCTGTAAAACCCTATTATTAAAGGAAGAATATTAAGTAATAGTGAACATGATTTTGCTTGAAGTGCTTACGTGTGTATTAATGTGAAATAAACCGCTTGAGGAAGCAAGTATATATGTAGTAGTGAATTCATTTTATTATTAAAATGTCAATTATAATGCCAATAAACGCAAGTAAGCCAGAAATGTTTGCCAACACGCCAATACTCGCAAAGACGGTGAAAAATTGTTAGACAAAATCACATTTAGCGTTCATGTGTTATTGCATGATTACACTCTATGTGTAAAGTAAAGCTATGCTGGCATAAAAAATATTTTCAGAGAGTATTTATATTGATCTTTGTCATTAAACGCAGCATTCGGAACACCTCAACCTTTTATAGGGTCCTGTTTTTGACAATTGAAATATGTTCTTGTTCAATTTGGAACATGCGGGTGTTCAACAAATGTGAAAGTGAATTTTATAAACAATATGTGTGCTGCTCTCTTTATTATCTGTATATCATATATCTTTTGTGACAACTCGAACTTTTGCCTACTGACTGGCCAATGATAATTATACGCACATGCAATAAATTCAAAGGAAATTTGGTGTCGATGGACATCGACAACAATAGACCTCCACATTGTTTGTGTTGTACCCTAAAAAAACAATGCCGTCAGTTTCAGTCTATGTTTGTTTTACAATAATTATTGATGCTTATGTCATTAAAGTTATTTGTCAGGACTACAAAATATAGTTGCTTATACACAGTCAGTATAGACTGTCACTAGTTATTTGGACTCATTTGTGAAGACATTTTTACGTCAATTATAAACTCTAAATCAATTCAAATGTAAGATGTTTTTAAGTATTAATGAAAAAAAACTGAATTTTTAAAAACTTTGGTGTTAAAACTAGTTCCCAATGCTTTATGCAGTGAAATTACTGAGTTATTAACCTGCTATATAACGTCCGAAAAACGCGACGTTAACGTGACGTCGTTTTAATTTTTTGGACGGATTATCAAATTTCAAATCACCATGGCAACATCATGGACTGAGATATTTTAATAAATTATACATTTTTGGAAAGTACGAAGCCTACTCTTTCCTTTTCTGTAAAAATCTCAATTTCCAAAAAATTGACCTTAAGGGCCCTTTTCTCACGTTGCGCATCCTATATTTCTAATTTAAAAATTAAAATACATTGTATATTTTAATTGACTAAGTAATCACTGTATAGTACAATATATTTCTATACATGTTAAATAATGTAGCTGAGGTACTTTTTTTACCTTGCTTACATGCTAGATTTTATGGTGAAGTGTTGTAGAGTATTAGATTGGGGTTCAACAGATGCTCGGTGTGGCTATAACACATGTACATGTACTACATTTATTTCTTTGCTACTCAATCATTTTAACTATGAGTCAACATGGAATAAAAAGGGAATAAATATTTATAGTTAATGAATGTTTTTGTTTTTCTTATTTATCCTGTTACTATAAATTACAACAATACCATGGTCATTATCATCAAATTGCTAAGAATTTCTGTTAAACACTTTTCTCTGCAGGTATTAATTGTATTTTTTTCAAATTGTTTTATTGCAGGAGGACAATATGGCATTTGGAAATCCTGCAAAGTGAGTAAACATCAACTTTTAATGCAGTTTACATAAATATTTTCTTCTTTGAGTTTGAATAAATTTTGAATTTATTTCTTAATTACCAAATATGTAATTGAATTGTATTGAAAATCTTAAATGTCTAGATTTATAATGTAGAAAATAATTAATTAGAATGTTATATTTTGATTAGTTTCTTGAACAACTTAAAGTAATATCTTAATCCTCGTCTCACTTTTGTTAGTATAAATTTTACCTGTCTAATCAGTGAGTCACTATTCAAATTATATCCCCTAATCTGATTTAACAGAATATTCTATGTTGATTAAATATATTAACTTTATATTTTTTTGTTACTTCGTTATTATAACATCATATTTATTTAGATACTGGCAGTTAGATATTGATAAAGTTATGAGTAGAAAAGGTCAACATCCAAAACAAACCTGGGATCTTGCTGTATATGATGCCTCTGAAGAATATAAAACAAGAATGGTAAGATTTATATAGAGAAAGGAGCTAACTCTATGTTGATGCTTCATAAAATTTATTACATCCCTTTGATTAATGATCATTTTTAATCAATACATTATGTATTATTATCAGAAGTAAATTTTAGCGAACTATATATAATGATTATGTTTTGAAATAAATTATAAATGATTGAAGATTTTACGAGGGCAGCTCAATTAATTCCCGGACAACGTGATTACTTAAGTAGTACTAGGAGTAAAAAGTAATAAATAAGAGTAGTAATAGAAGTTCAAAGTAATAAAAACACAGTAGTAATAGGAGTTCAAAGTAATAAAAACAAAGTAGTAATAGGAGTTTAAAGTAATAAAAACATAGACATGTGCCAGAAACATTTCTGTATGGGTACTGTAAATTTCAATGTGATACAGTCATTGGGTCAGAAATGAACAATAACATGAACATACTTTGAACAATATGGGCCCATGCCGGAGTCAAAACATTAAACATCACTTACAGTCTATTACATCATTCCAGCTCCATATATCGACTGTCGTCGTGGTGCCACACATTTCTCATGTTCCCATGAAAGAAATATGTTAATGAACCACTGTTCATTCAATGATGCTATCAAACTGTTTACTTCCTGTTTTTAGCTATTTTAATTGTCTGGCTGTGTCCAGCTTGTCTTTAACTAGCGCCAACTTTCTGTCTCTTATACTTGATATCGAATCATCCTTATCCTTAGGTGATGTTATATCTTCATGGAAACGCTTGTACCATGTGTAAACTGTTGTAAGTTTCACTGCAGACATTCCTAATGATTGATCAAGAAGGCTTTTTGTTTGTATGGGTGTGTGTCCGATGCTTTCACAAAACTGAATGATAATATGTTTTTTTTTCTTCTTAATTCATTTTTAAACCTTCAGAGATGACCGTTGATATTTTAAGCTTTTCACACAGAGTACCTATGCATGAATGACATCTAAATTTCACATGCATTGTCGTGAGTATTTGTACGACGTCTGACGTTTTTTCGCTCATATATTATAAAAATATGTTTTTCTATATGATATATGCTGTATCATATCATAATTAAAGGTTGGGCCTTATTGGCCTTCTATAAACTGCTTTGGTAACCATATCTTCATAACTATTTAAGATTCACTTTTTGTAAAATGTAACTAAATTAGAAATGGGCACAAGTATCATTTTACCTAATTTCATTGCATTAAGGTAAATGAGACAGAATTTATAGTGTTCGTTCGGGAATTAAATGAAAAACCCTTGTATATCAAAATGAAGTTTATTTCACATTTGCTTGATAGACGAACATGTTTTAAGACTAAAATTACTTTATTTTTCCTTTTAAATGGTTGAAGGTTTAACTTCAATTCAATTTATTAATGTTATATTATTTCAGCATAATTTATGTTGTGATAATTGTCACAGTCATTGTGCTATGGCTTTAAATCTGATGGAGTATGACGGAAGTAAATCATGGAATATGGTTAAATTATGTTTTCTTATGTTAATACATGGAAGATATGTCAGGTAGGTTATTTTCAACAGAATTAATGTTAACTTTCAACAGAGTATTTTGATTAGAACATCATAAAATAATGTTTGTTACAGTTGATGTGTAACTCGCACAATCTTGAGTAAATATCAAATTGCTGAAAGCACTAAATGAGAGATTTATTGACAGGTCTGTTTCACTTACAATGATAGTAGCGCATAAAAAATTATTTAAGCTAGCTCAAATGTTCTAAAATGACTGTTGTTGAATTTCAAGAGAATATTTAGGATCTTTTAAGGAAAGAAAGGTTGTAGCTATTACATGCATTATATGATTTCATTGAATTAATAATCTGGAAAGAGAAATTGATGAATTGTTGTTGCAGTTCATGGACTATAGACCCTGTTTTCTTCAAAATAATTTGATACAATTATTGTATAATTTCAGTGCATGTGGATTTATAAAGACTTGGCTACCATTTCTTATAATGATGGGTATAATGGTGACATTAGTTGTTGTATTTATGTGAAGGACATAATATGATACATTCATAGATTATATTGTGATACACTAACTGACGTATGTCTGTGTAGTTTTGGATCAGTGCAAACACTATTCTAACTTTATGTACATAAAGAAACATGTAGTTTTGTGCTGACCTATCTGTACTAAATTTAGCAGCACATCTAGTTTCCTGGGATGAGAGGTTAGGAAGAAGTTAAAAGTCCAAATTTCTACTTTGGAAATCAGTGAAAATGAAAAATGTGGAAAAAAAGTTTCAGACCATGAAATAGTTATTATGAGATTTTGAAAATTTGCCTTAAAATTTTCATTTTTAACACAATTTCAGACACTGACTGGTCATTTTTATACCCCCGCTTCGAAGAAGAGGGGGGTATACTGTTTTACCCTTGTCCGTCCGTCCGTTACAAAATTTCCATCGCAGTTTTCTCAGCAACTATAACATGCAGCAGCCTAATACTTTGCATATAGCTTCATCACATAGTCCCATGTGGTGTAAAGCGATTTCATGCTCCTTGCTCATCTACTTCCTGTTTGTCGCATAATCTTAGATTTTTGCGGGGGTATCACTAGTGAGCATTAGCTCACAGATTTACTTGTTAAATATCAAATTATTTTCACCAAATCTTGTGTCAGAGCAAGTATGTTTATCTGGTGTAAAACTATAACAGACATATATCTGACTTACAAGTTAAATGTTTCTTTGTAAGTTCTTTCTCAGGTTTTTCCTTTGACTAGGAGTCCATGAAATATGTGAACCTTATTACCTGGTAACTGGTAGCTTCCAACAGAGGTCATACACATTACCTGGTAACTGGTAGCTTCCAACTGAGGTCATACACATTACCTGGTAACTGGTAGCTTCCAACTGAGGTCATACACATTACCTGGTAACTGGTAGCTTCCAACGGATGTCATACACATTACCTGGTAACTGGTAGCTTCCAACGGATGTCATACACATTACCTGGTAACTGGTAGCTTCCAACTGAGGTCATACACATTACCTGGTAACTGGTAGCTTCCAACGGATGTCATACACATTACCTGGTAACTGGTAGCTTCCAACGGATGTCATACACATTACCTGGTAACTGGTAGCTTCCAACGGATGTCATACACATTACCTGGTAACTAGTAGCTTCCAACGGATGTCATACACATTACCTGGTAACTGGTAGCTTCCAACGGATGTCATACACATTACCTGGTAACTGGTAGCTTCCAACGGATGTCATACACATTACATGGTAACTGGTAACTGCCAACGGATGTCATACACATTACCTGGTAACTAGTAGCTTCCAACGGATGTCATACACATTACCTGGTAACTGCCAACGGATGTCATACACATTACCTGGTAACTGGTAGCTTCCAACTGAGGTCATACACATTATTAAATACTTGCTCTAAAGTTCTCACATTGTGACTTTTTACATGAATACCTATGTTAAAGACACTCTTATAAAATCATAATTATTGAGAATATTATAATATGATTTTGTCAGGAACATACCTGATATATTTTCCATTAATAAATATAGCTATAATCGTCCATAGTTTATTTCAGTTTTATTTGAAAGTAAGGAATTATTGGCGTGACCGATTAGAAATTTTGGTGAGTCTGTGTAGTGTATTCACTGAGCTGCAAAGGGAGCTTAGCTGCACTGTATGACTGTGATAATTTTCTTTATGTACATGTTTAAATTTTTTTTCTCACTTAAACATTTGGAATCCCATCATACATACAATTGTATTTGGTTTTGGGTGAGAAATATTTGTCCTTGGACCAATGCATGTAGGGGGTAAATCTTTTTTCCATCAAAAGGCCTTGCCTATCATTAAATTTTTATAAGGATAATGAATACAAACCATGATTACATAACATTTTGTATAGTGTTCACAAACTTCATGAAATTTAATAATCTATAAGATTTTTTCATCTTTCATTTTGATTGAAACATTAAAATTATTGTCAAAAGTTCAATTATTTTTTAAAGACCTGGGCAGCATATGATCAAAAATCTTATGATAATTTAACAATACAATATGAAAAGATTTACAACTAAAATCTGTCCTAAGATGCTTGATAATACGGACCCATGAGCTTGTGTCATACTCATTACATTTCTAGCTTATTTGAGTGAATGCTCGGGGTGAGCTATTGTGATGGCTTGATGTCCGTCGTCTGCTAACATTTGCCTTGTGTATTTGCTAGAGGCTGTATTTTTCATTGGATCTTTATGAAATTTTGTCAGAATGTTTGTCTCGGAATCTAAGTTGGGATTGTATATGGGTCATCTAGGGTCAAAACTAAGTCAAAGGGTCAAATCTTAGATAAACCTTGTGATGCAATAGAGGCTGTATTTTTCATCCAATTTTCTTAATATTTGGTCAGAATGTTTTTCTTAATATAATTTAGAATGGGTTTGTACATTGGGTCATCTGGGGTCAAAAACTAGGTCATAGGGTCAACTCGTAGAAAAAACCTATTGTAAGAGATAGAGACTGTAACTTTCACTCAACTTTCCTAATAATTAGTCAGAATGTTTATCTTGATCCATTTAACTTTGGGATTGTATATGGGTCATTTGGGGTAAAAACTAAGTCATGGGGTCAAATCTTAAAAAAAACCTTTGTGTATGCAACAGATTCTCAGGTGAGCGATATAGAGCCATCTTTGCCATCTTGTATTTTGTTTCCTTTGCTATTATTTCCATGCACTTAGTATTTTGTTTTTGTTGTTAATGTTTTTTTTATTTCATTTTTAATTTACTAATTTATCATTGTGTTTTCATGTAATGAATTATGATTAATAAATGGTTGGTATTTGATATATTTTGTTTTGTTCATATTTACTCTGACTTCAAAATATTTTACAACTTGAATAAGGGACTTTAGTCAGTTATTTCCCCTTGTATACTATTCAAAATAGGTAGGTCTAATTAGTTGGATTACTCGGATTTTACCCTTACTTTTCAATGTTAATTTGCCAAATTTAATCTTAAATAACTTTTTTTGTATATCATTTATTTTTTAGAAATTCAAGCTAATTATTTTTAAGTTAAAGAACTATCTAAATTTCATCACTTCTGTTAATATCTTCATTAACAAGAAAGATATTAGATGAAATATTTTGTTACCCTTACATGGGAATTCAATGATAAAATCCGAGGATTCCAACTGTAAGGACCTACTTACCAATTGGGTTGCTTCAGATTTTGTCAGGAAAAGATAACTGACTAAAGTCCCTAATTGAATTGAGATCCCTAGAATTGTCCAATTGTGTTTTTACCACTCAAAATTTTGTTAACCAATACATGTTTGTAATGTACATATCACATTTAGCAAAAAGTCTCGTAATGAACTGACGGGCTTAGTTTTCACTACAGTTTAGCCACACTTTGCTACTTAACGTTGATTTGCAATCAGGGGAATTGACTTTTTGCATCAATTTGTTATGCAAGTATTCCTTAGACATTAGGACATGGAATTCTTATTTGACTTCTGTTGTAGACAAGAATTGTCATAGAATGTGGTTGTTTTGTAGAACTATAACTAAAACATCACACAAAAATCTGACATATCTAATAAGTGAGTCAGTAATTTCTAAATATGTCAAAAGTGTACAAAAATAAAAGTTTGCAGTGTTTTAAAATACATGTATACATACTTAACGAAACTTCTAAGTACCCCGATTTCCATATAGTAGGAAATTTTTTATTTTTCAACATTTATGTCATTCTCATTCCCAGGGCCTAGTAAGATTCTAGATAAGAGAACCAAGATCGAGAATCTAGATAACCTCGGGGAATGAGAATGCATTTATGTCTGATTGATAATGGAAATACATGTATATCAAACCATTCTGTCATCTGCTTGCATGGTTTTCTTGCTTTTTTATCTATGCAAAACCAGTTTGTTGTGCATGTGCTGAAAAGGGAAAAATGGGCACATGCTTCTTGTGCAGATATTCCACGTGGTCAATTTTGGTGAAAATCATTAGTTTGTTGATATGCACAACGAAATTCTACAAGTGACTCGAATGTCGCTACAAGAAAGAGTAATTCCAATAGATCTTTTACAAGGTGGTGCGTCACCTGCAGAGATGAAATGTTTAATTGCTATCTTTTCTGTTAAATGATCGCAATTAGAAATCAACACATAGATTACACAGCAAACCGGTTTTGCATCCATAAAGAAGCATGGAAACCATGCAAGTAGACGACAGTATGGTCCTATACACATTTCCATTATCGATAGGATATAAATGTTGAAAAATAAAGGTTTCCTATAATTGGGCGATCGGGGTACTTAGAAGTTTTGTTAAGTGTATTAAGATAATTTTTGGACATGGCAGAGTTTGCAGAAACAAAACAGGGGTTATCTTATCTGTACAATCTGATTAAAACCCGATCTAAAATTTTACCGCTCGCATACTCGCTAATTTAGATCTGGCCTTTTCCAAACGAAGGTCACGTTCAGGTGACCTTTTCTCATCATAATATTCATGACGAAATTGTTATGATACGTAACTTGTTTACATCGTCTACGTCACGCAATTTGAAATGAGTCGCCCAATCGCAGACTGTGAATAATACCGCTGTTATAAATTACCATGCAAAACTTGGTCTAAAAATAGAAATTACGAAATCAAAATGTGATTAATAGTGTTTTCGTCTAGATAAAAAGCTACGCATTGATTGGTCGACACAAAGTTCATCTCGACGTGACCTTGCATTGACTAAGTAGGGATCCAGTACGACAACGCAGGATCTCTGTTTACGGAGATTGCTTATCTGTATATATTGACTGCTAAGTCACTGTATCCTAAAAATAACGCACTTAACACTATTATGATATATCAGAAATGAGAAAATAGATCTGAGCTAAATGTAAAACAGCTACTTTAAATGCCTATAATGTCTGGTCAATAGAAAATGTATGGATGCACTCCAGAAGATTGGCGACTTAAAGCCCCATTATCAAAAGTAACACTGTCTTGGACTGCAAAGAAAATAGACATTTATCTATTTAAACACCTCTAATGATCAAGAAATTTTAATTAAAATATTGCTTAGATATGTTTATGTTATTTGTTGCATTTTAAAGTGAAAGTAGATCAAAACCGAAAGTAGAGTTTAGTTGTTAATACTTGAAACAATAGTTTTGATCACAGTATGTTTAAGATGAAGTCTTGTTTTGGAAAAAAAATATGTTCCTAATAACAAAATTAAGAAATTAATTACAAAATTAAGCTCTAAAACTATTGTAGATCAGGTATATTGAACATTAGCATATAATTAAGTATAATGTGCTCTTCTTAAAGAACCTCAAATTTAGACAGCAGGTTTGAACTGTTTATTCATTCTGTACACAAACGGTCTGACTGACCTTTGTACGGAGACGCCGCGCATCATGGGTAAAACTGTTTATTTACCTGAAAACACGTGACAATGTTTACATTCTAATAATTTCCCCCTTCAAGTATACTGAACAAACAGAGTATGTATTTTGTGTCTACTCAATAAAATTTAACTACAAAAGGTCGTCCACCTAAACATTGCGTACGTAAACATAGCCAGTTTCATTACACACCAAGTTTTAGGGGTGAATTATTTTTACAATTTTATAGTTCAATTAGTTTACACATATTCTACAAACATATCATTATATAAGATTTACAATGTGCATATACACTATTTAATTAAATGTAAAATATCAACGTGGTATATTTAAATCATTAACATGCTGTTCATGCATCAGCTTATTTTCCTATTTAGTGGGCAAGTCCATTGTTAAAAGTACAATAACACGCATGACCTAGAATACGACCTGTATCTAACCAACTATCCTCATTAAATTAAACTTTTTAACCGGTAGTTAAACCTTCACCATAACGTGTTTACATCTGTCATTCTTTACACAGACGTTTGAAATCGAAACTAGGTTACACAGTTTAACTATGCACCTATACCTATAAAGGTTTAAAAGTACTGGATTTATTTATTGGAGTTAACGCCGTATGAACACAATTTTAGGTCATTTCACGGCGTCCAGCGCACCTAACCTAGCTTTCCTGGACCATTGTCTATAACCAGTACTCACCTACCCTTCCACAAGGCCGGAAACTTCTCCATATTATCTTATCCATGGAGGAAAATCGACATTATTGTCATATTTTCATGGAAGGGTATAACCTCCCCGGGTGGGATTCGAACCCGCACCCCCTCGGGCACGAGTATCCAAATCCCGGCGCGCTACCAACTGCGCTATCGACCCGGGTTTTTAAAAGTACTGTGTATCTATGGATTTATATTCCTGTAGCTTAGAGTAATCATTCATTTTACATTTTAACAATGATTTTGTCAAAAGAAAAACGAAACAATCCAACGATTTTGTCTTCATGCACCGCACTATATTCTATTGCGTACCAAACGCCGAATTTTGGGAGCGTTGTGCGTCTTAGTATAGAGGTGATATCTTCACCTTCTTTTATAAAATGATATCTTCACCTTCTTTTATAGAATGCTGTTTATTGTGTCTCTAATTAATGCATGTTATATTTTGATAACTTCATGTTTTTAAAACAGTTTTCAAGAATAATGTTTATGAGTATATCTTCATATAGTGACTTTAAATATAGAAACCTTGCTCATTAAGCATGAGGTCTTGAGGTAAACATAGCACTAATGATTGTAACCCAGTCAGTCCAATAACAATGTTCGAACCTGACAACTCAATGGTATAGGTGAGTAACATGCTATAAGATCAAATTTATTTGGAAAATAGGACTATAACTAAGAGTCGACATTTCACTTACTATGTACACGTCAGAACTTTGTTATCTCCCTGAGAATTCAAACCTTTCTCACAGTAGCTAATTGAACCACACGTGCCTTGCTTGCACTTTTATACATTGTTTCAAATGTTGTTGTTTTTTGAATACCTGACCTCATTATTACTGTTAACAGATTATTATGAAATACATGTACAAAGGATTAAAACTTAATTTATTATAGATTAAGCTGATTAAACGTTTAACTACATTGTTCGATCTAATTTTATTAAAACTTTATTTAATATTTAGATCACAGTTGCGGTATGTAACAAGGTTTTAAGGTGAACTGTGATAATTGACGAATTTATTATAATAGTTTGATAATTATCAAAAGGTAAGAGATGCTATTATTGAATAATAGATTATCATTATATAAAACTAAATCATTATTATTTATATAAATTGTATATTCAATTTCCAATAGTTTGTGACTAAATTGTTTTGTAAAGGTATTAACCCGGGTCAGTAGTGCAGTTTGTAGCGCACCTGGATTTCGAATCTAGTGTCCCGAAGGGGGTACGAGTTTGATTCCCTCCCGGGGAGGTTATACAATAATGTCAATTTTCGCCCATTAATAAGGTTTATAGAAAGTTTGTGGCCTAATGGAAAGGTTAGGTGAGTACTGGTTATAGACAAGGGTCCAGGAAAGCTAGGTTAGGTGAGCTGAACGCTGTAAAATAACCTAAAAAAATGTTGACGGCATTAAATCAAGTATAAGTTAAGGTATGGTCAGTTGCCTACGTATACCTTATTACCTACTGCTCATTGTAAAAGGTATTCGAGTATTGTTTAAAATGCTCAGGAAAGCCAGTTTATTGAGCCAAGCACCTTTAACATGACCTTAAAGTTGAAAGAATAATGCCCCTAGCTTCAGCAAGAAAAAATAACATTTTTTTCATAAAAAATGATTTTATGTAATTCTTATGTTTTAGTTTGTTTAAGTGAAACCAAATCAAACATGACGATGTTATACAACATTTGTCTGTTGATTGTAATATTTTGTTGTGGAACTCATGCCACCCCAACAGGATGTACCTTAACTAAAGGTGATATAACTTTACATATTTATAGTTGTGCTCAGAGACTACCATCATTTCATCAGCTATGTAAAACAAAAGATGTCCGGCACGGATCCTGGATCCGCCCTGCTAAACAATGCAAGATAACATTCTTTACAAATATCAGTATGTAAATGTAAAAATGCATGAAATTGTTTAATTCAATTTGTAAAGAATAAATGAAAACGATCGACATGTATACTTTATTTAAGTAGAAATATATTTATGTAATTCAGCTTTGAAATAATCTCTGTTTAAAAAAAGATATCACCAGCCCTTGGAACCAAATGGCTTTGAACGGATTTGTTAAAGTGATAAAACAATGAGTCGATTTTTGTAACAAGCTCACGCTGTCATATTTAATTCATTCTACTTATTTTATACAAAACTTAATTTTAGAATGTTTAAAATATAAGTATTTTAAAGGGAAGATTTATCAGTACAATGAGCAGATACAGATGATCATGGTCCATATAAATATAACCCAAATTTGGAGATTGAGACCAACTTGAACATATGTAATTTACATGGTAAATACTATAAGAGCAGGAAGTCATCACAATAATCTTAAATTTTGGGCCAGTTTGTCGTGAGCTATGTGCTGTAGAAACACATAATTAATGTATTCAATCACTTGTGATTATAGTTTTCTTCGTCATTTTACAGGTCTCTATGAATGTGACTACACAGCAATAACAACCCCTTTACAAGAGACAGATTTTACTAACCCAGTAGCTCAACGTCTCCGTATAACTAACATTGACAGTTCCATAACAACATCCATTTTCGACTCAGGCTTTGCGACTATTGATGACACGCTTTTCGACACTAACTGGGCCCCTACTTTGGAATTTAAATGTGATGGCAGCACAGGTATTACTTTAGACCAGGCTGCGTTCACTAACATGGGATATATCAAAGATTTCAAAATTATCAATTGTATGAGCTTGACTGCTGGTGTGAATACATTTGAGTAAGTTGATTTCATTACATTCTGTACAATAATCACGCTAGGAATTCAGCCGAAAACGAAACGTTAATGGGCGAAATAATTGATTCTGGTAGCCCGAAACTGACGTTTGTTTTTCCGGATTTTTACAGAGAGAAAACTTTCTGGACGGAAAACACTTCATTTCCGTGTGGAAGTATCTCTTTAGGTGGAATTTATGTATTGTATCCATTAAGTAATGATATTATCATCCTCTATGCATAGACAGTATTGTATGTTTATATATATCTTAGTAAAGTTTACCTGTGTCAACGAATGAATTAAATATGATCATTGAATAACAGTTAATAAAGTTAGCGGTAGAGAAATACTAAAGATAGTGAATGTAATGTATAATCAAGGTCAACTTGCACACACTATGATAGCAATGAAACTACATTAAAAGGTAAAGTCTCTGAAGTAGAAAGTCTTATGGCTTATAAGGAAGAAAAACTACGAGTGTTTTAATTTGGATAATTGACAGAACATATTTCAAACGAGGAAATACATGTAAATAAAGTAAACTATTCAATAGAAAGAACCCAACGCAGCAATATGTGCCAAAATTACATGTTTTAATGACCATTGTAGAATAACCTGTTGAATGACATCGTGACACATGCTTTTAAAGTAATAAATAACAATTCATTTGTAAAGAATGCTAATTCTGACAATTGTTTCAAAGGATCACAATAAAAAAGTTTATAAGCTTATGTTGCTCATGAATGTGATCAAATATAAATCAATTTATTATTTCACAGATACCTTGGGGAGCTAGACAGATTTGTTATAGAAAATGGAACAATTTCCTCATTTGACTCCGCAGCTCTTTCTGGTGTTGACGTCACCAAAAAAGTAGTTACTTCTCCAGAGTTTCCTGTAAAAACTGGAGAGATCGTCTTGATGAACAGCCGTGTTGACGGCGTTTTAGCCCAGACCTTCTTATCACAGCAGACGAACCTAGTGTCTGTTAAACTTGAAGTATTGCTATTACTTAAATTTTATTTCTACTTCATTCAGGTGTAATAAGAAAATGATAACTTGGTGCCATTCCATATCTAAATTTGAGTAACAAACAATACCTTTACAAAAAAGATTTTACTGTAGTAAACCCGCTTGATTCAATATTCGGTTTAAAATATGTTTCCATTTGTAACCATACATAATTTGTTGTGATTTAAGTTGCGTTTCGACATTTTTTGTCATATCGCTGAAGCACATCTGAATGAGCTGGAATTATAACTCTTCCTTCACTAAGCTTCTACCTAGCTGGCTTTTGAAAGAGTAAAGTTCTAACTACTGACCGTCTTGATACATAGATAGGAAGGAGAATGGAAGTAGAAAATAGTCCATTAACATACTCAACGGTGTATTGGCCCTGTCTGGGAATCGGACACATGCTGTGAGAATCACTTCTGAACGAGTAAATATAAATAGATTTGGCGAGTGTTGGAATCAAACATCACAATAGGCATATTCAGATGAAATCATAAATGTAATGCATTACATGTAAATCTTCTTAAAGAAATGTGTTCATTTAGCATTAAAACTAATTTTGATAAAAACAGTTATTCCTAAGTCCATGAAATAAAACAGCTGCCTGATTGTTGCAACAAATAAACACTCTGTCTTTGGTTTCCATTAATGAGACTTTATTACATGTAAACATGTTTGATAAAGCTGAAATATAGCACGTTTAAAACTGATTCAATTTCTAATCACATTGTTTGGTGAATTTTGCCAACATTATCACATTATTCCTTGTATTTCCAGGGTCTTGGACTAACAGCTTTAGACAATAGACTTTTCGCCTCCAATACAAAACTTCGATCTATCTCTCTTGGTTATAATAGTTTCTCAGAGTTACCATCTGGTTTGTTTGATGGACTCGACAGTCTAGCTGAACTACACTTGTATGACACACAGATTGATTGCACCTGCTCCCAACTATGGTTCTACGGTCATGCTGAGACTACTAAGATGAAGATCCATGGTGACGTCACATGCACGTCACCATCCAGCTGGGAAAGTAAATGCGTATTATTTTTACTTGTATTTTATCATGATCATCTTATATTTAAAAATCGTTCACCTTTTTCTTTGCTGAGATTCATTTGCATCATTTTTCCATAGTTCTAGAACATGCATGGTACTATAGTTTTCGACTTGTTTAGTGCTTAGCCCCGACTATATCTTCGTCCGGGGTTCTCAATTGTGTATTTTCTCTTGGATCAAGAAACCAAGACCATCATTCCTAATCCTGTCATTACTGTCACTATATGTATTAACAAATTTATGGAGATGGCATACATAATTGACATAATTATCATGTAGCGTCACTTTGTATTTTGCTAATACATCAGTCCAAGGGACATTCTCGTTCCCAAAGTCTAGTAGGATTCTCGATACTAGATCAAGAATCTTGATAACCTCGGGGTACGAGAATGTCCAACGGAGCGAACTTGTACATTATATACCGTATTTAATCCTTTGAAAAAATGTGTGGAATAATGTTTATAATTTCAGATTACAGAGCAGCTTCTTATTACTACACTGAGTGTGCCAGTGAAGAAGTGACATGTGGAGGTATGTATTCTAGTATAATAGGGCTCTAGTAAGTAAGCTCTAGTAAGCTCCCAAGTGGGTCGTGGGTAAGATTTATACACCGCGAGTTGTTTTGTAAATTCATCAATATAACCTCACCTAAAAATATAATTTTGAATTAATTTGGGGGAGAAGTATAAACCAGATCTAATATTTAAGCGCAGGTCCCAATATACTGTGTGAAATTAATCACCACAAATCAAATAAAGGAAGTCAACTCAATTTGGATTATATGTTAAGTAACAATTGCTTTATATTACTTCCCTTTTTACTTTATTCTTAATTAGTTAGCTAACTGTGAAGTTTAAATACAAACGATTTTTACAAGTCTACATTCATCTTTATCAACATGTACATGTAGTTATACTACATGTAGTTCTATGTTGACTTATCCACATGATTTTATATTCTTCTAAAACCAGGTCTGATGTTGATGGGAGCATGTATTACATGGTTTGAGTTAGCTATGTACATTGTATGTGTGATAGCCTTCATTCTAGCTGGCGTGGTACTCGGCCTTGTGATACATACAAAGAGACAGATGGGTGCAGCACCTAGTAAAGGTGGGAGAAGGAAGCCAGGAGCTAAAGGTGGTAGAAAAGGTGCTGGGGGCAAGAAGCCTGTGCCAAAAGGGGTAAAAAAGGGATGGGCATAAAAACATCAAAATATGCCACTTGTGTGTAAGACTCTTACTAGGGTCAATATCATGCTAGGCTTTTAATATACATTGTACTTTTTGTTTGAATGAAAATATCAATTATATCATGTGTTAAATGATGTTGTTAATTGCTAATTTGTTACATCAAAGTTATGGGATTTCAAGATATATTTGTTATCATATAATAAATAGTATACAATATTTTATTGTCATCCTGAACATCCCCTGTCGTGGATAAGTTATTGTATATGTATTGTACATGTATTGCTTACATAAACAGGTTTTTTTTCGAACTGTACATGTGCTATTTCTATTTTGGTTATGTTATGGAACTTGAGTTTTAATGTGCACTGTATAAATAAGAATAAAAGCAACCAATGTTTACTTTGTGTTGTGTTATGATGCTTATTTAACTAAAGTTAATCAACAAAAATAACATGTCAGACGGAAGCAATGGTTGGAATCCCATGATCATTGACAAAAGATACCCTGGGTTACCAAGGATGGATCGAAACATAAACACCCTGAAATGATAAATGTGCTCGCTTAGTTTGTGAGAGTTCTCATGAATGAAACAATTGGTTTAAAATAAGTCATTCCACTTCATAATAGAACAATCAAATAGTTAATCAAAAGATAATTGCTCAAAATCTATGATAATACATGTATTTCATTGGTTCAAGAGATTAAATGCAAATAAAACTATTATCAATTGAGCAAAGTTTAACCCATTACTGGTTGCAACATGGGTGGTTAGCCGACAGATATGCAACTTGGCCAAGATATTCCCTGGATGACTGTCTTTCAGAAAAAGCAAGTTGAGCCCGATCCCAGTTACCATGGGGAGCCAAGCAAAAAGGGCAAAAAATGCAATTTTTAATCTTTTTCAACCCAAACTTTGCATTTCATTCAGTAATATTCTCCAAAATAACGTCTGAAGTGCCAGTTCTTTTCAAAGACTAAAATATGTTTTCTTATCAGCATTTTTCTGCACTCAATAACCCCAATTTTTTTCTGGCGATTCTTGGGCACATCCCCTCTTTGGGACCTCCCTGAGACATCTTTTGATAGGGAAGGTGCAAGAAATAAAGATTATTTTTTAGACAACTTTCAAGGCTGTGGCGGCCATTTTGAAGGGTGAGTCCAGAAATGTAAAAATGCGGGATTGACCAGTTAAGGGTTAAGACTGTTACTACGTATGAACATTCATAATACACGTCTCAAATATGTAAAAAATAAAGTATATTAAGCAAATTAGCATGTAGTTTAAGATATTCTATTCATAAGTCAAAATACATACATTGGAATCATGATAATAAAACAATAATATGCACATACTTCACATAACAATAAATATGACACATTCTAACTAGGGTAGGTTTAGACTATTGTCTCTAACAAATAATCATCATATGATTAATATCAATACTTTCAAATGCAAAGAATGAATAACAAACAATAAACCATTTTTTCATTAAAACTAATTTTCTAGTGAAACAAGTTTACTTTAATTGATAATTACAACTGTATCTTTTACAATTAAAATTTTACTAACATTCAATACTTTGCAAAAATTATATCGATTTTGACATTTCATTGTACATGTACAATGTAATATATATTATACATGTATGTATATTTTTCAATCCTTTTTATATGTGTGCCTATATTAAGGAGTCTTTTTGACCTTCAGAGTTGACCACCATTAGATAAAATTTGTGAAAATCAATAATTTTCTTTTCATAGTGACATAGGGTCCAAAATTTAAGATTGTTCAATCCATGATATTTGGATAACCCATTTAGATGATGTAGAGTGGTTTAATATATTTTGTATAGCAAAATGTTCAGTACCAAACGATAATTTTAGATAATCAATGATATTCGTTAGATCCAATTTCAGATAATCAATGATAAACGTTCGATCCAATTTCAGATAATCACTGATATTCGTTAGATTCAATTTCAGATAATCGGGATTAAACTGTATATTATTAAATAAATCATTTTCAAACTTATTCCTTGGTTCTCCAATGCTAAGCAATCAGAATGGAAATTCTTGTTGAATTTGATGTGAATGACTTGCAAAATTACAATTTGTAGGAGTAGTGATCTAAAGTAAGGATAGCACTTAGAGATTCAGATGTCCCGGGTTTGAACCCCATTAGGGGCACTGCTAATTTTCTTGAGCAAGAAATGTACCTACACCCAGGTGTAAATGGGTACTGTAAGTGTATTACATGCCTCAAGGTGATTTTGAATTATGTACACAATTGTAATGTCGTCTGAACATGTTAATGGAAGAAGACTTTAAAAATTACCATGTAAATTTCTTTGGTCAAACCCACTATTATCAATGTGTCAAAATACCATGGTACCACAATCAAGCTGAAATGTATTCACTATCACAAATGTATTCACTATCACAAATGTATTCACTATCACAAATGTATTCACTATCACAAAAAAAACAAAGACTCAAGTATCTAGTTATCTTTTAATAATACATAATTTCTGTTGCATAAAAATATCACTTTGTAAAACAATCATATAACAATCATACATAACAATTAAATTGTTTCAAAAACATTTTACACATGAACTATCTTTATACACTGGGGTTCAAAAGTTTCTTTACACATCTCAAATTTTGATGTTTTCAAATATACTTCTCAAATATACGTATATAGTTTACCATAATCCATCAATTTTATTCTTTTATACATTAAAAATATACAGTAAAACAAAATGTGTCAACAATATTTATTTCATAAAGAACTAAAGATAATAATTATGCAAAATATTAAATATGTAAAGAAACTTTTGAACACTAGTGTATACATGTATCAAATACTAAATCATCAAATTTCTAGATATCATAATCAACATAACATTCTATTTATCAAATGTAACACTTCATTCAACAAAAACTCTGAGTATAGCATGTTCATTTTGATGACAAATTAATAACATAATTAAGTAATCACACTGCAGCTAATTGATAGAATACATGTTACACACAAATAGTTTCATTATTTTCATGGGGTCAATGTGAACAGGCTATAAGTAGTAATGTAAATGTATTCCTGATCTTTGGTTGATGTACGTGAACTAACAATACAATGATTAATAGAAATTACTAAAAGCAAACATACAAATCTTTTTAATTTGATGTTCAAGAAAATTACTGATGGCAATAGGAGATTACATGTATTGTTAAATACTAGAGCTGCAACGATTCACCGGAAAGTCTTCGAATTCTTCGATTAGATTCATTTATTAATATAATTTACTCCAAATATGCATTTATACATTTATTTGAGCTTAAAACTAAACAATATTGATTAAATAAAAGTGTTACTGAAATTTGATAACACAAACTCGAAAATCTGCTAAATTAATATTTGCTTTATTCAAGTATGAAATGGATTGGGTACGAATGTAAAGGTCGCGAAAATGTATTATTAATGTAATATCAACTAAAAACGTATAGACAGCATGGAGCATAAATTGTAGAAAGGTGCAGTTCTTGATATACCACTGTACATATAACATAAACCTACACTGTGTAGGCAAATATATTTAAATTTGAATTAACTAACATCAAAACTTGACTTAGGCATGCGAAGCCTAAAAACTTCCGGTTTGTCAGAACAGGTAAAATTCAATCACACCGACCCAATTAGCATAGGATCAGGCATATACTATAAAATGTATTTTTGGAACAGAGTTTCCAAGACATGCTACTTAAAATCGTAATGGAAATTTTAAAGAAATGTAGTAAAGTGAAACCCAGTTTCACTGTCAACATACTTTGTCTTTTAGGTGCCCCTTTGCTTTTATCATTATAACTTATGTAGACACGTTTAAAAGTCAGTATCAAATTGAAACTCGCGGCTCCCGAATTGAAATCGAATCGGCACCCTTGCATTCGAGTTTCGATGTATCGAATCGTTGCAGCCCTATTAAATACTGCATCATAATACATACAACTATCAGAGGCACATACATTTACCCCACTATTTTAAATACTTGATATTAGCTCAATAAACAACATACATAAATACAGATATCAATTTTTATTGAATGTGAGTACAGAAGTAATAAAGCATTTGAATCACTGGGTTAATAATTGCTGACATTTTATTAGAATTTAACAAAATCAAATTATTAATTTCACAACAATTATATTATACGGGAAGTTTAAGTGTTAATCTGAAAATTTGTAACTAAAATCATAAACTTTTATATAGAGTATACATGTATAGTACCTTTTATACTAAGAAAAAAAACACCACAACATATTTGAGAAGATTTGAATAGAGAGGTTCCATGTAAAATCTGATATTTACAACAAAGTATTGGTATGTAATGGTTATACATTAACCAGTTTATCAACAATCCAGCCTACTTCAATGTTTTTCTCTTTTCTTCATATAGAAATCAAAGCAGGTCCAATTTTCTCCACAATTTTATGATCTTTTTATTCACTATTGAATACATGAACATATCAACTGACATATTGTTGAATTTTCAATGAAGAATATGACACGAGATCAACCTTCAAAGGTGAGTTTAAAATAAATGAAATCTGCAATTTCATGGTTTTAGCAGTTTTTGCATAGAAAACTAAACATCTTTTCAAATTCCTGAAATCCAGAATTTCAGGACTGAAAACTTTCATCAAATTGATTGAAGCTTAACTTGCCTGGAAGGAAGTTTATCATACCAACCTTTAGACCCAGCAGAAAACCATAGTAGTTCCTTAATTGTTTATATTCCTAACTTGTCTTACTCTAGTGTTCCTGAGAATTAATATATAAATAAATTCTCATAAAAATCACTAACATAGCTACATAAGTACAGTATTGCTTTAAAGAACACCTATCAAAATAGTTGTAAATAAACAAAAACAAGAAAAATATGCAGTCATGTGATAGCAACATACAATTATATAACAGTCATATCATTGGCCAGTTTCCTACATTCTTATACCCCAAGGTTATCAAGATTCTCGATCTAACCTCTGGCCCCACATGGTTAATTTCGAGTGTGTGCATGCGCATTTGATATTTTTTTACACACCATTGAAAATACGCATTTAAAAAATTCCACGAAACGACGTCATTTTAAAATAGGCTGTTGACAAACAAGCCGACGGTTTTATACTGCTACTGCATGTGCTAAAATGTCATTTCAAATCTGCTGTTAGTTTTAAGGGTATGAATTAAACCCAATCAAGTAACTTATGAATTTTAGGTTTAATTAAAAGAAATTGTTAATTCTTAAATTGTAACATTAGGAAAAAATTATGATAAGAGCAGTCTAAGGACAGTGTGCTTGACTTTTTAAGTGTTTTGCTCATGGCAAGGCTTATCTTTAAACAAAATTGCTTTTTATTAAAATATCCTAATGAATATTGAAAATTTATCACTTTTAAGTACTATTAAAGGGGCACAACTCCCAAAACAATTCATCAAGAGTTACATACCTTTGTAGTTGTGTAGATATAGTATTAACAAGAAATGTAATGTGGAAACCACATTAAAGCTGCATCATATTTTTCATCAAGACCTGACCATAAATGACAGAGATATCCAACTTTAACCCAAAAATTACTAAGGAATTAATCCATAATAAAGCCAGGTAGGCTTTATTATCATTCATTACATGGTATGTTATCATTGTATGAAGTTTCATAAAGATCTGACAATAAATGGCAAAAAAATATAGTAAAAAAAAACCATTAACACAATTGTCAAAGACACCAGCCCAGTCGCATAGCCCCTCCCCCCCCCCCCCCCGGTTTTCACCAAACTATAAGCCAAACTTTTTCGTTGAAAAATCTGGCTCATAAATAAGCATACCAACTTTTAATCCAATATCTTTATGAGAACTAAATATATTCAGTTTGAAATGTTTTAACCTTAAATATTAAAGTTTTAAGTAGCCTAACTTTGAAAGTAATTATCCACAAAATGGATCAATTTTGGTTGGCCATCTCATTTTGAAGAAAATTAAGATTTCATGTTGAAAATACAGTTTTTTTCTCACTTTTAAAGGTGTTTTCTTAAAAAGAAAAGATTTTTATGTTTTTTCTTTCAAAAATAAAGGTTTTAAATGTTTCAATAGGTGGCATGAGTCATTGTTATTAAAGAAAAGATCCTCTATCACAGACACACCAATACTAACTGTATACAACAGCATGATTTTATTCAAATATAGATTTTAGAACACCAGGTAAAGTAATATCAACATAGTTTATGTTGTCTACAAAACTCTGATCTAATTGATGAGAACATTTTCCTGTATTATTGTCATCTCTGACTGCAGTGATATAACCATCAAAATGTTTACCATTTATATTCATCTCATAATTCTTGTGTACTGTACTTCTAATTTCATCTTTCATTTCATGGCATTCACATAAAATTATATCATGAGATTTACTAGTATGATTTCTGTTGACAGCCTTAGGCACATCAATGGAACACTTTCTAAGGCTTTCATCATTCTTCACAACATTTCTTTTAATTTCAATGTTTTTGAAATCTTCATTCAAATGACATTCACACTTTATACCATCAGTCATACATCTTTCAAAGCCTGTATCAACCTTAGTTAAACCACTACCAGCATCAATCCTTTCTTGTTCCAGATCATCATTAAAAGAAATACAATTCCTTGAGGCTCCATGAGATAATCCAGCTTCATACACGTAAACGTTATCTAACAAGCTACCAACAATTTGACCAGAATTTCCAATACTTACTGGTCTAATACTATCAGTATCTTGCATATTTCTTGTGTTTCCATCATACCTTACATAAAATACATTATCACAATCATTTAACTCTTTATCAGATGCTTTATTTATGTTCAATAATGTGTCTGATTCAGATTGCATTTTTCCTACCATTTCATCTATAGTATCACTTTCTTTGGTGAAATCAATATTCAATTCTACAGTTTCAACTCTTAGAACATCAGTGCCACTATTTACTTTTCTTTTAATTTGTTCTTCAACTTCCATCAAATGGTCTCTGTCATCCATATCATCTTCAAGAATGTCAGTAATATCATTAAATAAATCACTTACTTTTCTTGGACAATTTTTAATAAAATTTGAGCCATTTACATGGGACAAGTCAACCATAGATTTTACATGGATAGAATGCCATCAAGAACCTCCATTCATACCAAATACTTTGTTTAAAGCATCAATATCCTTCTTATCACAGTGTTCATATAGTTCAGGTTTACCCATTAATGATATAGCCATTCTTAATGTACTCCATATATTTTGAGACATAACAACATTAGGATTCTGTACACCTTGACTTTTCTTCTGTAAATTCAATGCAGTTAGAAAATGTTCCACAGCTTCTCTGTAAATAAATGACAAATAAACCTATCAATCAAAATGATTTTATAACAGACCACACATTATATTTTGCCATAAAATAAGGAAAAGTTGTAGCATTATATTGGACACCACTCTGAAAAGAATAGGGAGAGGAAGGATGGCCAGTTATACAGTGTATTACTGTGGAATTGAAAGACCTAGGTTATATCTGAACAAAGATACAACATCTAGCCTAGGACAGAACAAAGTGGCTTGTCCTAACAAGGTCAAAGAGGTATATAACAATGGAAATAAGGAAATTTTCTTTCAACATTCTTGTGTCATCCTTTGTTTATTATGGACAAGAATTTTATAAGTATATATTTTTCAATGTTTTAAGCTGTTTTAACAATAACTAACATCTACCTATCAGTTTCTGAGTAATATACTTTATATGTATATGTATATATAACGTTTTTGACACAGAACCTTAGATGGCTACCTATAACATACAGTATACTAACCTATGAGCTCCAAGATTGATACAAGCTATACCAAGATTATATCTTGATCTTATAAAACCTGGGGATAATTGTAAAGCATTATGATAAGCATCTACAGCTTCTTCACTTCTACTACCATTAGCTAATGTTGCTCCTAGTTTATTCCATAATAATGCATCCTGTAACACAGATAAAGATCATTAGATTAGTAATTATTGTTTTAATGCTTTACAGTGAAATGTGGGGTTATTTGATGAAAATATATGATGAAAATATAATTTAAAAAAAAAATATAAATGACATCATCTTAGAGAAGAAATGACAACACATTATGTTTAAGTAAGAATACTATAAAAGCATGAAAGATACAGAATATTCATTAACTGTGGTTTCTAAAATTGTTCCTTCATTTATAAGTAACATGATCATATTGTAATAATATATATTATATATATAATAATAAAAGTAACATATTGGGCTACATTTACAAGTACCCAATGTACATCAATTTCTAGCTGTGGCCATGGTGTAGTTGTTAGCATGTCTGACTTTGAATCCAGAGATCGCGGATTCAAGCCTGGTCGCGGTAGGTCATACCCTATACATGAGTTGTCAGCCTCGTGGTAGGGTAAGTTAGTACTGGTGATAGAAATGTGTCCAGGAAAACTATAGTAGGAAGAGCTGGTCGTCGTATATGTGTTGAATACGACTTCATAAAAAAAACCCAAAAAAACAAAAAAAACCCATCAATTTCACTTTGATACAGCAACTTGAAAAAAAAAGAAGTCAAATTTTCGTTTTAAATGTGATGTTACTGTAGTAAACCAAAAACTGATTTATTAAAGTAACAACAGGTACTATACAAGGTAACAGATGATATCAAAAATACAAGACAAATAGTACAGTAAAGTTCTGCTATTAGAACAATTTGATATAGGGGCATTTTTCTTCTCAACATTTGATACTTATCAAGGGTCAAAATTGGATAATTTTGCATTAATCATGGTAGTTGTTAAAGAAGAACTTTACTGTATATAATAATATGGAAAGCACACAATTTTAATGATTCTGTACTTATTTGTGACAATTGCAACAAACACTACTACTCCAGAATCAGTATATACAGTCATAAAAGACACTGCTCCAGCAATAACCAGTCTTGGGTTATAGACTGAGAACAATAAATAATTACTGTATATGTGTATACCATACCTTAGTTCTAACTTGTAACATACTTTAGTTCTAACTTGTAACATACCTTAGTTCTAACTTGTAACATACTGTAGTTCTAACTTGTAACATACCTTAGTTCTAACTTGTAACATACCTTAGTTCTAACTTGTAACATACTGTAGTTCTAACTTGTAACATACCTTAGTTCTAACTTGTAACATACCTTAGTTCTAACTTGTAACATACCTTAGTTCTAACTTGTTACATACCTTAGTTCTAACTTGTAACATACCTTAGTTCTAACTTGTAACAAACCTTAGTTCTAACTTGTTACATACCTTAGTTCTAACTTGTAACATACCTTAGTTCTAACTTGTAACATACCTTAGTTCTAACTTGTAACAAACCTTAGTTCTAACTTGTTACATACCTTAGTTCTAACTTGTAACATACCTTGGGTCTTACTTGTAACATACCTTAGTTCTAACTTGTAACATACCTTAGTTCTAACTTGTAACATACCTTAGTTCTAACTTTTAACATACCATAGTTCTAACTTGTAACATACCTTAGTTCTAACTTGTAACATACCTTAGTTCTAACCTGTAACATACTTTAGTTCTAACTTGTAACATGCCTTAGTTCTAACTTGTAACATACCTTAGTTCTAACTTGTAACATACCTTAGTTCTAACTTGTAACATACCTTAGTTCTAACTTGTAACATACCTTAGTTCTAACTTGTAACATACCTTAGGTCTCACTTTTAACATACCTTAGTTCTAACTTGTAACATACCTTAGGTCTCACTTTTAACATACCTTAGTTCTAACTTGTAACATACCTTAGTTCTAACTTGTAACATACCATAGTTCTAACTTGTAACATACCTTAGTTCTAACTTGTAACATACCTTAGTTCTAACTTGTAACAAACCTTAGTTCTAACTTGTAACATACTTTAGTTATAACCTGTAACATACCTTGGGTCTCACTTGTAATGCAGCGGAGAAACAATCTACAGCTTTATCATATTCTCCACTAAGATTAAATAAAACACCAAGACCACTTTGTACATCAGCATCTATTTCACCTTGTGGTACGGCTCTAGCTGCATTTATAAATAAATCTTGTATTGCTTTATGTTCATGGCTGAAAGAAAAATAGACTTTACTTTTACATAGTGCCTATACTATATATTTTGAGATCAGTCTAGGACATTATATTAAACAAGAGCTCCTCTGGGCGGGGCATTATACACCTGCGTGCAGTCCAACCTGTGTTTGGTCTCATATGAAGTCTGTGTGACCTTGACCTATGACCCAGGCACCTCAGGAAAGATCACATCCTTGACCGGAGGGCTATCAAAAGCAGAGATTTTGTGAACCTAGGTACAGTCGCACAAAGTTTTCCCGTATGAACTTCCAGAGACCTAAACCTTTAACCCTTGGGCCTCATAACCAGTAGAGCACATCCTTGACACAAGGGCTACTCTCACATAAAATTTGGTGAACCTAGGTACAGTTGAAATATTGTCCAGTCATAATTTTCATTTAAATTTAGTCCCAGTGACCCTGACCTTTAACCCTGGGATCTCAAAATCAAGAGGGCACACCTTCTACCCAAGGGCTATCTACACATGAAATTTCGTGAACCTAGGTAAAGTGGTTGTTAAGTTATCGTTCAGACAAGGTTTTTCCATATGATGTCCCTGTGACCTTGACCTTTGACGCTCGTGCCTCAAAACCAATAAGGCACATCCTTGACACAAGGGCTACACTCTCAAAATATTTAGTGAATCTAGATAAAATCGTTGTTGAGTTATTGTCCGGACAAAGTTTTCATATTTTAAATCCCAGTGAGCTTGATCTTTGAACAAGGGGTCTCAAAATCAATAGGGCACACCTTTTACCCAAGGGCTATCCACACATAAAATTAGGGGAATCTAGGTACATTATTGTTTGAGTTATCATCCGGACAAGTAATTGTCCACGGACAGACAGACAGAAGGACAACTCATTACATATAAAAAATGCACCCTCATGGTAGGTTTCTTGTTCCATAACTTTTTTTAATATTTCACCATTTTATGGAAAAATGTGGAAGGTCAGCTCCTTGTAATAAGTACCCCTATGTAGATGGTTAGTTGAGGAAAAAATCAGTATGTTTATATAGGAAGGGAAAATTTATTGAATAAGGAAAATAGAAGCAGTGAAAAGTTGGTGTTTTGGTGGATTCAGCCATGATCTACCAGCTAAATTCAAAGACTGTTCATACAAATGATATAATGTTACTATACTCTGAGTGGTATTAAGATTATTACTTACCTGGATACATATGATGATACTTTAGGTTTCTGTTCAACAGGTTCTGGTATAAGATGAGTATATCTATCATTATGTTTTAACCATAATTTTAATGTATGACAAGCATGGGATCCTAATGATTCATTAGTATAACTTACAGCTAGTGACATTAATGCTGTAAGATTTGTAGGTTGTAAATCTAAACATCTGAAATAATACAAACAATTCAATTGTAACTAATCCATTGTAACAGAATCATTAATTTTATAAGACAATATCTATTTACCCGAGTTGATAGCGCAGTTGGTAGCGCGCCAGGATTTGGAATCTCGTGCCTGAGGGGGTGCCGGTTCGAATCCCACCTGGGGAGGTTATACCCTTCCATGAAAATTTGACAATAATGTCAATTTTCCTCCATTGATTAGATAATATGGACAAGTTTCCAGTCTTGTGGAAGGGTAGGTGAGTACTGGTTATAGACAATGGTCCAGGAAAGCTAGGTTAGGTGCAATGGACACCATAAAATGACCTAAATAGTGTTGACATGGCGTTAACTCAAATAAATAAATATATTGTTGCGTGCCGGTTGTATTCTAATGTACTATATCTAGCCAATCTTGTCTCTTGCTCTACAAGCTTATATATTCTAAGTACTGGGTTTAGCCAACTTGTCTCTTGCTCTACAAGCTTATATATTCTAAGTACTGGATCTAGCCAATCTTGGCTCTTGCTCTACAAGCTCCTATCTAAGTGCTGGATCTAGCCAATCTTGTCTCTCGCTCTACAAGCTCATATATCAATAAGTACTGGATCTAGCCAATCTTGACTCTGGCCCAACAAGCTTAGATTCTATATACTCTAAGTAACAGCTCTAGCAAGCCTTGACTCAGGCCCAACTAACATAAATATTTAAGAAAATACTGTGTAGATCACTGCCGTGTTTATATATCCTGTGTAGATCACTGCCGTGTTTATATATCACGTGTAGATCACTGCAATGTTTATATATCATGTGTAGATCACTGCCATGTTTATATATCCTGTGTAGATCACTGCGGTGTTTATATATCCTGTGTAGATCACTGCCGTGTTTATATATCCTGTGTAGATCACTGCCGTGTTTAAATATACTGTGTAGATCACTGCAGTGTTTATATATCCTGTGTAGATCACTGCCATGTTTATATATCCTGTGTAGATCACTGCCGTGCTTATATATCATGTGTAGATCACTGCCGTGCTTATATATCAGGTGTAGATCACTGCCGTGTTTATATATCATGTGTAGATCACTGCCATGTTTATATATCATGTGTAGATCACTGCCGTGTTTATATATCATGTGTAGATCACTGCCGTGTTTATATATCATGTGTAGATCACTGCCGTGTTTATATATCCTGTGTAGATCGCTGCCGTGTTTATATATCATGTGTAGATCACTGCCATGTTTATATATCATGTGTAGATCACTGCCGTGTTTATATATCATGTGTAGATCACTGCCGTGTTTATATATCATGTGTAGATCACTGCCGTGTTTATATATCATGTGTAGATCGCTGCATTGTTTACACATTGTAGATGTCATGATACAAGGAATAAAAGTGAAGCATATCCAAAAGATGAATTGGAATAACAATTTGCCTTTTTATAAGATTAATTTTAAAGATAAATGTTACAATAAAAACATACTTATTTAAGGCAGCAATGGCAGCTGGTTCCTGTTCATTCTCAGCTTGTGTTGTACCTAAATATTGCCAAGCCTGAAATATATAACAAAATCATGTCTCATTTATTCAATACTTATTTTAAGTTTTTGTCAAGAGTTCATTAAAGTATGGATGATGCTTTGAATCGAGTTTTACCTTTTAAGAGAAAATCTCCAGGAAATATTTTTATTTGATATGATTTCATGTTAACATGGCAATGCCTTAGTTCATGAATTAAAGTAAAGAATTTATTATATAATGTAAGCCAGTTTTATCACACCACTATTAGATAAGCAGGAAGTTAAGTTTACATAGATGAATAACGTCATGACAAGAAAGATAATTCTAGTAATATATATATATGTAAGAAATATTTCTTTAACATGCTGTAACAGGTGAAATGTATGTTTCATATCTCATAATATGTATGAACAATTATTGTTTATTATATGATAATGATGTTTCAGAGTAACAAACTGACAGCATTCATACAATCATTTAGACTTCAGACCTAATTACTGACTTTAACTCATATATTCATACAACCTGTATTAACATAGTATCAATGTAACACATCTCAAAGGAGATAATCATTTAGTAACATTTCTTAAAATCTCTAAACAAAATAACCATGTTACAGGAACAAAAAGTCATAACTGTTTCACACAAAAGGCCTCAGGTTAGACTGTATTCAAGTTACTGGTGATTATTTCAATTAATCCTTAAAGCAATATAAAACTATACTATAAACTGGTGATTATTTCAATTAATCCTCAAAGCAATATAAAACTATACTATAAACTGGTGAGTATTTCAATTAATCCTTAAAGCAATATAAAACTATACTATAAACTGATGATTATTTCAATTAATCCTCAAAGCAATATAAAACTATACTATAAACTGGTGATTATTTCAATTAATCCTCAAAGCAATATAAAACTATACTATAAACTGATGATTATTTCAATTAATCCTCAAAGCAATATAAAACTATACTATAAACTGGGGATTATTTCAATTAATCCTCAAAGCAATATAAAACTATACTATAAACTGGTGATTATTTCAATTAATCCTCAAAGCAATATAAAACTATACTATAAACTGATGATTATTTCAATTAATCCTTAAAGCAATATAAAACTATACTATAAACTGGTGATTATTTCAATTTAATCCTCAAAGCAATATAAAACTATACTATAAACTGGTGATTATTTTAATTAATCCTCAAAGCAATATAAAATTATATTATAAACTATCAACTCCCAAGTTACTATGAGGGGTCATACATACATCAGCATGTGTTTCATCTTTCTTCACAGCAGCTTCAAACAATAAAACAGCATTAGGTATATCACCTTTCTCTAACATTTCTAAACCAGCTTGATAAGGATCTGGATGATTTATTAAAGGATTATCTTCCTCAAATTTATATTCCTGTAATATAGAGTTAATCTATGTAAAATAGTTTGTTATATATACAAAAGTCATGTACTAGTAAATACATTTGTATCATATAACATACCAATTGTAAAGGTCATTAAACAGGGTAGGGGTGCCTTAAGGAAAATACCAGCACACTTGCTTAGGTATTGGCCCGAGGACTAATGCAGGGATAAGTAGGCCAATATCAACTTAAGGCACACTTGCCCTAGATATTATATCGACTTAAGACACACTTGCCCTGGTTATTCTATCGACTTAAGACACCCTTGCCCTGGGTATTATATCCACTGAAGTCACACTTGCCCTGTTTAATAACCTTTTATTGCATATGTTGACTTTACATGTAATTATGATTTTTCTGCAACAAAAATACAAGTATTTTTTCGGACATAACGCGCTATTTTGCATGCTGACACTTCATCACATGTATTGTTTTGTTTATTCAATGCTGTAACGTTAGAATCTAATGAACATTCATTATAAAAGGAAAGTCTTGTTATTCATATTTTACTATGAAAAAAAATGTCGTAACATTGGGTATCTACGCATTGCTAGTTACTTAACAAATTCCATGTGCAGAAAGTCCGCTGTAGTTGAACTGCTGATGGGAAATGACTAGAAGTTGCCTCGATATGGATTCTTGACACACTAGAAAGTGAGCCAAATATCAATATTTTGGAACACTTGCTCAATACTGGAATATATTGCCCACATTGAGGCTATATCGGCACACTTTCACGGCAGTTTTGTTACTATTTCATTCCTCAAAAAGTTCATATTTCACCCTTTGCTGTAGCAGCACTTCTTTGTTTCAAATATTTTGTAATGTTGAATGCATTTTTTTGCATTTTTATAGCATCATGAAGAAGCTATTAGTTATTTTCCCTTAAAATATACTCCTCAAGTTTTGAATTACATTTGTAGATAATTTACACATATGTATGTCTTGCTAGGTATGTTTCTATAGTGCTTCATTCTTGAAGACTTGTTGTAGAAGGCACAACAGATGTAAAACAAAAAAATATAAAGTGGAAACCACATTAAAGCTAGATTTTTCTGAAGATGGGGAAAATTTAGATCAAGTTTATGTTGTTACAAAAGAAAGCCATATTTAATAAATTGCTTATGAAATGGTATACCAAGGGCAATAATTCATCATGAAGGAAGAAAGAGTGTTTTTAATCAACAAAATAAATTACTTAAAAGGCATAAGACAAAATAAACTATCAAATGCAAAAAATACAAAAGAAAATAATCCATAATTTAGTCAGGTGGAGTTGTGGTTACTTTTTAATTCTGTTCAACACATAATATGTAATCATTGTATGAACATCATTAAGATTTGATCCTTAATGGCAGAGGTATGCAACCAATTGAAAACTTTAATGCAAAAATTACAAAGGAAAAATAATCCAAAAGAATTAAGCCAAGTAGAGTCAAGTTAACTTTCTAAATCTTGTTCAACACATGGTATGTAATCATTAAATAAACTTTCATCAAGATTTAACCCTAAATGGCAGAGATATCTAACAAATTGAAAACTTTAACACAGAACTTACACAGGGAAATAATCCATAATTAAGCCAGGTAGAGTTGCAGTTACTTTCTAATTCTGTTCATCACATGGTATGTTATTATTGTGTGATATTTCATCATGATCTTATCATAAATGGGAGAGGAATCCAACAAATTGAAAACTTTGACGGAAAAATACAAAGGGCAATAAATCATTATTATGCCAGGTAGAGTTGCAGGTACTTTCTTATTCTGTTCATGATATCATTGTTTGAAATTTATTAGGATGTGACCATAAATGGCAGAGATATACAACAAATAAATAACTTTAGCACAAAAATTGCAAGGGGGAATATTTAATAATTAAGCCAGGTAGTGTTGCAAGTACTTCGTTATTATGTTCATGCCATGGTAAGTAATCATTGTTTGAAATTGTGTTAGGATGTGACCATACATGGCAGAAATATATAGTAAAGAAAAAAATGGCATACATATACAACAAATTGAAAACTTAAACACAAAAATTACAAAGCCAAATAATCCATAATTAAGCCAGGTAGAGTTGTGGTTACTTTCTGTTCTGTTCATCACATGGTATGTTATCATTTTATGAAGTTTTTTAAAGATCTTCAGAAAATAACCAATTATGTTATGTACCGAAACCTAGACTGGAATTTACAAAACAATCTCTAAATTACTCAAGTCCAAATGGCAGAAATATATGGTAAAGAAAAAACTTTCACAAAATTGTTAACGACACCTGATACCCGCCTGCTCACATGCCTGCTCAGGTTTCGCAAAACTATTAGCCAATTTTTTCGTTGAAAAATCCGGCTAATAAAACTCAATATATTGTTTTATTCCACCAAGAATGACAAGTGCAAATGTTGTTTTTTTTTAATATTTCTTTGCAAATGACTTGTCAAAGATTATGCTTGTATGAATTTAAAAAAGAACAGATATTGTGTTTTTATCAAAATATATTTGTCAGTATTTTTTCTCCATTAGGATAATGCAATCTTCACATTATCATATTCATTCCTTTTAAAAACATTTTCAAACTTGAGAGATACAATGTACTTTATATTTTATGACAACAAAAAGTTAAATACCTTAAAAGGTTGACTTTCTTCATATTCTGTTAACCAGGCATTTTCTTCACCAGTCCTGAAACAAGATTAAAGTATTGATAGATTAAATAATTAATTGTTTAATACCAAGTTTTAAAAAGATAAAAAACTTCAGTCATTTTAAAGTTGCTGACAAACAATATCTCTATGACAGCTTGTAACTGACTCTGGTTTTAAACATTATTTGATTTAACTGTTGTAATGGGAAATTATAGCCATATATTTTATTTTGATATTTATACAATGTACTGTTCATAAAACTATAATATATTAAGGAATATGATATTTTTCACTGTTGTAAATATCTAGATACATGTACAGTTTAAAACATATCCATTTACTCTGTAATAATCATATGATTTGTGATAAATATTTAATGTATACCTAAGTGCAACTGTGCAACTTGAAACTACAGTCTTATATGTCAAATCTGTGATATGCTAGTTTTGACTGTCTATGTCACACCACCAGCACATAGACAAAATAGAAATACAAGTTTTCTCTTATTTGTGTAATCCTGTGTACTGCATGCATTCATAGACTTTACTGTGTTTTCATGTGAATGAATAAGTATTGATATTATGAATGCTTCCAAATCCAAAATAAATCTAATATTGTGTGATAGTAAAAATTCTTTTTAATACTTGTAACTATAAGTCAGACCAATCTCCATAAACAGATATCCTGTAGAGCATTGTTGTACAGGATCTCTAAGATCTCAATGGAGGGTCAATGCATAGCTTTCATCTAGACGAAACACTTTTAATAACATTTTCATTTCATAATTTCTACTTATAGACCAAGGTTTGCGAGCTAATTTAACAGCGGTATTATTCACAGTCCGGATTGGATGGCTCATTTCAAATTCCATGATGTAAACAAGTTACTAATTATTACAATTTTGTCATGAATAGTATGATGAGAAAAGGTCACCTGAACGTGACCCTCGTTTGAAATTGGCCAGATCTAAATTAGCGAGTAGGCGAGCAGAAAAGTTTAGATTGGGTTTTAATCAGGTTGAAGTCAGGTCAGACCTTTTATATTTTTCGTCTATCCAAAATCCTGATTTTTCAGAAATAAAAAAAATAAAATCTTGAATATTGAGTTTTCAAATTCTGAAAGACTTTTAGGTGTACAAGTAGTAACAATCTTGGAAAAATGAAATTAATACTATTATAAAAAAATAATATCTCCTACAAAAAATAAAACAATTCATTAGTATTCCTACCAGAAAATTGTTTTACAATGCATACATACTTCCCCATTTAGAATTTGACGAGTATAATACACACTTTTTTACCTCCAAATTTGACTTCATTTTTATGCGTGTTTTACACGAAAACTACAAAAAAATCGCCATGACAAAATCGTCCATATTTGCAAATCACGATTTTTTAAAAAAGGGAGGTAATTCTGTTATACCAACAAACTGTACAGGTTTTTGATAAAAACTAGCGATTGCGCAATTAAATTTTATGCTTTTTTATATTTTCATATTGATTAGCATTGTTTGACACTGATTATATTTATAATATAAAATATCGTAATATTTACGGGCATATAATTCAATTTTAATCTGAGTAATAATAAATTAACAAAGGACAAACAATCACATCATTTAAAATCAATTAAATGTGTGTCAGCTCCGCAGCCCTTTGAACTTATAATTAAGGCGGTATCCAGACATTTCCCCCTTTTTTTGTCAGGGCAGACATTTGCCCCCTCAGTTTTTTGAAGGGCGGACATTTGCCCCCTCGTGTGTTTTGACAGGGCGGACATTTGCCCCCCTTCGTTTTTTGGAGGGGGGACATTTGCCCCCCTTCGAATTAACATGTGAAAATAAAAGGTGATCAAGCTATTTTTGGAGCGAGTACAAATTTTGACATTTGTTTTTATAAAGTTAAACAAATATTTCAGGTACATTAATGTCATATGTTTCGATTTTTGTGTCCGAATTTGTTTGTCCGAATACTATGCTACTTTAGTTTATGTAGAATTAACAATATCAATGCTAACATATTGGTGGTACATCTTTTATTAAATATTAATTATTAATACTCGAGTCTGGTGTTTACATTTACTTTCTTTTACAATAATTTACTGCAATTATCAGTTGTCTTCTGAAACAAAGAGTGCCGACTACAGCATCACTTTACAAAGTATTATAATGACAGTTCATGTGCAAACTGTGAAGAAAGATACAGCCTATACTCCCAAGTTTTGACAGTTAATTAGGGGATTAAAATAATTTATTTGTGTTTATACAACACTTAGATTTGTAAACTGTAAAGAACTGTACTTTCATCTTCTATTTATTATCTAATTTTGGACAGATAATTGGGGGTCATAGCAATAACCTAATTGGTAAGTGTTAAACAACAGGCTTCATAAAATATGATTTTAATTGAAACTTTGTAATATGGGGTAAAATTAGAAAAGCCGATTTTTTATGAGAATATTCAAAATTCGTACATTTAGAGAATTTAAAAAGTTCTTTTGCTTTTGTATTATTTCAGAGGCAATACTTCAAGTAGTAAACATGTTTTAAATAAAAGGGGGGCAAATGTCAACCCTCCAAAAAAATAGGGTAGGGGGGCAAATGCCCGCCCAGTCAAAACACACGAGGGGCAAATGTCCGCCCTCCAAATAAAGAAGGGGGGGGGCAAATGTCCACCATGTCAAAAAAAGGGGGCAAATGTCTGGGGGGGCAAATGTCCTAGAATCAATAAGGCATATCAGCTTCTATCATGATTACCGCCAACCTAAAATCTATAATGACCGTAAATGTCTTAGTTATTGATTTGATAGCTGTGTGATTGATTTTAGGTAAATTAACTCTCAATTACAGATAATTGTTCGTATGATTACAGGACGATGCATTGTAACTTTTAAGCGTGTTTCACGAAAAATTGGCCTATAGTTTTTTCTTTTTAATTTTGTCGAAAAAAATTGGCAAAAAGTTTTATCTTTTCACCGAAATCTCGATTAATTTTTTTCTTATTAATTTTGCCAAATAAATCGACAGAAAGTTTTTTCTTCGGATTTGCCCAATTTTTTTGATGCACATTATACACGTATGCGTATTATACTCGTCTAAATATGGTATTGTTGTTCTGTAATGGGAAACTGCAAAAGTAGTCAAATGAAAATCTTAATTAATTTAAAAAAAGGGCAGCTAGAATTATTCTGGAAAAAGACACACCATCACAAGAACTTTTTACAACACTAAACTGGATGAAATTTCCATAAAGGGTCAAATTTTAAAAATCTATTATAATGTAGAAAATCCATTAACAATACATGCCCTCAATACCATAGTGAAAATTTTTAATATGTAATACAGACTTTACCAACAAATTAAGATCTTCAGAAAATAACCAATTACATTATGTACCAGAACCTAGATTGGAATTTACAAAAAATCACTAAATAACTCAGGTCCAAATTATGGAATGCTTCACCAAAAGAGGTACAAAATGCTAGAACTCAAAATTCTTTCAAACAGAAATATAATGTGTGGTGGAATACAAAATCACCTTAAAATTATTATCACTTGTTTTATTGTAAATTTGTTGTAAATAATTATGTTTAATCTATGTCAAATATTTTACCTTGCTTGTTATATACTGTTGTTAAGAGGCTCACAGGGAACATTGGGCTTTGCCTAACTGTGTTGCCTCTATACATTAAGTCTTTATCATTATTGTTTTTTATTGATTTTTTTATTACCAACCATACATAAATTTTGAGCATACAAAAAGAAGCGAATGATCCGTGAGCAAATAACTGCATAATGTGCTTTAAAAAAAAATCTCGTTAGACAAGAAATATGAAAGGCCTAGCCTCAAATATGATATAAGGTAGAATTATGTACAATGCCCTCTTAAAGACTGAGAACTTTTAAAGAAAAGGTGACTAACAGTTGAAACAATGAGTTATCTGAGCAAATTTCAAAATCAGCATCAGTCAGTCTATTAATATAAAGTTAAAGCAAGCTACCTTTTGTAGACTCACAACTTTTTACTGAAGTAGTCAAAGCAGTTACTGGTATATACCACTGTCAGTGGCCCCTACATTAACCTGGGTGATTTACCGTAAATCTATACTATTAAATTTGCGAGTTTCCTGTTTTGTGGAAGAAACTGCGCAGCTTTGAATAAATCTTTTGTTTGTCGCTGGAGCACCTATATACTGGCATATCAAGTTGACAATTCTTTTTTGACAAAGCCTCTTGATATTTGCAATTTAATTTCGAGAGATACTGCGATCTGTCTGCGCAATTCACAAGAACGGTGACAAATTGTTACTTACAATAATTAGATTCTTATAGAAATTACTGCACCACAAAGTATCACTTGAGAGCTATCAGAGACATAGGTAAAAATTTATATGTGTCTGGTCACGCTATCTACCGAAGGTACGCTGACTGCTTCAAAGGGAGCTACGAAGCGGTGTAATATGGGAGAACATGTTCTTGGTCCATTTTTTCACAAGCAAGCTCAATATGTACCAGTGAGCCCTGAGAAGCTTGCTGATGTTTTCTATACGCTGACCCAATGGTCTGTAATGATTGGACACAGTTGTTAGACAGATCAATATTATTCATGTAATTATTTCAGGTTTCATGTTGAAAGGGATTAAATATCAAGAATTCACTTTTGAAATGAAAATACAAGCTCGGGTGACCAAGTTTCATAACTCCATGTTACATTTTCACAGTGTTCAGTCCTTTTAGAACTTGACAAATCCAGATTAAACTTATAATTGCAAAATCATACCTCCGATACTACACAATTATCAATTTCAAACTTCCTACAAATATTTTGCAATCTCTTATGATCAAGTTTCATATGGCTTTTAAACATGCCTGTTTCGAGGAACAGTTTCGAGAACTGTCATTACCTAAAGCCCGTGCTTGCATGGGCTCCCATCTAGTATTAGTTATTTGTTGGATAATCCCTGTTCATAAAAACAAATATCTGTTTTATCAATCTTAAGTACAGAGGTACTGTATTTAAATAAGAAGAGGTTATGTATGTCCCACCACTGACAGTTTAATAATATCTAACAATAGCTTACTGTGAAACATCGTGCCAATGTTGTTCTAATTTCTCCCAGAATTCAGCATCAGTTACACTCTTCTCTGACATAAATTCTTCCTCCCATTTATCAACCAATGATCTCTGAAATTATAAATAATTATACTTCTATCATATTCAGGGTCTATAATATACTCATTTGATCCACAACAGTAACTGATACAGTAAACAAAATTTGTTTTTCACATATTTCTCTTTCCAAACAAACAGTTGAACAACAATAAATTACTATTTGAATCTTTCCTAAATTTGAATCTTCAAAAAATTGCCAAAATACTAGAGCTAGTAGAACATTCTGAAGATCATATGACTGATATTGAACCACTCATTTTAAACTCACCAGGACACAATTTGTATACTAAGAATATCACTACCTAGATTTCCTATGTGACATATATAGCAATGTAGAACTAACTATTATTATCTAACATAAAGCAAGAAAATTTTACAGTTATTGCATATTATCATCCTCTCATGGTCTCTTGTCATGGAACGTTTTTACTAGGGGTGTAACGGTTAACCGATATACCGATTAATATTGCAATACGAATTCTCACGGTTTTTAACCGGTTCAATTTTCCTTGAACCGGTTTTTTGGAGTTATGTGTCGTACTGTTTGTTTTTATCATAATCTGAAAATTAAATGTTAAAAAAATGTTAAAATGTATTGGATACTTGAAATAATCCTACTGTGCTTTAAAAGGTTAAACATTACATCAAATGAGAGAAAAAATGTTTTCGAAATTCGTTTAAAAAACAGCATTTTTTCTAACATATAGATCATTTTACACTCGTAATTTAAACATTTGAATAAGAGAGCATTTGAAGTACCCATATGCGTGTTATGCTGATCCAATTCGAAATAGGTACATGCATTAATTCATGCTTTGCATGTCTTGGGAAAAAACCGGTACGTATTGCAATATATTGCAATACGGGTTTTGCATATTGCAATATATTGCAATACGGGTTTTGCATATTGCAATATATTGCAATACGGTTTTTACCGTATTGTTACACCCCTAGTTTTTACCAAAATTAGGTATTTAATTGAATAATAAGGCATAAGACATAAAAAAAACCTAATGAGCAAATATTACAAAGAGCCATTTAATTCTGGAAAATATGGTTGTTTCATACTTGTGATACTCACATGGTATGAAATCAATGTATGGTAAATGTATAAGACATATTTAAAAGTTTAAGGTAAAAAATTATAAATGGCAATAATCCAACATTAAGTGAGGAGAACCTATCATAACTTAGATCATATATTTCACTAAAAATTACAGTGGAACCTGTGCTAACGACCCCCTGATCAGATCGACCACCTGCCGACAAAGACCACTTTAAATTCCTCTAATCAAATTTACTCTAAAATGACACTGTCAGTAGCAACCACCTGTCCACAACGACCATTGAACATAAAAACCTGACCGCAACAACCACGTGAATTTAAATATTTTATAAATTTCCGCTTAAATTTATTTAATTGACCATTGATTTGCAACAACTACTAGGTAGTTATAACCAATAACCATAGCATATTTAATTCAATTATTTACCTTTCTATACTTGCTTATTAGACTCTCCTTTTAGATTTTTATAATCTTTATAACACCTATTTTGAAAAACACATCATCTCCGGTGACATTTTAAAGGGAATATATGATATTCATATTGAATGACTACTCATGATCCAACCAGTAGAAAATTGATCATCTGACTTCATTCATAATGAACGACCACTCATGATCCAGCCAGTAGAAAACTGATCATTATGAATTTTTATTATAAAAGTACCATACTGTAAGTTATTTCAGTATCATAACAAGTCATTTCTCAAATGAAGATCAAGGGCATTGGCAAAACATTTATCAACCGATGTACTAAATACAGATATATGGAACCTGAAAACAAAGACTACCTGTCTACAAAGACCACTTTTGGTCTTTCTGCTGAGCGTTTTTGTAAACAGGTTCCACTGTATTTCATAATTCTGATCATCACATGCTATGTTATTATATCAAGTATCCTTAATATCTAACCATTGTTCGTTTTTTCTCAACTGTCAAAATATGAATAATTTCACGGTGAATCCGATATTTGCAAATTTATAGGCCAAATGTTTGTGTTGAAAACACAGCTTATTAACCAAATATAGTGCGGACGTATTGACCCTGACCTTACCTTTCTCATTTGCATATTATTATCAGATACACATATCCCGACGAAAATCAATACCACGCCTAATCTACACTTCGGCTCGTTATGTATTTAAAATAAGCTGTCGATTTACATTGATTGTAAATAGCATCGGCGGGTACATGTACTTAGTAGGGTTGCATGGGGCTTGTAGGTTTTGAGGGTGTAATGTCGGCTATGGCTTACATTATAAGTTTAACAAGACATGTATAGAGTATATAATTATATGCATTCAAACGTGAAATTTGTTTTCTTACATTTGTAATTACAAATTATAATAAAATGGGCGGGGATGGCGGTTGTGGGGCTAAAACTTACAACTTATGAATTGGTAGCTAGCCTCATCTTATAATATTCTGGTCCGGCCTATGTTAATAGAGACTCATTGTACACTTTAAATGTACTTTAAAATTAATCCCTGTGTTATAATTACATTCGAGCCTTGACGGTATAATCCGATTGTTTTCGAACATTAATACTACCTCCGTATTCAATGTAATACATATTCTTGCATAAAGGTCAGGTCGGGGTCAATGTGTCCGCACTATACTATATAATGTACATTATAGATATTATCATAAACATAAAATGCTGAAATACTAAAAACACTTCACACAGTAAACTATATAATCTAAATTAATGCTAATCACATAATTAGAATGTTTATATAATTAAGGTACATAAAATGTTCCACTTATACAGAGAACCAATCAAACACATTATACATTGTATAATAGATTATTTCATTTTTGTACTTTGACTAACATGTAACATATTTTGTTATACCATATTTACACACCGTTTTCTGTGTTTAACATGGGTTTATATATTTCGGAACCACCTTGTAAAACAAAAGATTTTACGTGAGGGAGTTGTTCTTTTTCACGTGAGCGAGTTGATATTTAGATATCAACCCGGCCACGTGAAAAAGAATAACATGCCCATGTGAAATTTTAAGTTGTGTATTCAATGGAGTGCAGTCTTCATGTTAATTTAGAATTTAAAATAAACACAAATTGTTTAATTTTGAAAGATTGTCTTTACAAAAAAAACCTTATTGTATTTTCATGAAACGTTTATTACAAAACTTAAATCACTTCAGAAATATGTGCAGAACTTAGGATTTATTCGAAAGAAATGAAAATGAATATGTTGTATTTATTCATGTAATGATTTAATAGCGACGTTAACCACCTACAATACTTCCAATTCTGGCTCATTGGCTTACAATATTACTACCAAACTAAATATAATCAAGAATAAGTAAATAAGTAAGATAATACTGTCCCTAAATATTTCCAACATGTAAGGCGTAAAATTGCGTAATTTACTGAAAATGAGAAGATGGCATTGAATATATCAGCTTGAATAAAAATTAAACAATGCAATGAATCAAGAAACTTAAATTCATGCATTTATTAATAATTAACAAATATTATTTACCGTTGCAGATGCTAAAATATGCAATCAAATCACGCTAGTTATTTGTTAATTAACAGTTTACAATCCACTAAACGCTCGTAAAAGAAAAAGATGCACTCAAAACAAATTTGTTTAAAACAAGTAAATCTGTGAGCTAATGCTCACTAGTGATACCCCCGCCAAAATCTAAAAATATGCGACAAACAGGAAGTAGATGAGCAAGGAGCACGAAATCGCTTTACACCACATGGGACTATGGGATGAAGCAATATGCAGAGTATTAGGCTGCTGCATGTTATAGTTGCTGAGAAAACTGCGACGGAAATTTTTGTAACGGACGGACGGACGGATAAGGGTAAAACAGTATACCCCCCTCTTCTTCGAAGCGGGGGTATAAAAATGTAGTCCATGCCCAATCAGTGTAACTAATCTCTTGAATCGTTGTGTAAGTCAGATATTAACCACGTGCTATGGATTTTCTGTGTTTAAAACAAGCCTTGGACTTCTCAAAATCCTCAAACGCTTCACATTTTCAGCTTTTCACGAGAAGTCTGTGGCCAGGTTGTTCTAACTCAGATAATCCACACACTCAGTTAATATCATTTTCATATTTTAATTGGAGTTGAACAATGTGTTAAAGCTGATACTTAATTCATTGGTGCCAGCTCATCTAAAGGCTTAAAAAGCAATAAAGCAAATGTTTGGCAAAGCATTTAAACTACTAGTTTATTGAGAGCAGTATTGGTTTAAGCATTTATAATGTCCTTTCTGACTAAACTATTTTCCTTATAAATGTCTCATGTTATATTACACACAAAGTTACAATTTATAGAACTATATTAGCAGATGTTTTTGAAGAAATATATTAAAACGCAATATATACTTCATTTAAAATGAAAAATGAATATTTAGCACATCCATTGTGTTTGACTAGTGAATACACTGTATATCTAGAAATACCCACTACTATTGGTAGGTCTTTTAGGCTTAGTGAGAAAAAGTAAAATGAGAACAAGAGGGTCCTGAGGATTAGATTCTAAGGGTGTCTGACACAAAATCTTGTAACACATTTATTTTTATCAGTATGAAACTATGACCTTGAGGTCACAATCCAAATACAAAAGCGCTCGGTCTTTACTTTCATTTAGAAAGTTTGTTTTGTTTGTGTGTTTTTGTTGGGATAAACGCCGTTATATAGGTCATATAACAGCGGTCAGTCAACCTACTCACTCCTCCTGGAAAGGCTAAATCTCTGGATTTAACTGAACCAACTACTAAGCGCATGCTTTCGTCAGTGACTGACAACTGCCCTACATAATTAAAAATCATTGGTAGGAGGGAGAATGGCCGTAGAAATAATTTCATGACCAAGCTCCACGAAAGTATGCCCTGCCCGGAAATCGAACCCACGACCCCTCGATCAGTAGACTTGCCTGCTACCAACTGCTAGCTGGGCAGCTATTTAGAAAGTTTAAATCTAAGACAAATTTTCCTTGAGCAATCTAATGAAAGCAGTCGATATGAGAATGTTATCTAGCAAAGAGCACAAACAGGTTCATAGCAAACCATAGTGGAAAGATTGCTATAACAAATAGACAGTAGTTCATAGCAAGAAATAAAAGAAAAAAATCACAGCAAGTAGAAATAGTGCATAAAGGAGTACAAGACAGCAGTTCACAGCAAACAGTAGAGAAAAAGGTTTGATAGAAAATCATGATTTAGTAATAAAGAGTGGTTCACAGCAAACAGTAGAGGATAATGTTTGATAGCAAATCATGAATTAGTAATAATGAGTGGTTCACAGCAAACAGTAGAGGATAATGTTTGATAGCAATTCATGATTTAGTAATAAAGAGTGGTTCACAGCAAACAGTAGAGGATAAAATCCCTCATCAAATAATGAGCATGAATGGTAGCAGAGAACAGTTCATAGCAAACTACAGAAGGAAATAAGTCCACAGCAAAATTTGATAATAAAAGTTTAGTATTAAAACTAATAGTAGCCAAGTGTAAATCAGAGCAAACATTATCTAAAGGAGATTATTTTTCTATACCTGTTGATTAGGGAGGGTATCCTGATTACTCATAGAGAATTCCTGAGCCCATTCCTCAGATTTTTCATCAACAGATTTTTCTATAACTTCATTATCTTTTATAGTTACATCACCTTCACTGATCTTTTTTATAAATCTCATAAACTGTGGAGAACAAAAAATCTAACATAATCTGATCACTAAGAAAAATACTAATTTTTGTTAGATTTAGATCTTTTAATCTTAACACCTTTTTAAATTTAGTGATTCTTCTATAGCTCACAGACAGACAGACAGGAATGCAGACAGGGTGATGTAGGGTCAATTATATGGATGGTATTTTAAAGTGAGAGTTTTTTCAGAGAGAGGAGCAAACAAGGGTAAGGTGAAGAATAAAGGGCATGGTGCAATGTCCTTCCATTCAGCTTTAAAATAATAATCACTAATATATCACTAATATAATTGACCTGATATAGGTCAACCTTAAATAACAATTCTCTATAATCCATTTCATAATCTTGCAGCTACATTTTGTCCATTTATCATGCTGATAAAATAGAGCACATGGTAATGTTTGTAGTCAAATGTTATATTATTAAAAATTGGAAAATCGGATAAGGAAATGTCAATTAGAAAGGGAACTTAGTAATATAAGATTTGATTAATGAGAAATTTGAAAAAAATAATACTAGCAAGAATAATGATAAATTTAGAATTGAGAGAAAAATTCTAGCACAGTAAATTACATGTATAACAATTTTATATAATTAACAATAAGGTAAAGAGTTAACAATGAGAATCCCAGGGTGAGACTGAGAGCAATATAACATATCAAACACCAGAACACTCAACATTTATAAACAAAACATGAAATATGCACTTCTGTTTTCTAGAGCCAAAAGCAGGAAATAAATAAATCAATTAAATTAAAACATATGAAGCTTTTTAGTAGTTTTTGGTCAGCAAAACAATGACTAAAAGACTTGGAGAAAACACAGACAGTGCATGAATAACAAATTACATAATTGTAGCATGATCTGGAATCAGCTTGAAGTTTTACAGGAGAAGCTCTGCAGTTAATGAAAGACTTTAATGAAGTAAAGGAAGATGACAAATAACATTTTTTATTTGAGAACAAAAAGTTAATTTTACAAAATTTAGGTTGAATGTCTTCACCATGAGGTTACAAGTTATCATAATAATTGCTATGTAAACAATTACCATAGATGTGAAACTAACACATCATTTTTTAATTTACCTGTAGAAATAATCTTTTGTATTAAAATATCAATGAACACAACAGAAACACATTGATCATATTATGTATCATTTACATAATCTATTTTTTCTGTTGACAGATATGTCACCTGATACAAGGTAACTAGGTTACTAGACAGTTTTCACACAAATCTAGTTCATTATCAATAGAAATACATTATGTCTGTACAATACAAGAATTTTATGTATTACTTTGTTCGGTCTACACAGTAACTAGTATAGAGAGCTTAGGGGTGCTGATTTCACAATACTTCTCACTATTTTAATGGGTAACAATTAAAACTACCAATATAAAATTAATGCTAAAACAAAAATTCAAAAAAATATCTGGAGTTGCTGGATCCAAGAGAACAGTAAATTAAAACTTTTGGTGTCAAGATATCAATTATTGCAGTGAGATAGTTTGTCTATAGTTAAATTCTATTTTATTTGAGTTATCTTGAAAATATCCACTGAGGACACATTCTTCCTAAGGTCTTTTTCGTATAGAGACCAGATTTATTTTGAAAAATAATCAAGAGATCAATCTCATTTTGTGACCCAAATCAACATGAAGTCAATCTCATTTAATAACCAAAAACATCATGAGATTAATCTTATTAATTACCATAAATTAATTTCATTCAGTGATCAGTATCATTAAACCAATATAGTTTTACGACCAATCTCATTATAAAACTGACTTCATTTCAGATGTTTTGTGAGACCAGCTTGAGATAACAGTATCAGTCTTACCTCAGTATTATTAATCTTCGTATCATCAACACCTTCAACAAACTCTCTAGCTGTTCTTTGTAAATCCCCTTCATTACTAGTGAAATCATCTATCCATTTACTATCATCAAGTATTTCTCTTTCTGATTCTTCAGTCCTGGTAATAAATTTTACAAAAAAGCAGTTTAAAGCTTGCTTTCATACACATGTTCAGCCACCTTTACATTTCTGTAAAGTTACCACAGATCATTGAAGTCATCTTCATAGTATGCTTTTACACTTTGGTGGAGAGGAATAAATGTAGGTAAATTTCTTGTCCAAGAAAGTTAGCAGTGCTTTTAGTGAGGTTTGAACCTGAGACCTCTTGATCCTAAAGTGCACATCTCATCACTTCATCGTTGCTCCTTCATATAGTGTTGCCATGACAACAAATATAAAATTATACCTATAAAAACTTTGGTAAAAATATTATTATATATTTTGTGCTTGATCAAGGGTGGTGATACTAGCTTAACAAAAATATTTAACCAAAATAAGTTAGATGCAGGCTTCCCAGCAGTGCAAAGTAAAAAACTAGGAAAAAAACTAGGAATGCCAACTAAAAAAACTAGGAGAAAACTAGGAAAATGAGGAAGATAATGAAAAAAAACTAGGACTTATTTTAGGCAAGTGTTTACCTTTTCAACCTGGAACTATACATAATTACCATAGAAAACAGGCACAGAAGGTGCGAAGTTGACATTTTCTTTGCTCAGGCATAGATGTCATGGTGTCATAGAGCCTTAGTTTCAACATGTGGTAATACATGCAGCTTGGTAAGACAACACTGACACCAGACACCATACCAGCATTAGAACATGTCAATTCAACAACTTTGAGCTTATCTGCAAATATATATTTTACAGAAAAACAAATCAGTATTTTGCAAAAAAATATACCTTAAATTATAACAAGAGCTGCCAGTAGAGACAGAATGCTCAATTAAGAAAGTATTTGTCACCTGAGATGTCGGTGATGATAAGGAACATGAAAATGATACTTTAAAAAATAAAGAAGTTAAAGTAGGAAAATGTTGTTGTTTTTCTTAAGAAAATTTAAAGTTCACAGAAGACAATTTTGAAAAAAAAATATTTGGAGATATGAGCCTTGTCACATAAGATGTGGTTGATAATAACGAACAATTATTTAAATTTTGAAGTTGATACCTTAAGAAATAAAAAAGTAATAGTAAAATATATTTTACTGCACAAAAACTTAAATCAGGAATATGGACGCGGATGCCGATGCTAGGGCAAGTAGGTGAGCTCGCCATTTCTTCGAAAAGTCAAGATAAAAACTAAGAATACTAGGAGCCTTTTGGCAAATACTAGGAAAAAGTAGGAACCCACTAAAAAAAACTAGGAAAAAGTAGGAAAACTAGGAATGCTGGGAAGCCTGGAGATGTAAACCAAATACTGTTACTTGGGTAACAAGAAAATAAATGTATAGAATAGGTAGTAAAATATTGAAGTTTTAAATTATCAATCAAATTTGCAGGGTTTCTAATTTGGAACAAGTAATCTTGTGCAAGTGACATAATAATTTAAAAAACATATTAATCAATGCCTTAAAGGTAAACAGAAATTATTTTATGAATACCAAGGTCTGTGTTCTGTCTGATCTAAATATTCTTCAGCCCACTTCATATTCATTGGTGGAACTCGAGCCATTTGATTGGACGGGGCGTTATCAATATATTCATTTGACCAATCATCATTTGGTTTTTCATTTTCTGTAGCTAGGAATTCATTGGCCCACCCTCCAGGATCTGTTACTGCCAATTCTGCAATTGCAGGCCCTGAAAAAAAGTGGATAAATTGACATGATACCTTCAGTTCAGCAGTAAATCATATTGTACTAATAAAACCAGTCATCTCATTAATCCACTTGCCCAAAGCTAGTGAAAATTTATGAGGGCTAGTAATAATAACATATTTCATACATTTGAGCCAGTTCATAATATTGCCCTTACTGTATGACATGATAAATTGAGCATAAAAAATCAAGGACATTGCCAGATACAGGATACAGATATATGAAAACCAAACACATCCCTAATGGTGATTAATAACATCACAAATACTGTACTATTGTGATCTAGTCTTTTAACCATATCTCCGAGTCATTGCCCATATGTAATCAGTAGGGCTGTCACAATATACAGGTATATTGCTATATGCAGCAGTCAGTATCGTGGTACGAATTCAACATTCAGGTATATTACTATATGCAGCTGCAGCAGTCAGTACCGCGGTATGAATTCCAACATTCAGGAATATGCAGCTGCACAGTCAGTACCGCGGTACAAATTAAACATTCTGGTATTTTACTATATGCAGCTGCAGCA